>CM061543.1:97657471-98857471 GCA_030864215.1 Capsicum pubescens | reverse complement strand
AAGATGTCCCGTGGCATCCTGAAGACGGAATGCTCACCCTTCGGATTAAGATCTTCTATCAACTCTAGAGGTGAAGTCATGTGTGAGCCTCTGGAAAACTTTTTGCACTCAACAAAAGATGAGTATAGGGTAGTATCAGTACAAACCACTATGTACTGGTAGACATCATAGGAAAACTCAACTAAATAGGATGTACACAACATAATTAGAAAAAACAAGTAGCCAGGCATCATCAAATAACAAATTCTCATTGAATCAACAATACAACAATAATAGGTTAATAGTGCTCACAAATAAGTCACATAACTATTAAGATTATGAACCATACGGTAAACATCCACAGAATTAACACAAGTATGTACACACATGCTATGAGACTTATTTTTTCCCAAATAGTCATGACCTGCAGGGAACAATCTATGTTCATGTACCGTACCGGCGTGGTACCCGATCCAACATAAATATAAATGTACCAGCGTGGTACCCGATCCAACATGCATTTAAACGTACCGGCGTGGTACCCAATCCAACATAAATATAAATGTAACGGCGTGGTACCCGATCTAACATAAATATAAATGTACCGGCATGGTACCTGATCAAACATAAATATAAACATACCGACGTGGTACCCGACTCAACATAAATGTAAACAAGTATTATCAATATCAATTTACACAACCTCACAACATACAACATAATGTACCATGTTTACAAATACACTTAAAGTCATAAGACAATTTCCAATAAATATTTATACACGAGTCAACAATCTAAAGATGAATGATTTCAAGCATGTACAAATACCAATCCACAAGTATCAAATTTAGGAGCATACACATAATTAAGTCAAATCTAAACTCCAATTAAACCGTAACCTACCTAAACCAAAAAACTCTAAAGCAAGCTACTGTGTAAGGGTCTTGCCCTTCCGTAAAGCTTCCGAATATTTCAAATCTGTTCAAATAATACTTTTCATAAGAGTATGAATTTAATGACACCTGCTTAATAAATTCCTACTCTAAAATTTCTAAACTTAAACCCTAAATTTAACAAAATCGTAACCAATCAAAACTGGTGATCTAAGAATAACTACACTGAAAACCAGTGTTTGCAGTAAGAAAGACCACGGCTAATCATAAAACCGTAACTGCAACTTCACAATTTCATCAAACCAATGTGAAACAACTACCAACTATATCAATATGTAATTATTACCTAATTATTTACTAGGTTAAATTATACCACTAAGAAAAGTCAACTAATGTTAAGAAAATAAACATCCAATGGCACTTCAATTATTCTACCCACTTAGCAGCCAATCTTTGTATTTGTTTATTAAAGGCCAGAACACTAGTTTACTTGGAGAATTGGTATTTTCTTAACAAACCTGTTAATACTGGAAAACTATTAAATGCTCGAACACTACTCAATTAAGCCACATAATTATTTTCTAACACTATACTAGCCCGTAGAAAATTACTCACCGTGTTACTACTCAATTATACAAATAATATTTTGGAGAATTGGTTACCTGGAGTTTGTGTTCTCAGATGCCACAACGTTCTTGCCTTTTTTTTCTTTCTTCTTTTTCATTTTTTTTATGAATTAAACCCTATTAACTGAGTCCTTTCACGTAATATCTGATAGAAAAAAAAGGATTGTGGTTTTGACCCATTAAACCATTAATTACACTAATCCTTTAAAATACCCTAAACTTCTAATAAATACTCAAAATTTGTTCGGAACTCCATAGAAACAAACCAAATATGTACATTGACTAAAAAGTATATTCTGAACCTATTAAAAATACTACGATACTAACCCGAGGTCTTCTCGATAAAAGATTGACCATGAGTTGTTTTAACTTTATTAAAACTTAATAATTCAACTAACTACTCAATAACTTTTGAACAACTCCCAAATTGGTACTACTCATCCCGTGAGTCATAATCCATGTATACAAACTACGTAGAGTGCTAAAATAGAGAATATGAGAAAATTTCACATACGACTGGGAGGGTCATTACACATTCTCTCTTTTGCGTTATGATCGCATATCATAGGTTCAGATGCTCAGGTTCCTGATTTTACTTAGTAGCTCAGGCTATCAGCAGCTGTTATAGTGGTGTGTCCTCATATTTTGAGGACAGAGTTTATCTATTGTAGTATTCTAGCAATTCTGTAGTTATTTCAGTCGGAGTTAGTTGGGGGTTTGTCCCATCAGCTCCATATTCAGATAGTTAGAGGCTTTCAGACTAGCATAGTCAGATATTTAGTTTTAAGATGTTATTATCAGTTATACTCAGTTATTATTTTAGTATTTTGAGAACCTTCAAATTTCTTCCACATATATATTTCAGTATTTTATTCAGTGCTCACAGCAGGTATTAGTCATGGGTTAGACTGTGGTCCTTCGGGGTCATAAGCACCGTGTGATGCCCAGGGTGTACTCTCGGAATGTTACAAACTTGGTATCAGAGCCTAAGGTTCTCTAGAGTCTTAGGGAGTCTGAAATTTGTGTCAAGTATAGTCTTATGCATGGGTGTATAGCACACCACACTTATGGATAAGAGGCTATGAGGCATTTTTAGGAAAAAGTTCCCTTCTTTCAGTGTTCATATCGTGTGAGTGAGCATGATTTCAAGTTAAAATCTCTGTCTAATCCAATTTTTCCTTCCATTTATAGAACATACCTCCCATAAAGACCAACGAAAGAAGAGCTGGGAACCAACCAACACTTTCACCCGTTCAGGAAGATCCCCTGAATGAGCATGTTTCTCATGCAAAATTCAGAGTAAATTTCACCACTCTATCCCATTTTGTGGCAGCTTAGAATATTTGACTAGCTGCTGTTCAGGACAACCCAGTGGCCAATACTGCTACAGTTAGAATTTGGGACTTCTTCCGAATGAACCCTCTTTCATTTTTAGGGTCTAAGTCCGAAGAGAACCCACAGGAATTTCTTGACATGGTGCAGAAGGTAACAAATATTATGGGGGTAACAGCTAGTGAGAGTGCTGATTTAGCTACCTATGAGTTGCAGGATGTGTCTCATACATGGTTTAAGTAATGGAAAGTAGATAGGGGTGCAGATACAATGACTATAGAATGGGGGGAGTTTTCTACTGCTTTTATAGATAGGTTATTCCCGTTGGAGTTGAGAAAAGCTAAGTTTTTAGAGTTTATTAATCTTAAGAAGGGCAACATAAATGTGAAAGAATATTCCCTGAAGTTTACTCAGTTGGCTAGATATGCTCCTTATGTGGTAGTTGATAGCAGGACTAAGATAAACAAGTTTGTGTATTGTATATTTGATAGTATGGTTAAGGAGTGTAAGACCACAATGTTAATTAAGGAGATAGACTTGGCTAGGTTGATGGTCCATGCTCATCAGATTGAGGAATAGAAGACTAAGGAGAAAGATAGGGAAAGCAAAAGGGCTAGAATAGATAGCTTTAGTTTTGCTCAGCCCAAGTCAGAGGGTGGTAATTGTCCTCAGTTTCTTCTAAAATCTTCAGTCCCAGCCCCATCCTCAACCAGTGCTCCGATGCCTAAATTTAAAAATGGTAATAGGGATTAGGAGTCAGGCTCTAAATCATAGAATAGTATGAGCAGTGCCCAAACAGATCCTCTTTGTCAGAAGTGTGGTAGAAATCACCAGGATGTCTATAGGGCTGGAAGCGATGTGTGTTTTGGGTGTGGTAAGCCAGGTCATAAAATCAGAGAGTGTCCTCAATGGGTTCACAACGTCAGTATAATTGTCCCTCAACTCATCCCGATCACCCGTCTCAGCAGGGTGCCACTTCGAGTGCCACCAGTGGGTAATGCCCAAATAAGCTCTATGAACTCTAGTCCCAATAGGATCAAGAAAGTTCTTCTAATGTGATCACTGGTACATTAAAAGTTTACCATTTATATGTATATGCTTTGCTAGATCTAGGTGCTTTTTTTTTCTTTTGTAACTCCTTATACAACTGTCAACTTTAGAGTCAGTCGCAAAATCTTAGCAGAACCCTTCTCAGTCTCTACCTTAGTAGGTAAATCTGTCATAGCCCGGCGGGTGTACAAGAACTGTCTGGTTGTGGTATCTCAGAAAGTTACTTCAGCAGACTTAGTAGAGTTAGAGATGTCATATTTTGGTATCATTCTCGGCATGGATTGGCTCTATTCATACTATGCCTCAGTTGATTGTAGAAACAAATTATCTATTTTCAGTTCCCAAATGAACCTGTCCTAGAATTGAGGGGTAGTACAACACCACGTAAGGGTCAACTTATTTCATATCTTAGAGTGAGAAAAATTATATCCAAGGGGTGTTTCTATCATTTGGTGTGTGTTAAAGACTCTAGTTTCGAGACTCCTAATCTTGAGTCAGTTCTAGTCGCAAGTGAATTTCCAGAAGTGTTTCCCGAAGATCTCCCTAGAGTTCCTCCCAAAATAGAAATTGACTTCAAAATAGACCTTCTTCCTAATACTCATCCCATCTCTATTCCGCAATACAGAATGGCTCCAACTAAACTTAAAGAGTTGAAAGAACATTTGAAATACCTCTTAGACAAAGGGTTTATCAGGCCCAATGTTTCTCCTTGGGGTGAACCAGTTCTATTAGTGTGAAAGAAAGATGGTTCTCTTAGAATGTGTATAGACTACCATCAGTTAAAAAAAGTCACAGTCAAGAATAAGTACCCACTTCCTAGAATCAAAGACTTGTTTGACCAACTTCAAGGTGCCAACTTCTTTTCTATGATAGACCTCAGATCTGTGTATCATCATCTCATAGTCAGAGAATGTGAAATTCCGAAAATAGATTTCAGATCTCGGTATGGTCACTTTGAATTTCTAGTCATGTCATTTGGTCTTACCAATTCCCCAACAACTTTTATGAACTTGATGAACAGTGTGTTCAAGAAGTACTTGGACATGTTTGTCATAGTATTTATAGATGACATCCTTGTCTACTCCTGCAATGAATATGATCATGCAGACCATCTTAGAATAATATTGCAGACTCTCACAGCTCATCAATTGTTTGAAAAATTCAGTAAATACGAATTTTGGATAAGGTTAGTAGATTTTATTGGTCATATTATTTTTGGTGATGTTATTAGAGTTGATCCTCAAAAGACCGAAGTAGTGAGAAACTAGCCCAGAACCATCTCTCATTTAGATATCAGAAGTTTCTTGGGTTTGGCTAGCCATTATCGATGGTTTGTTGAAGGGTTTTCATCTATTGCATCCCCCATGTCTATATTGACTTAGAAGAAAGTCAAATTTTAGTGGTCAGATTCTTGTGAGAAGAATTTTCTGGAGTTGAAGACTCGACTCACTATAGCCTCAATTTTGACTTTACCCGATGGTTCAGATGGATTTGTTGTATATTGTGATTCTTCCAGAGTTGGCTTGGGGTGTGTTTTGATACAGAGGGGTAAGTTTTTTTCCTATGCCTCTAGACAGCTTAATCCCCATGAAAAGAATTATCCCACCCATGATCTTAAAATAGAAATTGTTGTGTTTGCCTTAAAGATTTGGAGGTATTATTTGTAAGGGGTGCATGTGGATGTGTTCATAGACAATAAAATCCTACAGTATGTGTTTTCACAGAAAGACCTGAACTTGCGTCAGAGAAGGTGGTTAGAGTTGTTGAAAGACTATGACATGAGTGTTCAGTATCATCTGGGCAAGGCCAAGGTAGTGGTGGATGACCTCAGTAGGTTGTCCATGGGTAGTGCTGCTCTTGTTGAGGATGGTAATAAGAAGTTAATTCAAGAAGTTCATCATCTTTCCAAACTAGGTGTCAATTTGGTTGATTCAGCTGAGGGAAGTATTTGGGGGAAGAATAGTTCAGAGTCTTCTTTAGTTTCTGAGGTTAAAGAAAATCAGGACAGGGATCCCAGTTTAGTTTAGTTGAAAGAATCAGCCAGAGACCATAAGTTAGAGGTTTTATCTTAAGAGGGATATGGTGTATTGCGTTGCTAGGGTAGGCTATGTGTTCCATGTATGGATGGCGTGAGACAGCTAATCATTGTTGAACCGTATGGAGAGCGTTACTCTATTCATCCAGTGGCCACTAAGATGTACCGCGACTTGCGGGAAGTCTATTGGAGATAAAGAAATATATTGCAGAGTTTGTAGCTAAGTGCTCCACATGTTAGTAGGTTAAGATTAAACATCAAAAGCCTAGTGGTTCTATGCAGGAGTTCAATATTCCCACTTGGAAGTGGGAGGTAGTGAACATGGATTTCGTGATAGGTTTGTCTCATATTCATCGTCAGCATGATTCGATTTGGATCATTATGGATAAGATGACCAAATCAGTCTATTTCTTGCCAGGTCATACTTCTTATTCAGCCGAGGACTATGCCAGGCTCTATATCAGAGAGTTGGTTAGGTTACACGGTGTCCCATTGTCCATCATTTCAGATAGAGGTACACAGTTCTTGGTATGCAAGTCCACCTTAGTACAGCCTTTCACCCTCAGAAAAATGGTCAAGCAGAACGGACCATTCAGGCTTTAGAAGATATGTTGAGAGTGTCTGTCATTGACTTTGAGGGAAGTTGGGATGACCACTTAACTTTGATTGAGTTCGCGTATAATAACAACTATCATTCCAGTATTCAGATGGCTCCATTTGAGGATCTTTATGGGAGAAAATATAGGTCTCCCATTAGTTGGTTTGAGGTAGGTGAGGCTGCGGTAGTGGGGCTTGACTTGGTGTTTGATGCTTTAGAGAAAGTGCAGTTGATCAGGGGAGTCTTAAGGTAGCCCAAAGCCAACAAAAATCTTATGCAGATGTGAGAAGGAAAGATCTTGAATTTGAGATTAGTGATTATGTGTATTTCAAAATCTCTCCCATGAAGGGGGTGAAGAGGTTTTGTAAGAAAGGAAAGTTAAGTCCCCGGTATGTTGGTCCTTATAGGATTTTGGTCGATTTAGTAAGGTATCTTACAAGCTTGAGGTACCTGTAGACTTAGCATCAGTGCACCTAGTGTTTCACGTCTCCTTGCTAAAGAAGTGCATTGGTGACCTAGCAGTTGTAGTCCCTATAGAGAGTGTAGATGTTCAGAATAGTCTCTCTTATGAGGAAGTCTCAGTCAAAATCCTTGATTGTCAGATTTGTAGACTAACGAACAAAAAAGTTCCTTTGGTAAAAGTTCTTTGGCGAAATCATTCCGTTGAGGGAGACACTTAGGAAGGCAAAAGCAGACATGCGAGCCAAGTGCCCTCATCTCTTCTCCGCAAACTTAGACTCAGCCTATTGTAATAGCCTTTTATAGATTTACTCTATTCCATGCTCAGTTACAGATTCATAACATTCTTATATCACTCATGCAATCATGAAATAGTTCAATTATGTGTCATGTCTCTAGAATTCAGTCATGCTTCAGTTATGCATGTCAGTGTAGGTACAGTTCCTCAGTTTCTCTCAGTTCAGTCAGTCTCATTCGAGGATGAATGTTCCCAAGGGGGAGATATTGTGAGACCCCACAATGTCCTAGTCATTTTAGTCCTTTATAGCATGCCAAAAGAGGTCCCAGACTTAGAAAAAAATTCAGCTAAGTGTTAAAACTTAGAACAAGTTTTAGCGTTCGTAATTGGATGATCTTATTTTCGATCCTTAGGACCTCAGAATGTCAATTTTTCAAATTAATTCATGATTAGGGTTATCTATAGGTCATATCAGATGAGTTTTGAAATTTTCGAATATCGTTTGGGTCATGTTTGGATGACCCAAATAGCAAGCCAATGCGATCTCAATGTGTCGTATTGGCTATCACATCGACAACATAAACGTGGTGCATCGGCAATCGCTCCAATACTATCGACGTGATGCGTTATTCATCATATTTTCTGGGCATAGATTGTCTATTAAGTTATAGATTTGTGGGGTAATTAGGTCATTTTCCTCCCACATTAGACCCCCATAACACGAAATTCAGCCCCTTAATAGGCAAAATACATTTATTCATTCACAAAATACTCTCAAGAAATAAACCCTAGTTCATCAATATCAAGATCAAGTACTAATAAATCCCCAACAATCTTCACGAATTCAATAATCAAAGTACGTTAGGTGTTCATCCTTGGGTTTCCTTCCCCCCTTGGAGTTTAAGAACCCTTTTTAAAACTTGAATTATGATTCACATGTCATGGATTGAATTATAATCATGTTTGTGTTGCTGTATGGGTTTCAGGTTAAGATCTTTTATGAGTTTCATGAAATTTAGATAGCATGTGTGTTGAATTATGAATCTCTCATGTCAAAACCCTTGAATTTGCAAGTTGCATGTTGTAGTTATGATGCCCTATTTGATTAGTTCTCATGTATAGCAATCATGCTCCCCAAGTGATTGATAAAATGTCCATATAAGTAAATTATATAGGGTAACTTATTATTGTGTTGCTAAAGTTGTGATATGAGTTTATCAATTATGCTATCGAGTCCTAGGGGTATTTATTACCCAAAATCTAACTGTTTACTTAGTTGTAGTAGTTATAGAATAGTCCCAGTAAAGGTCAAGAACCGTAGTACTCAGTCATTTGACAGAACTTAGTGAACTCAGTCCAATTCAGTTAGTCAACATGATCAGGGTTAGTTCATCAAGTTTAGTACAGTATAGTGATCAGTGTCTTTTAGCACCGAGCGAACCTAGGGATGGGGGCATTCCTGCTAGTTAGGGTTTGACCCTTAGTAGCAATCCCTGAGTTATAGAACTACATAGCCAGTGTAGGGTAAGTTATCCTCCTACCATACTAGGGTTGACTAAATCATATAAATATTTCATGAGTCTTCCTGCAAAATTAAGGTTGACACAACATTGTTAGTATCCCATGGTAAGGTGCTAACACCCTTTCAATTGGGGTCATAGGTTGGACCCCAAATCAATCTATATTGGGGTATGTCGGTTAGATGAACACTTCCGCAGTTATAGTTTCAGTCTCAGTAATCAGTAAAGAACTCAGTCAATTTTAGAGAACCATGGCTATCAGTTATCAGTTACTCAGCCATCAGAATTTAGTTCACAGTTTCATTATAATCTCAAATACACGATTTATACCTATATGCGCAGTATTGCATGTTCATTAGTTACAGTTTTGCATGTACTCTCGTCCAGTTACTTCGTGATGTTCACTCCGTTTGTTATCATCTCATGCATATGAACCCATGTATATCAGCCTTACCTTATGTAACGCCCCAATTTTCTGAATTGGAATGCTACATGGTGCTCATGACCCCGAAGGACCACAAGCTAACCCATGAATGATATCCGTACCTGTACACTGCATAATATAACATAATAATGTGGAAACATGTACTAAAGGTCATAAGGTTCAATACTGAACATAATCTGAATAATACAATGTATGAAAAATGGTATATCAATACCCAAAACTAAAATACTAAAGTCTAAATATTGAAATACTGTAGTCATCTAAAAGCCTCTAACAATCTAAATAAGGAGTAGAATGGGACATAGTTCCCCAACTAACTCTGGCTAGAAAAACTGGACTGAAATAAATAACAATATAAGAAATGATCATGTCCTCAAAGGAGGAGGACTCACTGCTGGGACTCTGACTGCTGAAATGCTATAGCTACTTCTGATTTGGGAATCGTGCCACTAAACGTATGGCATAAAATAAAACACCATAGAGAAAATGCGTCAGTACTAATGAATGTACTGAGTATATGAGTAAGGTGGGCTAAATGCAAAGGGTTTATATCCATGAACAATGCTGACTGATATGGACGTGAGAATACATACATACACATGGAAATTGTAACTGAAATTATGATGACGTGAACACTGAATCTATATGCTGATGACATGATCTTACTGATATCTAATCATGACTGATCAATTAATTCTGCTAATTGACATAACTGATAAAAGGGGTGACTGTATCCGATAGTCCAGAATCTGCTGGAACTATCTGAGTTCCGTACTATATATGATTAACTCAATCTAAGATCAGTCCTATCTAGTGGGTGATATCTAAATATACTGATAACAGAAATGATACGACTAGTCTGAGATTGGTCCTATCTAGCGGGCGATCTCTGAATCTGATGATATTGATACTGAATAACCATAATTGAGATCAGTCCTATCTAGTGGGTAATCCCTAAAAATGATGTTACTGATACTAATTAACTGTAGTTGAGATCAGTCCTGTCTAGTGAGTGATATCGGAGTCTCATGATAATTGATAAGATTTGACTGTATCTAACAGTCCTGAATCTGATACTACTAAGCTGAGTTGACTGTATCCGACAATCCTGATTCTGTAACTGAAACTGTGCGATGTATTCATCTAACCGACATGCCCCTTGCTAGCTAGTCTGGGGTCTAACCTGTAACCCCATTTGGAAGGATGTCAGTACCGCGCCAATGTTAAAGACAACTACTATGGAGTCAGTCCTCACTAACGGGTGACCCTTTTGTATGTCAGTCCTATCTAGAGGGTAATCCGTAGATCAGTACTTGTCTAATGGGTGACATCTCATAACCTACATTGGCGACGTTGTTCTGGAACTTAGGGAATGCTTCTAGGGATCTTAGTCCTATCTAGCGGGTGAGGCCCCATCCCTAGGTTCACTCGGTGCAACATCCTACTCCCATCTGAAAGACACTTAACATGATTAACTGAACTGAACTAAATAGATGAACAGATTAACTGAACTGATAGTATTTCTTAGCTGAGCTGAGTTCCGTTGACTAATGGAATACTACTAAGATCTGAGGACTAACTGAGAGTACTGAAGTTACTAAGATTACTGGAAATACTGAAGTTTCTGAGATTACTGAACTACTGAGATTACTGAGATTTCTGGGTTTTCTTAAGTCACATGACTAACTGAGTTCTATGGATCATGTCTAGACTGAGAGTATCATGAAACATGACATGACTCTAGGCACACAACTATATTTTTTGGGTACAAGTACCCCTAGGACTCTATGGAAGGAAACTGACACAACTTGACTTTCTTGTTTATATGACCATCAATAAAAATCCATAATGCATGAGTGAGAGATTTCATGAAGTACATGGTCATCATAATATCTAACATGAATGGGAATGCTTAAAATCAATTCATAAATCTCTTATTCTAATATCATGGGCATTCCGAAAACATATACTGTTCATAAGGATAGCATGGAAACCATTTTAGCATAAGGGAATGACAAGCATGTAACACTTAGTTCATATCGTAATAATCGGGGATAACTCATGTGGTACTTTATAATCATGATCTAGTACATAACATGGAATGCATATAGACACACTATAAACCCATTCTCAAATCATCATGTACATTTCATTAACGCATATATTTCACAACAATGACATGTGAGCACTTTGAAGATAATAGACTATCATGAATTTATCATATAGTTCACCCCTAAGCTATAATACATGATTTCTATCATTCTAGGCAATTTATCAAACACCTTACAGGCACAATTTTGGGCATATGTATACTTATCAACATAACAATCTTAATCCACCCAAAATTCATGGGTTTCAACTAACATAGTCACATGCTTCATGAAAACATATCAAGAAACAACCTTGAAACTCAAACAAAAATCATCAACATGAACATAATCATACTCCAACATGATAAATGCAATTTATTATTTAAAACATGATTTTTGGACTCCACGAAGGAAAGGGATCCGTGAATAACACTACGCATACCTGAGACTAAGAATCCGTGGAATTTACGGTGAAATTGGATTGATTCTTGAAAGGGATCTAATGTTTCTTGAAGGTTCTTGAAGAAATCCTTAGGCTTGTTCTTGATTTTTCTCGACTAAGGTTTAATCCCTTCTGGGAGAGACTGTTCTTGTTCTTGAGGAGAATGAGAAAATAATGGGATAATAGCATTCTCAAGGCTTTAATACCATATTTAGAGTAAGGGAAAAAGAACAAAATACTCCCACAAAATTACCTCCCAGTTGCTGAAATTTTCAGCTGACGACATGGGCTGATATGCCGTTAGATCTGTGATAGCCCGTCAGCCCAGGTCGTCACCTGGGAGCTGGAATTTTTGGATTTCTACCTGATTTTTACCTAAGACTAACGACATTGCTGATAAGTCATTAGAAATGTCATAAAAAAGGTGATAGGTTATCAGAAATGTCGTCAGAAATGTGATAAGTCGTTAGAAATGTCGTCACTCAGTTTCTAGGCTGACATGCTGGAGTAAAATGGGCATAACTTTTTCCTCCATTATTGGATTTTGGCAAAATTGGTATAGTTGGAAAGATAATTCAATTATCTATATTTTGTGGGTCATGATCTCAATAATTCATAGTATAAAGAGAGATATGCTCATTTGAAGTTGACTATAGCATTATCCTTTCCAAGAATTCAATCGGTAAGGAATGTTTTGAGTCGGCTAATAGCTAGGACATATTTGAGACCTTAATACACATCAACCATGATCATAACACTAACAAATCACTAGAATTTATTTCTCATGAGCTTGAATCATGGTTCTACTATTGGTTGGGAATCTTGGGTTATTACAATATCTCCCCCTTGGGAACATTCGTCCTCGAATGAGAATGACTGAGATGGATGAAAAGATCAACTGAAGTACATATAAGACATTCACTACTGACACATGGTTTCAGGACTGACATGACTGATAAGCTAAATACTTCATATTGAATATGTATATCTGATGCATGAGTAACTAATTCATGAATGCATGAATGAGTGTTCTGATGAACTGAGTTTCTTATAATAAGAATGCATATCTGATGCCTTATTTTATAGCTAACATGATACGTGTATGCATGACTACAAGTACTGGTAAGATGATCATGCATATATGATGCATGAATACATAACTAAACTGACTCATAAACATGCAAGTGAACATGCAATGGAAGAGCTACCAAGTTTGAAATGAAAACTGAGCATGGAACTGAATACAAAGTTTGTTAATGAAATATGAACATGAGATGAGTAACTTCAATGAAGATTGTTACCTTGAACTAAAAAAATCGATGAGTCTGAGATTAATTACTCAATATACACGAGCGGAAACATGAGAACATAACTGAGTCGAATACGTGACATATGAACAACATGATTTGATCTGAATCCCTGAGTACATGGCTTACGGGTGAGGTTGTAACCTTAAGGGTCAACTTATGAGTACCCTCTTCTATACATTGGATTTGTTATGCAAAGAGAAACTGAAAGGTTTAGGACATAAGAGTGTTAAGGAATTATGAGGTATCTCCCCCTTGGGACTCTATGTCCCTCTAAGGATGCTCACCTTACTAAGTTACTGAGGTGATGCACAGGTCATCTACGAACTAGATTATAATAGAACCTCGGGAGTTTCACACTAATGCGTAATGCATGAACTGAACTGAACTTGCTGACTTTGCTAACTAACTCATGTTAAAAAATAAGAACAAAATGAGAGCAAGAGATCTAACAATGCATGAAATAAAAATGAAAAACTTATAATATACCAGAATTTGGGTCAGGGAAACTTTCCAGATCATGATGGGTCTGGAGTGCATAAAGTCTATTCTAACGCTGACCACTCACGGTGCCCTGCTGATGGAAATCTTTACCCCTCTATGCTATAACTCTACACTCTCGTAGCCTATAGTCTGGCTTACCACATCCAAAACATACATCACTACCTACTCTATATGCACCTAAGTGATTCCTACCACACTTTTTGCAAAGCGGATGGGTAAGACTTCTATTCTCACTACCTTGGGCCTCAGAGACCGGTGTCCCATCATGCCGATCATTCTTGGACTTGGGTACTGTTGCACTGGCTGAGTATGGAGCTGGGATTAAGAAATTCTAACTATAATGGGAATGGTTACTACCTTGTGACCCTGGATAAGAAAAACTATAACTGCCTGTTCTTGCTTTCTTACTCTGCTTCTCCCTCATCTTAACTTTCTGCCCCTCTATCTGTTGGGCATGAGTAATAAGCCTAGCTAAAGTTATGTCGCTATTCAACATAACAAATCTGCACTTATTTACTATGCTATCATTCACCCCTGACACGAACTTACTCATTTTGGCTCTGCTGTCCGCAACCACATGAGGGGCATATATGGCTAATTGAGTAAACTTAAGAGAATACTCTTTCACCATCAAATTTCCCTACCAGAGGTTGAAAAATTCTAGGAACTTCACCTCCCTCAGCTCTTAGGGAAATAATCTCTTTAAGAATGTCGTGAAAAACTCCTCCCACTCTATGGTACCTGCAACATCTAACCTTTAAGAATTCCACTACTTGTACCAAGTGTAAGCCATATCCTGCCACTGGTATGCGGCTAACTCGGCACTCTAACAAGAAGTAACCCCCATGATGTCAATGACCTTCTGAATTTGATCTAGAAATTCCTGTGGGTCCTCGTCTGACTTAGACTCTGTGAAAGAAGGAGTATTCATTCGGGTTAAGTCCCGAATCCTAGCCGCAGCTAAATTGGCCACTGGGTTGGCATAAATGACTACGTGTCATTTAATCTGGGCAGCGACTGAGTGAGAAAGAGTGGTAAATGCGTCTCTAAACTCCGCATGTGAAACATGTTCGTCCAAAGGATCTTCGGGATGAGGAGCTGGTTGGTTTCTTCTCTTTGGAGGCATGTTCTGAAACCAAGAGGAGAAACTGATTAGACTGAGAGTTTAACATGAGATTATGCTCACTGGCACGACATGAATACTGAAAAAATGGAAACTATTCCTAAAACATCTTATAGCCTCCTACACATAAGTGTGGCGCACAACACATGCATGTATAGGAATCTACTAGATGTGGCTTCCAGACTTCCTAGGACTCTATTGAACCTTAGGCTCTAATACCAAGTTTTTAACGCCCTAATTTTTTGAACCAAAATGCTACATGGTGCTCATGACCCTGTATGACCACAAGCTAACCCATGACTGATATCCATACCTGTACACTACATAATATAACATGATAATCTAGAAATATGTATTAAAAGTCCATAAGGTTCAATACTAAACATAATCTAAATAATACAATGTCTGAAAAATTGTATATCAATACCCTAAACTAAAATACTAAAGTCTAAATCTAGAAATACCGTAGTCGTCTGAAAGCCTCTAACCATATGAATAAGGAGTTGAATGGGAGTTAGTTCCCTAACTAACTCCATCTAGCAAATTTAGACTGAAATAAATAACAATATAAGAAATAATCATGTCCTTGAAGGAAGAGGACTCACTGTTGGGACTCTGATTGTTGAAATGCTACAACTACTGCTGACCTGGGAATCGTGCCTCTAAACCTATGGGGTAAAATAAAACACCATAGCACAAATGCGTTAGTACTACTGAATGTGCTGAGTATACGAGTGAGGTAGGCTAAATGCAAAGGGTTTATATGCATGAACAATGTTGACTGATATGGACGTGAGAATACATATATGCACATGGAAAAAATAACTAAAATTGTGATGACATGAACACTGAATCTATATGCTGATGACATGAGCTTACTAATATCTAATCATGACTAATCAATGAATTCTGCTAACTGATATAACAGATAATAGGGGTGACTATATTTGATAGTCCTGAATCTGATGGAACTATCTGGGTTCCATACTATATCTGATTAAATAAATCTGAGATCAGTCCTATCTAGTGGGTGATCTCTAAGTATACTGATAACATAAATAATATGACTAGTCTGAGATCGGTCCTATCTAGAGGGCGATCTCTGAATCTGATGATACTAATACTGAATAACCATAATTGAGATCAGTCCTATATAGTGGGTGATCCCTAAATCTGATATTACTGATACTGATTAACTGTAGTTGAGATCAGTCCTATCTAGTGGGTGATCTTAGAGTTTGATGATAATTGATAAGATTTGACTGTATCTAATAGTCCTGAATCTGATACTACTAAGCTGAGTTGACTGTATCTAACAGTCCGGATTCTATAACTGAAACTGTGGGATGTATTCATCTAACTGACATGCCACTTTCTAGTTACTCTGGGGTCCAACCTGTAACCTTAGTTGGAAGGGTGTCAGTATCGCGCCACTGGTAAAGACAACTACTGTGGATTCATTCCTTACTAACGGGTGACCCCTGAGTATGTCAGTCTTATCTAGCGGGTGATTCGTAGATCAGTCCTTGTCTAATGGGTGACATCTCATAACCTACGATGGTGACGTAGTTCTAGAACTTAGGGAATGCTTCTAGGGATCTCAGTCCTATCTAGCAGGTGAGCCCCCATCCCTAGGTTCACTCGGTGCTGAATCCTACTCCTATTTGAAAGACACTAAACATGATTAACTGAACTGAACTGAATAGCTGAACAGATTAACTCAACTAATAGTATTTCTTAGCTGATCTGAGTTTCATTGACTGACGGAATACTACTGAGATCTGAGGACTAACTGAGAGTACTGAAGTTACTGAGATTACTGGAAATACTAAAGTTTCTAAGATTATTGAGCTACTGAGGATTACTGAGATTTCTGGGTTTTTCTGAGTCACATGACTGACTGAGTTCAATGGATCATGGCTAGACTGAGAGTATCATATAACATGACATGGCTCTAGGCACACAACTATATTTTTTGGGTACGAGTACCCCCAGGACTCGATGGAAGGAAACTGACACAACTTGACTTTCTTGGGTACATGACCATCAACAACAATCAATAATACATGAGTGAGAGATTTCATGAAGTATATGGTCATCATAATATCTAACATGAATTGGAATGCTTATAATCAAGTCCTAAGTCTCATATTCTAATATCATGGGCATTCCGAAAACATATACTGTTCATAACGATAGCATGGAAACCATTTAAGCATAAGGGAATGACAAGCATGTAACACTTAGTTCATATCGTAATAATCGGGGATAACTCATGTGGTACTTCATAATCATGATCTTGTACGTAACATGGAATGCATATAGACACACTATAAACCCATTCTCAAATCATCATGTACATTCCATTAACGTACATATTGCACAACAATGACATGTGAGCCCTTTGAACATAATAGACTAGTATGAATTTATCATATAGTTCACCCCTAAGCTATAATACATGATTTCTATCATTCTAAGAATTTTATCAAACACCTTAAATGCACAATTTTGGGCATAGGTATACTTATCAACATAACAATCTTAATCCACCCAAAATTCATGGGTTTCAACTAACATAGTCACATGCTTCATGAAAACACATCAATATACAACCTTGAAACTCAAACAAGGATCATCAACATGAACATAATCATACTACAACATGATAAAAACAATTTATTGTTTAAAACATGATTTTTGTACTCCATGAATGAAAGGGATTCATGGATGAACACTATGCATACCCGAGACTAAGAATACGTGGAATTTACGGTGAAATTGGCTTGATTCTTGAAAGAGATCTAATGTTTCTTGAAGGTTCTTGAAGAAATCCTTAGGCTTGTTCTTCATTTTTCTTGACTAGGGTTTAACCCTTTTTGGGAGAGAATGTTCTTGTTCTTGAGGAGAATGAGAAAATAATGGGATAATAGCCTTCTCAAGGCTTTAATACCGTGTTTAGAGTGAGAAAAAAAGACCAAAATACCCCCCACAAAATTACCCCCCAGTTGCTGAAATTATCAGTTGACGACATCGGCTGTTAAGCCGTCAGATCTGTGATAGCCCGTCAGCCCAGGTCGTCACCTGGGAGTTGGAATATTTGGATTTCTGCCTAAGCCTGACAACATTGCTGATAAGTCATCAAAAATGTCGTCAGAAAGGTGATAGGTTATCAAAAATTTCGTCAGAAATGTGATAAGTCGTTAGAAATGTCGTCACTTAGTTTCCAGGCTAACATGCTGGAGTAAAATAGGCATAACTTTTTGCTCCGATATTGGATTTTGGAGAAATTGGTATTGTTGGAAAGATAATTCAATTATCTATGTTTTGGTGGATTATAAGATCAATAATTCATAGTATAACGAGAGATATTCTCATTTGAAGTTTACTATAGCAATATTTTTCCCAAGAATTCAATCGGTAAGGATTATTTTGAGTCGGCTAATAGCTAGGACATATTTGAGACCTTAATACACATCAAACTGGATCATAAAACTACCAAATCACTAGAATTTATTTCTCATGAGCTTGAAGCATGGTTCTACTATTGGTTGGGAATCTTAGGGTATCACACTTCACTTAGCATACAAGTACATTCCACACACTGATCGCTTACTCTCTTTTGTGCTATGATGTCTCATATCATAGGTTCAGATGCTAAGGTTACTAACCGTACTTATAAGCTCAGGCTATCATCAACAGTTATAGTGGTGAGTCCTCATGTTTCAAAAATAGAGTTTATCTTTTTTGGTATTCTAGCTGTTCAGTAGTTATTTCAGTCGAAATTAGTTGGGGGTTTGTCCCAATAACTACATACTCATACAGATAGAGGCTTTCAAACTAGCATAGTCGTATATTCATTTTCATATGTTATTATCATCTATACTTAGTTATTATTTTAGTATTTTGAGAACCTTATGGCATTTTCAAATTTTTTCCGCATATATATTTTAGTATTTTATTCAATGCTCACAGTAGGTAGCATTCATGGTTTATCTTATGGTCCTTCGGGGTCGTAAGAACCATGTGATTACTAAGGTGTAATCTCAGGGAATTACATGTGAGGATGATTAAAACGGTCTCCGATGCATTTGTTGATGATTTGGGAAAATTTGAGACTCTTAGAGGCGTTAAAAATGTCACTGGTCAACATTTTATGTTTTGAGTGCTAGATGGTGATTTGGAAAATTCCGTTAGATTTGAAATATTGAATTTGGGTTAGTGACGGGATTGGTTTTTATTCGGGACCTTTATTTTGTATTTTGACCCTTGTTGTGAAAATTAGTTTAAAAAAGCTTTTAGGGGTTCCAGGGGATAATTTGTTGAAAATGATTCTTTTTCCAAAATTTCAATATTGCTTTTGAGTCCGGAATATCAAAAATAGTATAATGCATTTGCATTCATGGGATTCCGAATGAACCCCGAGGGGTTAGTCGATAACTTTGCAACTTAGAAAAATTACTGATGCAGTTTATATCTAGTGCAGTCACTTAAATAGCCAAAGAGCGATTTAGCGGCAGTCTCTTTAGCGGCATGACACCACTTTAGTGGTATATCACCGCTTTAGCATCCTGGATCCATTTAAGCAGTAGCCACTTTAGCAGTTATTTAGCTGCTAAACCAGCCATTGCTGATTTGTATTTATTGTCCATTTAGTAATTTTTCTACATTTTTGGACCATGAAACTTCAAATTTTGACGATCTTAAGGGTTTTATTCACCATTTGAGCTTGGATAAGCTCCAAACTCTTATGTTCATTAATTCCCATGGATTATATCTTTGAAACACTCTTTAATCTTGATTTTAAAATAAATTTTTGGAGTTTAGCAGTAAATCTTAAAAGTAATTCTCTTCGAATTGAACCTTGTTTTTAACTCTTTTTTTATTGGGTTTTCAACTGTAGAATCCTATCACCTTTGGGAACTTATTTATAAAATTGAAAATTTGAATTTACCCTTTTCTTTTTTGAATTCATTTTTTGAATCTGTTTGGACCTTATCTAAATATGATCAATATAAGTGTTATTATATTTTTTATAATATGTAGATTCTATATTTGTATGTTTTAGTTGATTTTGAGATTGTTAGAAAGGAGAAGGCTCCTTTAGGTTTGGATTTTATCACTTCACGGTAGGTTATCACTTAACTTTCTTCAGACTGGATTGGGTAGTTAATAAATTCTTAAAGCATGTTATGAATTGGAGAAATTAACCATGAGAGTTCTATTTTGAGATTATTTGATGTTGTGAGCCCATTTAAGGGCTCATATGCTTATTGTTGTTTATTTGAGATATCTTATGTTGCATTTTACGGGAGGAGGGGGAGGGGAGGGGGAAGAGGGATTATTTGCATTAATTTCCTTATTATTGATGTGATGCCTATGTGGGGGTTTGAATAGATATTATAGTAATGTGATGCTCGTGTAGGGGTTTTAATAGCTATTGTAGGCCTTATTCAAGCATTGTTTGCCTTTAGAATAATAGGCATACCTGAGTTAGGGGTACGATATGATATTAATGATGTCCTACATGACTATTATTCTAGTGGTGTCAAGAGAGAATTAATATCACGAATTATTGACATATTGGATTGATTTTGAGCTCACATATACACGTATCAAATGCATTATTATCTTTATACTGATTTGGTTGTGAGTATTACAATCTCATTCATACATACCATTTATGAGATATTGATACCATTGAGAAACATTGATTTGTAAGAGAAATGAGATATTTTTATGAAAATTCTTGATTCGTGAACAATAGTCGATGAGGTGAATGAAACATTTTTATGAAAAATGCTAGATCTGCAAACACTAGCCCGAGAGAAAAGTTGAGATTTGAGGTAGTATACGAGTTCCAAACCCCTCATGGATCTGATCTTGGGAGTGCTGAGGCTAAGTAAGTGTATAGAGAAAGTCATGGGATGACTTTCAATTGTTCATCATGATTTCATCTTCATTGCATTGCATTGCATATTGATGTGAGGCCAAAATTACATTATTTAATCATTATTTGTCTCACATTTAGTATTTTTATTTGTCCTTTTTGAGCATTGAATTTTTAAATTGTGCTTAATATTATACTTTTATGTGTTAGATTAAAATAGTCAGAAGATGAAGACAATTGGAACCAAAATAAATTAAAGACGGAAGACTATAGAAGGAAATCAAACAAGCAACTTAATGAATTAAATCTAACATAATAATATAATTATAATTGACATCAAAATTGAAGTGAATATTTGCACGTGGAAGCACTTGAAGAAGCTAGGCAGTCAGGCAGTGCACAAACATTTCATCTGATTTGACTTTTGCAGCGCGGAGGCAAATCATAACCCGATTTTATTTTTCACAGTCCATTTTATACTCAGTTATTTTATTTATAATTTTTTACTACACCTATAAATTTTTTTAAAAAATAATATTTACACAAATTTTGACCGAGAGAGAGCTAGAAGTCGTTATGGAGGTCGGAGAATTTTGGTTTCATCTTTTCTTCTTCTTTATTATTTATTTTTATGTTATTTCTTTGGATGATTTATTGTAATTTTTTCATGTATATATCAAGTTAAACTTCTCATTCTAGAATTATGGTAGCTAACAACATGATTGTTTAGTAATTATTTTATTTGATTATTAAATAGTTGCTCTTATATTTCTATGCTTACTATTTTAATGTTTAGCTACAAACAAAATAAATTTATATTCTTATCGTGAACTTGGAAGAAAAATTAATGATATAGAATGAAGAATATAGGGAGTAAGATCTTTACTTTAGGAAAATAAAAAATTGATTTGTGGTTATGATACGAATATACCTAGATCACCTTACTTGGATACAAAATAGGAAAATATTTGAATCTATGTATTCGGATTGGGTTATCACATTCCCGCTCAATGATATAGTTGTAAGATCAATTCGGACAAACGATTAGAAGCACAAAATACCATGATCATATAATCATCCCCGCAAATTAATAAATAGATAATCAAATAAGTTGATTAAATTGATACTCAACATGATTGTTAGTGAATTCATAATCCTAGATCCATGCATTCATTGATTGTGTAAAACCTGCTCTTCATCTTGGTTAATTGTTCATTAGTTATTTTTTAATTTTTATTAAATTCATAAATTTATCTTTGAAATTTATTGCTTAGTCAATCGACAAGTCCTTATGGATTAGAAATTCGACCCGCAAGATGTACTTTATCACTTGAACGACCGCGTATACTTGCATACGTTTTAAAACCAAACAAGTTTTTGGTGCTGTTGATGGGGACTTCGGTGTTAATTGTTTAGCTACATTAGAATCTTTAAGTTATTTGTTTGAGTTGCACATAGTTTATCTTTTGTACATAGTTATCTTTTTATTTTTTTAAATTTTCGATCACTATGCTTGATATATCAGTAGGGGATAGATCGCGGTTTAATGATGATGATTCTTGTGGTTTTAGCAGAGGACCCCACTAGAAGAGTATTTTTCACAATTTTCAAAGAAGCGTGTGATGTGTACCTACTCAATCTGCTGAATTGAATGTATGCAGTAGATGTAGAGGTCAGAAAAGTTATGGAATGACTGCACACCTATTATTCCCTCTCCTGAAAATAGTTGTGGAAACTAGCCAGTCTCTAGAGAAGGAAGAAGAATTTCAACGATTCAACTATCATCTTTTGCTTGAGTCAAACATTTAGAAGGTGTGTTTGTGAGCATTTGTAATGACCTAAATTTGTGAATTTTTGATTTTTATGTGTTTTAACCATTTTTTGCTTTCTCGTAGTTTCTACATATTGATGTTGTGGTTCAGGGATAGTTGGTACAGTTTCTGATGCGATCAATATGAGTTATATGAGGTTCTAATTTTTACAATCTTGAGAATCCATATAATTGACCTTGATTATCATTTTTTTCTAACTGTCGAATGAGAAAATGGACTGCGTCAAAAGATCCAGAAAGTTGAATTTTGATTAGCAGTGAGGTTGGTTCAGTTTTGGGACTTTTATATCTCATTTTGATTCTTTATTTGAAAAACAATGAAATAGGATCTCGAGAGTTAATTTCTTGATAACAAACTTTTTAAAAAATCCGACATCATCATTGAGTTTGGAACATCAAAATGAGCTTATTAGCATATATGGTTTACATTGTCAAATTTTGAATGAATCTTGAGGGTCCATTTGAAACATTCGAAACCATGCAAAATCAACTGATGCACAGTTAATATCTTGCGCATGAATCCTTTTTCACAAACATGGACCAGTGAGTGTAAATACGAATAAGGAATTTACCCTTCACCGCAATTGCGAGATGCTGGCTGTGTCGCGAAAGACAATGGGATTCTTCTTCGCAAATGTGATGAGGCTATCGCAAATACGAAGGCCTAATTCATTAATATTTGCAAACATAAAAATCAATGTATTGTCCTGGTCAGCATTGATCCTCATGAATGCGAAGGGTTGACCGTGTTTGTGAGGTACTATTCACTGAACAATATATACTTTATTTCCACTATTTTACTCTATTTTTAGACCTCTAAACTTGGTGAAAGATGATTCTTGCGGGTTTCAATGTTGATTTTTGTATGTGTAACTTCTTTTCTCATAATCCCACTACTTTTCATTGATTTTATCTTCAAAACACCTTTAAATAATAATTTCAAAGAGAAAAATTTGGGGGGGGGGGGTTTACGGGTAAAGTTCTAAAAAGGGTTTTCTTCATTTTGACCTTAATTTAGCCCCTTTTTACATGGGTTTCTCCTGTAACTCCTATAATCTTGGGGGATGTGTTATTCAAATAAAATTTTGATTTTACCCCTTTAATTTTAAAACTCATTTTTTGAACTTTTTTTGGATGTAGTCCAAATATGGACAATATGAGTATCATTAGATTTTATTTTTTATACATGGATGTTATGCTTGAATGTTGTAGTTGTTTTTGAGGTTGTTGTGAGGGAAATAAACTATTTTAATTCACTTTATACTGATATTTTATCATTTTGGTGTTGGTTATGGATTAACTTCTTTCAGATGGAGTTAAGTAGTTAATGAATAAGTAAACGATGCTAGGGATTGGGGTAAATAACTATGGAGTTTATATTTCAATATTAGTTTTACTATTGCGTTCCTGTGTGGAGGCTTATATTCTATTGTGGATGATTTGTGATATTTGATTGTATGTGTTTCCCTTGTAGGGGCTTTATGTGGCATCGTTGGCCTTATTTGTGCATCTAAATGTCTTTATTCTAGATATGATGCTCGTGCAGGGGATTATTTTGCAATTAGGTCTTAATTGAGCATTAGTTACTGTTATCTTGATAAAATATCCGAGTTAGGAGTTGATATGATATTAATGATGTCTTGCATGCATATTTATTCTGATGGTGCCTAATTTGTGTTGATAAACATGAATTACAGACATATTGAGTTAATTTCTAGGCTTACTTATATATATATATATATATATATATATATATATATATATATTATAGGTTGGGTGGATTGAATATCATCATTTGAGTTGA
Source organism: Capsicum pubescens (assembly GCA_030864215.1). Classification (NCBI taxonomy): domain Eukaryota; kingdom Viridiplantae; phylum Streptophyta; class Magnoliopsida; order Solanales; family Solanaceae; genus Capsicum; species Capsicum pubescens. Next base: position 98,833,305 of record CM061543.1, on the reverse strand, counting down.
TTGTGAGCATTAGATCCTCATTATGTACATATACATTCATGAGATATTGGTACAAATAGAAAACTCTATTTTTGAAAAAAAAAATAAGACACCTTTATGAAAATCCTCTCCATGCAGGAGCTAGAGAGGAGAGTTAAGATTGAGATTGAGATTGAGATTGAGATATGAGATACAGTATATGAGTTTTGAACCCCCATGGGTTCTGCCTGGTAGTTTTAAGATCGGTGAGTGTATAAGGAAAGACATGTGATGGCTTTCATCTTTCATTCTATCCACATTACATTGCATAAGAATCGTTGTTGTTTTCCTTAAGTTCCCTCACTTGTGTTTGTTTGTCGTGTATTTATCTTTTATATTTGTGTTTTTACTGTTTGGGTTTTTTTCGCTTGCAGGTGGCGTGTTCATAGTATGCTTTACTTATATTATTTTTTCTTTGCTCATCGTCCTATACCTACTGAGTGCAATTGTATCATACTCACTCCCCTATTATGTACTTTTAGTGCTTATTCTAGCACGAGTATGAATTATGATGTTCAATTTGTGTAATAGAGTTGGTAATACTTTGAGGTACTAGCCATCCTAGGCATATAAGAGTCGACTCCAGGCCTCATTTATTTATGAGTTGTCTTTATTCTTATTTTAGAGACAGACTATGTATTTAATTTCAAAATTTTTATTAGATGCTTATTGCTATGACACCAGATTTTGGGATTGGGTGTATGTATTTCTTTCATGTTCAATTTGTGATTTTATTCCATATTTGGCTTGACTTCATTCTAGAAATCTGGATTTTTTCCATGTTCTATTTGTGATTTTATTCCATATTTGGCTTGACTTTATTCTAGAAATCTCTCCTGGGAGTTATTTTATGATTATGCATTCAGTTATCATTTTGGGTGATTGGTTTATGTATCAAGGCCATGCTGCGATAAGTTTCACCATGACCCATTCTGAGTCGTGATAAATTAGTATAGAGCAACCAGGTTCACCGACCTCATGAGTATAAAAGTAGTATGTCTAGTAGAGTCTCGTGGATCGATACGTAGATGTAAATATCTATCGTCTAGAGGCTATAAGATATCTATAGGAAAAACTTCAATAGTTTGATTTCTTATTATTCGGGTTATTAGTACCCTATGATCTTAGTTTGTTCCACTCTTTTTTGTGAGATAGTGAGGACTAGATCTCAATAGGTTTGGGATATTGATCCAACACCCTGGGATAGAGCCCAGACTAGAGGGAAAGGTAGGGTTTGTGGATGGCCTAAAGGTAGAGGACGGGCATAAGGAGATGACCTTGTTACAGTTAGTGCTTAGAGGATCTCCTCTAAGCCAGACGTTGAGCATTCAAGAGATATGGGATTAACTTAGGCCCCATAAAGTTCAGTTGCTACCCTAATTCTAGAGGGTTTGTTTATTCAATTATTGATTTTTTTGGATGGTGTTCCCTTAAGTGCAAATTGTGTTCCTCTAGTTTTGAGTATGGTAAACCATCATTGTCGATGTCTTCCTATGGTATTTCTCTAATTCTAAGTGTGGTTTTGTCATTTGTACCGATATCTGCTTATGATATTCCTCTGACTTTGAATGGTGTTCTACCTTCTATACTATTATATGATTGAGGTATTCCTAATTTAGAGGTACAACCTTCATCTATGGTTCCCCCACGTATGGATTCCTAGTCGGCCAGATTTAATATTTCTCTGGTTATTTTGGGTACAATTATGTCTTTTCATGATCAAAAGAGTCTTGAGAGGTTTATTTATTTGGGTTTGCCCAAGTTCAGTGGTTCTATTGGCGAGGATGCCTATGAGTTTTTGGTTGATTGCCAAGAGAAGTTACATAGTCTTGGATCCCTTGAGTCTCATGGAGTTTCTTATACTACCTATCAATTAATGGATGTGGTAAGAGATTGATGGAGGTCGTATGCAAGTTGTATACCTTTGGGTTCACCCGCTATGACTTAGAATTAGTTTTCTGAGGCTTTCTTAGAAAGGTTTGTGCCATATTATTTGAAGGACCATATGTGTGATAAGTTTGATTATTTGGAGCAATACTTCGTGACTAATACTGGGTATGAAGCTCAATTTCATACTATATTCAAGTACTAAGCCGCTAACATCTCCACCAAGTTTGAGTGGATTTAAAAGTTCGTAAAGGGATTGGATAATACTTAACAGTTGAATATAGTTAGATCGTAGTCTCAGGGTTTTTTTTCAGAGTATTATTGAGCATGCCAACATTAGTGAGTTTATTATCCAGGCTACTTAGGAAGTCACCAATGTGCATTGTCATGGTGAGCTTAGTGGATATGCCTCCCGAGGTAGATACTTTTCTAGTAGAGGTTCTCGCGATTATCATGGTGGCTAGTTTAGTCCACTTTTTAGGGATTGGGTGGAAGGTATTCAAGTTCAGCAACATGGGGTAGTAAGACATCTGGTAAAGGTGATTGTTCTAGTTTAGTTGCACCACCTCAGATTGAGTCATGCCATAGAGGGTATTTTGTATTTGATGAGTTATCCATGTGGCCAAGGATTTTATTTGGCATGTTCTTATGCCAACTCCTATATCGACAATGAGAGGTGGTTCACAGAGTGGTAGACGTACCCAAAGTAGAGGTAGAGGTGCTTATGATGTTGGTCAAGAAAGTACACAATCTGGGAGTAGACATGGTCAATGCTATGTTGTACTTTCTACGCCTGAGGTAGAGGCCTACGATGTTGTTATTATAGGTATTGTCTCAGTTTTTTTCAGATCTTCTTTCATATATTTGACCTTGGTCAACTTTATCCCATGTGTCTATATATTTTACTTCTAGTTTTGATGTTGCGTCTAAGCCTCTTACTATGAATCTTCATCTTTCTATCTCTATAAGAGATTCTTTAGTAGTGGATTTGAGCTTACCAATCTTGTGTGGTAACATTTGTGTATCGTGAAACTTGTGTAGAGGTTCAATTTTAAGCTAACCAGATGGTTAGTCTTGATATTTCGACACTCGATTATGTTTTAGCCTTTGTTGATGCTAGATCTTCCTTGAGGGAGCATATTTGAGCTCACCAGTTTGATGGTCTAGTTTGAGGGTGATTTGGGATAAAGAGTGGTGATGTAAGAAAGCCTCTCTTGATTTTGATAGTGTATTGAGGATTGATGGTCGAGTTTGTGTGTCGAGAGTCAAAGATTGGGTGAAATTAATTCTAGATGAGGTTCATTGCTCTAAATATTCTATCTATACAGGTGTGCTGAGAGGTTGGGCTATATATATGTTCGTGAGATAGTTCATCTTCATGGGGTACCCGTGTCTATTATTTCAGAGAGAGGCTTAGTGTTTATTTCCAACTTCTAGCATACTTTTTAGGAGGAGTTGGGTGCTCGAGTTGACCTTATCACAACTTTCTAACACCACAATAATGGTTAGTTAGAGAAGAATATTTAGGTTTTCGAGGATATTATCCATGCATGTGTTTATGTATTTTGGGGGTCAATGGAAGCAACATTTATCCTTGGCGGAGTTTGCTTATAATAATATCCACTTTTTGAGTATCGTGATGACCCCTTTCGAGACATTGTATGGTAGGCGCCATTGATCTCCTATTGGTTGGTTTGAGACTTCTTAGGTTAAACCCCATTGTACTGAATTACTTTTTGAGTCTTTGGAAAGAGTTTGAATGATTCAGGATACGCTGGGTAGCCCAGAGTGGGCAAGAGAGTTATGCAGACCACAAGCTTCGTGCCTTGAAGTTTGAGATTGGTGATAGAGTCTTTCTCTGGGTGTCTCCCATAAAGGGTGTGATGAGGTTTGGGAAGAAGGGAAAGTTTAGCCCCTAATACATTAGATCTATTGAGATTCTTTAGACAGTTGGGGAGGTTGCATATGAGTTAGCCTTACCTCCATACTTTTTATCCATTCATTAAATTTTTCATGTATCTATGCTTTGATGCTATATTCCAGATAAGTCTGATGTGCTTTGTCGAGACTCGATTCAGTTAGATGAGGGGTTGACCTTAGTTGAAGAGTCAATGTCCATTTTAGTAAGGAAATGATATGGTTGCATTCTAGAGATATTCCTGTGGTTAAGGTTCAATGAAGACACCATCCTATTAAGGAGGTCGACTCCGACATGTGCAGAAGTTACTCTCAACTCATTATAAATTTAGGTATTTTTTTTCTTTAGTTAGAAGACAAACTAGATTTTTAGTGGTGGATGGTGTAACGAGGTGAATTTATGATTTTTCCATTTCTATGTGTTTTTACCATTTTCCCTTCCCCACGGTTACTACATGTTCATATTGTAGTTCGGGGATAGTTGGCATGATTTTTGGTCCAATCAAGAACGAGTTGTGCGAGTTGTGATTTTTAAAGGCTTGAAAAGCCATATAGCTGACTTTGGGAACATTTGTTGTTCTAAGTGTCGGATGGTAAAATGGACCATGCTAGAAGACCGAAAGGTCTAATATGGGTTAGTAGCAGGGTTGGTTCAGTTTTGAAACTTTTATAACTCATTTCTATCCTTCATTTTAAAAATAGTGAAATAGGATCTTAGTGGTTAATTTATTAATAATGACCTTTTTTCTAAAGTCCGATATCACCATTGAGTCTGACACGTCCAAATTAGCCTAGTAGCATATATGATTTACTTCTATCAGGTCCCAAATAAATTTAAGGGTCCATTCGAAACATAGAAACCATGCAAAATGAGTTATTTCACAACTGATATCTATTGTATAGATCCTTATTCATGAATGAGGGCCCCTAGACGGGAATGTGGTGAAGGAATTCACCCTTTATAATGATCACGAGGTGGTTATCGCGATCGCTAAGGACAATGGGGTTATTCTTCGTGAATGAGATGAGGTTGTCACAAATGTAAAAGTCTGATTCAATAGTCTTTGTGAACGCAAAGCTTTAGCCATGAATATGAAGGCTAATTTATTGACTTGCTCAGCATTGACCCTTGTGAATGTGAAGGGTTAACCGCGTTCGCGAGGTACTATTCACTAAATAGTACAAATATTGCATTTTCTTAATTATACCCTAATTTTGGACCTCTAAGCTCTGGGAAAGGCAATTTTTGAGGGTTTCAACATTTAGTTTGGTGCGGGTAATTTCTGAACTCATAATCCAACTATTTCTCATTGATTATGTTTAAAAATACCTTTAAATTATGATTTCAAAATGGAAAATTTGAGGGGTTTACCGATAAATCTCAAAAAAGGTTTCTCTTTATTTCGAACCTTGATTTTAACTTGATTTTGCATGAATTTTCTCCTATAAAATCCTATGACCTTGAAAAATATGCTTTTAAAATAAAATTATAATCTTACCTCTTTTATTTCAAAATTTATTTTTGACGCAACCTGAATATGGGAAATATGGGTATTGTTAGCTTTTTTTGATGCATAGATACTATATTTGAATGTCGTAGTCGATTTTGAGGTTGTTCGTAAGGAAAAGGATCCGTGTTGAAGCACTTTAGACCAAATTTAATCATTTTGGGGAGGTTATGAATTAACTTCTTTCAGATTAAGTTGGGTGGCTAACGAATAAGTAAAGCATGCTATAGGTGTAAGAACCCGCAAAATCCTAAGCTTAAATCAGTCTACTTGTGCTTGATAAGGGGTCCCATGTTTAGAAATTCTAGCTAAAGTTCCCAAACATTGTTTATTTTGGCCTTCAAAAGTTCGCAATCTCGTTTCGTGACCTTAATGGCCTATATTTTCATTAATTCATGATCAGGAAGGTCAATAAGTGTTCCCGGATAAGTTTCGGATTTTTCAAAACTCGTTTAAACCAAGTTCAGAGTTGCAAAATAGTGTATCGATGCGATCATGGTGCGCCGCGTTGCCTATCACATTGATAAATACTTTCCTAGCTCTCAGAGTCAATTTCAGTGATTCAGTGAAAACTCAAAAATGGGCATCGGTTGTAGCGTCGATGAAACCGATATAGGGCATCGGCTATCGCATCGATAAACCGACGCGGGGCGTCGCCTGTAGCGTTGATGCCCAATTTTACTCATTAAATATACGCATTTAGAGGGGTAATTTGGTCATTTTCCCACCCCTATATAAGTCACAAACACGGGATTAACTCCCATTTACACCAAAATATATCAAGAACAAGCTAGGGTTTCAATTGGGGGATTCAATTTCAAGCAAATTCTACCATCAAATTCCAAGAATCTTCCCGTCAATCTTCATTAAATCAAGAGCTACGGTATGCGTAGTGTTGATTTATGGATCCCTTTCATCCATAAAGTTCAAGAACCCTTTTTTAAATTATAAATCATGAAGTCATGTTGTGGGTTGATTATGTTTGTATGATTGATTGCTATACAACTCCCAAGTTAGGATCTTTATGTGATTTTATGATACTAGGATAATATGTAAATTGAGATATATGAATTTTGAGAAGTTTGAATCATTAAAGTGATGAATATGCCTATGCCATAAAGTGTGCATGCAAGGTGTTTGATAAAATACCTAAGAGACTAGAAATCATGTATTATTGCTAAATATGTCACGACCCGAGCCTAGGCCCTAGCCGTGACGAGCATCCCAAACCATGAAGGCCCGGAACACCCATTCTCTATCTGGTTATCATGCACAACATTCATAATCATAATAAAATGCGGAATTGAAACTGAGTACGGAAAACATGGTCAAGTTCTGCAACATTTCTGAATAATACTATCTGACATCAGTCTGCGAAATCTCTACTAAGAACATAAACATCTGTCTGAAAAGAAACTGGGACAAGGCCCCCAGTAAACCAAAAACATAATAAATAAGATAATGTCTGACATTATTAGGCCTTCCGAATAATAGAAGGCTCACTACTGTGAGATCAAGTCTGCAAATCCGAGAATGTCTACTGAGTAGCTGGACCCCTAGACTGTGCCTCAGAACCTGGAAGGAGGGGGGGTCAGCACAAAAGTACTAGCACGCGAAGCAATCCAAAAAAATAGTATAATGGAACATATATATATATATATATATATACATATATACATATTAAGTGAAAACAATTTTTCATCAAGACATCATGTATAAAACTGTTTCTGAAAAATACATGGGCACTTTCTGAAAACATGTAACCTGTCTGTTCATTTAAAATCATGATCTGTGTTTTACTTCTGAGTTAGGTGGTATTCCCCTACAAGTCTGATATTCCACGGGCTGTATGGAATCCTCCATTGACTCGGCGGGGAAGCCCCCAACCCAAGTGTGCCGCAAGGGTTGGAGTGTCTGAGTCTGATACGCCACAGGACATTTAAGTCAGCGCATAATAGTATACCCGGGTCGGCAAACCACGGTTTTAGGCAATGAGTCGCTTGAACTCAATCCCTCTTCGGGGAACCACCTAACATCTCTGTATGCACATTTTTAACCTTTTCTGTACATGCAACATTCTGAATGTCTAAAATCATGAAAGTCTGAAATATCTGTTAGTCTGAGTATGATATGGCATTAGTCAGAGTTGGTATCGTCATACCAAGACTTGCAAGTCATGATTTTTCTGAGCCATAATGTATTAAGCAAGAGCTTTCATTCAAACATAGTTTTGACCACCAAAACATGTAACTGATGTAAAGGATTTCATATTCCAAAACTTAAAGTTCAATTCATGCAGAAATTTCATCAAACACCTGGTGGTCAAATGTCTTTAGCAAGTTCATGTATTCAAAATTGAAAACACATTCATTCATATATGTATATAAACTGTCAAATCGCTTTGGAGATGGTCAAAAGACCAAAACAATGATGTTAAAACATCTTATACATAAATATATATACATAATTTAAAACCCCATTCTGAAACATGATTTTTCTATGCCCATGAGAATTTAGGAAAAACCCCGCGTACCTTGTTCTCCATGAATTTTGGGTGTCTATCGAAGCCTACGTCGAGAGGATTCCAAATCTGTAATTTGTTTCACGAACCCGCGGTTGAATCTTGAGTTGCTTGGGTTTTAATGTTGAAACCCTAGGGAGAGTTCTTGAGAAATTTTGGGAAAAGTATGTGTATTGTGGTGTTTGAGGGATTAAATCCCGTGTTGGTGGTATATGTAGGGGTGGAGGATTACCAAAATACCCCTAAGGAACAATTAAGGTCAAATCTGTCCCTCAGTTGACAGTTTGGTAGACTGGAGTAAATCGATTATAACTTTTTACTCATATACTCAAATTGGATGAAACCAACTGCAATTGAAAGAGGACTCGAAGATATTTTGTTTGATATATTATAGCTCACACATTTCATTATATACAGGGAGTTATGATCGTTTGAAATTGACCCTGAAATGCTGAAAACTAGGCAATAGTCTATGCGTTTTGCTACTGTTTTTAAATCCAAACGCAGCCTTATGCGTTCCGAAAAATTCCGAAACTTATCCGAGATGTACTATGAGATTTCCCGATCATAACGCAACTTGAAAATCTAAAAGCGGATGTCGGGAAGGTTGAAAAGTTGTATCCCGAAGATTGCCAGCTAAGAATGAGTCTAAGTCATTTCAACACTTAGGAAAAATTTAAAACTTAAGTCTAAAGCTCAGAAATTACAGTCTAATACATGCATGACTTTTACGGGGCGTTACAAAATACCATGCTCTTTTCTTTATGACTCAACATGAATTCCATGCTAATTGTTATGTATTGTTGTTGTGATATGGAATGCTCATGAAATTGGAATCATGCAAGTATGTACATGTTATATGCATTATCTTCCATGTTCAAGAATATGATAATCATGTGTAGTATGAAATCCCCTATTTATGGTATTATGAATTGTGGATTCTGTTCCTATGATCAAGTAAGTCATGTGTGTCAGTTTCCTTTCATTGAGTCCTGGGGGTACTTGTACCCGAAAAATATAGTTGTGTGCCTAGAGCCATGTCATGTTATCACGATACGCTCAGACAAGCCATGATCTATAGAATTCAGTCATGTGACTCAGGAAAACTCAGAAATCTCACCAGTCTTAGTAGTTCTGTAATCTCAGTACTCAGTAATCTCAGTAATCTAAGAAACAACAGTATTCCTAGCGATCTCAGTAATTTCAGTACTATCAGTCAGTTCTCAGAACTTAGTATATTCCGTCAGTCAAAGAAACTTAGTAAGCTCAGTTTAGATCCACTAAACAATACCACTAATATAAGTTCAGTTCAGTTAATCAGTTTAGTGTCTCTCAGATGGTAGTAAGATTCAGCACCGAGTGAACCTAGGGATGAGGGCTCACCCACTAGAACAAGATTGAGATCCCTAGAAGCAATCACTAAGTTCCAGAACTACATAGCCAACTTAGGTATGAGATGTCACCCGTTAGATAGGACTGACATACTCAGGGATCACCCGTTAGCACATTTATATGTATAGGACAGGTCCAGGGGTCACCCGCTAGATTAGGACTGACTCCATAGCAGTTGTCTTTACTGGTGGCGCGGTATTGACACCCTTACAGTTAGGTCAGAGACTGGACCCCAATCATCTTAGCATGGGGCATGTCGGTTAGATGAATACATTCCACAATTTCAGTTAAAGAATTCAGGACTGTCAGACACAGTCAATTCAGCTCAGTAGTACAGATTCAGTATTGTTAGATACAGTCAATACTTATTATTACAAATAGACTTCAAGATCACCCATTAGATATGACTGATCTAAACTATAGTTAATCAGTATCAGAATCATCATATTTAAAGATCACTCGCTATATAGGACTGATCTCATTCTAAGTCAAATCATCTTTATTATCAGTATACTCAAAGATCACCCACTAGATACAGAACAGAAATCAGAGAGTTCCATCAAAACTTAGACTGTCAGATACAGTCGCTCAGTATCAGTTACATCAGTTTCTCCGATCATCACAGTTATATCAGTTATATCAATCGTCATAACTTACGTTATCAGTATTCAGTTTCAGGACTATTAGAGATAGTCAATCAGACCAGTTCTTCATAATTTGAACTGTCATAAATAGTCATTTATCGATTCAGTACCTCAATATCAGTTATGTCATCAGTATTCAGACTTAGTAGTCAGTATCACCACGAGTTTAGTTATAGTTGCTTATGCATGTATGTATTCGCACGTTCATATTAGTCAGCATTGTTCATGCATATAACCCTTTACATTTAGCCTACCTCACTCGTATACATAGTACATTCAGACATACTGACGCATTTTCTCTATGGTGTGTTATTTTACGCCATAGGTTCAGAGGCACAAGCTCCAGATCAGCGGTAGATTTCAGTCTCAGCAGTCAGAGTTAGGAATAAGTCCTCATCTTTCGAGGACATAATGATTTCATTACTATTTCAGTTTTCAGTTTATTTAAGTAGTTGGAGTTAGTTGGGGACATGTCCCATCAACTCCTTATTCAGGAAGTTTAGAGGCTTTCAAGACTATAGCATGTCAGACAGTTATTTTAGATTTGTTTTGGTATTGTTTTACCATTTTTAGACATTATGTCATCAGATGTTTTATTCACTTGAACCTTATGGCCTTTCAGTTCATGTTTCCGCATTCTTTATGATATATTATGCAGTATACAGGTACAAATATCAGTCATGGATTATCTTGTGGTCCTTCGGGGTCATGAGCACCGTGTAGGTTTCCGGTTTAAAAAATTGGGGTGTTACAATAGGTTGGGGAAAATAACTATGGGGTTTATATTTCAATATTAGTTTTACTGTTGTGTGCCCCTATGGGGGCTTATATTCTATTGTGGTTGATTTGATATTTGATATTGTGTGTTGCCCTTGTAGGGGATTTATTTAATTTCACATTATTGGCCATATCTTTGCATCTAAATGCCTTAATTGAGCATTGATTGCCTTTATCTTGATAAAATACCGAAATTAAGGGTTGATATGACTTTAATGATGTCTGGCATGCATATTTATTCTAATGGTGCTAATTGAAGTTGATAATTATGGACTGCGGGCATATTGAGTTGATTTCTGGGCTCACTTGTATATATATTACGTGTTAGATAGATTGAAGATCATCATTTGAGTTGATTGTGAACATTAAATCCTCATTCCATACATATAAATTTATGTCATACTGGTACCACTGCAAAATATTGTTTAAAAAAAATGAGACACCTTTATGAAAGCGCTTTAAGTGAACAAGAGACAAAGAAAAGAGTTATGATTGAGATTGAGATATGAGATATGGTAGTAAAGGAAAAATTATAGGAAGTAGCATACTTAAGACTACAATTACAATAAATAGCAATACTTTTTCAAAATTTATAATAAGAGTAATATTATTTTGCCCATTAACTAGACAAGCGTTTGTTTTACTCCCACTACTTTACCTTTTCCTATTTTCACTCCACTATTTCACTTCCCCCAATATAGCCGTATCTTCTACCCCTTTTTTCATCTTACTTTTTTTATCATTTTAGTTTCTATTTTTATTTTTTTATTTTTTCTTTCCACTTTATTTTCTCTTCTTTTTTTCTTTTTTTCTTTTTTTTTCTTTTTTTTTCTTTTTCATTTTTTCACTTTCTCATATTTGAAGATAATTGTCCTCATTATCTTCAAAATTTTGAAATAAAACATCATTACTATTTTTTTCTCTCTTTCACTCTCTTATATCTCTAACATTTTTTTCTTGTTAGTTTTTTTTCATCTTATTTTTTTATCATTTTTTTATTTTTATTTCTTTTTCTTTTTCTTTTTTCTTTCCAGTTTATTTTTTCTCTTCTATTTCTCTTTTTTGTTCATTTTTTTCTTTTTTTCTCACATCTTTTTTTCTTTTCCTATCTTTTTTCTTCTTCTTTTTTCTATTTTTTTGTTTCTTTTGTTTTATTTTTATTTTTACACTTCTATTTCCCTTTCTTCTTTTTTTTTCTTTTTCACTTTTTTTTTCTATTTTTGTTATTTTTTTATTTTTTACTCTTCTATCTCTAATTTTTATTTTGAAGAGACAAATATGTATATCACATACACATATTTAAAAAATATACAAAATACATAGCCATACAGAATTGGATATATATTTACACTACAAAAGATACATATGTATCTGCATATGTATTTACAGAAATACATATCTCACTCATATATATATATAAACATAGAAGACACAAAATCTCTATAACAAAAAGGACAACTATAGACATATACATATAGGCAATCAAAAAATACATGATACATTGCTTAAACAGTAAAAAATACAAATAAATTCATATGTTACCATCTAGAATGACATAGAACAATTCAAAGACAAATCCAACATCGTACAAAATTACATGTCGATATGCATTTATATATACAAAACACAAATACATGCAAATACCCCCAAAAAATTTATAATACATTAGTGACATAGTACATCTGCCTAATTGCGCTTGAACTACACATTTCTTCTTGTTCATGTAGACACTACAAATATTCTTATAAAAAAAACCATGTATTGTTCCTTTGATAACATCACCTTAATACATTCTTCGATATCATTGACTGTATGACATTCTATATGTGGTGCAAAGCTTGGAAGTACTCTTTCCATGAATATATGATCATGCAACAACTATAGAACAAAATAATGACATAAATCTATATTACATATACTTTTCACAAAAATATAATACAAAATACATAGTATGCATATGTTTTCTTGTACATAATATATATTACATTACAAAAAATACATATAACTTTGCATATGTATTTACAGAATACATGCCTGATCCATATGTATATTACTATATTAAAAATACAAATATGACCTTGATAAGTGTTACGACATACATATCATATTCATATTAAACAATAACAAACATAACTATACTACATATCATCATATGTATTTGCAAAATACAAAGATGACTCATATAAAAAAAGAATATACATATGGATCAGGTATGTATTTTATAATTACATATGCAGAGCTATATGTATTTTGTACAGTGTTGGATTTGTCTTTCAACTGTTCTATGCCATTTTAGTGGGTAACATATGTACTAATTTGTATTTTTTACTGTTTAAGATTGTATCATGTCTCTTTTGATTACCTATATGTATATGTATTTAGTTGTCCTTTTTGTTTATACAAACGCATATTCATATGTGTTTTGTCCAGTGTTGGATTTATCTTTGAATTGTTCTATGTCATTTCAGAGGGTAACATATATACTTTTGGTATTTTTTATTGTTTAAAATACGTATCGTCTATTGTTTTATTACCTATATGTATATGTATATAGTTGTCCATTTTGTTATAGAGATGTTGTGTCCTATATGCTTATATATACATATGAGTCAGATATGTATTTTTGTAAATAAATATGCAAATATATATATATATATATATATATATATATATATATATATGTATGTATGTTTTGTACTGTAAATACATATGCAGATCTGTATGTCAATTTATTTCGTATATTTTTTGAATATGTATATGTGATATAGATAGTTGTCTGTTAAAAATAAAAGATAGAGATAGAAGACTAAAGAAAAAGATTAAAAGCAAAAAAAAATTGAAAAAAAAAGAAGTGAAAAAGGGGGAAAAATGAAAGACAAATAGAAGTTAGAAATAGAAGTGTAAAAATAGAAGCAAAGAAAATAAAAAAATAAAAAAATAAAAATAGAAAAAAAAAAGATAAAAATGAAAATAGGAAAAGAAAAAAAATATGAGAAAGAAAAAAATAAGAAAAGAAAAAAAAGAAAAAAAAGAAAAAAACAAGTGAAATAAAAGAGAGAAAATAAAGTGGAATGAATAGAGAAATCAAAATAAAAAGTAAAACGATAAAAAAATATGAAAAAACTAACAAGAGAAAAAAGTTAGAGATATAAGAGATTGAAAGAGAGAAAAAAAAGTAATGATGCTTTATTTTGAATTTTTGAAGATCATGAAGATAATAATATTTCATATTTTAGTTAGATTTGAAAAAGTAATCGACTAATTGAAATAAGAGTAATTTAATGAAAAAGAATCTACTGTAGTAATTTATGAAAAAAGAATTTACTGCTTCCTTATTTAACTCAATTGATTTGAGTAAAAGAATGACAAAAAATCTTGTTGTATATGCATTTTAGTAGCAACACTTTTTATAAAATACAAAATACAACTTGCTATGTTTCGTAATTATGAAACTGTTACTATAGAAGTTCTAATGATAGTTATAAGTTTGTACTTAAGAAAAATTTCCTCTATAGTAAATGGGTTGTGATTTCTCCCCATAAGTCCTGCCTAGTAACTGGGAGCTCGGTGAGTGTATACAGAAAGTCATGTGATGTCTTTGATCATTCATTCCATCCCATGCATTGGATACATAGCTTTTTTGTTTTCCTAAGTTTCCCTTATTTGTGTTTAGTTGCCTATATTTCTCTTTTATATCTAATATATTACTAGGGGTTATGAGCTAAAAGTGACAAAAGAGTTTGAAAGTGAGGTGTAGGTTACTCAAGTCTTAATAATTGAGTGGATGTGACGATTACCTTATTAAGGATTAAGAAGGTTGGAGAAATTTAAAAATAACCCATAAGTTTTTAAATTTACACTTTGATCCAAATGTTAGTTAATATAATGAAAAATAGGGGGAAAAGGGCGCGTTTCTCTCTCTTCTCATTCGTTGTTTTCTCTCTCTTCGTAATTTTTTTTGTCCATTATTGTTGTTGCTTTATTCATCATCTTCTGCTTCATTATCAACAACTTCTACTTCATTATCATCTTTATCTTCTTCTTTTCGACCATTGTTGTCGTTTTTATCTCTACCGCTACTGCTGCTACTTTACTTGACCAATTTTTTAGGTGAAATTTTTTTTCGTACATCACTTTCCACTTTGGTATTACTTCATAGGTTACTTTGGTAGGTAAAATTATAATTTTTAGTTGAATTTGTCATTTGGGTACACTGCTACTACTGTTTTTTCAACAATGGATAGAACCCGTTCATGAATACAACATAAGAGCCCACAATTTAAACAAATCACTCAGCCTATTGCAACAGATAAATATTTTGTTACAACAAAAGAATCATATGTTGAATTCATGTTTATGGTTCTATAGTGCCCACAATATGAATCGAACATATGGGTAATCTGTTCCAATAGACGAGTTATCTATTGCAACAAAATATTTATCTGTTGCAATAAATGAGAAATCTTTTGTAATTGAATATTTATTTGATACAATAGACAATTTATTTATTGCAACAGATAATTATTCTGTTGCAACAGATGAGTAATCTTTTTGAAACAACACAATACATGTCCTTCCATAAACCCAACAGATAACCCAGATGTTTCAACTCTTACTATTGCTACCGGATTCAAATTATTTCTTAATCATCGACATATTTGTTGAGAATAAGAAATAGACATAATAAAAAATAAATACGAAGTAAAACGTCAAAGTTGATCAAACATAATTTTTTTATAAACAAAAATAAATAAAAATACATAGGCTAAAAGAAAAAAAATAATCTTCCTTCACGAGGTAGGGGCTTAAGGTATGGGGATACACCACCCTCCCAGATCCCACTTGTATTATACTGGGTATGTTGTAGTTTTTATTTTGTATTTTTATTTAATCAACTTTAATAATTTAATTAGTGCTTAATTAATATGATCTGATAGTGGTCTCTACTTGAGTATTAATATATACATTGGGTCAAGTTTTAAGTTTCAAATCTTGCTATTGCTACTGGATTCTAATTATTCCTTAATCTTCAACAAGTTTGTTGAGAAGAAGAAACAGAAAGAATGAAAATAAATTAAGAATTAAAACGTCAAAGTCGATCAAACATAAATTTTTTATTAAAAAAATAAAAATACATAGACTAAAATAAAAATAATAATCTAATTACTATTATCATCATTATTGCCAGCCGATCTATCTTCAATCGATAGAAACAGTGCCCTCCTCGGCCTCCGAATCTCTCGGAGCATCCTTGCTCTCAAGGTAGACAACTCCTATTGCAGGTCATAAACCTAGGTTTGAAGTTCCTGCACGGTGTCTTGTAAAATAGCAACGTCCCACACTGGATCAATCATATCTAGAACACGAATGAATTGACAAAAAACGTAAAAAAAAAGTAAAGAAAAAAATTTGAATGTAATACAACGTATACTACCAATTGGGTATATATTTACACAAAAAGCAAGAAAAAAACTTACCTGAGTTAGTGAAGAGAAAGTGGTTGAAGGTGTAATATGAAGACAAGATGCAAGAAATAAATAAAGTATAGTAGAATGAACAAGTAAGGAGGGACCTATTTATAGAGGATTGGATTTGAATGAGTTAGGAAACAAGGTTTGACTGTTCACCTCCATTTATTAATTACATACAAACTGGTGACTATTTGATTACTGTGAAAATAAATGACTTAATTAAATCAAGCTGGTAAGTTTTTTTATTATAGTGATAAATCATGACTTTTCAGCTTATTATTATTAATTAGTTCTTAAAGTAATTAACCCTTTTCTCAATTAAAAAATCGAAGACTTCTCAACTTTCTAATAACCATTTATTTAATAAAATAATAACCATTTTTATTGAGTTGTGGCAACATATTGTATATCTGTTGATCAGATAACCCATCTGTGGCAACAGATATACCATCTGATGCAATAAATCGACCATCTATTTTAGGAGCTTTTTTGATTTCTTCTAACAACTGATTTATCAGGCGCAATAGATGGGGAATTTGATTCACCAGCTGTTTTGAATGTGTTAGACAAAAAGTCACGACTGTTCACCTTTTTTTTTAACAATCATCATACACCTTAATTAATCCAATGTTGGGACTTTTTAATTATATAATAAATAAATAAATTAAAAAATAGATTTAAAAACGAAAATGGTGAAAAGTCACGATCAGTTATTAAAATTAAATAACCGTTCTTTTACAGTTATAAATTGTGTTTATCATTTATTTCCTTATTATTTTTTTATGAACTGTTTTTCATATTAAATAATCGAAAAGTCATGACTTTTCACCCTCTCAATAACATTAACCCTTTTTTTATTAATAACCATCTGTTGCAGCATATGATCCATCTGTCGCAACAGATTAACCATCTGTTTCAACATATGGTTCATTCGTTGCCACAAACGCTCAATCCCTACCTCTAACCGTCGACATGTTGAGAATAAAGAATAGACAGAATGAAAATTAAATATGAATTAAAAATTAAAAGTCGACCAAACATAGATTTCTGAACCAATTATATACAAATATATAAAATAAAAAAATACCCTTGGGTAGATTCGATATAAAAAGAAAATATATATGCTAAAAGAAAAAACATAGCATAGTTATTATTATTATTATTATTATTATTATTATTGTCAACCGACCAATTGTCATCCGGTAGTAGTAGGGACTTCCTCAGCCTTGCACTAAATTCGTCCAACTCTCTCTGGAGTTCATGAATCTTCCTTTCAAGTTTCCGTAAGGACTCAAGATGAATCACCTTGTAAAAATCTAGATCAACCATATCTAGAGTGGAGTAGAATGAATGAGTAAGGAGGGACCTATTTATAAAGGATTGAATTCAAATCGATTAATAAAAAAACTACGTCTGTTCACCTCTTTTTTAATAATTACATCCCTTAATTAAATAAAACTGGTGAGTTTTCAAATATGTAAATTAAAAAATGGATCTAAATACAACATTTTATCTTTTATTGTATTTCAAAAAAATGAAAATTGCCTTAAAATAAATCTAACAGATGGGTAATCTGTTGCAAAATATATTCTATCTGTTTGATAATTTACAATATATTGACAATTTGTTGCAACAGATAGGTATATCTATTTGATTTTTCCAACAGATAAGTCATATGTTGCAACAAATTGATGATCATCTGTAGTAACTGATGTCTATAAATGTTTGATAATTTTAAGAGATGTGTCATATGTTGTAATATGTTAATCATCTATTTATTCAAGCCATCGATGGGCTAGGAAGAATAAGGTGAGTGCAGATGGATAGATCCACTTTCATGTGTGG
The DNA here is from genome assembly GCA_030864215.1 of Capsicum pubescens. Classification (NCBI taxonomy): domain Eukaryota; kingdom Viridiplantae; phylum Streptophyta; class Magnoliopsida; order Solanales; family Solanaceae; genus Capsicum; species Capsicum pubescens. The sequence continues at coordinate 98,815,325 of CM061543.1, read as the reverse complement.
GAGTAATGTACTATTGATAAGGTCATCAGAACAACACACATAAAGTACAATGATTTTCTGAATGCAGGTTTTAACCGATTAGACATTGATCATTAAAATAAGATCCTGCATTGTACAGTTTAGTTTAATAGGTTCGAATTGATCAGGACAAGGGTCCCATGAAGATGTTGCCGATACCCTATTACGAATTAATGACAGTTGTTTGTCATGTTTATGCGTGTCAAGTTTTGAGAAGGGATGAATATTTGGTGTCATTGCAAAGATCCAATAGCGATTGGACTTAAACTTAAGTGTGAATTGGACTATAATAAGGCCCTCATAGAATCACACTACATCAAACAAGAACGACATACCAAAAGAAATTCCACTTGCCCAAATTTATATGGAAGGTTTATTCGAGAAGATGATTATATGCCAAAAAGAGCCATAGGAGAATACCCGCGAGGAAAAGAGGAGTTGATGAAATATTATATCATCTAAGAGATAATTGAAGAGGAAAACATAGGGTAGCAAGGAACTTCTAGCGAATCAAGTCGATGAGGTTGAATTAGAAAATGAGAAATATGAATCAAGTGCAAATATGAAATTGTATCAGGAAATAAAAATTTGTCTCTTGTCTCTCTCAAAGAAAAATAGTACAGTTGGGCACTTTGGTAGGGAGCTGTAACTAGGTAGCATGGTTAGAATAATCACCTACATAGAGAATAACAGAACACCAAGAAAGCAGTTTTGTGGGCACCGATGGCTGAAATGATGTATATTAAGTCAAGAATACTTATGCCAAGAACAACTGAGGTTAAAATAAGGAATCAAGTGAAGGAGACAATTTTTGAATTTTAAATTGCATCCCATGCCTTTTTTTGTGTTTTCAATTAGGTCCACTTTTATTTACCTGATCGGAACCACAAACAGGATTGAAAGACAGATTGAGTATCATTACTTCCTTAGTAATATGGATTAATTGATTGTGTTTTCTTGCCTTAACATGCTTTAAACATATCTTGGAGAAGATCAGAGGCTTGTTGTAGTAGGTGAATCCCGATAATTTTCAAGCATACCTCTAGCTTGCTGATTCGGTTTTCAAGTTTATGGTTACCATCTTTGAGGTTAGTATAGAGTTCTTGGTCTTTTGTGAGATTGTCAATGAGGAACACTTTCTTTGAAGCTGTGGCATTGTAAAAGTCCTTTCAGAAGACTTCCAAAACATTTTTTTCAGAAGGCTTAAATGATACATGGAGTGTCTCTATGTTTGTTTTAGGTCAATGATTTGATGCACACTTAAGCATTGGTCCCAATAGTTGAATAACTCACTTTCTCGAGTACTGTTCAATGCAGCTTGTTTAACCAACCTTTAAAGGATTTGATAGGTTGATGAGCCTGGAATCAACTTAGATCAAACGTTACATAATTCAAAGCTCATCAACCTATCAAATCTTTTAAAGGGTGGTTGAACAAGCTGTGCTGAACAACACTCGAGAAAGTGAGTTATTCAACTATTCTGACCACTGCTTGAGTGTGCATTAAGACGTTGACCTAAAAAAATTATTACAACCCTTCATGTATCATTTAAGCCTTCCGAAAAAAGCATTCTGGAAGTCTTTTGAAGGCCTTTTACAATGCCACAGGTTCGAAGAAAGTATTCCTCATTGACAAGCTCACAAAAGACAATGAACTCTATACTAACCTCAAATACAACAACAAAAAACTTAACTACCGAATCAACAAGCTGGAGGCAAGATTGAAAATTATTGATATTCACATACTACAACAAGCCTCTGATCTTCTCCCATATATGTTGAAAGCATGATAAGTCAAGAAAACACCATCAATTAATCCATATTGTTAAGGAAGTAATAATACTCAATCTGTCTTTTAATTTTGTTTGTGGTTATGATTAGGTCAATAGTAGTGGACCTAATCGAAAACACAAAGAAGAAGGCATGAGATGCAATTTAAAATTTAAAAATTACTAACTTTTCTTAATTCCTTATTTTAACCTCAACTGTTCTTGGCATAAGTCTTCTTGACTTACTGTACATCATTTCAACCCTCGATGTCCACAAAGTAGCTTTCTTGGTGTTCTGCTATTTTCTATATAGGTGATCATTCCGACTACACGACCTAGTCACAGCTCCCGACCAAAGTGCTTTTCTATTATTTTCTATGTAGGTGGTTATTCCGACTACGCTACCTAGTCGCAGCTCCCTACCAAAGTGCCCAGCTGCACTATTTTTCTTTGAGAGAGACAGTAAAAAAATTTTCATTTCTGCATGCACTTGATTCAGATTTCTCATGTTCTAAGTCAATTTCATTGGCTAGATTCTTTACCAATTCCCCCTATCCTATGTTTTTCTCTTCAATTCTCTCTCAGATGATATAATCTAATTAACTTCCTTTCCCGCACAGGTATTCTCCTACCGCACCTTTTGGAGTATAATCATCACCCTTAGCAACCCAACCATATAAATTTGGGATAGGGCAATAACTATATTGATTTTCCATTTTTGGTTTAAGCAGTGGGAGGGTTCAAAGGTCCTCTCAGAGTCCAATGCACCCTAAAAGTTAGTCCAATCGCTATCCAATCTTCTTACAATGCCACCAAAACTTGATCACTTCACAAAGCTTGACCCATAGACATGAGCAACAACCATAATTAAATCTTAACAGGGTATCCCATATTCATGGTCCCTTAAACTTATTAGTTTGGACCTATTAAACTTAACTATAAAATTATAGATATCTTATTTGAATGATCAATGCCTAATCAGTAGAAAACAATATTCACAAAATCAATGTACTCTACGTGTGTTTTCACGATAATATTATCAGTAATACATACCTCCCACATATAAAGTGGTTCCATCTGTAAGCAGCTTATTCCTCCAAACTCATCTTTACTGTAGTCTCTTGTGTTAGTTGGGAAAACGTTGATCAACTTTCATTTTCTTACATCTACAAATAAAAGTAAAACAATTGATGTCAAATAAGCATCTGTTGAAATAGATTACTCATTTATTGCAACAGACTGTACATCGATTGTAACAGCTTCCTATCTATTCGACAAATTGTCAATATTTTATAATAGATTTAGAGCCCGTTGAAATAAATCATCTGATAAACAACATCTCAAGAGTCTGATGAATCAATACTAAAAATCTGAATCATATCTAGCAGTCTAAGAAGCCTTTGTTATTAATGCTAGAGAGTCACTGGGACAAATTCTCAGCTGACTCGAACTGTCTGAAAATACTGAATAATCTATACTAATAAGCTGTAAAACTGAATGACTAAGTCTCTGAACTATGAGGACTCACCAACTATCGAGATGTAGATGGATATACTCGAAATCACTCACGCTGCTGAAATTGAGAACCTGAACCTACATCACGTGACAATGTAGCACACTGACGTATATGTGGATAAGTACTGAGTATATGGGGGTGAAATCACAAGTAAATCAATATATCAATATCATTATAAGTTTGTAAAAGAATGCATGCTAAATGTAGATGACTCACATAAGCTGGAATATCTGAAAACTAAAAATCATAATCATGAATAGAAAAACATATTGCATGGATCTAGTGAGTCATAACATTTAGTTTCTAAAAGCTGTACTTGTATTTTATCTTTAAGTCATGTTTTCTAAGTGTATAAAGGACTCACTTTTATAACTGAAATATGAAAGCTGACATCTGTAACTAATGCCTCATATAAAGCAATATCTGAATAAAATTTGTGAGCCTTTACACTTAGTTTGTAAAAGATTTTCTGTTATTTTTTACTCTTTTCTCTAAGTTGTAGGGAAATACTTTTAAAAACTTTTCTGAAAGTCCTTACTGTTATGGAGGTTCTTCAACCTGACATACACTATGTGAGATATCATAGTATCCAACGTCAATTTCTCTTATGGGAAAACCTCACATTTGGGAGAGGTTTCATAATCTTTCCAAGGAGTATAACCTAATCTTAGTGATCACATCTGTATCAATCATCCCTATAGAAATGGAAATAATCTGATAATCTGAACCTACGTTGGCTCATAGTTTTGGGGCATGTGAACATACCCAACTCGATGCTAAATACTACTCCCTTTGATTTGTATGCTCATTCTGTCGAAAATCCACTTTTAAAAACTAATCTAAGTGTTTACAATGAAAACCTCTTGTAAATCTATTTACTGTAACTGTAGCTAAATCTATAAAATGGATTCAATATCTAAGCTAAGATCTAAAGATCAAATCTTTGTTCAAAATCAGAATATAAAAGGTTCAGGGATGCTTAAAAGCATAATCTTCTTGAAATAACAATATTCAAACTAGGGCTAATAATCCATGCATCAAATTCATATCAAATAATTATAAAATTCATGCTAAATAATGAAAATATTGATAATTCAATTCTAAATCTAGAAATTACTGCAATACGCATAAAATATGAAAGTAGACATGCAATTCTACATCTAAATCTCTCAAAATCTCATAATCTTGTAAATAACAATATTGGGTATCAACCCTAATTCAAAACTCACGTAAAATTATCTTCAAAAAATAATTTTGGGTAGAAGGATGAAAGGATTATACTTGTTGAAAGCCCCACATACCTTAATTGATGTTTAGATGAAGAAACTTGAACTTTGAGTTCCTATTTGTGCTCTTGAAGATAGATTCTTGAAGTTCTTGGATTGAAATCTTTAATTTTGAGCTATCTTGGAAAAAAAATGGTGGAATTTGGATTTTCTTGGAGATGAAGATTTGAGTTCTAGGGTTAATTTTGATGAAGATATGCATATAATGGTTAGAACAGGATTAATTCAGTGTTGTACATGATTTGGGGGCTTGGAAAAAGACCAAATTGCACTTTTAAAATTTTACTCTAAACTGGATATCCCAATTTTGCCTCCCTCCGCGATGCACCGCTATTGTTGTGGCTTACTGGAAAAGGGACAATTTCTATTTTGGACTCTGGTGTGACTTAGTTAAATCGCGTTGCATCACTAGAAAAGTACGAGTGCCAATTTGCACTCCATCACAACGTGATGTTAGTCCGATTGAGAATCTTGGCGCGACACAAGCTAATCATGGTGAGCTACTGGAATGGGACGAGTGGGAACTGGAGTTTCACCGCGATGCAATGTAATCACGGTGCTCCACTTGAAATTGGACAAATGCAATTTTGTCCTTCACCTCGACGCGGTGCCTGTCTTAATGCCCTACTATTTTCACTAAAATCTTCATAACTTCTCAACCGAGTATTAGATTAAGGTAAAATTTGTATCGTCGGAAAGCTAATTCAATTATCTACAACTCGGTGCGTCTATAACTGGAAAATTCTACTTGTATCAAGATTTATTCATTTTTAAGTTTGACCCTTGACATAATAGGAGGTAAATTGAGTTTTGAAAGTTCGGGTATTACATTATCTCCTCTTTAGGAACATTCGTCCTGGAATGAGACTAGTTAAACTAAAGATACCGAGGGACTGAGGCTATATACTGGATTGCATAACTGAAACAAGCTGCATAACTGAATCTAAAATATACTAAGCGACTGAACTAATCTATGAGTGCATGAATTCACATAAAGATAACTATATAGCTGAATCTGAGACTGAAAAAAGAACTGAATTATGGAAGACTGTTACCTTTAGCTGAATCTGAGTTTGTGGAGAAGAAAAGTGGATACTTGGTTCGCATGTCTACTTCTTCTTCCTAAGTAACACCCTCAACAGACTGATTTCTCCATAGAACTTTGACCAAGGGAACTTCTTTGTTCCTTAGTCTATAGATCTGATGATCAAGAATCTCTACTGTAAGTTTTTTATTTTAAAGGCTATTCTAAATATCCATGCTTTCTTTACTGGATGAACTAATGACAATTCTACGGGTAGCTCAAGGTCATACACTACCTTCCCAACACGACTCAAAATTAGGTAGGGGCCTACATATCGGGGACTAAGCTTCCCTTTTTTGCCAAATCTCTTCACCTCCTTCATGGATGAATCCTTCAAATACGCAAGATCATCTACTTCAAACTCAAGATCTCTCCTCTTTATGCCTGCATAATATTTCTGATGACTCTAAGCTACTTTCAATCTCTCTAGAATCAGCTAAACTTTCTCCATTGATTCAAACACTATATCTGGACCAATAAAAATGGCCCCACCCACTTCAAACCAACCTACTAGTGATCTATACCTCTGCCTATAAAGAGCTTCAAATAGGGCCGTCTGAATGCTAGAATGGTAACTGTTATGGTGGGCAAACTCGATCAATAGTAAGTGGACATCCTAAATTCCTTTGAAATAAAGAAAACATGCCCTCAACATATCCTCTAAGGTTTGAATGGTCCACTCTACCTGACCATTTATCTACAGATAAAAAGCTGAACTGAGATGAACTTGGGTACCAAGACCTTTCAGAAAGGCTTTCCAAAATTGAGAGGTAAACTGAGTACCCCTATCTAAAATGATGGACAAAGGAACTCCATGCAATCTAAACAACTCTCTGATGTACAACCCAGCATAATCTTCAGCTGTGTAAGATATGTGAACTGGTAAGAAATGGGCTAATTTGGTCAATGTGTCTATAATAACCCATATCGAATCATACTATTGACGTGAATGGGGTAGTTTAGTCACAAAGCCCATATTCACCTCTTCACACATCCAAGTAGGAATACCAAACTCCTGTAATATACCACCAGGTCTTTGGTGTTCTACCTTAACCTGTTGATAAGTAGCACACTTTGCTACGAATTCTGTGATATCATTCTTCATACCACTCCACCAATAGACTTCCCACAGATCGCGGTACATCTTGGTGGCTCCTGGATGAATAAAGTATTGTGTACCATGAACTTCTTCCATAATCCGCTGCCTCAAATTGTCAACAAATGGCACACACAATCTACTCTGGTATCTCAAAACACCACCTCCCCCTTGGGATAAAACCTCTACCTTTTGGTCTTTAACTAAACCCTTCAGCTTGACCAAACTAGGATCCTTATCTTGCTTCTCTTTCACTTCAGACACTAGAGAAGATTCTAAACTACTCTGAACCCAAACATTACCTTCAGTTGAGTCAACCAACCTCACACACAATCTAGCTAACCGGTGAACTTCCCAAACTAGTTCTCTCTTATCATTCTCCACATGAGCAACACTGGCCATAGACAATCTACTAAGGGCGTCTACCACTACATTGGCCTTGCCTGAATGATACAACACAATCATGTCATAATCCTTCAATAATTCTAACTACCTTCTCTGACAAAAATTTAACTCCCTCTGAGTAAATACATATTTCAAGCTTTTGTGATCCATGAACATATCAATATGCACCCCATAAAGATAGTGCCTCCAAATTTTCAATGGAAACACCACTGCGCTAGCTCAAGGTCATGGGTAGAGTAGTTCTTTTCATGTGGCTTAATTTGTCTAGAGGCATAGTCTATAACCTTACCTCTCTTCATTAAACCACAACCCAGACCAATTTTAGAGGCGTCAAATTATACAACGAACCCATCCGTACCATCTGGTAGTGCTAAAACTAGGGCTAAAGTGAGTTGAGTCTTCAACTCCTAAAAACTCTTTTCACAGGAATATGACCAATAGAACTTAACTTTCTTTTGGTCAATCTTGATATAGGAGACATAATACTTGAAAAAACCTTAATAAAACGTTTATAATAGCCAGCTAAACCTAAGAAACTTCTAATGTCTGATGAAGAAATAGGTCTAGGCCTGTTTTTTGCTGCTTCTGTCTTTTGGGGATCAACTCTAATACCATCACTAGAAATAATATGACTAGGAAAGTTACTGACCTTAGCAAAAATTCACATTTGCTGAATATGGCAAACAGTTGGTGATCTCTAAGAGCTTGCAACACAATTCTAAGGTGGTCTACATGATCATCCTCACTACGATAATAGACAAGAATATCATCTATGAAGACTATGAAAAACATATCCAAATACTGTTTGAACACTCTTTTCATCAAGTCCAAGAAGGCTTCTGGGGAATTTGTTAGATCAAAGGACATGATTAGAAACTCAAAATGACTACAACGGGTTCTGAAAGCTATCTTTGGAATATCACATTCCCTTAATCTAAGCTGATGATAGTTGTATCTAAGGTCTATCTTTGAGAAGTAACTTGTACCTTGGAGTTGGTCGAATAAATCATCGATCCTAGGAAGAGGTTATTAGTTTTTTACTGTGACTTTATTTAGATGATGATAGTCAATGCACATCCACAAAGAACCATCTTTCTTTTGCACAAATAGGACGGGAGCGCCCTATGGAGAGACAATGGCATTATGAAGCCTTTATCTAAAAGATCTTTAAGCTGCTCTTTTAACTCTTTAAGCTCGACTGGAGCCATATGATATGGAGGAATAGATATAGACTGAGTATCTGGAAGAGGGTAAATACCGAATTTTATTTCACTACCGGGAGGTACCCTTGGAAAATCTTTGGGAAAAATATCAGGAAACTTATTAACTACACGAACTGACTGAACTGTTGGAGTCTTAGACTTAGTGTCTTTGACTTGAACTAAATTATAGATACACCCTTTTGAGATCAACTTTCTGGATTTAATATAGGATATGAAATGACTCTTGGGAGACACTGAATTACCTTTCCACTCAAATACTGGCTCATCTTGAAACTAAAACTTCACCACTCGAGTGCGACAATCTATAGATGTATAACAAGAATGGAGCCAATCCATGCCAAAAATAATGTCAAAGTCGACCATATCTAACTCTATTAAATCTGCTAACATGATTTATGAAGGAAAGTGATAGGACACTTTCTATAGATCTATTTGGAAACAACTGACTTAACCACTGGGGTAGAAACCAAGAAGGGCTCAGGGATCTTTTCAGGACCTATTTCAAAATTTCTGAAAACTAGTGGAGTCACATAAGAGAAATTCGATCCAGGGTCTAACAATACATAAACATCAAGATGAAAGACATGAAGCATACCAGTAAAAACATTTGGTGAATCCTCCTACTCCTGATGGGATATAAAACATAAAACTAATTCTGGCACTGATCATCATCGATGCTAGATAATAAGCCATAAGGAGGGAATGTGTGAGCTAGAGGGGATGGTGTGCTAGTAGCCTAAGTTTGGGGGTGAACATCCCTATTTCCCTGCTTAGCATACTGACACTCTTTGATTCTATGTCCTAATTTAACACAACCATAATAACCTTTCGGTCCCAACAAACACATACCAAGATGATTCTTACCACACTTAGCACATAGAGGATAACTGGGTTTTCCATTCAAACTATTCTGAGATCTGGACATAGAAGTATTGTCCCACTGCTCCTGTCTAGCCCTAGGAGCGGGAGTGCTAGCTGAAGATGGTTCTGGCATAGATGAACAATTCTAAAACTGTGAATGATCCCCCCCACTCACAAACTTTGTCTAACCATACTCAAACTACCCGGTCCTAGCCTTCTTATTTCCTCTCCCTTTTCCCTTTAACTTTTCTGCCTCAATAAGCTGGGTATGAATTATCAACCTAGGAAGATCAATGTCATCAATAAGCATTACAGTCCTATAATCCTTAACTACCAAACTATATACTCTAGTAACAAACTTACTCACACTCACCCTAGGGTCAACCATCGCATCAGGGGCATACTTAGACAACTGGTGGAACTTAAGGTAGTACTCATTCACTATCACAAAGCCCTAACTTAGGTTCACAAACTCGTCTACCTTAGCTTCTCTCATTTCACGTCGAAGAACCTGTCTAGAAAAGCATCATAAAATACCTGCCAACTCATAAAAGCTGCATTCTCACCTTTACCATTCTTCTGCATAACCACTCAATCATACTCTACATCCTTCAATCTATAGGATACTAAATCTACACTGTCCTCTTAAGAAATATGCATAATCTGGGTGATCTTTTTCACATCATCTAAATAAATTTGTGGGTCCTTGCCTTTTTTTAACCCAAAGAACTCTGGCGGATTCATTCTCATAATGTATCGAATTTTGGCTGTTACTAAAAAACTATTCTACTGAAGTAGGACTACCTCCTAATGGTTTCTTTGAACATTAGCAGTCACAACTTGGGCTAACGCCTGAAAAGTAGCCCAAAATTCTACATGGGATACATTCTCATTTAGAGGGTCAGCAAGCCGGGGTGGCAGGTTATCATTTCTGTAGGTGTTAGCTCGACAAGGAAGCATATTCAACTGTCACATAAGAGCATGATTTAAAAGTAGATAGAGAACCTGTAAGAACGATAGATTATGAAAGAAAGAAATGATTTCCTAAAAATATCCCATAGCCTCTTTCTCATAACTGTGGCACGTTTCACATCCATGATCAAGACTCTATGTAACGCGACTTGTATGACTCCCTAGGAAACTCATAACCTTAGGCTCTGATACAAAGTTTGTAACACATCAAAAATGGATCCCGATATGTCACACTGTGCTCAAGACTATGAGTAACCTTAAGCTAACCCTGTCTTCCTTCTACTAAATCTGAAACTCATAATAGGGAAGTATGGATATATAATCAAACTAAAATGCAAAATTCTATATGAGCTAAGCTGAAAATATCTGAATATACTAAACTCAAGTCTTATCAATCAATATTGAAATTCTAAATCATATCTAGTAGTCTAATAATCCGCTGCTACTAATGCTAGAGAGTCGCTGGGACAAATCCCCAGCTGACTTGAACTTTCTGAAAATACTGAATAATCTATACTAATAAGCTGAAAAATTGAATGACTAAGTCCCTAAACTATGAGGACTCACTAAATGTCGGGATGTAGATGGAGATGCTCAAAATCACTCACGCTGCTAAAACTGAGCACCTGAACCTACATCATAAGACAATGTAGCTCATAGAAGTATATGTGGATCAGTACTTCTGGATTGTACTGAGTATATGGGGGTGAATGCACAAGTAAATTAATATCTTATTATTAATATAAATTTGTAAAAGAATGCATGCTAAATGTAGATGACTCACATAAGATGGAATATCTGAAAACTAGAAATCATAATCATGAATATTGATGTTGGGCGTATTTATACCCCTAAGAACCATAATTTACCCATATTTTAGCTAAGTTTTGAGGATAAAATATATAATTCCTGCACTGTTAGTCCATTTTCCTTTAAGTGAGCTAACCTATGTGATTAGCATGTTTTCAGGTATTAATGATGAAGATTTCAGCACTTTGTGGACCTTTGGGCAGCAAAGGAAAACTTCATATAAGAGGGAAGGCAGCTTTTGGAAGTTGTTGGACTGAATGTGACGCATGGAGAATTTGTCCCGGGAAAAATTAGTATTTCTAAATACTTAGGGATGCAGCAGTAACTTAGTAGACAAGGATATTATAAAAACCCTATTGCTGAATTTTTCAGCAGCATTGATCAACCGTTATTACCTATAAATCCTGAACCACATCTTATTGGCAGAATGGATGCGCAACGAAACCTTGAACGGATGGCTGCTCAACAGAAGCAAGAAAGATTAGCTGCATTGGAAGCTGCTCAAGTGCATCAACAGAATATTGATAACCCAGGTCGGGAAACAAATCTTCATGAAGAGGACCTGGGTGATGATGAGTTACTTAATCCACAGTGTGCAGATGAGGTGGCAGCACCTGTGAACAGGAGAGATCGTCAAGCTAGAATGAGACCTGAACGCCGAGCTGTGCAGGATCCTTTTGATGATGATGATGACGATCTGGATGGGGCTGGTGCCACAGGGGCTATTATTCCTCCGCCCTTGGCACCCGGAGCCAAGTTCAATATCACTAGCACCATGATTCAGCTATTGCAACTCAAAGGGTTATTTGGTAGACTTGCAGGCGATGATTCGAATATGCATCTGATCAACTTTTCTCAACATGCAAGTCGTTTGACAATCCAGGAGTTGGAAAGAATGTAATTCGACTGCGCTTATTTCCATTGTCTCTATCTGGAGAGGCAACTCTATGATTGAACGGGATGACTCCTGACTCTATTACTAATTGGAGGCAACTGAAAGACGCTTTCCTAGAAAGATTCTTTCCGCCATCCAAGAGAGAAAAGTTAAGAGATGAGATCAGCAATTTTCGACAGCTTCCAACCGAAGGTCTCCACAAAACATGGGAGAGGTTCAAGAAGAAGCTTATGCGGTGCCCAAATCATCAGATGACCAACATCCACTTGATGGAAATATTATACAGGGCGTTGAACTCGGTGACTAAGCCAGTGGTTGATAATGCTGCAGGTGGGTCATTCATGGACCTTACTTTTATTGAGGCTGGTGATATGCTGGATCGTATGACAAAGCTGAGTAGAGCTTGGCATACCAGGGATTCTGAGGTAGCAAGCTCTACTGTATCTACTGGCATGACAGCAGAACAGAGGCGAAGAGAAGAGGAACGTGACCAAGATATGGCTCACATGAAAATGCAGATGGACCTTCTTACCAAGCATTTATTATCAGGAAAGACAGAAAAGGTCAAGGCTGTTGTATCACAGGGTAGAGATGAATCTGATTCTGAGGAGGAAGCAAATTATTTGAATAATCAGGTGGGTTTTAGAGGCAATGCCCAAGGAAACCAAGGTCGGAACTATTATGAAAAATCTGGATACAAGGACCGAGACCAATGGAATTGGAAGAATAAGAATGACAGGAGCTGTTTGTATGTCCCTCCTGGAAATTGTGAAGCTGTTGCAACTAGTTCTGGGAAGATGTCTATGGAGGACATGATGGACAAGCTTTTGAAAGGAGTGGAGGCAACCAACACGGGACTAGCTGAGGTAAAAAATAATTTATCCTCAATAAATCAATTGGTTGACTCGTATTCCACTGCAATAAAACAGCTGGAACAACAAATGAGTCAACTATCAGCGTTATTCAATCAAAGAAAAGCTGGCACCCTACCTAGAGACACCGTGCAAAATCCAAAGAATGATGGATCATGTATGGCTATTACTACCAGGAATGGTAAGGTGTTGGTAAATCCATCCAAAGGCAAGCAGGTGGTTGATAATACAGAAGAGAATATGATTGAAGAAGATTGTGATGATTCTGTAGAAGCTGAAAGTCAGAACGTTCATGAAACTACACTTAGACGTCACCATCCTGAAAAGATTGATAATCTGAACCAAAATAAAAAGGAAGTGGTGGAGAAAACTATTCCCCTTCCACCAAGCGCCTTTTCCTCAGAGACTGAAGAAGAAAACTGATGACGCCAGGTTCAGTAGATTCATGACTATGTTGAAGCAGCTGACTATTAATGTTCCTTTGGTGGAGGCACTGGAACAGATGCCTGGGTACGCTAAATTCATGAAGGACCTTTTGACAAAGAAGCGGGCAGCAAGCTACGAACTGGCAGATAATATTCATCATTGCAGAGCAATTTCCACGAGGTCTTTAGTACAGAAGAAGGAAGATCCTGGTGCTTTTACTATTCCTTGCACAGTTGGATCGTTGGATTTTGCTAAGGCGTTGTGCGATTTGGGTGCTAGCATCAATTTGATGCCGCTATCTATTTACAGAAAGTTGGGGTTGGGCGATCCTTCACCAACCAATATGCGGCTCGTGATGGCTGATAGGTCGGTAAAACAACCTGTTGGTATCTTATATGATGTATTGGTGAAGGTTTCTACCTTCATTTTTCCTGCAGACTTTGTTATTTTTGATTGCGAGGCGGATTCTGAAGTACCCATAATCTTTGGTCGTCCTTTCCTTGCAACAGGAAGTGTGCTTATTGATTTACGAGCCAATGAGCTTTTATTTTGGATGAATGACGAAGTGGTTCGTTTTGATGTATGCAAATCAATGAAGCAGCCAAATGATATGAATGTGTTTTCTATAACTGATGTTTATCATGAGGATGCAAAGAAACTATCGTTAGAAAAGCAGCCTACTGTTGAACCATTGTCTGCTGAGCATTTGAATTTTACGCGTGAGGATGTAGAAGATTATGAGGAAACTATTTGTGCTCTAACAGGAATAGGGTCCTATTCTTATGCTCCTAAGAAGCTGGACCATGATCTTAAGAATCGATCCTCACCACCAGCAAAGCCATCCATTGAAGAGCCACCAGTGCTAGAATTGGAAGATCTACCCAGTCACCTAAAGTATGCATTTTTGGGAAGTGGTGATACACTTTCGGTTATTGTTGCGGATGATTTAGGTGAACAACAAGTAGAGGATCTAATTTCTGTTCTGAAGAGGTACAAGAGAGCTATTGATTGGACTATTGATGATATAATTGGTATCCCTCCTGAGATATGTATGCACAAGATTCATCTCGAAGAAGATTGAGTGCCCACAATTAAGCATCAGCGTCGTCTGAATCCATTCAGAAAATGATGCACCATATATCTCGATGAAGTCTAAGTAATCGAGATGACTATGTTGTGCCGCGACAATAAATCAAGCGCTACATGGGAGGCAACCCATCATTTTAATCATTTTGTTTTACTAGGAGTTTGATTTTGTTAAATTAAAATCCAAAAAGAAGAGTCGAGCCACGACCAAAACTAAGGCTCTTGGTGGGAGGCAACCCATCCTTCTAATTGTGTTTGTTGTTTTTGATTAAGTGTAGGTGCAATACGTACAAAGGAGGGGATTAGTCCTAAAATTTTGATTTAAAAGTGAGCCATGCTAAGGGTGGTAAGCTAGGAATGATGGAGCAAATGCTATTGGTTAGGCATTGCTTATGCTAATCTAGGAAATGGACAAGGCAAGGCCTATGCTAATCTAGGAAATGGACAAGCCAAGGCCTATGCTAATCTAGGCAATGGACAAGGCAAGGCCTATACCATTGCCTATGCTCACTGCCTAACATAGGCAACGGACAAGGCATTGCCTATACAAATCTAGGCAATACCATAGGCGCCGCCTATGTAAATCTAGGAAATACCATAGGCGCCGCCTATGCCATTGCCTATGCTCACTGTTTAAACTAGGCATTGACAAAGGCACCGCCTATTCCCAACTAGGCATTGACAAAGGCGCCGCCTATGCTAAGCATAGGCAAAGCATTAGGCGCCGCCTACTTATACCTTTTTGTCTCCTAACCCGATTTTACATGGATCAAACCCGACCCATGGCTTAGGCTATAAATAGATCTTCACCCTTAGAACAAAATGCAATTGTTTGCTCCATATGGGCGCCGCCCAAGCTTTCCCATTCTCTCAAAATTTTTCTTTTTGCTCATCTAATCTTGCAAGCTCATCTTCCGAATCTATCATCACGTAAGTTATTCCTTTATATTCCGTAGTTGTTGAAATTTTATGTTTATAATGATTTATTAGATTTTGAAGTGGTGTGGTGATTAGAATGTGGTTGGTTTGTTATGATACATCTAGTTGAGTGAAAGAATACGTGTGGGTGTTCTTGACTTTGCTCCGACTTGTATTTGATTGTTATACACTGTCATAGTTTTATGAAGTCAAAATTGTGAAGTTAATACATAATCTTGTAAGTTGAAAGCTTGAATGTTTGAATGACTCGTTCGTCGATATAAAGATCATGATTGACCACAAGCATGAGACGTGGTGATTATTTCTATTCATTAACTTGATACAATCTCTATGTGGTAGTCTTGTTCAAAAAGTGCGTTAATCCAATGAAATAACGTTGGAAAGGATAGTCAAAATTACATGAGAATATGACTGTGCTAAACATGTTGTTGGAACATATCGCCTAAATGTATGTCGATGAAGTCTGAGTAATCGACATCACTCACTTAATTAGTCTTGGCAAACAAATTAAGTGTGGGGTGGTGCCATTACTATTTGTCTTTCGATTGAATCTTCTGAGATGAAGCTAACATGACTCTATTGTGATCTCAGGTAGAATGGCACCGAAAGAACGACAAGGAAAAGAAAAAGTGTCCACCTCGTAGAAAGGTCAGAAAAGGGGAAGAAAAGATCAAGCTGAGTCCTCCTCTCTACAAATACCTCGACGCACTTTCAGGATAAAGTGGGTCCTAGAGGAGGAAGGAAAGGAGTGGTACAAGAACAACAAAGTGAAAAAATATGTTCACGTGGATTTGATGCAGAAGGAGAGTCCAACAAAGAGAGAGCCCCGTATTTTGGCTAAAATCATGGCGTTAAATCTTGATTTCATTTTTTGAGATATGGGGGAATGCAATCTTGATCTAACACGAGAGTTCTATGCCAATTGGTCCCCAAAGACTACCAGAAGTGAAGGGAAGATTCGGGGCCAAGTCTTGTAACTGAATGCGGAGTTCTTCCACTCTATTCTGGGTCTTCCATCCGTGGATCCTTCACCACTCAAGGAGCTTTATCACAGACCTCCCTACAGGGCCATCAGACACATACTGTGCGGAACAAGGTCAATGGAACGTTGGATTCGTCACAAGGATAACGGTCGGCACAATACCTTCCCGTATGCTTCCTTGAACAGAGAAGCTCATATATGGTTGAGGATAGTCAACTCTTGCTTGATTCCTGGGACACAGTACACAAAGATCACATGTGATCGAGTATGCTTGGTGTACGCTCTGATGATAAATATTCCCATCAACATTGGTGCGGTTATACGATCGTCAATGCGTAAAGCAAGGCTGCACAAAAGGTCCCATTTCAGCTTTGGAAATTTGTTGACTGCGATCTTAAGGAAGGAGCACATTGAAGAGGAACCTGCATATCATAAGCTTCCACAAAACCCGAAGAAGGTTGATCTCACGAAGGTTAAAGAGCCTGAAACTGGTCAAGGCATCAACCTTACCACTGCAGAGCGGCATGCTCAAGATGAAAGATTCTTTTGCCATCTATATGGCATGACGAGGTTTACCATGATGAGTGGGGGTCGTATTTCGACTGATGCAGAGCTCCAACAGTTGGACTATGACTACCCGATGAATGAGCATGCGCGGGCTATGTGTGGAGTAGGGGTACATTTTGAGGAACCTCTCGATGATGACGTGCCGACTGACGATGATCGCCGACTGCCAGACTCAGACGTGGAGGACACCTCTGATGACGATGACTCTGATGATGATTCCGATGCAGGGGGTATGACCCCAGACATAGAGGAGGAGTCCGACTAATCAAGTTTTCCTTATTTATTTTCCACTGAGGGCAGTGTGTCCCATCTAAGTGTGGGGTGCTGGTATTTGTATGCTGTATTGTACTTTTTTTTTCTACAATTTATTCTTGTTCTTGTTTGTTAATTAGTCGTAATTAGTTAGTTAAATTCTAGATTTTTTTTTTGATTTTGCATGAAATTGTTCTGATAGATGGCATGGTAGTATAACAAGAGTTTGTGCTAAATCATTACTATTGAGACATTTAGGCTCTACGTGTGACTCACTGTGTGATAATTGTGTTGTTTAATTCATTCATCTGTTGGGTCAAGAGTCTATACTGCTCTCAATAAAGTTGACCATGTGCCTTGTGTGTGTGAGGATATAGTATATTCTGTGTTGTGACTGATGCTAGAACTTGCCTGGTGTGTGTGTAAAGCGAAATAAAGAGTGTGAGTTTAGGAGATGATTTAGGCATTTCCTTGGCAGCCTGTAATTGTTTACCTTCTTTTTACCTACCTTTGTACATTATCCTAGTTAACCCCCTTTGAGCCTTTAGCTATTTTCTTTGACAGCCTCATATGTAGCCTAATTCATTTTTTTTTCAAGACCATAATTTGATCCAAATTCCTAAGAGCTTTAAATTGTAGAGTCATGTGACAAAATAAGAGGAAATTGGGTGAGAGTGATGCCTCAGAGTGTATTGGTACTTGAAATTGTTGTGAAAAAGAGTGTCTATCATAGAGGTGTTTTATAAAAAAGAAAAAAAAAAGAAATAGAAAAATAAAAAAATAGTTGTGTTTATAATTGAATAACAAAATAGGTGAAAAGGGGTGGTAGATGAAAGGAAAGTAGAGGGGTTTTTTAAAAGAGAGTGTTAATGACATAACGTAGTGTATTAAAGCGCTTAGGGAACATAGTCACTATTTCTGGCCAAAATAGTCCTACCTGTCCCTTAGCCTACATTACAAGCTGTAAAGACCTATTTGATCCTAAGCTTAGCATTCCGATATTAGTAGAGCATTACACTAAGGGCAAGCCTATGGTCATCAGTTGCAATATAAGAATTCTTTGTGAGAGTGAGAGCAAGGAGAGTCTTATACCCATGTTTCGAATAATGCAAAACTTTTGAGTGATTATGGGTGATATCTTGTGTGAGACACACATGGTTGATGATATTTGGGTAGTGTTATATGATTCTTTGTGGCTCAACTTGTGGATACGAATTAACCATCCTCACGAGTCTATGTTGGAGGTTGAATTGTTTCTAGGAGTGATCAAGAAACCTACTCTTTGTTAATGATTGTCGTGCATGTCTTGTTGAACATTTTGTGTTGCTACTGTGAAATTCTAGTTAGATGTTTGCATGGACGTAATATTTTGTTCGAGAAAGAACAAATCTTTAAATGTGGGGTGGTGATGTTGGGCGTATTTATACCCCTAAGAACCATAATTTACCCATATTTTAGCTAAGTTTTGAGGATAAAATATATAATTCCTGCACTTTTAGTCCATTTTCCTTTTAAGTGAGCTAACCTATGTGATTAGCATGTTTTCAGGTATTAATGATGAAGATTTCAGCACTTTGTGGACCTTTGGGAAGCAAAGGAAAACTTCATATAAGAGGGAAGGCAGCTTTTGGAAGCTGTTGGACTGAATGTGACGCATGGAGAATTTGTCCCGAGAAAAATTAGTATTTCTAAATACTTAGGGATGCAGCAGTAACTTAGTAGACAAGGATATTATAAAAACCCTATTGCTGAATTTTTCAGCAGCATTGATCAATTATCATTAGTCATTATTCAGTTTACAGATTCTGTAAGTTTTGGACAGAGAAACACGGCTCACACTTGGAAACGGCTAGAGAAAAAATGTTATTCTCTTTGTGACGCTAAGATCACTTCCATCGCCAAGATTGTTCTAGGTTGTGGTATGATGATTATGTCTATTTTGATTTCCGTCGTATCCATGAGTAGCTAAACTTCTCTGTTAGGGTTATGGAAACCTTGTAAGATACTATTTGTTGCTATGAGTTTGTGAATTCTTGATGTGTATGCTACTTATATCATTACTCTCTTTGTTTTAATTAAATTCTCATGGTTGCAAACATAGAGAACATGCCATTATAGCATTAACTTGTTCGGGAGAAAAGTTACATGTTTGGAAAAGAGAGTGTGACAAGGAAATAGGGCTTCTAACCTCTATTTACACGTTAATGCCTTAACCGGATTAACTTCTTGGAGAATTTGTACCATTAGTTATACACTTTAGGCTCGGGAGAGCTAAAGTGAAATAAATCCTTGATGGTTGGGAAACACTTGGATTTAGAATTAGAATACGATTCTCTATAAGTGCATGCATGTCTAAATTCCGCGTTACTCATTGTTAATAGAGAAGTAGAAACTACAAGGTGTACATAACACTAACTTATTATTCTCTGTGATTAACCTTTACTAAACAAATCATTCATTCATTACTTTGATATTATTAATTCACGCCTAAATCAAAACCCCCCTTTTTCCGTGGAATTTTCGACCAAAAGTCTACTAACAATTGCAACACTTAGTGACCAAGTATTCCCTGTGGGATTCAACACCCAACCCAGTTGGGTTCTATATTTGACAGCGACCGCTTACACTTTCTAACGAGAGCTGTAGTTTGGGCGTTATCAAATTTTGGCGCCGTTGCCGGGGAATACGGTTGTCAACTATGTTTGTGATAGTTAATAGACCCTTTGGTCAAAGATTCTCGAATTTTACTTTTTTTTTGTTGTTTTTGTTTTGTTCAGGTTTATTGGAGTGTATGCCAAATACACAAAGTTCTGGTCAACCATTATTACCTATAAATCCTGAACCACATCTTATTGGCAGAATGGATGCGCAATGAAACCTTGAACGGATGGCTGCTCAACAGGAGCAGGAAAGATTAGCTGCATTGGCAGTTGCTCAAGTGCATCAACAGAATATTGATAACCCAGGTCGGGAAACAAATCTTGATGAAGAGGACCTAGGTGATGATGAGTTACTTAATCCACGGTGTGCAGATGAGGTGGCAGCACCTGTGAACAGGAGAGATCGTCAAGCTAGAATAAGACCTGAACGCCGAGCTGTGCAGGCTCCTTTTGATGATGATGATGATGATCTGGATGGGGCTGGTGCCATAGGGGCTATTATTCCTCTGCCCTTGGCACCCGGAGCCAAGTTCAATATCACTAGCACCATGATTCAGCTATTGCAACTCAAAGGGTTATTTGGTGGACTTGCAGGCGATGATCCGAATATGCATCTGATCAACTTTATCTCAACATGCAATTCGTTTGACAATCCAGGAGTTGGACAGAATGCAAGTCGATCTAGTGAGTGATAACAATTAGTTTGTAAAAACTGTACTTATATTCTATCCTTAAGTCATGTTGTCTAAGTGTAGAAAGGACTCACTTTTATATCTGAAATTTGAAATCTGACATCTGTAACTAAAGCCTTATATAAAGCAATTTTTGAATAAAATTTGTGAGCCTTTACACTTAGTTTTTAAAATCTTTTCTATTATTCGTTACTCTTTTCTATAAGATGTAGGGAAATACTTTTAAAAACTATTTTGAAAGTCTTTACTGTCAGGGAGGTTCTTCTAACTGACATACACTATGTGAGCTATCATAATGTCCAACGCCTAGTTCCTTAATAGAAAAACCTCATGTTGGGGAGAGGTTTCATACTCTTTCCAAGGAGTATAACCTAATTTAAGTGATCACATCTGTATCTGTCATCCATATAAAAATGGGAATAATATGATAATCTGAACCTATGTTGGCTAGTAGTTCTATTGCATGTGAACATACCCAACTCGGTTCTAAATACTACTCCCTTTAATCTGTATGCTCATTCTGTCAAAAATCCGCTTTTAAAAACTAATATAAGAGTTTACAATGAAAACCTTTTGTAAATCTGTTTACTGTAACTGTAGCTAAATCTATAAAGTGGATTCCATATCTAAGCTGAGATCAAAAGATCAAATCTTTGTTCAAAATCTGAATATAATAAGTCATGGGATGCTTAAGAGCATAATCTTCTTGAAATAACAACATTCAAACTAAGGCTAATAACCCATGCATGAAATTCATATCAAATCATTATAAAACATGCTAAATAATGAAAATATTGATAATTCAATTCAAAATCTTGAAATTACTGCAATATGCATAAAAATACAAAAGTAGACATGAAATTCAACATAAAAATCTCTCAAAATCTCATAATCTTACAAATAACAATATTGGGTATGAACCCTAATTCAAAACTCATGTAACTTATGTAAAATTATCTTCAAAAACTAATTTTGGGCACAAGGATGAAAGGATTATCCTTGTTGAAAACCCCACATACCTTGATTGATGTTTAGATAGAGAAAATTGAACTTTGAGTTCCTATTTCTGCTCTTGAAGATAGATTCTTGAAGTTCTTGGTTTGGGAATCTTAATTTTGAGCTATCTTGGAAAAAGAATGGTGGAATTTTGATTTCTTGGGTTAATTTTGATAAAAATATGCATATAATAGTTAGAATAGGATTAATTTTGTGTTTTCATGATTTGGGGGCTTGGGAAAAGACTAAGGGCCCATTTGTCCATGAATTTTTTTTCCTTTTTTCTGAAATTTTTTTTCGGAGTTGGAAATTGTGGTGTTTGGCCATAAAAATTCAAAAAATAATTCAAAAATTTTTCTTTGAAAAAGGAAAAACAGGTTTTAGGCGTTTTCACAATTTTCCAATTCCAACTTTTATTATTATTACATATAACACCAATATTTTAATTTTTTACATAAAACTCTCCTTATAACATTACTTTTTCAATATTACGTATATAACAGTTTTAAAGAATAAGATAATTATAATTTCAAACTTAATGCTATCCTATTAATATATATCTCTTTTTCTTTCTCATCATTATTTTTCTCCCTTATTTAAGATATTATTTTAATGCTAATGATCCTAATTAATATACTATAATAATAATAATAATAATAATTTTTCTGTTGTGATATGGACGTTTAAGGAATTATAGTCGTGTAATTAATAATGGGTAAACATTTTCTATATTTGTGGAATTAATAAAGTTGTAGCAGATTAGTTTACCACTGCCACAAATTATTCTCATTTTTTAATTTGATTATATATATATATATATATATATTATATTATGTACATTTTTATCATACTATTCAAATATAAACCTTTTATACCATATATATGGTAAAAATATAAATCGGTGATATATATTTTTCATAACTGCAACTGCTACCTTTATATACCATAATACTTGGTATCTTTATCCACAAAGTATTATATTTATACCCATAAATAAGAAGCAAGGGCGTAGCAGCTGCCAGAAAGCCCTTGCTTCAGAAAGCCACTTTTACGCTCAATAACTCCCATGTTCCCGATGTTTCTATTACAGGAAATCCAATTCTGAAGGTTCTCAGATCAACACAAATAATAGAAGATATAAAGTATTACATTTATAACAGAAATATACAAAGTATGTTATATATAAAGTTTATACCATGTATATACCATATACACACATATATAAATATACAAAGTATGAAGAAACATACTAAGTATATTTATAACATAAATATCAAAGTATGTTATACATAAAGTTTATACCATGTATATACCATATACACACATATATAAATATACAAAGTATAAAGAAACATACTAAGCATATTTATATATCTATGGTATATGATATAATATACCATAAATATGCAAAGTATGTTTTACATAGAAATAATTTATTCACACACAATAAAATCTTTCATGTATAATAAAATTAAAGAAATAAATTAGCGGCACCCTAAAATTTACTAACAACTCATTATTTCCTATTTTTTAGGAACGGAAAATAAAATAAATAAATTAAATAAATTCTTAAAAAAATAAATTTGTTTGAAAGATAATATTTGTTACCTAAAAAATAAGAAGCAGTGATCTGTTAATATAACATCCATATTTAAAATTTTCAAATATGAGAAAACGATTATAAATGTAAATATTATATATGTCATAATTAAAATTCATTAAATATGTCCATGTATATGTAATTATTTTTATAAAAGTGGCCAATTGTGTTATTTTCTCGTTAGTAGGTAAATTTTAGTTGGGTGATTTTGATAGTTTGTAAAAGTTGGGGAATAAAATCATATTTAAAAAAAGTTTATTCAAAAGTCAAAAAAAAATTCAAAAAAGACATCGCCAAACACAACTTCAACTCCAATTTTAATTCCAACTTCAACTCCAATTCCGGAAAATTTTAGTTTTCATGGCCAAATGGCTACTGAATTGCCCTTTTAAAATTTTACTCGAAACTCGAAATCCTAAATTTGCCTCCCCCTGCAACGCCACACTATCGTGGTGGCTTATTGGTAAAGGGACAATTTCCATTTTGGCCTCTGGTATGACGCGGTGAAATCGCATTGCGTCACTGGAAAAGGACAGTGCCATTTTGTACTCCACCGCGGTGCGTTGTTTTTTCCAATTGAGAATTTTTGCGCAATACAGGCTAATCGCAGTGAGCTACTGGAATGAGACGAATGGGAACTAGAGTGTCACTGCGATGCGACATAATCATAGTGCTCCACTGGAAATCGGATAATTTCGATTTCGTCCTTCACCGTGACGCTGTGCCTGTCGCAATGCCCTACTATTTTTACTAAAATCGCCATAACTTCTCAACCGAGTATTTTATTAAGGAGAAATTGGTATCGTTGGAAAGCTAATTCAATTATTTACAATTTGGTCGGTCTATAACTAAAAATTCTACTCCTATAAAGAGTTATTCATTTTTAAGGTTGACCCTTGACATACTAGGAGCTAAACTGAGCTAGAAAAAGTGCGAAGTATTACAACGGGTGACATTGAAAGGACAAGACAAGACTTCTCAAAGACGAGATTTTTGAGTGATAAGATTTGAAAAAATGGCCACTTTGAAAACTTAATTTAAAACTACTCATGGGCCTCTTTAACATTTTTAAAAGTTGGAGATGAAATACAACTTTATAAAAAAAAAAATATGGTCCCTTTTTATATTTATTAATTTTTTGAACATTTAAAATCATTTCATAAATACAATAAATTTTCTCTCTCCTCAAATCCTCTACATCTCCCGATTTTTCTTCATATTTATTAAAAAATTTTTTTGCTCTACTCTTGCTTCCCAAGTTAAAATTTTTCTGTTTCTCTTGCTTAGGTAAGTTTAATCTTCTTTTCCGATCAATCTAGATAAATTTTTGTATATATTTTTTATTTCCATTTTGTGTTGGGGTCCTTCGATTTTGACAAAAATTGCACTGTTCGTCATTGAATTAGTCAAAATTTGAGTGTTTTTAGTTAACAATGTTGATTCAGGATGTTTAATCATGATTTGCTTTGGATAATGACTAGAAATTTTTAAAATTTTTGTATTTATACTGTGTATTGATTTTAATTTTTTTGTACTGAATTGGACCCATTTAAATGTGTTCTTGTTGTTGTGAATTGCACTACCAATATCTGGAGAAGTTGGAACTTAATTTGCATGTTCAATTTGAGGCGTTTTTTCATTTTTCTTAATAGATCAGTGGTCGATAGATCAACCACTACAGATTTTTTTTTGCTGCATTTTTTCATTTTTATTAATAGACTAGTGGTTGATAAATCAATCACTATAGATTCGTTTTTGGTTGTTGATCATAAATGGTGAGAGTTCATAGAGTGGTTAAAAGGCCTGCTTCCATTGTTTCTAGCAGGAGAAAGTGGAAAGCCAAAGAATTTTCCAAAACATCGAAGAGGAAAAAAGCTGTAGTCGATGAATCCGAGTTGGAAACTTAATAAAAAATCCATGTTGATATTTTCGAATATGAAAAAAGTAGTGCACATGAGAGTGACGATGTTGAGGATATTGAAGGAAAAAATGAAGAAGAAAGTGAAAGTTATAGCGGTGAAGATGAGGAAAGGAGAGAAGATGGAGACATGGAGGAGAATGATCCCCTATCATTGCCAATTTGTGCGAGAGATATCTCCATTGTGTCGTATGACCAATAACTTAGATGGATTAGCTAGGTTATTTTCCTTCAAAGATTTTCGTAAGAGCAAGAATGATGGTATATCGAGAGTTTAGAAGGATTCTTATTGAACAAATGTTGTATACTGATTTTAAGAAAACCTGTTTCAGACACTTAAGGCATATCCTGGAATATTTTAAGGGTAATAGATAGATGGTCCATTATGTGTTGCTGTGATGAATCAAAAATAATAAAAACTATATGAAATTTGGTTCTGTATGAATGGTAAGACATCTTGTTTCAGCTTATAGAAATTTTCTCTGATTATGGGGCTAAATTGTTCAGCATATCCCCGTGAATCAAAATGAACAAAGTCCTCCAAATTGATGAAAGCTTTCATTTTAAGGTGACGAAGAACAAGAGTATTACTGTTGCAAGGTTGATTAGCCTAATAAAGTTAATAAGTTGAGTAATCAACAAAAGTTGAAGTGCGCTTTGGTTTAGTTCGTGCACTCGATGCTGCTGGCAAAGGACCCATGAAAGAAGGTAGATTCAGATCACATCAAGATGGTGGCTGATTTAGGTTTCTTTGTGGGGTATCCTTGGGGAAAAGAGTATTTTGGGCTGACATTAAGCTATTTGAAAAAGAATATGGATTTGACCAAGCAGAAAAAAGCATTTGTGAAGAGGAATAATGCATCGTACGTGTTATATGGCTTTCCTTAGGTGTTTCTAGTACTTATAATCTAACATCTTATTGATTTATTATAGACTCTTACCTATTTATATAATAATACATAGACCCTATAGATTTACTTATGCTTTTATTGATTGCAGATTTGGATATATAAGGTCTTTCCTCATCTGGGAATGTACGCTGATAAGTCATTGGATTCTCTTTTGCCTATTCCCTGTATTCTTAGATGGCACACGTCGAAGTGTGACAATATAATGAAAGGCGACCCATTTAAGTACAAAGAAAACAAAACAAAGGTAAAATTATACTTATTATAATATGATAATAATATTATTATATTAGTGAATGTTTTGTAATTTATTTTTATTTTTTATAGATTGTACACCCGTACCTTACCCCTACTATCCATGAGATAGAGCAGAGATACATGAAAATAATTAAGCCATTCATGGAGGAAGTTAAGGGTACGTCTATCGATGCCTTGAATGTGTATTTAAAAGGAATGAATGTCCTGACTACATCAGCGGAGGTCGCATACGATGACGAAGATTTGGGTGGTCATAATTATGTTCCAAGTCCAGCACGTGCTTTTGATCATGCTGGTTCAAGTGGACTTAAAACTACACCAGACGCTTCTAATGATGTTGACCTGTGTGAGCGTGTTGATTTGCTCAAGAAAAGTATTTTGGATATTGCTTTTTTTGGTAGAGATGATAGGTTGAGGAGAATCAAGAAGAATAAGAAGAAGCAACAAGATGAAGGTAAACTAATTTATTTTTTGTTTTTCCAATTTAGTTTTTTTTTTGCATAATTTGTGAAATTCTTTCAAAACAATGTAGTGCACCTCGACAGTCCCCTTCGTAGCAGGCATCAAGTAACCTCAAAGAACTTGCAGTCGTAGTGATTGCCATTGCTGCAGCAGATGAAAAAGTTGAAGAAAAGAAGAAAGAAGAAGAAACGGAAGAAGAGAAGGCAACAAAGAACAAGATGCAAAAGAAGATGTGGAAGAAGAAAAAGATGAGGAGATGACAGCTCAAGAAGTAGACAATGAGGAGAAAATAAAAGAAGATGGTGAAAATAAATAAGAAGAAGAAGAGAAAAATGAGAAAGCAGTTGATGAAGGAGTGGATGAACAAGAAGATGAAAATATTAAAGAATAGAAGAAATTAGAAGAAGAAAATAAAACAAGAAGAAAGAAGTAGAAGAAGAGGAGAAAACGCATGAAGAAAATGAAGTGGATGCGATAGGCATTGTTAAGGAACTCAATGATGATAACATGTAGTTCGGTGGTTTGGAACAAATAATTTTCTTAATGATTTGTTGTTTTTAATGATTTGCTTTTTATGGATAATTGAATTACATATTTTTGGCATGTCAATGATGACATTTAGTAATGAAATTATGTTGAGTTATTCCATTGTCTTGTAAGATTAAGTAGTTGATTGCATTGTGTTACCAGTTCAACTATCGTCCTAATTTATAGAGGCCGATGGCAAATATTCTAGAAGTTGTTCTCCATAATTTATAGACTACACACACGTTGTATTGAATAAATCATATATTTACAATGACGACAAAAAGTATATTTTTATATGTTGCATTGTGTTACCAATTTAGTAACTATCACGGTTTATAGAGGTTCATCCATTGTGCGCAGTGTAAATAATAGACGCAAAGTCTTGTCAATAATATACCGTATTGGTAAATATCCCTTAGTAGAATATTAGTAAAAAAGAAATAATTAATTAATAAAATAATAAATAATTGAATGAGCTTAAATAAGTCATGTGGTCGTATGAGAATCCGCGTATATTTTAGAAGGTGATCAAAGATGTGTGAGGATGGGTAGTGGTTGTACAACCAACATCCTCAGGGTAATGTTTACCTAAATCACAAGTATGTTGTGGGGAATTCATTTGTTCAACCACAACTCATTACCTCACATCTTTGATCACCACCCTCCAATTTACGTGAACTCTCATACGATCACATGAGTTGTTTAAGATCATTTAATTGCATAAAATCCAATTATTTATTAATTTAATAATTAAATAATCCTTTTCAAAATATGTGCTAGTCATGGTCTATAAATAAATATCATCCTCTAATTTAATTGTGGAAGTAGTTCCTAGTCTATTCTAGACTATATCAGGTCGAGTAAATAACTAAGCATAGTCTAGTATAAACTACGGTCTACTTTATTAATAAATGCACTTGATGAGGATACATATTCATAGACCATAACTAGCACATATTTTGAAAAGGATTATTTAATTAATAAAATAATAAATAATTAGATTTTATGAAATTAAATGAGTCTAAACAAGTCACGTGATCATATAAGAGTCCACGTAAATTGAAAGTGGTGATCAAAGATGTGTGAGGTGATGAGTTCTGGTTGAACAATCAACATCCTTAGGTCAATGGTTACCAAACCACAAGTATGTTGTGAGGAATTCATTTGTTCATTCACTACCCATCCTCACACATCTTTGAACACCTTCTCCAATTTACGTGAACACTTATACGATCACATGACTTGTTCAAGTTTCTTTAATTGCATAAAATCTAATTATTTATTATTTTATTAATTAATTATTCCTTTTTTTTCAAATATGCTACTAAGAGATATAAACCAATGTGGTATATTATTGACAAGGCTTTAAGTCTATGATTTACAATGGACACAATATATGACCCTCAAATTAATTATTTATATTTTTGACTATGTACTAATATTTTTTTGATCATTGCACCAACCCGTATATACCTTAGCATTGAACGAGTGTGCATCTATACGGTTTATCATCTACCTAACGCATGAGAAGGCATCAATTATATTTAAGGTCTATGAAAGAGGTCTAGCAGTATGGTATACTAGTGACAAAGCTTGCAGTCTATGATTTACAGTTGACACAATTTTATTTATTTAATTATTTATAAATCCATCGATTACGTAGATAATCACGCGTAGTTATTGATCTCGGTCAATCATATACTATATTGACCTTGCAATTATTTTTTTCGAAAACCACATAATCATTGATAGACCAGATTCATTATCCGTTAGCATATTTGAATTCATATATATATATATGATAGATTATTAATTTTGACATCTGACAACTGTTTCATTCATCTTCTAATAGGGATAACTGCAAAATTTCAACCAACAACAAAATTGTATAATTAATGTAGAGATAAATAAAAAGGGAATTGCAATAAAATTTCAAATAGAAAATACTTCATTTCATAAGTTCATTGTAGCAATGGTTTAACACCATATTTAAAGCAAATACGAGCAAAGAGGGAAAAAGAAAGAAGCTTTCACCTAACAAATTCCTTAGCCATGAAAGCTTCTTTTTAATGAACTTAAAACAAAAACTACAACATAAATTAAAATCTAAACTAAGGGGATGGTGGTGGTAGTAGGGGGTGATGAACTCCTCGGGCAGCATGTTCAGCCTCTCCACGATCGCCCGTAAAAATGGGCGATAAGCCAAAATTCACAGTGGGGGTGCTCCCTGTCCTCACCCAGACCTTAGAAGAGATAGTCTAGGTCATTTCAGAGGAGGAGAATGTCATGGTTGTGCCACAAATGAACCCTCCTTGTGGTCTGAGTGGAATGTTCGACATTTAGTCGTATTTATCAATTTTTGGGTTGAAGATGATGGATATTATACATAGTACATGGTTTTTTATCTAGACCAAAATAGAAGCCTGTGGTCTTCCCGATCAGTTGTAGGTAGACGAGTGGGTTGGTGGAATTTTAGGAGATAGCATATACCTAATTGATGCAGGGTGTGAGTGGAAGTGCATCAGCTTTTTTGATGTGTCATAAATTCTTGACTATTCATCTATTCTTTTGAATAATTAGGTTTTTGATAGACTTGAAATAGAATCGATAATAAACTCTGTGGTATATAAAGAATACTCCTAATAGACTTGACACACAATATATGAAATAAATTAAAAGGTCGATAAAAGACACAGTAAAATCGATAAGATGAGAAATCTGTCCATGCATTCATACTTCTTCACCTGCAAAATCCATGTACAACTAGGACAAATTCATTTCACCTTAAAGAATTTGTTGTATCGCTTCACTAGCATAATCAAAAGAATTTTTCACCTATGCGACGTTTAACAAAAATTTCAGCTTCCTTTTGCTATTAAATGTTTGATTTACATGAAAATTAGTTTCATCAGAGAAGATATGGTTGGTTTGTGATCCTAATTCGCACTCTTCTCTCCTTTTTGAAAGAAATTTGGATCTTCTGATTCGATTGAATGATCTTCCGTATCCATTGGATGGACATCCAAACTCTAATCTATAAATGAATTATGTTCATCGTTGTCGGGTGTGGTGGCGGGATTATCGAAGATCCCGGGATGACATTTATCCTTAGTAATGGCCTAGAGCCATCGACAACGATATTAAACATTTATAAGGACACATGCCGATCATTCTTTATGAATGTGGGGTTTATTTTATCAACAACGATATTAAACAAGTAAAATGGTGAAAAATGTTTTTTAATTTTTTTTTCAAAAAGAATTAAACAACAATGGAGGCAATGACCAAGAATGGAGATTTTAAGTTGTGATGAGCAAGATTTCATCGAAAAAGTGGCTGAAAAAGTCATTGACATTGGAAAATATTGGTGAAAAATGGGAGCTCCTATTGGTGGCTTCTTGGACAATTTTTTAATTAAAATAAGGAAATATGAAAAATGGTGGAAATATAAAATATGGTGAAAAATATTAAATATTAAATGGATGAGGTGGGGGACTATAGTGTAAAGTTTAAAACTTGTGTGATAGGGTTTTATATAAGAAGTGATGATGTCATCCTAGTGTAAGACCCCGCAAAGTCCTAGTTGTTTCAGTTCTTTATAGCATTCCAAAATAGATCCCAGACTTAGAAACTTTCAGCTTAGTGTTGACACTTAGTCTCATTTTTGCCTCGATATTTCAATTCCATCATTTACGATATTTCCGACCTTAGAATGTCGATTTTTAAATAGGTTCATGATCAGGGTTATCTATAGGTCATTTTGGGTGAGTTTTAGAATTTTTAGACACAGTTTGAGTCACTTTTGGATGACCAAAACAACATGCCAATGCGATCTTAATGCGTCGCGTTGGCTATCGCATCGACAACATCGACATAGGGAGTCAGGAATTTCATCGACACTATCAACGCAGCACATTGCCTGCTGCATCACTGGCCATATTTTTCTCATTTAATTATGACTTTCGAAGGGCAATTAGGTCCTTTTTCCCTCACCCAATTCAGAAAAAACAAAAAATTTATCTTCCAAAATGGCAAAATACATTCATTCTTCTCAAAATCCTCTTAAGAAATAAACCGTAGTTCATCAAGCTCAAGATCAGGTTCCAAGAAATCCTGACAATCTTCATGAATTCAATAATTGATGTGCTGGATTTGTGACATCATATTTAAAGCTTTTAGCTTGGAATAATGTTAAGTTCTTAAGTAACTATTGTTGTTTTTTATTATATTTCATGTGATATTGCAGGGAAGTCGAGATGCATAGTTACCTATGATAACTATGTCAAAAAGGACAAGTTTTGATTGAAGCAAATAGGAAGATGTTATTTGATGACTTGTATCATAAGTCGTCAACCATCTGATAAGTTATCACAACTGACTGTCACCTATAAGAAGAAAGAGAGAAATTGGAAGAATAGTTAATGACCTAGTCTGATAGGTCATCAACTATGTGATAGGTCGTCATAGGAGGTCGTTAACTATCAGATAGGTTATCGCTGGAGGTCGTCAACAGTAATACCCCATATTTCCCTAGATAAATTTAACTCTCAGTACATGAGTATTCCTATATAAATTTTTCAAAATACTTGGAATTTTTCAGTTTAAGACCCGCCATAGCATAGGAAATTCAGTTAGCTTTCCAACGATATAAAACTCGTCCAAATTCGATACCCGGGCAAAGAGTTAGAGTTATTTTTGTAAAATAGTGTACCACCTGGTACTTCACCGCATCGCGGAGGTGATGCAAATGGCAATTGTCGAAATCCAGTGAGCCATCGCAATCCTACCGTATTTTGCTAATTTCCAATTTCCTAATCATCACTTTCTAGTATGACTCCTCGATCATGGCGCATCGCGCCAAGGGTTAAATTTGCATACAGTGGGGTACCGCGATTGTACCGCATTACCAAGCTTTCAGTTCCCAGTTGTCTAGTTTCCCTGAGATGGCACAATTTCACCGCGTCGTGCCAGCATGCAAAATTAAGATTTTTAGTTTTCGTGATTTTACTTCAGGGGCTGTTTGGTCAATTACCAAGACCCTTAATCAGCCTAAACACGAAATTAAGTCCCTAAATAACCTACTATATCATTATTTACTAACTTTTCTCAATATTAAATACATTCTCTCTCAATTAACAAACCCTAGTTTTCAAGAAACAAGAAAAAAACTCAAGAATTCCTCCAAGAACCTTTAAGAACTCTTCTTCTTAGGTATGTTAGGTGTTCATTCATGAGTTCATTTCACCTATGAAGCCCAGTAACCCTTTCTAAACATACAAGATCTTAGATTTATGATTTACATGCTTAAATTGGATTGTATTCATGTTCATGACATTATTAGAGTTTCAATCCATGATATATTGTAAGTTCCATGAAATTGAAATAGCATGTATATTAAATTGTGTAATTCCCATGTTATGACCCTTGAATTTGCAAGTTTGGGTGTTGTAATTATAATGTTATATGTTATCCATGATTATATGCATTAAGTTTTACTCCCCAAGTGTTTGATAGTATGTCCATGTGAATTAAGTGGTGAAATCATGACTTGCCAGTACATGTACAAGCTTATGCCCTACAAATGTTTGATAAAATGTCTCTATGGATGAATTATGAACAAGTGAGCATTGTTATGCCTTTCATGATCATGCTATGCTTTACTTTTCATGCAATCGAGTTCTGGGGGTATCTAATTACCAAAAATCTAGATGTTTAGCTAGAGCTACAGTAGTTATAAAATAGTCTCAATCATGTCATGAATAGTCGTACACAGTCAGTTACAGAACTCAGTGAAACTCAATCCCGATTAGATCAGTTTAATAATTAGTGTCTTTCAGTTGGGAGTAGGATTCAGCATCGAGCGATCCAAGGGATGGGGCTCACCCGTTAGTTAGGAATGGGTCCCTAGAAGCAATCCCTAAGTTCAAAAACTATGTAGCCAACGTAGGTTATAAGGTGTCACCCATTAGATAGGACTGATATTTTCAGGGATCACCCACTAGTTTAGGACTGATCTCATGGGTCACCCGCTAGATTAGGGCTGACTCCATAGCCATTGTTAGTACCCATGGCATAGTTCTAGCACCCTTCCAACTGGGGTCACAGGTTGGACTCCTATCAACTCAGATTTGGGGCATGTCAGTTAGATGATTACCTCATATAATTTCAGTTTCAGTTCCAGTATAGAACTCATTCTAGTTCTACTGAATCAGGAATATCAGATACAGTCACTCAATATCAATAATTCAGTTATCAGCAATCTCAGATATCAGTTATTTAGTATCAAAAATCAGTACTCATCTTCAGTAAAAGATCAGATATAGTATATATACATATATATGCATAATATCACATACTCAATATTTAGAGCAGTTTTAGTTATTCATGTAATCTCATACTCAGTTACTCCATATCATTTAGGTAGTTACTGTTCATGCATCTTTAGACTTACCTTATCTAGCAAACTAGTACATTCAACATACTGACACATACTTTCTCTTTGCGCTATGATGTCTCTTATCATAGGTTTGGACGCTCAGGTTCCTGACCACGCTTAGCTAGATTCAGCCAGAAGTATCAGATTCAGTAGTGAGTTCTCATATATTAAGGATATACTTTTATTTCATTATTGCAGTAGCTTCAGTATTGTATTAGTTGGAGATAGTTGGGGGCTTGTCCCATCAAATCTATATTCAGACTATTCAGTTAGAGGTTTTTCAGACTAGACTAGTTCAGATAGTATTTTAGATTCAGATGTTTTATCAGATATTATTATTTATCAGTATTTAGATTGTGAAATTTATGGCATTCAGCCTATATTAAGCTTTTCCCAGTATTATTATTTGGTGCTCACAGTAGGTACTAGCTCATAGTTAGCTTGTGGTCCCTCGAGATTGTAAGCATCGTGTGGTATCTAGGGTGCAGACTCAGGGCATCACATCAACTATGTGATAGGTTATCAGACTAGGTCATCACAAGTGTGTAGAATACACGAATCTGAATGAATTATTGATGACTTGATATGATAAGTTATCAACTATGTGATAAGCCATCAAATGAAGACATCACCTATTGTGCAAAAATTTTAGGTTTTCAAATTTTGAATTTTGAAAGTTACGTATATAAGTAGAAGCTTTTAGGGTTTCATTATCATCTTAAACTTATTCCAAAACATCAGTTTTTACATTTTGGGTCTCTCTTAATTTTGAATTTAGCTTACGAATTTTCTGTTTAGTTTTGGGAAATTTTTCTTGAACTTGGAAGAGAATCAACCTTTGATTACATATTTTTTAAGTTTAATTGCTTTGAATTATGGATTCAATTGTTGTTATCTATTTCTATTTCATAAGGAACTAAAACCGACAACTAGAGTTATGGAATCTAAGATTATTCCTATATTGATTTAATAGTTGGATAAGATTCGAATGACTGTGGGATTCACCTTGATAATTCTAGTGTATTACATGTGTTCTATAGGTTACAAATAATAGAACCTGCTTTGTTTTTCTTTGCTCAAACTGAAATATCAACTAAAAGTAGTGAATTATCAATGAGGATTTGGAAAGGTTAATTTTTCATTTAATGATTAATGTTGTAACAAGATTAATCAACTGGAGATAAAATCAGTGTGAATAGGAGATTTTCCTAAGTTTGAAAAAATTAGGGAACACAACATCTAGGTAGGTTGAGAAATACTTAGATGGGCTATTGGTAATGATAATTTGTTGTTTCCCACAAGTCACTAGAATCCAATACTACAACTATTATTCAATGGGGATTAACAATCATAGTTATCACAACTCTAGTTTTACTACATCATTGACTTGAAATATTACAACCTTAACTTTGAGTTTCTAAAGTAAGTTGAAACGTTAACGATAGATTGATTGATTAAAAAAACCCCATTTAAAGGAAATGATTGACTATTAGTTGGTTAAATCACAAATAGGCTTGATTAACACCATATTCCTTGTGGAATTTTACCCCAACATAGTTGGGTTATATATTTGATGACGACCTCTTAATCTCTCTTATGAGAGATGTAATTTGGGCGTATCAAATTTTGGCACCATTACCGAGAATACGATTGTTAATTAAGCAAATCTCTGTTAATTAACTCTTAGTTAAGTTTCCAAATTTTACTTTTATTGATTGTTTTTGATATTTGAAGTTCGACTATTAGGCTACATTGTTGAAGTATGAATAAGTAAGGTACCCATGGACTTGTTGAGGAAGTATGAGTACCCAACAAAGTCCCGTCATGCCGTGATGTAAAATCAGGCACTACTTGGGAGGCAACCTAAGGTATTTTTTTGTTTGTATCTGTATTATGTGATTGACATCAGATCTCCGCACCTATTGTTCCACAAGTATAGTTCTAACTCTATTGGTTTGGTTCGACGCATTGGGGAAAATGCATTATTTGAAGTTGAGGGTGGGGCTACTTACGGGTTTTGATGTCTTCTTGAGGTTTTTATTGTTGTGTCTCTTTTTCTCGGAGTCTTGTTTCTATTATATCCGATTATTTATGTATATTGTGTTTTGTTTCATGATGTTTTGTGGTTTACTAGGAGAAAAATAAGTATCTAGGGAGTTGACATATTTTTTGGTTGATTTTTTGGATAAATAATAAATATGACTCCAATTGTCTATTTTGTAACTGTGTGATATGTATCTATATATGAATATTGTGAATCTCTTTATGGCATTAGTATTAGGTACATGATAATCATTGCTAACAATTGGATGAACCGAATAGGTAGTAGTTGTGATGTACCTTTGTGCCATATGTGAGTGAGATACTGCCAAGTTTCCTTAGTGTGTTAAATCTAGAACTTGCCCGGTCAGTCTTGCCTAGGTTGTAGGATAGTGGTTAGGAAAGGATCATAGGCCGTTTTTGATATTAGTCCACTTTTAGCCTAAATGACCTTCCTTATGTGAATGATATCCCTTGATCCCGATTTTGAGCCTGTATGCCTATTATTATTATACCTATCACCTTCCCTTTTGTATTATAATGAACCTATTTTGGCCCTGGTCCTTCTTGGATTGTGAACTTCAACTTTGAAAAATTGCCTAAGTTGAGGGTGGATATAATAGGGGTGCATAATGTATTATGGGTATGAAGAAGGATAGAATAAGAGAAAAGAAAGTAAGGTTGGGTGTGGTAGAATAGATAAAAGAAAATTTATGAAAAGGAGAAAAGGAAAGACTAAAAGAGCACACCCAACCTGAATATGCTTTAATAAAGAAAGGGAGAAATAAGGTTAAAAAATGGTTAATAAGTGAGACCCTAAAAGTTAGTGTAGTGTCAAGGAGTCCTAGTCACTTTAAATATCCTTATATATCTTACCATCCCCAAGCCTACGTTAAAAGCTGAAGAAAAGTCCTACAGTGATCCTAACTCAACTGTCTGAAATCTTAAGGGCAAGCTAATGGTATTTGACATACATTGATTGGAAATTCTTTCTGAGAGTGAGTGTCTCTTAGCCGTCCCCACATTGACGTGCTTTATTTTATATATAAGTGATGAGGGACTTCCCTGTTGTAAGGGCACATAGGTAGTATTGCTAACTGCTTACTTGTTTGGGTAGTGAAACTTGTATATATGCATGGTTGTTTGTAGCTAATGTGATGCCATATCTTGATTCCCTTGTGTCACATTGTTATTTTTCATTAATATACACAGTTGGGTTTAAAGTGATTGAACTTGGAGAGGGTAATGTGTTTTGAGCAATAAATAATGATTGACTGTCATAGGTATCTTACGTTTCTCTTGGTTAAGCATCGTAGTATTGTATTATGTAGTTGCTTGAGGATAATCAATTGTTTTAAATTGATGGTGTTAATTTGCTGGCTTTGTGATAGCACATTTAAAGCTTTTAGCTTGGAATAATTGTAAGTTCTTAAGTAACTATTGTTGTTTTTGATTATATTTCATGTGATGTTGCAGGAAAGTTAAGATGCATGGAAACGTATGATAACTACATCAAGAAGGACAAGTTTTGATTGAAGCAGATAGGAAGATGCTAGTTGAAGACTTGTCTTATAAGTCGTCAACCATCTGATAAGTTATCACTGCTGGCAGTCACCTATAAGCAAAAAGCAAGAAATGGGAAGAATAGTTGACGACCTGGTCTGATAGGTTGTCAACTTTGTGATAGGTTATCATAGGAGGTCGTCAACTATCTAATAGGTTGTCATAGGAGGTCATCAACTATAATACCCCAAATTTTCCTAGCTAATTTCATCCCAAGAATTCCTAGCATTAGCTTCTAAATTGAATTATTATCATCCCATGAGGAATTTTCAAGATTTTCACTATTTGTCATGTGGGAAATTCAATAAGCTTTCCATCAATATAAGATTTGCCCAAATTCGATAACCGAGTCAGAAGTTACGACTATTTCAAGTTCCCATCGTAAAACAACACCATATTAGTCAGTGGTGTGACACGCCACAAGATAAAATGGCATTTGGCAAATTCCAGTAGGGGTCCGTGATTATGTCCTGTCATGCCAGGGCTCTAATTCAGAATTGTCCTCTTTCCAGTATCTCAGCATGATTTCCACCGCGTTGCACCAAAGTTCAAGGTCATAAAAGAAGGGGAAATGCTATGGATCCACGTCGCGCCATCCCTCAATTTCCCAATTGTCAAAATCCAGTGACACAGCGCGATAGTGTCATGTCGCCCCAGGAGTCTAATTCGGAAAATTTTACTGAAATTAAATGATGCATCCAGGGTTATAAGGGTCAACTTCCCACCCCTATTTAAGCCCTTTAACACGTGATTCAGACATTTTTCACCCAAAAATACACTAGTTCTCTCAAAAACCTCTCAATAACAACCTAGGGCTTTTCATAGAAGATTCAATTTCAAGAAAGTTTCACCATCAATCTTCACGAAATCATGAACTAAGGTATGCATTGTGTTCATTCATCAATTCCTTCTATCCATAAAGTTCAAGAACCTTGTTTTATCTATAAATCATGGTATTTATGTTGTGGGTTAATTGTAATCATGTCGTTGACGTTGATTGATTTTAAAGTTGGAATTTTTGTGTTTTTATCATGATATTATGTTAGCATACAAGATAAAATCCATGAATTTAGTTGCTTATGATGTGTAATTTGATGAATTCACTTATTCCCTAAGTTCTTCATGCAAGGTGGTTGATAAAATGCTTGAAAGAGTAGAAATCATGCTTTATAGATCAAGAACTAAATGTGACATGCTTTTAATCCTCTTATGTTTAAATAATTTCTGTGCTATCATTGTGAAATGTGTATGTTGTCGGAATGCCCATGATATTAGAACATGAGATTATGATATGATTATCAACATTTTCGTCCATGTTAGATAGTATGATAACCCTATACTTCGTGTAATCCACAACTTATTAAATTATGTATTGTTGATGTGGGTCTTGTACTCGATAAAGTCATGCTTCGTCAGTTTCCTTATATCGAGTCCTGGGGTTACTTTTACCCAAAATATTAGCTGTGTACCTAGAACCATGTCATGTTTTCATGATACTCTCATTCAAGCGATGATCCTTAGACTTCAGACAGTCTTATGACTCAGGAAATCTCCACGATCTCATAAACTCAGTCAGTTGTGATATATTAGTAGTATTTCGTTAGTCAACGAAATTCAGTAGCTCAGTCCATGTTCAGTGTCTATTCAGATGGGAGTAGAAATTATCACCGAGTAAACCCAAGAATGGGAACTCACCAGTTATATGAGGGTGTGATTCCTAGAAGCAATCCTTGAATTCTAGAACTATATAGCCAGCATAGGTTGAGACATAATAGCCTGCTATATGAGGATAGATGAGGTGGCTTAACCTGTTATATGAGGGTTCCCACCTTTCTCGCCAGAGTTACCTATTATACGAGGGTTACTCACATATTTTCCTTACCAGTGGTACGGTATTGACCCCATTCCAATCAGGGCACGAATTTGACCCTAGTTTAGCTATTTTAGTGCATACGAGGCATGTCGGTTAAATAACTACCTCCCATAGTTTCAATATCAGTCTTAGTAAAGGAACTCAGATAGTTCTTTAGATTTCAGGACTATCAGATACAGTCAACTTAGTTTAGTACAGAACTCAGATAGTTCCATCAGATCAGGACTGTCAGATACAGTCACTCATGTTATCAGTTATCAGATTATATCAGTTATCAGTATGTCATGTTATCAGTAGTCAGATTCAAAAATCATATACTCATGGTATTAATGTAAGTTATTATTATTTTTCATGCATATGAAACCCATGTATTTAGCCTACCTCACATGCATACCAGTACATTCAAATTTCTGGCGCATTCGTGATATGGTGTCTTATACCATAGGTTCAGAGACACGATCTCCAGAGCAACAGTAGATTCCAGTCTTAGAAATCAGAGTTAGAAATGAGTCCTCATATTTAGAGGACATGATTATTTCTCTATTATCACATTGATTAGTTTATTAGTTGGAGTTAGTTGGGGACGTGTCCTATCGAATCCTTATTCAGACAGTTCAGTCATGTTTTAGAGGCTTTCCAGACTATTATGTTCAGACATTTATTTCAGTTTTTTTTAGATATCTCATACCCCACCAGATATTGTGACTTATCAGCTATATTCAGTTTGAACCTTATGGCCTTGTAGTTCATGTTTCTGCATTCTACAGTATTTTATGCAGTATACAGGTACAGATAGTAGTCCTGGGTTAGCTTGTGGTCCTTCGGGGTCATGAGCACCGTGTAGCATTCTAGGTACCAGATCCGGGGCAAGGCTACTTTGGGCACTTGAAGCAATGACAGGCGCATGGAACCTAAGTGGGCATGTGTGCAGGCAGTAACATGGCATAGTACTTACATGACATCGACACTGGCATGGCGCATGTGATGGCATAGCACAAACATGGACGCAAACATGAGTACTGGCATGATCGAGGCGGAGTCGCAGCATGGGCATTGGCGTGGCCTAAACATTGACATGGCTTAAACAACTTCATGCCGCAAGCAATGGCATGGCGCAGGCGTAAGAAATAACATGACATTGGCATGACATGATGCTGGCAAGGCGAGGCATGAATGAGAAGCATGACAAGATGATAAAGTGTTGGAGAAGCTAAAATTTGTCTAAGTGTTTAGCATTGGCAAAATTGACTAATTGGGAAACACTACCATGTGCTAGTCACATGGTGTTATTACTAAGTTTGAATTTTGAATGTTGTAAACATGTGTAATTTTAGAATGTAT
This sequence comes from Capsicum pubescens, assembly GCA_030864215.1. Classification (NCBI taxonomy): domain Eukaryota; kingdom Viridiplantae; phylum Streptophyta; class Magnoliopsida; order Solanales; family Solanaceae; genus Capsicum; species Capsicum pubescens. The sequence continues at coordinate 98,774,992 of CM061543.1, read as the reverse complement.
TTTAAATACTTAGATCAGGCTATTGCGTCATAAGATAAGTATGCATCCTTGTCCAATGACAAACTGCCAGGTGTTGATGGTTGTAACTGCTACAACTGCCTTGTGCAGTATTTATGTGTTGCTGGAAAATTGTAAAAGGCATCAGAAAAATAGTGTGTGAGAGTTGTATTCCTTTGTACAATTTTATGTGACATATTCATGGTAATTCTTAGAGAAATATAAAGGTTGGGGACGCGGTTCATGTAAACTATTGAGTGCTTTACATTTTTCCAATTTTAGTCTATTATACTTAGACTGTGCAAATATGTGTTGTGGCTGAAGTTGTGCAACATGTGCGCAACTGCAAAATAGGGGTGTTGGAAAAAAGAAAATACCCCTATCTCATGACGGATTCGACTGATAGATTGACTTAAGATTATGCTCACTGGCATGACATAAATACTGAAGTATGGGGAAACTGTTCCTAAACATCTTATAGCCTCCTGTACATAAATGTGGCGCGCAACACACCCATGTACAAGACTCTACTAGATGCAAATTTCAGACTTCTTAGGACTCTATTGAACCTTAGGCAGGGCAATATGATGCTGAAAGAGTATTTTCTTAAGTTTAATGAATTAGCCAGATATGGCCCTTATGTGGTTGCAGATAGCAGGGAAAGGATGAGTAAATTCATTTCAGGGGTAAATGATAGCATGGTTAATGAGTGCAGATCCACTATGCTAAATAGTGACATGACTTTAGCAAGGCTCATGGCTGATGCTCAGTAGATACAGGAGTAGAAGATTAAGATGAGGGAGAAGTAGAATAAGAGAGCGAAGACGGGCAGTTTTAACTTTGCTCAGCCTAAATTAGATGGAGGAAACTGTTCTCAGTTTCATCCTAAATTATCAGTTCCATCGCCTTATTCAGCCAGTTCTCCAGTCCGTAAGTTTAGAGAGGGTAAAAAAGATAGAGTGCAAGGCTCTATGTCTCAGGGAAGTGTTAGCAGTGCCCGCACCTATCCTCTATGTCAGACTTGCGGTAAGCACCATCAGGGTGTTTGTAGAGCGGTTAGTGTATCTGTTTTGGATGTAGCAAGCTAGGCCAAAAAGTTAGAGATTGTCCTAATCCAGGTCCTCAAGGTCAGCAGAATCGTCCCGCAGCTCAGTCTGGTTCCCCAAATCAGCAGGGTGCCACCTCTAGTGCTACTAGTGGGCCACACCTAAATCGTCTTAATGCTTTCCAGTCTCGGAAAGTTTAGGAAAATTCTCCTGATGTGGTTACTGGTACGTTATAGATATTTCATGTGCATGTTTACGCTTTGCTAGATCTAGGAGCTTCTTTGTCTTTATTTACTCCTTATATAGAAGTTGATTTCGAAATCAGTCCTAAAATTCTAGCAGACCTTTTTCAGTCTCTACCCTAGTGGGTAAAACCATCATATCTCGGCGGGTATACAGAAACTGCCCGGTTATAATATTCCCCAAAGTCACTTCAGTAGATCTAGTCAAATTAGAGATGACTGGTATTGATGTCTTTCTCGACATGGATTGGATTCATTCCTTCTATGCCATAATTGACTGCATAAGAAAAATAGTCCAGTTTCAGTTTTTGAATGAACCTATCCTTGAGTGGAAGGGTAGTGTATCCGCTTTCAGAGGTCAGCTCATTTCCTACCTTTGGGCAAGGAAAATGATATCTAAGGGATATGTCAATCATCTTGTTTGAGTTAAGGACTCTCATCTCGAAACTTCCGATCTTGAATCAGTTCCAATAGTAAATGAATATTCAGATGTCTTTCCCAAAGATCTTCCAGGATTTCCTCCCTAAAGGGAAATCAACTTTGACATTGATCTTCTTATAGATACTCAGCCTATATCTATTCTGCTATATAGAATGGAACCAACAAAACTAAGAGAATTGAAGGAATAGTTGAAGGATCTCTTAGATAAAGGATTCTTCAGGCCCAGCATTTCCCCATGGGTTGCACCAGTATTATTCATGTGCAAGAAAGGCGGTTCTCTCCGAATGTGCATTGATTACCGTCAACTCAATAAGGTTATGGTTAAGAATAAGTATACTCTACCCAGAATCGATGAATTATTTGGCCAACTTCAGGGTGATAGTTATTTCTCTAAGATAGACCTCAGATCTGGCTATCATCAGCTCAGAGTTAGAGAATATGACATTCTAAAAATAACTTTCCGTACTCGGTATGGTCACTTCGAATTCATAGTTATGTCCTTTTGTCTTACCAATTCCCCAGCCGCTTTCATGGACTTGATGAACTATGTGTTCAAGCAGTACTTGGACATGTTCGTCATAGTCTTCATAGATGATATTCTGGTCAATTCCTGCAGTGAGCACGATCATGCAAACCATCTCAGATCAGTACTTCTGACTTTCAGAGATCATCTGCTATTAGCCAAATTCAGTAAGTGAGAATTTTGGCTTAGGTTAGTAGCATTCCTTGGTCATATCATTTTAAATGATGGTATTAGAGTAGATCCTCAAAAGACCAAAGCAGTAAGAAACTGGCCATGCCCTGTCTCTCCATCTAATATCAGGAGTTTCTTGGGTTTGGCTAGCTATTACAAATGGTTTGTTAAGGGATTTTCTTCTATTACACCCCCTATGTCCAGATTGACTCAGAAGAAAGTCAAGTTTTAGTGGTCAGATCCTTGCGAGAAGAGTTTTCAAGAGTTGAAGACTCAACTCATCTCAGCTCCAGTTTTTGCCCTTCCAGATGGTTCAGATGGATTCATAGTGCATTGTGATGCATCTAGAGTGGGTTTAGGTTGTGTCCTTATACAGCATGGTAAGGTCATATCCTACGCCTCCAGACAGCTTAAACCCCATGAGAAGAATTCTCCTACTCATGATCTTGAGTTTGCAGCCATAGTATTTGCCCTGAAGATTTGGAGGTATTATCTATACGACATTCATGTAGATATGTTCACAGATCATAAGAGACTTTAGTATGTCCTTTCTCATAAAGATCTCAGTCTTCGTCAGATAAGGTGGTTAGAGATCTTGTAAGATTATGACATGAGTGTCCTTTATCATCTGGGCAAGGACAACATAGTGGCTGACGCTCTCAGTAGACTATCTATGGGTAGTATTGTCCATGTGGAGGACAGTAAGAAAAAGTTAGCTTAGGAAGTCCATCAACTTACCAGACTAGGTGTTCACTTAGTCGATATAGAAGAGGGTGATGTATGGGTTCAGAGTAGTTCAGAATCATCTCTAGTTTCCGAGGGTAAAGAAAAACAAGATAGAGATCCCATTCTTGTCAAGTTGAAAGAGTCAGTCCAGAATAAAAAATAGAGGTTTTCTACCAAGGGGGAGATGGTGTTCTTTGTTGTCAGGGTCATCTCTGTGTTCTAGGTGTAGATAACTTAAGGTAGTAAATTCTTGCAGAAGCGTATGATGTGTGCTACTCTATTCATCCAGGGGCCACTAAGATGTACCGCGACTTGCAGAAGATCTATTGGCAGAGTGAGATGAAGAGAGATATTACAGAGTTTGTGGCTAAGTGCTCTACATTTCAGCAGGTTAAGATAGATCATCAAAAGCCTATTGGTCCAATACAGAAGTTCATTATTCCTAATTTAGAGTGGGAAGAAGTGAACATGGACTTCGTGATAGGTTTGCTTTGAACTCGTCATTAGCATGATTCAGTTTGGGTCATTTTAGACAGAATGACCAAAACAACTCATTTCCTTCCAGTTCATACCTCTTATTTAGCCGAGGATTATGCCAAACTCTACATCAGGAAGTTGGTCAGATTGCACGGTGTTTCGTTGTCTATTATCTCAGATAGAGGTACCCTGTTCACCTCTTACTTATGGAAAGTGTTCCAAAAGGGTTTTCGTACCTAAGTTCATCTTAGTACATCCTTTCATCCTCAGATAGATGGTCAAGTAGAAAGGACCATTCAGACTTTAGAAGATATGCTAAGGGCGTGTGCAATTGATTTCAAAGGTAGTTGGGATGACCACTTGCCTTTGATTGAGTCTGCATACAACAATAGTTATCATTCTAGTATTCGGATGGCTCCATTTGAAGCTCTTTATGGTAGGAGATATAGATCTCCAATTGGTTGGTTTGAAGTTAGTGAGGCCTTAGTCATAGGGCCTGACTTGGTATTCGATGCCTTAGAAAAAGTCCAATTGATTAGAGAAAGACTCTGGGCTGCTCAGAGCCGACAGAAGTCTTATGTAGATGTTCGTAGAAAGGATATCAAGTTTGATATTGGTGACTATGTTTATCTAAGGATCTCTCCATGAAGGGAATGAAGAGATTCATCAAGAAGGGAAAGCTCAGTCCCCGTTTTGTCGGTCCCTTCAAGATTCTCAGTTGCTTCGACAAGGTAGACTATGAGCTCGAATTTCCTTCAGATCTAGCCTCAGTTCATCCAGTCTTCCATGTCTCTTTGGTCAAGAAGTGTATAGGTGACCCAGCAGTTGTAGTACCTATTCAGAGCATAGATGTTCAGAATAGCCTCTATTATAAAGAGATCCTAGCCAAAATTCTAGACTATCAGACTCGTAGGTTGAGGAACAAAGAAGTCCCTCTAGTTAAATTTCTTTGTAGAAATTAGTCCATCGAGGGAGCTACTTGGGAAGCAGAAGCAGACAAGAGTAACATGTATCCTCACCTCTTCTCCGCCAACTCAGATCAAGATCAAGGTAATAGTTCTCCTTAAGCTTACTCATTTTCATGTTCAGTGTTCATCACGAACTTGGTATCAAGTACCATTTCATATTCAGTCATGCATTTATGTATCAGTTCAGTTATATAATTATGCATCAAACATGCATTCTCATTGTGAGAAAGTTCCTCAGAACACTCAGTCATGCATTCATGGATCAGTTACACATACATCAGATATTCATGTTTAGTTATCAGTCATGTCAGTCATGAGATCATGTTCCAGTTATTCATGTTCAATATGCACGTCAGTCTATGTTCTTCTCCTCTCTCAGTCTCATTTAAGGACGAATGTTCCCAAGGGGGAGATATTATAATACCCTAAATTTTCCTAGCTAATTTCATCCCAAGAATTCCTAGTATTATCTTCTAAATTGAATGATTATTATTCTATGAGGAATTTTCAATATTTTAACTTTTTTTCATGTGGGTAATTCAATAATCTTTCCATCGATATAAGATTCGCCCAAATTCGATAATAGGGTCAGAAGTTACGACTATTTAAAGTTCTTGTCATAAAATAGTGCCATATTATTCAGTGGCGCACTGCGCCACAAGATAAAATGGCATTTGGCAAATTCCATTAGGAGTCCGTGATTATGGCGCATCGCGCCAGTGCTCAAATTCAAAATTTTCCTCTTTCTAGTGTCTCAGAGTGATTTCCACCGCGTCGCGCCAAAGTTTCAGGTCATAAAAGAAGGGGCATCGTGATGGCTCCGCGTCGTGCCATCCCTCAATTTCCCAATTGTCAAAATCCAGTGACATAGCGCGATAGCACAGCGTCACACCAGTGGTCCAATTCAGGAAATTTCACTAAAATTACATGACGCATCCAGGGTTAGAAGGGTCAACTTCCCACCCTAATTTAAGCACTTTAACATGTGATTTAGCCACTTTTCACCCAAAAATACACTAGTTGTCTCAAAAACCTCTCAAGAACAACCTAGATATTTTCATAGAAGATTCAATTTCAAGAAAGTTTCACCATCAATCTTCACAAAATCACGAACTAAGGTATGCATTGTGTTCATTCATGGGTTACTTCCATCCATGAAGCTCAAGAACCTTGTTTTATCTATAAATCATGGTATTTATGTTGTGGGTTAATTGTAATCTTGTTGTTGACGTTGATTGATTTCAAAGTTGGAATCTTTGTGTGTTTATCATGATATTATGTTATCATGCAAGATAAAATCCATGAATTTAGTAGCTTATGATGTGTAATTTGATGAATTCACTTATGCCCTAAGTTGCGCATGCAAGGTTGTTGATAAAATGCTTGAAAGAGTAGAAATCATGCTTTATAGATCAAGACATAAACTAAATATGACATGCTTGTTATCCTCCTATGTTTAAATGGTTTTCGTGCTATCATTGTGAAATGTGTATGTTGTCGGAATGCCCATGGTATTAGAACATGAGATTATGATATGATTATTAGCATTTTCGTCCATGTTAGATAGTATGATAACCCTTTACTTCTTGAAATCCACAACTTATTAAATTATGTATTGTTGATTTGGGTCTTGTACTCGATAAAGTCATGCTTCATCAGTTTTGTTCTATCAAGTTCTAGGGGTACTTGTACCCAAAATATTAGCTTTGTGCCTAGATCCATGTCATGTTTCACGATACTCTTAGTCAAGCTATAATCCTTAGACTTCAGACAGTCTTATGACACAGGAAATCTCCATAATCTCATAAACTTAGTCAGTTGTCATATATCAGTAGTATTTCACCAGTCAACAAAATTTAGTAACTCATTCCATGTTCAGTGCCTATTCATATGGGAATATAAATTAGCACTGAGTGAACCCAAGGATGGGAACTCACCTTTTATATAAGGGTGTGATTCCTAGAAGCAATCCTTGCATTTCAGAACTATGTAGCTAGCATAGGTTTAGACATCATACCTTGGTATATGAGGGTAGATGAGGTTGCTTAACGAATTATATAAGGGTTCCTACCATTCTCACTAGAGTTACCTGTTATACGAGGGTTACTCATATGTTGTCCTTACTAGTGGCGCGGTATTGACACCCTTCCAATCAGGGCACAGATTGGACACCAGTTCATCTATTATAGTGCATATGGGGCATGTTGGTTAAATAACTACCTCCCACAGTTTCAGTATCTGTCTTAGTAAAGGAACTCAGATAGTTCTTCAGATTTTAGGACTGTCAGATATAGTCAACTCAGTTTAGTATGGAAAACAGATAGTTCGATCAGATTCAGGACTATCAGATATAGTCAATCATGTTATTAGTTATCAGATTATATCAGTTATCAGTATGTCATGTTATCAGTATTCAGATTCAAAAATCATGTACTCACAGTAATAGTGTTAGTTATTATTATTGTGCATGCATATAAACCCCATGCATTTAGCCTACCTCACATGCATACCTGTTCATTCAAAGTATTGACACATTCGCGCTATGGTATCTTATACCATAGGTTCAGAGACACGAGCTCCAGAGCAGTAGTAGATTCCAGTATCAACAGTTAGAGTTAGAAGTGAGTCCTTATCTTTTGAGGACATGATTGTTTCTGTATTATCTCATTGATTAGTTTATTAGTTCGAGTTAGTTGGGGACGTGTCCAATAAATTACTCATTCAAACAGTTCAGTCATGTCTTAGAGGCTTTACAGACAATTATGTTCAGACAATTATTTCATTTTTCTTTTGGATATCTCATACACCACCAGATATTATGACTTATCAGCTATATTCGGTTTGAACCTTATGGCCTTATAGTTCATTTTTCCATATTCTACAATATTTTATACAGTATATAGGTACAAATATCAGTCATGGGTTCGCTTGTGGTCCTTCAGGGTCATGAGCACCGTGTAGCATTTCGGATATCAGATTCAGGGCGTTACATCAACTATATAATAGGTTAACAGACTAGGTCATCACCTGTGGGCATCCTACAAGAATTTGAAGGAATTATTGATGACTTGATCTGATAAGTTATCAACTATGTGATAAGCCGGCAAATAAAGTCATCACTAATAGCGCAAAAAATTTGGGTTTTCAAATTTCGAATTTTGAAAGTAATTGATTTAAGTAGCAGCTTTTAGGGTTTCATTATTATCTTGAACTTATTCCAAAACATCAGTTTTTACATTTTGGGTCTCTCTTAATTTTGAATTCAGCTTTTGAATTTTTGGTTTTATTGGAAATTCTGCATGAACTTGGAAGAGAATCAACCTTTGATTACATCTTTTTTAAGTTTATTTTCTTTGAATTATGGATTCAATTGTTGTTATCTCTTTCTATTTCATAAGGAACAAAAACCCACAACTAGAGTAGTGGGATTTATGATTATTCCTATATTAATTAAATAGTTGGATTAGCTTTGAATGGCTGTGGAATTCATCTTGATAATTCTATTGTATTACATGTTTTTTATAGGTTGAAAATAGTAGAACCTGCTTTGTGTTTCTTTTCTCGAATTAAGAAATCAACTAAATGTAGTGAATTATCAATGAGGATTTGGAAAGGTTAATTTTCCATCTAATGATTAATGTTGTAACAAGATGAATCAACTCGTGATAAAATCAGTGTGAATAGAAGATTTTCCTAAGTTCAAAAGAATTAGGGAACTCAACATCTAGGTAGGTTGACCAACACTTATATGGGCTGTTGGTAATGATAATTTGGTATTTCCCACAATTCATGAGAATCAAATACTACAAATATTATTCAATAGGGATTAACAATCAAAGTGATCACAACTCTAGTTTTACTACATCATTGATTTGAAATACTGGAACCTTGACTTTGAGTTTCTAAAGTAAGTTGAAATGTTAATGATAAATTGATTGATAAACCTCCCTCCCCATTTAAAAGAAAAGATTGACTATTAGTTTGTTAAATCACAAATAGGCTTGATTAAGACCATATTTCCTAGTGGTTTTCGACCCCAATCTAGTTGGATTATATATTTGATGACGACTACTTACTCTCTCATAAGAGAGGTGTAATTTGGGTGTATCAGCAATTAAGGTATGTTAGGTATTCATCCTTGGGTCTCCTTCCACCCTTGGAGTTCAAGAACCATTTTTAAAAACTACAAGTTTATAGATTCATGATTGTATTCATGTTTGTGTTGTTGTAAGGGTTTCAATTCAAGATTTAATTTTAAGTTTAATAAACATAAGATAGAATGTATGTTGTTGATGTAAGTCCCCTATTAAAAACCTTGAGATTTTCAAGTTTAAGTAGTAGTCATAATGCTTATGTGGATCATTATCATGTGCATTAACTATGCTCCCTAAGTGTTTGATAGAATGTCCATGTGAATTGAATAGTGTAATCATGACATTTATCATGTGTTCTCATTCACGTACAAGTTCATGACCTCCAAGTGTTTGACAAAATGTCTTAGTGAATGAATTATGAACAATTGACTATTGCTATGCTTTCAAGATTTGCTATGCTTTATATTGATGCTATCGAGTCCTGGGGGTATTTATTACCCGAAATCTAGCTGTTTACTTAGTTGTAATAGTTATAGAATAGTCCCAGTTAAGGTCAAGTATAGTAGTACTCAGTCATTTAATAGAACTCAGTTGAATCAGTCCAGTTCAGTTAGTCAACTCGATTAGGGTCAATTCAGTTAAGCTTAGTATAGTCTAGTGATCAGTGTCTTTCAGTTGGGAGTAGGATTTAGTACTGAGTTAACCTATGGATGGGGGAATTCCTATCAATTAGATTTTGATCATTAGTAGCAATCTATAAGTTATAGAACTACGTAGCCAGCGTAGGGTAAGTCGTCCACCTGTCAGACTAGGGTTTATGTAATCATATATATATATATATATATATATATTTCATGAGTATTCCTGATAAATTAGGGTTGACTCAAGCATTGTTAGTATCCCGTGGCTAGGTGCTAACACCCTTCTAATAGGGGTAACAAGTTGTACCCCAAATCAGTCTATATCGGGGTATGTCGGTTAGATGAACACTCCCACAGTGATTGTGTCAGTCTTAGTATTTAGTAAAGAACTCAGTAGTTCTATATAACCATGGCTATCAGTTATTAGTTACTCATCCATCATAATTCAGTACTCAGTTTCAGTATACTCTTAGATACACGATGTATACCTATATGTGCAATATTGCACGTTCAGTTTGTGTTCAGTTTGTTCAGTAGTTATAGTTTTACATGTACTCTCATCCAGTTACTTTATGATGTTTATTCAGTCAGTTATCATCTCATGCATGTAAACCCATGTATCTCAACCGTAACTCACTTAGCATGCCAGTACATTCCACGTATTGACGCATACTCTCTTTTGTGATATGATGTCTCATATCATAGTTTCGTACGCTCAGGTTCCTAATCGTACTTACAAGTTCAGGATATCAACAACAGTTATAGTAGTGAGTCCTCATATTTCGAGGATAAAGTTTTCTGATTTTAGTATTTTAGCAATTCAGTAGTTATTTTAGTCGGAGTTAGTTGGGGGTTTTTCCCATCAACTCCATATTTAGACAGTTAGAGGCTTTCATACAAGCGTAGTGTAACGCCCCGAGTCTCTATCCTGGGCATCACACGGTGCTTACAATCCTAAAGGACCACAAACTAACCCATGACTGGTACCTTTTGTGAACACTGAATAATAATACTGCTAACATATGCAGAAATATAACTGAAATTCCATAAGGTTCTAAAAATACTAAAATAAATACTGAATATTGATAGAAATACTAAAAAACTAAACATCTGTCTGAACTAGTCTAGTCTAAAAACCTCTAATTGTCTGAATAGGGAGTTGTTGGGACAAGCACCCAACTGACTCCGACTACTGAACATGCTAAACTACTGGACTACTGAAATAAATAACTCCATCCTCAAAATATGAGGAATCACCACTATAACTGCTTCTGACAACCTAGGCTGCAAAGTACGGTCAAGAGCCTATGCGTCTGAACCTATGATATGAAACATCATAGAGTATGCTTCAGTACTTTGAATGTACTGGTATTCTAAGTGAGGTAGGCTTATATACATGGATTCATATGCATGAGATGATAACTGACTGAAAGATCATCATGAAATAAATAAATGATAGTACATGAATAACTGAAACTACTGTAAAGACTAAATATGGAATACTGTGCATACATACACACACACACACATATATATATACTGAGTTGTGATAAATGAGTGACTGATATATGAGATTACTAATAACTGTATTACTGATAACTGTTGACTGTGTCTGACAGTCCTGATTTTATAGAACTGAACTGAGTTCTATACTGAGTCTAAAACTGAAAATATGGGAGTGTTCATCTAACCGACATACCCTGATTATAAAATGAGTTGGGGTCTAACCTGTGACCCCAGTTAGAAGGGTGTTAGCGCAGTTCCATAGGTAGTAACAATGGCTATGTGGATCCACTAAAGAATCACCCTCATCTGGCAGGTAAGATATGTGTTACCCTCAACTGGAAGGTGAACACTTTATCAACCCTCAACTGGTAGGTTGATATATTTAAACTACTTTAGCTATGTAGTTTTGGAACTAACAGAGTGCTACTAAAGGTCACACACTCAACTGGAAGGTGAGCCCCGATCCCTAGGTTAGCTCGATGCTGAATCCTACTCCCAACTGAATAGACACTGAACTGATCACTTGACTGTATTAGGCTTGACTAAACTATTACTGATCATGTTAACGACTGAATAGGAATGAGTTTACAGAGTTCTGTAACTAACTGAGTACTACTGTTCATGAAGTTACTGAGACTATTCTGTAGCTACTGTAATTCTAGGTAAACAACTAGATTTTCTGGGTATTGAATACCCCTAGGACTCGATAACATCAATAGAAAAACATGGAAAAATCTTGAAAACATCACATTAACTACTTATTCAGCATGCACTCATTTAGACACTTTATCAAACACTTGAGAGGCATGAACTTGTAAATGAATGGGACCACATCATAACATGTCATGAATTCACTGCTCAATTTACATAGACATTCTATCAAACACTTGGGGAGCATAATTAATGCATATGGAATTCATCAAAATATAAACATCATGGTTACAATATTCAACTTGCAATTCAAGGGTTTAACATGAGAATCACATAATTCTACACAAATGCTAATTGATTCACTTGAAACTTGTAATGAATCTTGATTTTAAAACCAAACATCAATACATACATGAGCACAATCCAAATTCAAATATGTAAATCATGAAATCAATAAACTTGTAGTTTAAAAAGGGTTCTTGATTTCCAAGGGTGGAAGGAAATGCAAGGATGAACACCTAACATACCTTGGTAATTAAATTCTTGAAAATCGTTAGTGTGTTCTTGAAGCTTGGACTTTAAATTGAATGACCTAGGGTTTTGTTCATGAGAGGATTTTATTGAAAGTGAGTGATTTTGCTCTTAGGATAGATAAATTTATTGTTTTAGGGTTTAATAAAAGTGTGAAAAGTGACTTAATTACCCCTCAAAACGAGGACTTAAATACATAAAAACATGCCCAGTGATGCATAGACTGACGCCACGCACTGATGGGGTCAAAGAAATAGACAATGCGATGTGTTGAGATCGCATTGGCTCACTGGAAATTGCACACATGCGATGGTCGAAGCGATATGTAGAGGTTGCATCGATTCACTATTTTGGACATTCAATTAGTCTTCTCGATATCTGAAAAATCTTAAACTCATCCGAGGAAACCTATTGACATCCTTGATCATGAATTAATTTAAAAATTAACATTTTAAGGTCGTAAGGATAAAAAATAAATTCATTGACTTATCGAGGCAAAAAATGAGACTAAGTCTAAATACTTCGCTGAAAGTTTTCTAAATTTGGGACCTCTTTTGGCATGCTATATATGACTATGATTTGGAAAGAAGTCCATGCTAACATATCCATATGATTCGACACCTCCAGTAGTAGGGCCTGGCTTAGTATTTGATGCCTTAGAGAAGGTTCAGTTGATCAGGGAGAGTCTTAAGACAGCCCAGAGCTAACAAAAATCATATGCATATGTTAGCATGGACATAAACGACTGGGATTTTGTAGGGTCTTTCCAAAAATATTAACTTATTCTTACTATCCTCAACGTCAGCAACACTACCCATGGACAATCTACTGAGAGCATCAACCACTATATTGGCCTTTCCTGGATGATACAGAACACTAATGTCATAGTCTTTCAACAACTCAACCACCTTCTCAGACATAAGTTTAAGTCTTTCTGAGAAAGAACATACTGCAAACTCTTGTAGTCTGTGAACACATCAACATGTACCCCATACAAATAGTGTCTCCAAATCATTAAGGCAAATACTACAGCTGCTAACTCTAGATTATGAGTGGGGTAATTCTTTTCATGGAGATTAAGATTTCTAGAGGCATAGGCTATAAACTTACCTCTCTGCATCAAAACACAACCCAAACCAACTCTGGAAGCATCACAATAATCAACAAACCGATCTAAACCATCTGGTAAAGTAAAAATTGGGGTTGTTTTGAGTCGAGTATTCAACTCCTAAAAACTCTTCTCACAAGAATCTGACCACTGGAACTTTACTTTCTTTTAAGTCAATCTAGACATAGGGGAAGCAATAGATGAAAATCCTTTAACAAACCATCGGTAATAGCTAGCCAAAGCCAAGAAACTCCTAATATCTGATAGATAGATGGCTCTGGGCTATTTTCTTACAGCTTTGGTCTTTTGAGGATTAACTCTAATGCCTTCAACGTAAATTATATGAACAAGGAAAGCTATTGACCATAGCCAAAATTTGTATTTACTAAATTTGGTGAACAACTGATGAGCTCTGAAGGTCTGTAATACTATTCTGAGGTGGTCTACATGATCATTTTCACTTGGGGAGTAGACAAGAATGTCATCTATGAAGATTATAACAAACATGTCCAAGTACTGCTTGAACACGCGGTTCATTAAGTCCATGAAAGCTGCTGGGGAATTGGTAAGACCAAACAATATGACTAGAAATTAAAAGTACCATACCGAGTTCTTAAAGATAATTTTGGAATGTCATATTCTCTGACTCTGAGCTGATGGTAGGCTTATCTGAGTTATATCTTAGAAAATTAACTGGCACCCTAAAGTTGGTCAAATCAGTTATCGATTCTGGGAAGTGGGTACTTATTCTTGACTGTGACTTTGTTCAACTAATGGTAGTCAATACACATTTTGAGAGAACCGTCTTTCTTATGTATGAATAGAACTGGTGCACCCTACGAAGAGACACTTGGTCTGATGAATCCCTTATCTAGGAGATCTTTCAACTTGTCTTTTGGTTCTTTGAGTTCTGCTGGAGCCATTTTGTATGGAGGAATAGAGATAGGCTGAGTATTTGGAAGAAGATCTATCCTGAAGTCAATTTTCCTCCGAGAGGAACTCTGAGAAGATTTTCGGGAAACACATCTGGCAATTCACATACTACTGAAACTAACTCAAGTTTAGGGGTCTAAAAATTAGTGTCTTTAACTCAAACGAGATGATAGACACACCCCTTGTATATCATTTTTCTTGCTCTAAGGTAGGAAAAAAGCTGACCCCTAAGTGCTGAAGTACTACCCCTCCAATCTAGGATAGGTTTATTTAGAGGAACTAAAAATAGACAACTCTGTTTCTACAGTCAACTAAAGCATAGTATGAATAAAGCCAATCCATGCTGAGAATGACATTAAAATCTGTCATCTCTAACTCTACTAAGCCTACTAAAGTAACTTTCTAAGATACCATAATTGGACAGTTCCTACATACCCGCCGCTGGGATATGATATTTTTACCCACTGGGGTAGATACTGAGAAGGGCTCTGCTAGGATTTTAGGACTGACTTCAAAGTCAACAGCTATATAAGGAGTTACAAAGGACAAAGAAGCTCTTGGATCTAATAAATCAGAAACATGTAAATGATAAACTTGTAACATACCAGTGACCACATCAGGAGAACTTTCTTGATCCTGTCATGACTAAAGTGCATAGATTTTGTATGGGTGTTACCCACTGGTGGCACTGGAAGTGGCACCCTTCAGATTCGGGTGACTAAATTGAGCTGGGGGACAGTTGTACTGACCTTGTGAACCTGGCTAAGGACAATATTTAATTCTATGACCTGGCTTGCTACACCTAAAACATACATCGTTGCCATCACTACAGATACCCTGATGGTTTCTACCAAACTTCTGGCAAAGGGGACTACCCTAAAACTTAGATCCTGGTGCCCTGTCTTTATTACCATTTTTGAACTTAGGCACTGGAGCACTGGCTAAGGATGGGGCAGGAACTGAAGATTTTTGGTAGAACTAAGGATGATTCCCACCCTCTGACTTAGTCTGAGTGAAGTTAGAGCTACCTATTCTAGCCCTCTTGTCCTCTCTCTTTTTCTCCTTAGTCTTATGTTCCTGTATCTACTGAGAATGGACCATCAACCTAGACAAGTCCATATCCTTAATTAACATCGTGATCCTACACTACTTGACCTCACTGTTGGATACCTCAGACAGAAAATTACCTATCTTAGATATTCTATCAGCTACCACATGAGGAGCATATCTGGCTAACTGAGTAAACTTAAGAGAATATTCCTTCACTGCCATGCTGCCCTACTTCAAGTTAATCAATTCTATACCCATATATTCCCTCAACTCCAATGGAAAGAACCTATCTCTAAAGGATGCAACAAACTCCTCCCTTTCTATAAGCCCTGCATTTGTGGCCCTATCTACCTTTCATTGTTTAAACCATGTATGAGCTACATCCTAAAAATGATATGTATCTAACTCAGCAATCTCACTAGCAGTTATCTCCATAATATTTTTGACCTTCTGCACCATGTCAAGGAATTCCTGTGGGTCCTCTTTAGACTTAGACCCTGAAAATGAAGGAGGGTTCATTCGAGTGAAGTCCCAAATTCTAGATGCAACAGTATTGGTCACTGAGTTGGTCAGAAAAATAGTTGGGCATTCCTTATGGGATGCTACAAATAGGCTATAGTGGTGAAAAATGCTCTGAATTCTGTGTGAGAAACATGCTCATCCAGGGGATCTGCCTGAAAGGGCAGAGGTGTTGGCTAGTTTTATATTTTTCTTCTTTTAGTTTTTTTAGGAGGCATATTCTATAAACATAAGGGAAACTTGTATTAGACAAAGAGTTTAACTTGATCTCATGCTCACTCGTACGACATGAATACTGAAAGAAGGGAAACTTTTCCAAAAAATACCTCATAACCTTTTGTCCATAAGTGTGGTGCTCTTCATACCCATGCACAAGAATCTACTTGTCATATATTTTAGGATCCCTAGGACTCTATTGAACCTTAGGCTCTTATACCAAGTTTGTAATGCCCCGAGTCTAAACCCTGGACGTCACATGATGCTTACAATCCAGAAAAACCATAAGCTAACCTATGAATGGTACTTGCTGTGAGCACTGAATAATAATACTGATAACATATGCAAAAATATAACCAAAATTCAATAAGGTTCTCAAAATAATAAAATAATTACTGAATACTGATAGCAATACTAAAAAACTAAACATTTGTCTAAACTAGTCTAGTCTGAAAGCCTCTAACTGTCTGAATAGTGAGTTGATGGGACAAACTCCCAACTAACTTCAACTACTGAACAAGATGAACTACTGGAAAACTAAAATAAATAAATCTGTATGAACTACTGGAAAACTAAAATAAATAACTCTGTACTCAAAATATAAGGACTCAGCATAATAACTGTTGCTAATAACCTAGGTTGCTAAGTACGGTCAGGAGCCCGTGCATTTAAAACTATGATATGAAACTTCATAGCACAAAACAAAAAGAGTATGTGTTAGTACTTTGAATGTACTGGTATACTAAGTGAGGTAGGCTGATATACATGGGTTCATATGCATGAGATTATAACTGACTAAATGAACATCATGAAAAAACTGAATGAGAGTACATAAATAACTGAAACTTCTGTAAATGTTGATTATGCAATAGTGTGAATATATATATATATATATATTAATATATATATTGTATCTGAGATCATACTGAAACTAAATACTGAGTTTTGATAACTGAGTGATTGATATCTGAGATTACTGATAATTGTATTACTAATAACTGAATGACTGTTTCTGAGAATCCTGATTTTGTAAAATTGAACTGAGTTCTATACTGAGTTTGAAACTGAAATTGTGGGAGTGTTCATCTAACTGACATACCCCGATTATAAATTGAGTTGGGGTCCAACGTGTTACCCCAGTTGGAAGGGTGTTAGCACCGTTCCATAGGTACTAATAATGGTTATGTGGATCCACTAAAGAATCACCTTCATCTAGAAAGTGAGATATACGTTACCCTCAACTGGCAGGTGAACACTTTATTAACCCTCAACAGGCATGTTGATATATTTAACCTATGTTGGCTACATAGTTCTGGAACTAAGGGACTACTACTAAAGATCACACCCTCAGCTGGCAGGTGAGCCCCCATCCCTAGGCTTGCTCAGTACTGAATCCTACTCCTGACTGAATAGACACTGAACTGATCACTAGACTGTACTAGGCTTGACTGAAATGTTACTAATCATGTTAACTAACTGAACTGGACTGAGTTCATTAAGTTCTATAGCTGATTGAGTACTACTGTTCGTGATGTTACTGAGACTATTCCATAGCTACAATAATTCTAGGTAAACACCAAGATTTTTAAGGTATTAAATGACCCAGGAATCGATTGTATCAATAGAAAAACATGGAAGAATCTTGAAAACTTTACATTAGCTACTTATTCACCATGCATTCATTTAGAAATTTTGTCAAACACTTGAGAGGTATGAACTTGTACATGAATTGGACCATATGATAACTTGTCATGAATTCACTACTTAATTTACATAGGCATTCCATCAAACACTTGGGGGGCAGAATTAATGCAAATGGAATTCATCAAAATATAAACATCATGGCTACAAAATTCAACTTGCAATTCAAGGGTTTAAAATGAGAATCACATAATTCTACACACATGCTAATTGATTCACTTAAAACTTGTAATGAATTTTGATTTGAAAACCAAACATCAATATATACATGAACACAATCCAAATTTAAACATGTAAATCATGAAATCAATAAACTTGTCATTTAAAAAGAGTTCTTGAACTCCAAGGGTGGAAGGAAACCCAAGGATGAACACCTAACATACCTTGGTAATTATATTCATGAAAATTGTTGGTGTGATCTTAAAGCTTGGACTTGAAATTTAATGACCTAGGGTTTTGTTCTTGAGAGGATTTGAGAGAAAGTGAGTGATTTTTCCCTTAGTATAGCTAAATTTTATGTCTAGGCTAACCCAATGCCAATAGTGCTGCAGTTAGAATTCGGGGCTTCACGCAAATGAACCTTCTTTATTTTAAAGGGTCTAAGTCTAAAGAGGACCCTAAAAAACTCACTGACATGGTGCAGAAGGTAAAAAATATTATGGGGGGTAACCGTAAGAGAAAGTGCTGATTTAGATACCAATCAGTTGCAGGATGTGGCTCAAACATGGTTTAAGCAGTGAAAAGTAGATAAGGGCGCAGATGCAGGGCCTATAGAATGGGAGAAGTTTGCTACTACCTTTGTAGACAGGTTCATTCTGTTGGAGTTGAGGGAGGCTAATATGTTACAATTTATCAATTTGAAGCAGGGAAACATGAGTGTGAAAGAGTATTCTCTCAAGTATACTCAGTTGGCCAGGTATTCTCCTCATGTTGTATCTTATAGCGGGTATAAGATTAGAAAATTCATGTTTGGTGTATCTGACAGTTTTGTCATGGAGTGTAGGACTGCAATATTTATTAAGGAGATGGACTTGGCAAGGTTTATGGTCCATGTTCAACAGATTGAGAAATAAAAGACTAAGGAGATAGAGAGGGAGAACAAGAGGGCTAGGACAGGCAACTTCAACTTCATTCAGCCTAAGTCAGAGGGTAGTAATTGACCTCACATCCTCCTGAAATCTTTTGTCCCAGCTCTGTCCTTATCTAGAGATCCAATGCCTAAATTTAGAAATAGTAATAAGGATAGGGCACCAGGCTCTAAATCTGAGGGTAGTGTGAGTAGTGCCCAAAAAAATCCTCTTTGTTAGAAGTGTGGTAGAAATCATCAGAGTGTCTGTAGGGATGGCATTGATATTTGTTTTGGGTGTGGTAAGATAGATCATAGAATCAGAGAGTGTCCTCATATAGGTTCACAAATTCATCATAATCGTCCCCCAGCTCAATCTGGTCGCCCGTGTCAGTAGGGTGTCACTTCCCTTGCCACCAGTGGGCAGCGCCCAAATAGGCTCTATGCATTCTAGACCTAAAAGGATAAAGAAAGTTCTCCCGATGTAGTTACTTGTACATTGCAAGTCTTTTATTTACATATTTATACTTTGTTAGATTCTGGAGCTTCTCTGTCTTCTGTAACTCCTTACATAGCCGTAAACTTTGAAGTCAGTTTTGAAATCCTAACAAAGCCTTTCTCAGTCTCTATCCTCAGTGGGTAAATTATCATAACCTGACAGGTATACAGGAACTATCCAGTTATTGTATCTCAGAAAATTACTTTAGTAGACTTAGTAGAGTTAGAGATGATGGATTTTGACATAATTCTCGACATGGATTGTCTCCATTCACGCTATGACTTAGTTTATTGTAGAAATAAAATTGTCTATTTTTAGTTCTCGAATTAACCTGTCCTAGAATGGAGGGGTAGTACTTCGGTACTTAAGGGTCAACTTGTTTCATACCTTAAAGAGATAAAAATAATATCCAAGGGGTGTGTCTATCATTTGGTGTGAGTCAATAACTCTAGTTCCTAGACTCCTAATCTTAAGTCAGTTCAAGTTGCAAGAAAATTTCCAGATGTGTTTCACAAAGATCTCCCCAGAGTTCGTCTCGAAAGGGAAATTGACTTTGAAAAAGACCTTCTTCCTGATACTCAACCCATCTCTATTCCACCATAGAGAATGGATCCAACTAAACTTAAAGAGTTGAAATAATAGTTGAAGGACCTCTTAGAAAAAGGGTTCATCAGGCCCAACATATCTCCTTAGGGTACACCAGTACTATTTGTGTGAAAGAATGACAGTTGTCTTAGAATGTGTATACACTACTGTTAGTTAAACAAAGTCACCATCAAGAATAAGTACCCACTTCCTAGAATCGCTGACTTGTTTGAAAAACTTTGGGGTACCAGTTACTTTTCTAAGATAGACCTCAGATCCGGCTATCATCATCTCAGTGTCAGAGAATGTGACATTTCGAAAATAGCTTTCAGAACCTAGTATAGTCACTCCAAGTTTCTAGTCATTTCATTTGGTCATATGAATGCCCCAACGGCCTTCATAGATTTGATGAAATGCGTGTTATAGAAGTACTTGTATATGTTCTTCATAGTCTTCATCGATGACATTCTTGTCTACTCCCGCAGTGAAAATGACTATGCAGACCATCTCAGAATAGTATTGCAGACTCTAAAAGCCCATCAGTTGTTCGCCAAATTTAGTAAATGTAAATTTTGGATAAGGTCAATAGCTTTCCTTGGTCACATAGTTTCCGGTGATGGCATTAGAGTTTATCCTCAAAAGACCGAAGTAATGAGAAACTGGCCCAGACCCATTTCTCTATTAGATATCAGGAGTTTCTTAGGTTTGGCTGGCTATTACCAATGGTTTGTTAAAGGATTTTCATATATTGCATCCCCCATGTCCAGATTGACATAGAAGAGAGATAAAGTTTAGTGGTCAGATTCTTGTGTGAAGAGTTTCCAGGAGTTGAAGACTCGACTCACTACAGCCCCAGTTTTGACTTTGCCCGATGGTTCAGATGGATTTGTTGTATATTGTGATTCTTATAGAGTTGTCTTGGGTTATGTTTTGATGTAGAGGGGTAAGGTTGTGGACTATGCCTCTAGACAACTTATGCCTCATGAAAAAAATTATTGCACTCATGATCTTGAATTATAAGCTACTGTGTTTTCCTTAAAGATTTGGAGGCACTATTTGTATAGGGTGAATGTTGATGTGTTCACACACCACAAAATCCTACAGTATTTGTTTTCATAGAAATACCTGAACTTGCGTCAGAGAAGATGGTTAGAGTTGTTGAAAGGCTAAGACATGAGTGTTCTGTATCATCCAAGCAAGGCGAATATAGTGGCAGATGACCTCAAGAAGTTTTCCATGGGTAGTGTTACTCATGTTGAGGATGGTAATAAGAAGTTAGTCCAGGAAGTTAATCATCTTGCTAGACTAGGTGTCCATTTGGTTGATTCAGATGAGGGAAGTGTTTGGGTGTAGAATAGTTTGAAATCTTCTTTAGTTTCTGAGGTAAAAGAAAAGCAAGATAGTGATCCCAGTTTAGTTAAGCTGAAAGAGTCAGTCAGAGACCATAATGTAGAGGTTTTCTCCAAAGAGAGAGATGGTGGATTGCATTGCCAGGGTAGGCTATGTGTGCCATTTGTGGATGGAGTTACATAGAAAATTCTTGATGAAACTCATGGTGCGTATTACACTATTCATCCAGGGGCCACAAGAATATACCGCGATCTGCGGGAAGTCTGTTGGAGGAGTGGGATGAAGAGAAATATTGAAGAATTTATAGCTAAGTGCTCAACGTGTCAGCAAGTTAGATTGAACATCATAAGCCTAGTGGGTCTATGCAGGAGTTCAGTATTCCCACTTGGAAGTGGGAGGAAGTGAACATGAATTTCGTGATAGTTTTGCCTCGTACTCATTGACAACATGATTTGATTTGGTTCATTATGGACAGGATGGACAAATTAGCCAATTTCTTGCCAGTTCATACTTTTTATTCAATCAAGGACTATGCTAGGCTCTATATCAAAGAGTTGGTTAGGTTACATGGTGTCCTATTGTCCTTTATTTCAGATAGAGGTATGCAATTCACCTCTCACTTTTGGAAAGTCTTATAAAAGGGTCTTGGTACCTAAGTCCACCTCAGTAAAACCTTTCACCCTTAGATAAATGATCAAGAAAAAAGGATAATTCATACTTTAGAAGATATGTTGAGAACGTGTGTCGTTGACTTTAAGGGAGTTGTGATGACCGCTTACCTTTGATTGAGTTAGTGTCTAATAATAACTATCATTCCAATATCCGAATGGCTCTATTTGAGGCTCTCTATGGGAGAAGATTATAGATCTAGCATTGGTTGGTTTTAGGTAGATGAGGTTGTGGTAGTCGGGCCTTCACTTGGTATTTAATGCCTTAGAGAAAGTATAGTTGATCATAGAGAGACTTAAGAAACCTTATAGCCAATAGAAATCATATGCATATAGGAGAAGGAAAGATATTGAATTTGACATTGATGATTATATGTATTTGAAAATCTCTCCCATGAAGGGGGTGAAAAGATTTGGTAAGGAGGGGGAGCTTAGTCCCCGATATGTTTGTCCTTATAGGATTCTGAGTCATTTTGGTAAGGTAGCTTATGAGCTTGAGTTGCCTGCAGACTTAGCATCAGTGCACTCAGTGTTTCACATCTCCTTGCTAAAGAAGTGAATTGGTGACCCAACAATTTTAGTCCCTATATAGAGTGTAGATGTTTAGAATAGTCTCTCTTATGAGGAAGTCCCTGTCGAAATCCTTGATCATTAGATTCGAAAACTAAGGAAAAAAGAAGTTCCTTTGGTCAAAGTTCTTTGGATGAATCAATCCGTTGAGGGAGCTACTTAGAAAGTAGAGGACGACATGCAAACTAAGTATCCTCACCTCTTCTCCACAAACTCAGACACAGCCTAAGGTAACAAACTTCCTTAGATTTACTATATTCCATACTCAGTTACAACTGCCTAACATTCTCATATCATTCATGCATTCATGAAATAGTTTAGTCATGTGTAATATCTCCAGAATCCAGTCATGCTTCAGTTATGCATGTCAGTGTAAGCACAGTTCCTCAGTTCATCTCAGTTCAGCCAGTCTCATTCGAGGACGAACGTTTCTAAGGGGGAGATATTGTAAGACCCCGCAAAGTCCTCGTTATTTAAGTCATTTATAGCTTGCCAAAAGACATGCCAGACTTAGAAAATTTCATCTAAGTGTTGACACTTATTCTCACTTTTGGTCTCAATGTTTCAATGGCATCATTTACGATCTTTTCAAACTTAGAATGTCAATTTTTAAATTAATTGATGATCAGGGTTATCTATAAGTCATCTCGGGTGATTTTCAGGATTTTCAAACATCGATTGAGTCACGTTTTGATGACCAAAATAGCAAGCCAATGCGATTTTGACACATCACTTTGGCTATCGCATCGACAACACCGATGTGGCACGTCGGCAATCGCGTCGACACCATAGACGTAGCGCGTCGCTTGCTGCATCACTAGGCATATTTTTCTCATTTAATTACATCATTCCAAGGGAAATTAGGTCATTTTACCCTCACCCAATTCAGCCAAAACATAAAATTTAGCTTCCAAAAGGGAAAAATACATTCATTCTTCTCAAAATCCTCTCAAGAAATCAACTATAGTTCATCAAGATCAAGATCAAGTTTCAAGAAATCCCTAAAAATATTCACAAATTCAACAATCAAGGTATGTTAGGTGTTCATACTTGGGTTTCCTTCCACCCTTGGAGTTCAAGAACCCTTTTTAAAAACTACAAGTTTTTAGATTCATAATTTACATGTGAAAATTGGGTTGTATTCATAATTGTGTTGTTGTATGGGTGTCAATTCAATATTTAATTATAAGTTTCATGAAAATAAGATAGCATGCATGTTGTTTATGTAAGTCCCTTGTTAAAACCCTTGATATTTGCAAGTTTAAGTTGTAGTCATGATGCTTATATGGTTCATTATCATGTGCATTAACTATGCTCCCCAAGTGTTTGGTAGAATGTCCATGTGAATTGAATAGTGTAATCATGACATGTTATCATGTGTTCTCATTCAAGTACAAGTTCATGACCTCTAAGTGTTTGACAAAATATCTTAGCGAATGAATTGTGAACAATTGACTATTGCTTTGCTTTCAAGATTTGCTATGTTTTATTATTGATTCTATCAAGTCCTAGGGGTATTTATTACCCAAAATATAGTTGTTTACTTAGTTGCAGTAGTTATGGAATAGTCCTAGTAAAGGTCAAGAACAGTAGTACTTTGTCAGTTAATAGAAATCAGTGAACGCAGTCCAGTTCAGTTAGTCAACTCGATCAAGGTCAGTTCAATCAAACTTTGTACAATCTAGTGATCAGTGTCTTTCAGTTGGGAGTAGGATTTAGTACCGAGCGGACCTAGGGATGAGTGAATCCCTTCAATCTAGGGTTTGACCCTTAGTAGCAATCCCTAAGTTATAAAACAACATAGGCAACATAGGGTAAGTCGTCCTCCTGCCAAACTAGGGTTGATGCAATCATATATATATATATTTCATGAGTCTTCCTACTAGATTATAGTTGACACACATTGTTAGTATTCCGTGGCAAGGTACTAACACCCCTCCAGCTGGGGTCACAGGTTGATCCCCAAATCAGTCTATATCAGGGTATGTCGGTTAGATGAACACTCCCACAATTACAGTTTTAGTCTCAGTATTCAGTATAGAACTCAATTAGTTCTACAGAACCATGGCTATTATTTATCAGTTACTCAGCCATCAAAATTCAGTACTCAGTTTTAGTATAATCCCAGATACACGATGCATACCTATATGCGAAGTATTGAACGTTCAGTTTGTTCCGTAGTTACAGTTTTTCATGTTCTCTCATTTTGTTACTTCATGATGTTCATTCAGTCAGTTATCATCTCATGCATTTGAACCCATGTATCTCAGCCTTACCTCACTTAGCATACCAATATATTCTATGAACTAACGCATACTTTTTTTTTTGATATGATGTCTCATATCATATGTTCGGACGCTCAGTTTCTTGACCGTACTTAGCAGCTCAGGATATCAATAACAATTATAGCGGTGAGTCCTCATATTTTGAGGACAGAGTTTACCTATTTAAGTATTTCAGCAGCTCAGTAGTTATTTCAGTCAGAGTTAGTTGGAGGTTTGTCCCATCAACTCCATATTCAGACAGTTAGAGGCTTTCGGACTAACGTAGTCAATTATTCAGTTTTCATATCTTATTATCAGTTATACTCAGTTATTATTTTAGTATTTTGAGAACCTTATAACATTTTCAGATTTCTTCCGCATATATATTCTAATATTATATTCAGTGCTCACAGAAGGCACTAGTCATGGGTTAGCTTATGGTCCTTCGGGGTCACAAGTACCGTGTGATGCCCAGGGTGTACTCTCGGGGCGTTACACATAGTGTCTAAATACTTAATTTTTTAAGACGTGTCTAAAAACCTAAAAAAGTTTTCAAAGTGTCTATTTATCAAAATGGAGTTTTCCAAGGAATATTTTTGACCACCTTAGTAGTATTTTATCTTTATTATTTCGGATAGAAGATTTCTTTAAAAAAAATTTAAAAAATATTTTCAAATAAATATGTCATTTGTTGCAACAGATAGCAATATCTGTTTGAAAAATTTCCAACAGCTCAATTATTTGTTGCAATAGATGCAAATTTCTATTTGATAATTAAATCAGATAGGTAAATTTATTGCAACTAATCTCAATTTTTATTTGAAAATTTCCAACATCTCAATCATCTATTACAACAGATTTCTTTGCAATTGATATATCTAAAATTAGGGATGAATACATAGGGTCAACTTTAACTTCAATTGAGTCTTTGCAATTGCATGATATTGGTATTACGTTTTTTCTGACACATGTCATCGATCGATCACTTTGATTTGAAACTATTCATATTAACTTAATGTTAAGATAATAAATAAATTAATTTATCTAGAATTAGGGATGAGTGCATAGGGTCAACTACAACTTCAATTGAGTATTTACAATTGCATGATGTTCGTATTGCATTCCTCTCGACCCGAGTCGTCGATCGATCACTCAGAGTTGAAATGATTCATCTCTTTTAAAATTTTAAAAAATAATTAAGATCAATTTAGACCAAATTAATAATTTCAAAACTTGTCATTCTTTTCCAAAAATACAAGTCAACCCATACAAATCATCCACTTGTGGGAAAAATATTTGTTAATTTCAAATCTCGAGTTCTCTCTCTTTTATTTCTCTCTCAATAATACAGAAAACAATTACTCAAAATATTGCTCAACTCTTCAAAACAGATTGATTTTCTTTCCATTTATGACCACATAGTTGTTATTTTGACTTCATTCTCACTTGTATCTGCCATTTTATTGGTCTTCGCAGGTAACAGAGTTTGAGAAGAGTTCCACATTTGTTATTTATTCTAAAAATTAGGGATTTTTAGTTAATTATGAAAAAGAATACTTTTAGTTATATTACCTTCGAAAATGGGTTAACAATTTTGAGTTTGGATTCTAAAAACCATAGGAAGAACCCATGAAAACCCTAGTTTTTGTCATAGTGTTTCATTAACTGTCGTGGTATTTTTGGTTGGTGTTTGTGGTATAGTTGGTGGTGTCAGTATTGGTGGTCTTGGTGGTGGTGTCGATGGTCTTGGTGTTGGTATTGGTAATGGCGGCATTAGTGGTGGTGTTAGTAGTCTTAGTGGTCTTGGTGTGGGTATTTGTAGCATTGGTTGTTGTGGTGGTGGTCTTGGAGGTGGTATTAGTGGTCTCAATGGTATTATTGGTGGTCTTGGTGTCATTGGTGGTGGTCTCGATGGGATTGGTTGGTCTTGGTGGTAGTTTTGGTGGTCTTGGTGGTCCATCTATTACAATAGGTGGATCATTTATTTGGAGATATTAAATAGGTGTTCAAATAGATTCCCCATCTATTCCAACTGATGGGTTACTCGTCGGAATATT
Source organism: Capsicum pubescens (assembly GCA_030864215.1). NCBI lineage: Eukaryota > Viridiplantae > Streptophyta > Magnoliopsida > Solanales > Solanaceae > Capsicum > Capsicum pubescens. The sequence continues at coordinate 98,748,392 of CM061543.1, read as the reverse complement.
TTTTTGTAATGTGGCATATAATAATTTATTGAAATTTGTCTTACATTTTTTTTAAAATTATGCAGACATCAAATGTAATGTATTTTTTCTTTTTATGTTGTTTGTAGTTAAAAGATGTCTCCCAAAAGAAAAGAAACTGAAAGTGGATTAACTTTTGACCACCTAACAAAAACAGCTAGAGTCTGGATGGATTAGGAGGAACTTCCTGAACAATCTCAGTCAGGGAAAAATGAAGCTGAAGAAAGTTATGAAAAGGGAGGTGGAGAAGGATATATAGAGGCCGGTGAGGAAAATAAAAGTTTGGAGGAAAAACAAGATAAACAATAAGACAAAGAAGTAGAAAGGGATAAAGAGGATGCTGATAAACATGATGATAAGGCATCACCAATGGGGCATGAATTAAGATCAAAATACCAGCATGATCTTGTCAAAACTATTAGTATTGAAAGGTTTCAAGTTGCGATGCCGATAGATGACCCTGTAGAACTAACTGGTGATCGTGTACTTAAATATCAATTGGGGAAACCTTTTGATGAATTTAGGAATATTATGAAGACTGAAAACATAAACGATCTTTTTAAGAAGAGCTGCTCTGGACGCTTTCTTGAGCTGCCTGAGGACCATATTGCCTGTTTCCAAATAAGCATGATATATGGTCTTCTCAAGCGTAGGATCAAGTAAGTGGGGATGATAAAGATTCAACGGAGGGGGCCAAAAATATGGATGAAATCTTGATTAACTACTGTGGTATTCTGGTTTGTTTTGGCCTGAAAGAGTTTTCCATAGTGACAGACTTGAGATGCAATCATACAAAAGAAACTCTCAAGAAGGAAACACCCTGCAAAAAGTCCAATGCAAGCAGAATAGCCAAACCACCACTATTAAATAAAGGGAAGGCATTGTCAAAGAGACCACCCAACAAAACCAGCAAACACAAGGAAAAAATAGATGGATTGTTCGACATTAAGATACGTAGCTACAAAGCGGCGAATTTGATAGAAGATTTCATGGATAAAACTATACCAAAGAAGTATTAGGAGAATTATGCATAGTTTGGTATGCCAATTCCATTATATTAGCAAGAGATGTCAAGAAAGTCATAGAAGATGATTTTTTGGCGCTTGCTGACGATTTTGAGAAACTCAACAATTATCCCTTGGATATGACTGCTACATCTTGACTTTCAAATATTTATTGACAAAGCTATCCCCAAAGACGATCACATTATACGGCTTTTCTTGGGCTTTCATGGTAAATTTAATCACCATTTATTTACTCATCCATTATTTTATATTGAATAATTATTATGACTTTTTTGCTTGCTTCATATTTATATATTTTTTACTTGGGAATTAGAAGACATTCTTCCCCTTCAAAAGCAGGTCAACAATTACCCGAATGAAGTTTCCTATCCAAGGATCCTTAAGTTGTTGGCTACAAAGAGTAGCACAATAATTAAGGAGGTTGATCTATTTAACCCTCTGGATGATGCAGTACGCCTTATTTCAAGTAAAATAATTTGACTCAAAGAAAGATATTGAAACATATGTGCCATCTGTTGAGATAGATGGGTCATTTGTTGCAATAGATTACCGGTCTACTAAAATTAGTGCAATAGTTGGGTAATCTGTTATGACAGATGATCCATATTTTACAACAGATTAACCATCAGTTTCTCTAGTTCCCTGAACCTGACTCAACAGATTGCCCATCTACTGCAAATTATGCAACAAATGGGTAATTTGATGGAATATAGTATTAATCTGTTCTGACCTACAGATCAGCTGTTGCGAAAGATAGATCATCTGTTGCATAAGTTTAATGTGTTAACATGTAATACAACTGACTAGAAATTATTATTATATGATTTAAATTTTTTTTTTATTTTATAGGCTGTGCATCCTTGGATCGTTGATGATAGGCGAATTTACACGCCTATAGTGCTATATTTTACCCATATTTTAGCCATGTTTTGAGGACAAATTATATAATTCATGCACTTTTAATCCATTTTCCTGTAAGTGAGCTAACGAACATGATTAGCAAGTTTTCAGGTATAAATGATGCAGATTTCAGTATTTTATGGATAACTTGACGCCAAAGAAAGCTTCACGAAAGGAGGAAAGCAAAGCTTGGACGCCAAGGACAAAAAGTGGCGCATGGAAAATCTGTCCCGGGCAAAAACAGCAATTCTGAAGACTTTGGGGACTAGCAGTAACTTATTAGGAGTAGGATAATGATACCTTAACCTAGTAGCATTGGGTTAAGTAATTCATTAGCTTAGTAGGAATAGGATATGGGTATTATAAATACCCTATTTTGCTAGAGATTTTAATAATTCTCATTCTAATTCTCATTCTACTTCCAATTCCGCCAGACCTTTTCAATTAATTCTACTTTTTATTCTTCTTCTATTCATCTATTCAATTCTTAATCTCCACAACAAGAGAAACGTTACTTTGCAAGGGAGTTCACGCCTAACACGCCAGACCACACCTTACTACACGAGATCTTTATTGTGGTATAATAATAATGTCTATGGCGATTTCCTTCGAACTCATGGGTAACTAAACTTCTCTGTTGGGGTTATGGAAGCCTTATGAGATACTATATATTGCTATGAGTTTGTGAAGTCGTGACACGTGTGTTGCTTATATCATTATTCTCTTCATCTTAATGCAAATTCTTGTGGCTGCAGACGCATAGAATACGCCAGTATAGCATTAACTTGTTCGAAAGAAAGGTTATATGTTTGGAAAAGAGATAATGTCAAGGTAATAGGGTCCCATCCCCTATTAAAAAGTTAGTGCCGTAACTGGATTAACCTCTTGGAGAATTTGTATCGTTAGATACGCTTTAAGCTCGAAAGAGTTAAAGTGAAATAGTCCTTGTTTAGGTCGAAAGACGCTTGGATTTACCATCGAATACAATTCTCTATAAGCACATGCATGTCTGAATTCCGCATAACTCATAGACAATAGAGACGTACAACTCATAAGGTGGACATAACCCCAACTTCTCAATTCTCATCGTTTACATCTTACTAAACATTCTTTCTTTTTACTTTGCTATTTTCAGTTTTTACTCTATTATTTTTGGCTACACGTTACAATCCCCCCTTTTTACGAGACTTGCACTAAAAGTCTAGTAATCTTTGCTTACTTGTTGACCAAGCTATTCCCTGTGGGATCGATACCCAACCCAGTTGGGTTCTATATTTGACAAACGACCGCTTTACACTCCTACGAGAGCTATAGATTGAGTGTTATCAAAAATTGGCGTCGTTGCCGGGGAATACAAGTGTCAATTAAGTTCGTAATAATTACTAGACCCTTTGGTCAAAGATTCTCGTACTTTTACTTTTAGTTTTTGTTTTTGTTTACTGCAGGTTTTTTTTAGTGCATGCCCCATACCCGAAGTTCTGGTCAACCGTTATTACCTATCAATCCTGAACCACAACGTATTCGCAGAATGGAGGCACAACATGAAATTGAAAGGATGGCTGCTCAACAGGAACAGGCGAGACTAGCTGCGCTAGCCGCCGCTCAAGTGCATCAACAGAATATTGATAACCCTGGGCGAGCAACAAATTCTGACGATGAGGATCTAGGTGATGACGAGTTACTAAACCCTAGGCATGCCGCTGAGATCGCAACACCTGCCAACAGAAGAGATCGTCAAGCTAGGTTTAGGCCTGAACGCCGAGCTATGCAACCAGCTTTTGACGATGATGATGATGATCTTGATGGATCCGGAGCCACATGAGACATTATTCCTCCACCATTGGCACCCGGAGCCAAGTTCAACATCACGAGCACCATGATTCAGTTATTGCAACTCAAGGGATTATTTGGTGGACTAGTAGGCGATGATCCGAATGTGCCTCTCATCAACTTTATTTCTACATGCAAGTCGTTTGACAATCCTGGAGTTGGTCAGAATGCAATTCGGTTACGCTTATTTCCATTTTCTCTGTCTGGGGAGGCAACTCTATGGTTGAATGGGCTGACTCCTGATTCTATTACAAATTGGAGGCAATTGAGAGACGCTTTCCTCGAAAGATTCTTTCCGCCATCCAAAAGAGCACAATTGAGAGATGAAATCAGCAACTTTCATCAGCTTCCAACTGAAGCCCTTCATGAAACATGGGAGAGGTTCAAGACGAAGCTAATGAGGTGCCCAAACCATCACATGACTAATGTTCACCTAATGGAGATACTTTACAGAGCCTTGAATTCAATAACTAAACCAGTTGTGGATAATGCGGCTGGAGGATCATTCATGGATCTCACCTTTGGTCAGGCAAGAAATATGCTAGACCGGATGACAAAGCAAAGTAGAGCTTGGCATACCAGGGATTCTGAGGTAGCAAGCCCCACTTTATCTATAGGCATGACTGCAGACCAAAGGAGAAGAGAAGAAGAACGTGATCAAGATATGGCGCACATGAAGACACAAGTGGATCTTCTTACGAAGCATCTATTATCAGGGAAGACCGAAAAAGTCAAAGATGTTGCGTCAAAAGGAAGAAACAAATCTGATTCGAAAGAAGAAGCCAACTACTTGAACAATCAAGGGGGTTTCCGAGGCAATGACCAAGGAAACCAAGGTCGGAACTATCATGGTAAATCTGGAAACATGGACCAAGGTAGTTGGAAGAACAAGAATGACATTAGTGGTTTGTATGTTCCCCCTGGAAGACGTGACGCCACCACATCTAGTTCTGGATGTATGGAAGACATGATGGCTAAACTATTGAAAGGAGTGGAAGCAACTAGCGCGGGAGTAACGGAGGTAATAAATGATTTGTCCGCTATGAAGCAATTAGTTGATTCACATTCCACTTCAATCAAGCAAATAGAGCAGCAATTGAGCCAACTTTCAGCAGCACTCAATCAAAGAAAGGCTGGCACTTTACCTAGCGACACTGTGCAAAATCCAAGGAATGAGGGATCATGCATGGCTATTACTACTCGAAGTGGTAAGGCGCTGGAAACTTCATCTAAGGGAAAACAAGTGGTCGACGATGTAGCAGACAACGATGATAAGGCTAATGAAGAAAACGCCATGGAAGCTGACCAAGACGTACATGACGTCACCCCTAGTAGGTTGCAACCTGAAACTACCAAAATTCGGAAGCAAGAGGAGAAGAAAGCTGTGGAGAAAACAATTCCATATCCACCACCACCTTTTCCTCAAAGATTGAAGAAGCATGCGGATGATACAAAATTCGACAAATTCATGACTATGTTAAAGCAGCTGACCATTAATGTTCCGTTGGTGGAGGCACTAGAAAAAATGCCTGGGTATGCAAAATTTATGAAGGATCTTTTGACAAAGAAGCGGGCAGCAAGCTATGAGCCGGCAGATAACATTCATCATTGCAGTGCAATTGCCACAAGGTCCTTAGTACAGAAGAAGGCAGACCCTGGTGCTTTCACTATTCCTTGCACGGTTGGATCTATGAATTTTGCTAAGGAATTGTACGATTTTGGAGCTAGCATCAATTTGATGCCACTATCCATCTACAGAAATTTGGGGTTGGGCGACCCTACACCAACCAATATGCGGCTCGTGATGGCAGATAGGTCGGTAAAACGTCCTGTGGGTATCTTGAATGATGTGTTGGTGAAGGTGTCTACCTTCATTTTTCCTGTAGACTTTGTGATTTTGGATTGCGAGGTGGATTCTGAAGTACCCATAATCTTGGGACGTCCTTTCCTTGCAACGAGAAGCGTGCTTATTGACATGAGAGCTAATGAGCTTTTATTTTCGGTTGAATGACAAAGTGGTCCGCTTTGATATATGCAAAGTAATGAAGCAGCCCAGCGATATGAATGTGTTCTCTGTAGCTGATGTTCATCATGAGGATAAGAAAGCATTATCTGTAGAGAAACAACTTACTGTTGAGCCATTGCCTGTTGCGCTACTGAATGTTGAGCATGAGGACGATGAAGATTATAAATAACTTATGGGTGCTCTAACAGAAATAGAGTCCTATTCCCATATTCCTAAGCAACCGGACCTTGATCTTAAGAATCAACCGTCACCAACAGCGAAGACTTCCCTTGAAGAGCCACCAATGCTAGAATCGAAAGAGCTCCCCGATTATCTAAGGTATGTGTTATTGGAAAGTATAAATATACTTCTGGTGAGTGCGGATGATTTAAGTAAACAACACGTAGAGGCTCTCATCTCTGCTCTGAAGAGATACATGAGAGATATGGGTTGGACTATTGATGATATAATTGGTATCCCTCCTGGGATAGGCATGCACAAGGGTCATCTCGAAGAAGATTACATGCCTACAAGTAAACCTCATTATCATCTAAATCCATTCAGAAAATGATCAACCATCTATCTCGATGAAGTCTAAGTAATCGAGATAGCTATGTCGTGACGCGACAATAAATCAAGCGCTAGATGGGAGGCAACCCATCGTTTATCGTTTTTCGTTTTTCTTTCATTCTATTGCGTGTTTGCTTTTGATAAATAAAAATCCAAAAATAAGAGTCGTGCCACGACCAAAACTAAGGCGCTTGATGGGAGGCAACCCATCGTTCTAATCGTTTTTATTGTTTTTGAGCAAATGTAGGTGCAAGAGGTGTAAAACGAGGAGATTGGTTTCAAATTTCGATTTGGACGTATTGCATGTCAAAGGTGGTAAGTTAGGAATGAAGATGCAAAAGGATATGGATTGAGCATTGCTCATGAAAATATAGGCATCGAACAAGGCTAGGCCTAGGTAAAACTAGGCCACGAACAAGGCAAGGCCTATACTATGGCCTAAGATCTCGGAATCTAGTGTGCCATAGCATAGGCGCCGCCCATGCCCAAGTATGCCATAGCATAGGCGCCGCCTATGCTAATGCCTTTTGTCTCTGAATATCATATGCTAAGTGAAAGGCTCCGCCTATGCCGAGGAATGCCATGGCATAGGCGCCGCCTATTCTAAACAATGCTTTGCAAAAGGCGCCGCCTATGCCAAGCATATGCAAAGCAAAAGGCGCCGCCTATGGTCACTTCTTGTCTCCAAACCCGATTTTAAATAGGTCAAAACCTGACCCAACCTTCTCCTATAAATATGAGACTTAGTCTTGAACCAAAAACACATTGGAAACCTAGCTTAATCGCCGCCTATAGTCCCCAAATCCTCTCAAATTTTTTCCTTTTGCTCTCTTACTTCACAAAAACATCATCCAAAGTCATCAATCAAGTAAGCTCTTCTTTGTTCTTCATTTATATTCCGTAAGTACTACATTACTACGCCTATTATGAATTGCTAAATCTTGAAGTAGTATTGATGATTTGAAAGTTATTGAATTGTTATGATACAACCAAGTGAGTGAATGAATACGTAAGGATGATCGTAACTTATTTCCAACTTGAATTTGATGCACTGTCTTACTTTTGAGGAATTGATATGGTCACAAAAATTGCATAATCTTGTCACTTGAATACTTACACGTTGGAATGACTTATTCATCGGGATAAGAATTATAGTTGCCTACCGACATAGGAGGTTGTGATTATTTCTAGATGCTATACCTTGATTCAATCTCTATGTAGTAGTCTTGATATCTCACACATGCAAGTATTGCCAAGATTACAAGAAGTATGACTGCACTGATTTTATTGTTGGAATAGAGAACCTAAAACGTATGTCGATGAAGTCTGAGTAATCGACCACTTTCACTTCACTAGTCTGTACCAACAAACTAAGTGAGGGGTGGTGCCACTACTTCTTGTTTATAGATTGTATCCATCGAGATGATGCTAACATGAACATTGTTTTAAGTCTCAGGTACAATGGAACCCAAAGCAAGACAAGGCAAAGATAAGGCTACCACTTCACAAAAAGGCAAGAAAAGAGGCTGAAAAGAGCAAGGAGAACCCTCCTCGCTGCAAATACCTCGACTCACTCTTGGAATTAAGTGGGATACTTATGAGGAACTTCTAAGGATGACGAATCTGATGATGATTCCGATGAAAGGGGTATGACCCCAGACATAGAGGATGAGTCCGACTAACCAGGTTCTTCTTATTTATTTTCCACTGAGGACAGTGTGTCCCGCCTAAGTGTGGGGTGCTGGTATTTGCATGCTATACTTCTCTATCCACATTTGCATTTATTTATGTTTGTTTGTTTTGTTAGTAGTTAATTGTTTTTTTCAGTAGTTAAATTTTTTTTTTAACTTAGCTTCGCATGAAATTATTTTAATAGGCAGCATGAGATTATGACAAGAGTTTGTGCTAAAATCATGACTATTGAGACGTTTAGGCTCTAATTGTGACTCACTATGTGATATTGTTTGGTTTAATTCCTTCATCTGTTGGGTCAAGAGTCTATACTACTCCCAATAAAGTCGACCATGTGCCTTGTGTGTGTGAGATAATAGTATATTCTGTGCTTGTGGCTGATGCTAGAACATGCCTGGTATGTATGTAAAGCGAAAATAAAGAGTGCAAGTTTAGGAGATGATTTAGGCATTTCTTTGGCAACCTATGATTGTTTACCTTCTTTATACCTACCCATGGACATCATCCTAGATAAAACCTTTTTGAGCCTTTAGCCTATTTTCTTTGACAGCCTCATATGTAAGCCGAATCCATTTTTTTCAAGACCATAATTTGATCCAAATTCCTAAGTGCTTTAAAGTGTAAAAGTCATGTGACAGAATAAGAGGAAATTGGGTGAATATGATGCTTTAGAATGTATTGATGCTTGAATTCATGATGAAAAAGAACTGCTATCATAAGAGGAATGTTATGAAAAGAAAAAGGAAAGGAAAACTAAAAAGTTGGTTATGTTTAAAAATTGAAAAACAAAAGAGGAGAAGAAGGGTGGTAGAATAAAAGAAAGTAGAAAGGTTGTTTGAAAGAAAAGTGTTAATGGTATAATGTGATGTATCAAAGCGCTTAAGAACATAGTCACTATTTCTGGCCAAAATAGTCCTACCCGTCCCTTAGCCTACATTACAACCATCAAAAGACCTATTTGATCTTAAGCTTAGCATTCTGACATTTAGTGGAGCATTACACTAAGGGCAAGCCTATGGTCATCAGTTACAACATATGAATTCTTTGTGAGAGTGAGAGCAAGGATATTTTTATACCCATGTTTAAAAAAATATGCTATACATGTGAGTGATTATGGGTAATACATTGTGAGACACACATGGTTGATGGGTTTTGGGTAGTCGTGTATGATTCTTTGTGCCTTAACCTTTGAATATGAGTTGACCACCATCACGAGTCTATGCTAGAAGTTAAATCGTTTCTACTAATGATCGGAAAACTACTCTTTGTTGATAATTGTTGTGCCTGTCTTGACGAATATTTCGTGTTGTTGCTGTGAAACCCTAAGTAAATGTTAAGAGGGACATGATATTTTGTTCGAGGACGAACAAAGCTTCAAGTGTGGGGTGTTGATGATAGGCGAATTTACACGCCTATAGTGCTATATTTTACCCATATTTTAGCCATGTTTTGAGGACAAATTATATAATTCATGCACTTTTAGTCCTTTTTCCTGTAAGTGAGCTAACGAACATGATTAGCAAGTTTTCAGGTATAAATGATGCAGAATTCAGCATTTTATGGATAAATTGACGCCAAAGAAAGCTTCACAAAAGGAGGAAAGCAAAGCTTGGACGCCAAGGACCAAAAGTGGCGCATGGAAAATCTGTCCCGGGCAAAAACAACAATTCTGAAGACTTTGGGGACTAGCAGTAACTTATTATGAGTAGGATAATGATACCTTAACCTAGTAGGATTGGGTTAAGTAATTCATTAGCTTAGTAGGAATAGGATATGGGTATTATAAATACCCTATTTTGCTAGAGATTTTAATAATTCTCATTCTAATTCTCATTCTACTTCCAATTCTGCAAGACCTTTTCTATTAATTCTAGTTTCTATTCTTCTATTCATCTATTCAATTCTTAATATCCACAACAAGAGAAACGTTACTTTGCAAGGGAGTTCACGCCCAACACGCCATACCACACCTTACTACATGAGATCTTTATTGTGGTATAATAATAATGTCTATGGCGATTTCCTTCGCACTCATGGGTAACTAAACTTCTCTGTTGGGGTTATGGAAGCCTTATGAGATACTATCTATTGCTATGAGTTTGTGAAGTCGTGACACGTGTGTTTCTTATATCATTATTCTCTTCATCTTAATGAAAATTCTTGTGGCTGCAGACGCATAGAATACGCCAGTATAGCATTAACTTGTTCGAAAGAAAGGTTATATGTCTGGAAAAGAGATAATGTCAAGGTAATAGGGTCCCATACCCTATTAAAAAGTTAGTGCCGTAACTGGATTAACCTCTTGGAGAATTTGTATCGTTAGATACGCTTTAAGCTCGAAAGAGTTAAAGTAAAATAGTCCTTGTTTAGGTCGAAAGACGCTTGGATTTACCATCGAATACAATTCTCTATAAGAACATGCATGTCTGAATTCCGCATAACTCATAACCAATAGAGAGGTACAACTCATAAGGTGGACATAACCCCAACTTCTCAATTCTCATCGTTTACATCTTACTAAACATTCTTTCTTTTTACTTTGCTATTTTCAGTTTTTACTCTATTATTTTTGGCTACACGTTACAATCCCCCCTTTTTACGAGACTTGCACTAAAAGTCTAGTAATCTTTGCTTACTTGTTGACCAAGATATTCCCTGTGGGATCGATACCCAACCCAGTTGGGTTCTATATTTGACAAACGACCGCTTTACACTCCTACGAGAGATGTAGATTGAGCGTTATCAATCGTGCCTACTGAGCAGGAGTTAGGGATGACTTCTTTTATTACTCTAGGTCTTGTTGATACAATAGTAAACCCAATAGTGAAGTTAATAAAGAAGGAATTGGCTAGAGTAACAGCCATAAGAAGAGCAATTAGCCAAGGTCATGCTAATGTTAAAGCTCTTAATGACCAACCTACTGCAACAGATCCAGGTGCTTCTTCTGGGGGCGTTGCTGGTGGAGTTGTTGATATTGGTGGAAGCCATCCTAATGTTGATGCTGATACCTGTTGTGATGATGAACATGTTGATTCTTAAGAAAAACTAAATACATTTGAAATCGACCCTTACGCAGGTTCCTTTTACCCTTACACTGGTCCCTCCCATCCTTACAGTGGTCCCTCTCACCTCTTTTCAGCATTGTGTTCTCATTATAAATATAAGGAGTGCAAGGATAGATAGGATAAAATCCTTGAAAAATTAGAGGCTATCGCTGAAGCTTCCAAGGAGTTGAAATCAAAAAGTGGTGTCATACTATCCATGAAGGTGTGGCAGCCAGATGAAAGAAAAGAAAAATTATCCAAAAACTTTCCAGTCTGAAAATAAAAAAAATTGCAACTCCTCCCTTTCTCAATATTATTGAAGAAGTTTAGGGACCACAGAAGATGGTGGACATATATGTGGAACTAGGCAACGAAGAGAGAAAGGAACTGCGAAGGACCACGTATGCCAAGAAGAAGAAACCTGCACAAGAATAAACCATGCATATGTTTGACACCCAAGACTTCAAGAGTATAACAAAAATGAGTGAGTGGTATGTGGAAAAGGTAAGTTTACTTTTCCTAACCGAGCCCTCTAATCTACTCCATGAAGAAGAAGCTACACAACAAATGTGTAATTTATTGTAACATTTGGGCATTCTGGTGCAATTGGTGGTGGTTCTGTTGCAACAGATTAAACAACTATTTCATAAGTTATGTTAGCTGGGTAATCTGTGAACATATTCAGAGAACCCTCTGCAATAGATGAACCATCCATTGCATCTTTCCACTATATTTTTCATATGTACACTTACTAACCTATATTAAAGTTATCTTCTTATATCACAGTATGTTGATGAAATTCTCTTCCTCATGAGGGGCAGGAATCAGCGTACCCGGATGATTATGATGCTGCCGATAGGATAATGGACCTCAACTTCTACATCAATTTCAAGAATAGGTACAATGAGCTCAGTAAGCTAGCATCAACTAGCGGTGGCCCGGGATTTGATTTGTTAGTTTCTAGGTTCTAATGGGATGAAGATATGATTAACTATATTAAAGGGAAGAGGCCATATCCACACGGCAAGAAATGGACCAAGGCAAAGAGAATTCTTGCAGTCATGAATGTGGAAGTCAAACATATTCTGGCTGTTGAGATACTTCTCAAGGAGGGAAAGATTAAGGTTTATGACTGCAACTTAACTGTCTTCGATGACTGTGATTTTTTTACCCAAGTGCAGCCACTAGTAGAGTTGCTACCCAGCATGTTGAGGCAAAGTAAACTGATGGATCATTTACTAGCGGAAGTGTTGATTAAGAAAGCATGGGATTTTTAAGGTTTAAACAAATACATGGACCTTCAATAAAATAAAACCAGTTCTGCGTGTGGGCTGTACGCATTTGCATACATCGAATGTTTGCTGACCGACACAGAAATGGCTTGTCTGTGTGACACCATTATAGAAATGATGCAAAGAGGTTTGGGCTTATGAGGTACTAACTAGATGCTTGAAGCCTGTGTATAAAGATGAAAATGTACAAATACAAACTTCATAACAATTTTTTATTTCTGTGGCAATTTTTTATGTTTGACGAAAGTTGAATTTTTGATAATACAACAGATTATTTATCTGTTGTAATAGATAGTATATCTTTTTTGACAGATTAATTATTTGCTGCAATGGGTTGGTCATCTATTTCATTATGCAAATATTTCTTAGTTTATCTATCACAACTGATATACATTCTGTTGCAACATATAATCCATCTGTTGCAACTGATAGGTAATCTATTAGAACAAATCAAACAAATAGGAAGACTTGTTTGATAATTTTCAATAGTTGACCTACATGTTTCAACATATGTCTAAATCTTTTTTATAATTTCCAACAAGTATGTCGTCTATTGCAGCAAATGTATTATCTATTGCGATATTTGAATCTAGTATTCTATTTCAATTAATAATTCAAAACTAAGGATTAAATTATATTCATAGACAACATAAAAAAAATTGAAGCCTTCAAAAATTACATGAAATAACTCAACAAATAAATAAAATGTAAGAAAATTATTATGGGTACAAATGATCTACTCTATGAACAAATCAACAATTTAACCTTTGGTGCCAACAATTCCCAGGGAGAAGTTATTAATTTGACAGACTCAAGCTATAAAGATCTACTCAATATAGACAAGTTGTTCTTCATCTGGTGCTATGAAATTTGTCTTTGGTCGTTGTGGATCTTTAATGTCGTTTGCGTATGGGATCTATGCTTTTGCTTCTCCGTATTTCCATAAAAGAGCTGCATATCTTTTGCAGAGTAATATGACATCAAGTACATCACTTGGTACTTGTAATTCATCGCTCAAATACTCGGCGTAAGTGGCAACAAAAGAACAGCAATCCCTGTATTTTAAAAAACTGGAAATCCATATCTTGTAATTCAAGTAAGCGTTGTGAAATATTTGAAATGAAAGTAAATCATGATACTTACAGGCTACTAATGAGTTGTTGATGAATTCATTCAACATTTTCTATATCAAATTAATTACCCATTTTATCCCGATATGCTTAAATCGTTGACCAATCAGTACGAACCTTTTGGTCAAAAATGTCATTCATATCAAGTTAAGTAGGCAATATTTTAGTTAGTTTTTGTAGCTTAGACGATGGCTCGGAGCGTATCCTTCATGACATCGAGTCATAAACTCGGATGAGCCTCTCTTTTATAACTATGAAAGCCAACACCTAATGGAATTCATCACCATAATTGAATGGGATGTACACTTCGTCGACCAAATGCCAAGGTAAGACAACTGGAATCCTAAAACCTTTGACGATGTTGATTAAGAATTCCTAATTTCAAAAAACTTCTTGATTTTGTTAAATAAATCTATCATAGGAGTTATTGATGTAAACTTTGTACAATGAATTACTTGTCATGTATCTGTATTGTTCTTGTGTTTGAAACTTTGCCTTCTTTCTTAGGTAGTAAAAAATGACATTGATGTGCTGCAAATATTATCAAATATTTTAGATTATGCGATAGTAAAATTAATATAAAGATGCAATTAAATGAAGTATTGATTAATAGTAATATGTATGACATTTAAATCTCATCATTCCAACAAGTTTGGGGTTGTGACATCAAATAAAACCAATCCTTCATTTTGCGATGTGCAACAACAAAGTCGAACATATCAAAACCAAGACTCGATTCATTCACTTTGTAGTGTTCATCATTTTGTTTTATACATGATTTATATGTGTTAATATTATATTTTTACAATAAGAATTGTATAAATCAATGTATTTAAAAATGATTTACGTACCTGCCGACATGATACTTTAACAGACCATAGGCAATCCATTATGAATAGTCATTGATCAACTTTGTTAGTTTTTTTGGAGCCTCATCTGAGATATTGAACCCTTCAAATGGGTAATTCTTTCGTTCTCCCAAACTGACATGCTCCACCTTTTCTTCTTCCATGGAAGCAGTTGATGGATTATTAATTGTGATATTATGTCGTTCAACAGTAGCTTCTATTGTATCATACACCTAAAAATCCATAATTGTCATGCTAATTACAGATATACAATACAACAGATTATCTATCTATTGTATCACATGGATCATCTAGTAGGACAAATTTGAATAGGTTAAATAGAGCTGTATGATAAATTTGAACAGATGAACCATCTGTTGCAACATATGACTCATCTGTTGGCACAAATTAAAATAATATGAAGACCTTGTTTAATATGCTGAAATAGATGGACATATGTTGCAACAGATAACATATATGATGCAATAGGTTAGACGACAGTTGCAACAGATGCATATATCTATTTAATAATTTTCAGCAGATGAATCATCTGTTGAAATAGATGTGTTTGTCTGCTTGTTGGAACAGATGATATACATTCACCTTCTTTAGCTCATGTTGCTTTCCTGTGGTCCTTGTACATCTATCAAAGGTGAAAGACAAAGACAGAGGAGTTGCAATTTTTCTTTTCTCGATGCTTGATAAGGCCTTGGAAATTTCTTTCCTTCTCCTCTTATCCAACTTGATCTCTAGTAGAATGTATGGATATGAAATCCTTTTTGATAGAATGACACCCCTCTTAGATGTCATTTCCTTTACAAAAGCAGTTAATGTATTAATAGCATTAATCACTCAATCATGTTTCGCCTTACAGTGTTTACATTTGAATGCCGAACATTTGTTAGAAGTGGCAAAATCTGTATAACCAATATGATCATAATAATAATAGTTTGTTGTTTCAAAAACTATTAGAAGAGCATCATTAGCCCCAACATTAGCACCCTACAACTACCATCATCAACAACAACAAGCCCACCCTTCAAAATTATTTTTCTTGTGATGGTTGTTGTTCTAAACAATTCTTTCTTTATTCTATCAATGACCTTAGGGTCTGATAAAGTTTGCATAGACCACAAAGTAAGAAAAAAATGATATTTTCAACACTCGGTTGGTCGGAACAAGCCACTGATGGACAATCTAAAATAAATCAGTACATATATTAGAATGATGATGAAATCATTTTAAAAAATCATTAATTAAAATAAAAACTTAATTAGAATTAGCATACTTCTTTTTTCAGGAGGTTGAAGAGATCAAGAAATTTTATATTTTTATTAGTTTTGGCTGACAACTATCTCAGGATTCTTTGATAGGAAACTTTTTCCTGGTAGTTCTCTTGTTTTCTCAATAAGTAATGGCTTCAAATGCCCAAGCCTACAAATTAATGCCAATAAATCAAACACATTATTGAAAAAAATGAATCATGTCATAATAAAAGAAATATTTACCATGAAAGCCATATAAGTTGACTTGCTTTAGCGTTAACGGAGTCAACAAATATTTGACAGTCATTTTGAATCTTTCATAACCACAAGAAAAGTTGTTAAATTCCTCAAGATCCTCGGAGAGATTTATTAAACCAATGCTTATGTTGTTGTTAACGTCTCTCGCCCAAAGAATATTATTTAAAAATCAAACCAAGCACAATGGTTGCTTGTGCTTCTTTGAAAGTCTTTTACCTTTCAACGCTTTTATCAAATTTATGTTTTTGAAGTTTGGACCAACAAGGGACACCAGGTCTTCACAATCACTCGACTTGCCTTTGCCTTTTTTGTGTGTGCGAAGTACTTTTTTTTATTAGAATAGGTATAACTTGAGAAGTAGAAGGAGGATAACATTTTAATCCAGTAACTATGGAAAAATCCCTCTAACCAAAACAAACATGCATGCCACAGTAATTTATCCACATCTCATGCATCTTATCTTTGTTTTCATACATAAACCTACACTTAAGAAGACCATATACCATTTTCATTTAGGAACAAGAATTGTTGTCTTATGACAAATCAATATATTGCCCAAAGCAGCTGTCCTTGAAATAAGCTTCCAAATTTTATTCTCAAAGTATTTTTCTGAAGGCGTCAAAAGATTTTCCCATGGCTGACATAACCACGAAATCACCCGTTAAATCTATGGAACCATCTCACTGTATTCTCACAGGATAATTATCAATGATGAAGGTTTTGAACAACTCTTTGGTAGAAGGTCTATTAGCATTTAGATCATCTCTTTTGAAACATTCCTCCTCTCCATGTTCATTATATTCCGCTTCTGATTGAGATAACACTTGTAAAGCAAGTTCATAGAGTGGTGGATGTAGCCTAGCTGCTACACTTGTTCCTTTACTTGGAATTGATTAAGTTTCTTTTCTTTTGGGAGCCATGTAATCTAAAAATAACAGAACATAAAATAGATTATAATTGATTAATGCATCATTAAAAAAGGATAACAATATATCTGACATATACAATTGTAAAATAATAGTTCCAATAGATCACATATCTATCGCACCAGGTAGGTTATCTGTTGTAATGGATGAGTAATTTGTTACAATAATAAAAATAGATCACTCATCTGTTGAAACAGATAAATGGTTTGTTGCACCAGGTATGTTACCTGTTGCAATGAATAAGTAATCTGTTGGAAAAAATAAAAAAGATCATATATCTATTGAAACAAATCACTCCTCTGTTGCACCAAGTAAGTTATCTATTGCAAGAAATAACCAACCTGTTGCAACGAATGGGTAATCCATTAGAAATAGTAAAAACAAATCACTCATCTGTTATATCGGGTAGGTTTTTTGTTGCAACGTATAACCAAACTGTTGCAACGGATAAGAAATCCTCTGGAAACAATAAAAATAGATCACTCATCTGTTGAAATAAATTACTCATCTATTGTTAAATGAGTTATTTGTTGGAATTATTATCAACTATCTATATTGTTTAGGTTTCTTTCGAATAGGAGAGTCGCCTCTCACAACAGATGAATGATCTATTAGATTGTTCATTTGTTGCATCATATTTTTATTATTGCATCAGATTTTCACCGGTTCCATTAGATGGTTCATATGTTGCATCAGATAATTCATCTGTTGTAGAAAAAATAGTACCAAAATTTTGTTCAATAAAACAACAGAACTATCACCATTTAATATCAAATACACCATTTTTACCAAGAAAAACAACAAATCAACAAGTCAACACCAACACAACACATACACTAAGAATATCAATGATGACAAAAAATACCAACATTGTTGTTTTACATTTGTACAAACACAAACAATAAAAATTAAACTTCAAAAAACTCAACAGACACCAACAAATTGAATCAATAGTTCGATAACAAGAACTACAATAACAACAAGAAATTATATTTCACACCGAAAAGAATAGAGAAGAAATGTATAAATTAGGATTTTCTTCAGTCCACATTTATAATTTAAGCTAGAAATGTTGAAATTGTTAACCAATAATAAAAGAGAAGTTGGCTCAAGTTTCTATTTTTCTTTATAACTAAGAAGACATAATGTTTTACTTGGGAAAGAAGAAATGACACGACGGAGAAATCCAAGTTGTTTTCATCGGAGAACACTATTTTCACGTCGATTGATGGTTGAAATTCAAAAAAGAACTCACACTACTATTTTTTTCAAAGGTTGAAGTCTTCGGAAATTAAATGGAGAAACTTTGCAGAACTGTTGGTTGGGAGAGACAGAGGGGGAAGAGATGGTTTATTTGGAGAGGAGAGGGGTGTGGGTTGATTTATATTATTGAAAATATTAGAAAGTTTTAAAATTATTAATCAAGTCCACAATTAACTTAATCAAGTTTTCTAATTATGTTTGACCCTTTAAGTTGGTCAATGTCACCAATCCTTCATTCAAGACTTAAATGACACCTTTACTTTAATTTTATCATGTTACTATATATATATATATATACAATATATTAAAAGTGTGAAGACCCTTAAAAAGGTCAGATGAACTTTTTCTCCTTCATTAAAAATCTTTGCAACAGAAAAAACCATCTTTTTACTATTTTTTAAAATTTGTTATCCAAATATTGATATAATCTGGGTTTCTAAGTATGGTCAGAACTCCGTGCGTCTGAACCTATGATATAATACATCATAGTGCAAAAGAGAGGTACGCGTCAGTACTTTGAATATACTGGCATGCCAAGTGAAGTAAGGATGAATGCATGGGTTCATATGCATGAATAATAGCTGACTGAGTGGCATGAGTATAATTGAAAGAGAGTACATGTATATCTAAAACTGTTGTAGATACTGATTATGTAATGCTATGCACATAAAAATGTATATTGTAACTGAGATTTAATTATCACTGGATAATGAGTTCTGAAAATTGAATGATTGATATCTGAGTTTACTGATACTATATTACTATTAATTGAGTGATTGTTTCTGATAGTCCTTATTCTGTAGAACTGAACTGAGTTCTATACTGAGCTGGGTGACTGTATCTGATAGTCTTGATTCTAAAATTGAACTGAGATTTTATACTGGGTCTGAAACTAAAACTGTGGGAATATTTATCTAACCGACATACCCCGAGTATGAATGAGTTGGGTCCAACCTGTGACCCCAGTTAGAAGGGTGTTAGCACTTTGTTAAGGGATACTAACAATGGCTATGAGTTAGCCCTCTCTGGCAGGAAGCTCTTTTGTCAACCCTCGCTGGTAAGAAAACTCGTATGAGATGTATCAACCTTAGAATGGAAAAAAGACACCTTAACCTATGCTGACTATTTATGTAGTTCTATAACACAGGGATTGCTACTAAGGGTCAAACCCTTTACTGATAGGAATACCTCCATCCCTTGGTTCGCTCAATGTTGATTCCTACTCCTAACTGAATAGACACTGAATTGATTTCTAGACTATACTAGGCTTGAATGAACTGTTACTGATCGTATTGTCTAATTAAACTGAACTGAGTTCACTGAGTTCTATTCACTGTCTAAGTATACTGAATTTTGTTAACTGATTGAATACGCTGAGTTTTGTAACTGCCTGAGTACTACTGGACGTGACATTACTGAGACTATTCTGAAACTACTATAAATCTAGGTAAACATCTAGATTGTCGAGTATTAAATACCCCAGAACTCAATAGCATAAATTTTAAAACATAGCACAATCTATAAAGACATGATAATTAGTTATTTTGTCACCATTAATTCATTTAAACATTTTAGCAAACACTTGCATGGCATGAACTTGTATACATTCTAACATGATATGATTTCATTACTCATCTCACATGAACAATTCATTAAACACTTGGGGTGTACAATCTATGCACATAATAATGAACAACATGTACGCATCATGATTACCAGTCTCAACTTATAATTTCATGGGGTTGTTAGCATAAATCCACATAGCATTACAGGCGTAAATTAATTTACTTGAAACTTGAATTAAATCATGGATTAGAAACCCTAAAGAACATTATAATCATGAATACAATTAATTCAACATGAAACTGATGGAAGAAATTAACTTGTAATTTAAAAGGATTCTTGAACTCCAAGGGTGGAAGGAAACCCTTGGATGAACACCTAACATACCTGATTGTTAATTCTCTGAAAGTTGTGGAGAATTGCTTGAAGCTTGAATCTTGAATTAGAATCCCTGGGGTTTTGTTCTTGAGTAATTTTGAGAATAGAGAATAGATTTTTCCTCTAAAGTGATTTAATCTCGTGTTTTAGTGTAGAAATAAGGTGGGAAAAGACCCAATTACCCCTATGGACGTGGGATTTTATTGACTAAAAAGTGTCCAGTGACGCACAGACCGACATACCGCATCAATGGCATCAACGTGATAAACAATGCACTGTATTGAGTTTGCATTGTTTCACTAGAATTGCACTGAAAGCTGGGGAAAAATTATCTATCGGTACAATGGGCAATGCAACACGTCGAGATCGTATCGACCCACTATTTTGGTCACCCAAACATGGTTCAAACGAGGTTCGAAAAATCTAAAACTCACTCGAAGTGAGCTACTGACATTCCTAATCATGAATCAACCTAAAAATTGATATTTTAAGGACATAAGGGTTATAGAATAGGATCAAAAAATTATGAAGGCTAAAATAATTCTAAGTACAAACATGTATTGGAAATTGCTAAGTCTGGGACCTCTTTTTAAGCTTTAACGAACTGAGTTAAGCTTAGGATTTTTTGGGGTCTTACATTATGAGGTTCTAGTGGACTAGTGTTTCTTGATACTTTATTTTATAGCTTCCAAGTGAGAATAATATGTGAGTTTGGGTTTTAAATCATGTTTAGAACTAGAAGATAAGTTTGAACGGTGGATAATCATCAAGATGGAAGTAATGATTGCTTGGTTAGTGATGCTAGTTATATGGAAGTGATCTAGTAGACTTGAACAGTGTATGCAAGAGTTAAAGTTCAGTTATTCGTAATTAAGTATGATGTTGTAAGTATGATTTAGAGGTGTATCTAAGCTGATATGGTATTGAATTATTTTCTAAGGTTATTAAGTATTGTGTGTGGTTAGTAGTACCCTTGAGTTGCTAAATGGGAAGAAGGCTAGTTAAATAGTATATGGTGTTCTTTATATACAAGTTAAGGATTTATGGATAGGTGATGTTGAGTCTTTTAGTATGATTTTGATTCTCATGGTTTAGGGAAAAAATATAATTTTAGAGATGTGATGTTAGTAGGCTATGATGAAAATAGTATGGTTCATTAAACGTTTGGGGATATCCATGTTAAGTGTTAGAATCTAACTATGAATCTTTGAAGATTGAGATAATAAAAATAATATTTGAAGCTTTAGATGGTGTGCACTCTGGGTATGGTGATACTCATGAAGATTTTAAGTTAGTAAGTATTCAAGTTATTATATGATGACTATTGGGGCTATAGAAAAACAGAGTTGTCTCTCAGAAACAAGTATTAGAAGTGGGTTTTACACTTTCATGTGTAGTCTTTCAGGGTAAGTTTATTATTTATGTGTATTGTTATATCCTAGACTCTATAGTACAATGATTGTAGTTCAGTTTAGAGCTTAGTAAAGGCTTTCACAAACTTAGAATGATGTCTTAATGCTAAAAGGAAGATGATAGAACAAGTAACCAAGTCAGGCTCTCAGATTCTAGTTGTGATGCCAGTGTATTGTAGAACATAAGTAGGGTAGGAAGATGCCCGACCCATTCTCATCTCAATGCAAGGTTTTGTACTTTAGTCCTTATGATATCTACTCTTGCCTTACATGTCAGCTTCATGATCATAGTTTATGTTCATGCATATAATAGAGAATCATCTACTATACTAGTTCCTATTATGAGGAGTTCTATTTCATTTAGCAGTACGAATCATGTTCCATGAATTCATGAACTCCAAACTCAGGTCATGCAACTCATGTTTTATAGTTTATTCAGTTCCAGGTACTCATGATAGTCTCCTAATGATCATCGAAATTCAGTTTATGTCATGTATACCCTCAATTTAGATCTCTTTGATGAATCCATGATATTGATACTCTATTCCTTAAGGTTCAGTAAAGTGTCAAGTTATTTAGAGTATCCCATTATGTTTTAGGTCCTCATGTTCTAACCTTTTAGTGACCTTTCCTTGTGTCAAGATAGTGATGATAAACAGTTGTTTAGCTGGGAGAGAGTAAATGTTTATTATTGACAAAAGATCATTATATTCTTATTTTAGATATGGCTAGAAGTGTAAAGTAAGACTGAGGCAATGTTTTCTATATATGTCATGGTAATTTGAAATTTTGTGTGTATGTTCTTGGGGTAGTGCATGGAAGTTGTTAATAATGGAGATTTGAAGTATGTGAGAAAGATTTTATTTGTGGGTGTTTGTTTAGAAGTGCATATATGGTTATGAAGATAGGCTTGAATGTCATGGTTGTATATGTGTGGATGGATGCATTTCGCGTTAGTGAATGACTATTAAGAGGTTCAATGTAGTCGTTGAAGTGGTAATAAGAATTATTCATGAGACGAGGAGTTATGAAAATGCAAGGAGTACTGAATTCATGATTCAGACTAGTATTTCAGTGTGATGTGTGCACTTTGTAGATTCAGGTAGGATTGAACATAGAGAAAGAATTTAGTTCAGCTCAGACTTCAGTAGGTAGAGTTATCAGTGCCCATGTGAATATTTTAAGTAGCCTCAAGTAAAGTTCAGTTTTGAAGTGGAATGTATAGCTGAGTATAAACTTTCAGTATAATTCAGTTTGTATAGCCAGCAATCCACTCTAGCAGCCAGATAGACAAATTTCTATAGTTTTTCCATCTTTTGATCTAGTCTTACTATCTGAAGTTTCATGAATATGGCCATTCCAAGAGGTAGTTTTTTTCATCTATGTAAATTGTGAATCCAGTTCAGTCCATGCATTATGATTTATACTCAGATATTTAGTAATGCTTTAATTCGAAAGTGTCCCATTCATCACCTCAGTCTTTCCTTCATATTTCAGCCAAGTTAGTCTCATTCGAGGATGAATGTTCCCAAGGGGGAGATATTGTAATACCCCATATTAGACGTATCTTGGTTCAACTCCTAATGTGTGCATAAGAGGCTTAAAGCTTAAAAATTTAGCTAAGTGTTGGGGACTTAGCCTTTTTAAGACCTCCTAACTTCGAGGATTTCAAAGTTGACTTTCCAGACTCTGAGATGATGGTTTTGAGTTAATTCATGTTCAGGGGTGTAAGTAGCATGTCTCAGAGAAGTTTTTGATTTTACAGACGAGGATTGGGTCACTTTTGGATTTTGATTCCAGAAACTCACCGCGATAGTAGTGCATCACGATGGGTATAGCGATGGGCACATCATTGCATCGCAGTGAAGATATTTTCATCCAATTCTTGATTTATAATTGAATGCATATGTCATGATCTTAATCCTAGTGTGTGAAGTGCTTATGAGGTGAAGAATGTTCATAGGAATCACTTAGAACAAAGTTGAGCTAAGAGTCTTTGATTCGCCCAAAGTTTGGTGTTTGATCTTACAAGGATCAACTTTTAACATATATAACATTTGACATATAAGCAATTTTTCAGCACAACATCCACCAAATTATAGATAGTTGAATTATCTTTCCAACGATACCAATCTCGCCTTAATCAGATACCCGAGAAAAAAGTTATGATCATTTTCATCTGAACCAATAAGCCACCGCGTTAAGAATGCATCACAATGAGCCTTTAATCCGTATTCCAGTAACAAATTTTTGGTTTAAATAATGGAGAGGCAATTGAATCTTTTCCCACCTCAATCCAATTCGTAAAAATACAACCTAAGGCTTCAGTTAGGGCATTATATGCCTATATTCTCCAAATTTCCTCATAAGAACAAACACTAATCATCCCCAAGTTCATCCATTCCATCATCTTTTCTTCAATAAAAAACAAGAATTTAAGTTCCCTAATCCAAGAATTTTAAGAAAAGCTTTCAATATCATCTCCAAGGATTTCAAGGTCAAGAATTTTCCACCAAGTCAAGTCTATTAAGATATGTGGGTTTATGAACAAGGTTATCCTTTCACCCTTGTGACCAAATTACATGATTTTAAGATTCTATTTACTTATTTTGAAGTAGAGTTTATACCTAAGTTTATATATTCTTGAAGCATGTGATCATCATGAGATTTAAAGCATTAAGTATATCAAGAAGTGCTTATGTTTATGCTTTTAACTTACAAGATTTATATTATGAATGATATTGCACTATCTTGACTTGTTATTGTTGAAGTATTTTAACAATTATATTGAGCATGAAGTTTTGGTATAAATTACCATGAGTTTAAAGCAAGAATTTTAGATCCTAAGTTTAAGTGTTGAGATTTCAAGAAGATTATGATTTTAAGCAATCTATGACAAACTTATATCAAGATTTAAAGCAAGAATTGATCCTTTTCTCCTAAGCTAAGATATGGAATCCACATTTCTTCATTTTGATTGTAGTTTAATGCAAAGATAAGCATAACTGGTTTTTATTATAAACTTTTATGCTATTTTAAGGTGGATTTCCTAAAGTATGAGCATTAAGTAATCAGGAAGTAGTATTTAGAACTAAGTTGGGTATACGTCCAAGGTCACATGCCCTAGAACTACGAGCCAACATAGGTTAAGCTTATTCCCAATATGGATGAAGTTACAGATAGTGATCACTTAAGTTATGGTCCTATTATGATAGCAAGGGTACGACGGCTCTACCCAACGTGGGCAAGACGTTGGACTACATGATAGCTCACATGGTTTATGTCATTTAGAAGAACCTCATTTAGAAAGATTGAAAGTAAAGCTTTATGAGCTAAGTGTTATGCCTCACAAAGTTTGTCATTATGCATTATTATTCATGTTTATAATTTTACATATTTTGTTTTATTCAAGTTAAAGGTGAGTCATCTCCACTTAACATGCATTATTTGAAAGTTTTTCAGTATATTCAGTTATTACCTTACTTATGAATTCACCCCAATATACTTAGTACTTTCTAGAAGTACTGATCCACATATATGTCTTGGTACTACATTGTCTCATAATGTAGGTACTAGTTGTACAACTTCCAGTCAGTAGGTGACGAGTCCTTTTCTTTCAAGGGCTCGAGTCAATCATAGTTTGACTAGTATCTTGTTTTCTTTATTCATTTGGATTGATTCAGGATAGCTGGGGGTCATATACCGGCTACCTATAGTCAATATTAGTAGAGGCTTCATAGACAGTAAGTAAAGTTGATGTATTTGATTTTAGTTTTGTGTAGTATAACAAAAGTTGTAATCGTTTTAATTGTTTTATTTTGAAGATGTTCAACTAAAGACATTTCTTCTGCTTATTTCTTCAAGTTTTATGTATTTAAATCAGTTGCTCAAGTAGTATGCCAGTTCATGGGTTAGCTTGGGATAATATGGTTTCAATTATTGTGTTATGACTAGGGGGTAGTCTCAGGTCATTACAGAAGAAAAGAGTTGGATTAACCCTACTTTTTCTGTTGCCACAAAAATTTTGCCAAGCATGGTTGGGCTACTGTTGTTAATCCAAAAGTGGCTAATTTTTAGATATTATGAAGAGATCACAAAATGACTCCAAAAGTATGCATTAAAAAAGAGTTCTCTAGTTACATTATCTTTAGCATCCTACTTTTCCATCTGTCCATCCAATTTATATGAGCTACTAGATATTGAGTTCAATAAATTAGCACTTGATGGCAATAGAAACTAAATTGTTTCAATAGACCACCCAAGTAATACGCTTATCAAGTACTACTGTAACACCCTAATTTTCTAAACCAAAATGCTACACGGTGCTCATGACCCCGAAGGACCACAAACTAACCCATGACTGATATCTGTACCTGTAAAATGCATAATATCTCATAAAATATACGGAAATATGAACTGTAAGGCCATAAGGTTCAATATAGATACATATCTAAAAACATGGTATAACAATACCAAAAAGAAACATAAATACTGAAGTCCAAACATCTAATCTGACATCTAGTCTAAAAGCCTCTAACTGAACTGAATAAAGAGTTGAAGGAACATGTCTCCAACTAACTCCATGAACTGAAAAACTAATCTGAAATACTGTAATAAAGTAATAATAATATTGTCCTCGAATGATGAGGAGCACTGACTGCAGAAATCTACAATGCTACTGCTTCTCTAAAACTCGTGCCTCTGTACCTATGGTATCAAATAAAACACCATAGCACGAATGCGTCATCACGAATGAATGTACTGAGTATACGAGTGAGGTAGGATAAATGCAAAGGGTTTTATATGCATGAACAATGTTGACTGATATGAATGTGACAATACATACATACATACGTAACTGTAACTAAACTCGTGGTGATACTGACTACTGAGTTTGAATACTGACAACATGAGTTTACTGATGCTGAGATACTAAATGACTGAGTTTACTGATATTGAGATACTGAATGACTGAGTTTACTGATATTTATATGTAATTAACTAATAAGTGAGGAACTGATATTGTATTACTGAATACTGGGAAACTGATACTATATTAGTGATAAAAGAATGATTGTTTCTGATAGTTCTAAAACTGAAAAACTAATTTGATTGACCGTATATAACAGTCCTGAAACTGAGCTCGTGATAACATGACTACTGAGTATGAATACTGATGACATATATTTACTGATAACATATCATGAATGATAACTGAATTCTGATAACTAATATATCTGACAACATAAGTTCTGATAGCATATAGCATAAATGATTGTATCTGACAGTCCTAAATCTGATGGAACTAGTTGAGTTCTGTACTGTATCTGAGTTGACTGTATCTGACAGTCCTGATATCCTGAAGAACTATCTGAGTTCTTTTACTGAGAATGATACTGAAACTGTGGGAAGTAGTTTTCTAACCGACATGCCCCAAATACGCTATAATAGCTAAGATGAGGTCCAATCTCTGCCCTGATTGAAAGGGTGTCAATACCGCGCCACTGGTAAGGACAAGATGTGAGTGACCCTCATCTGGAAGGTACTCTAATAAGAATGGCGGGAACCCTTATCTGACAGTTTAAGACACCTCATCTACCCTCAACTCACAGGTATTGATGTCTTAACCTATTCTGGCAACATAGTTCTGGAACGCAAGGACTGCTTCTAAGAATCACACCCTCTACTGGCAGGTGATTTCCCATTCTTGGGTTCGCTATGTGCTGAATCCTACTCCCAACTGAATGACACTGAACTAATTATACTGAACTAATTTTCTAGTTCATACTAGAATTAACTAAACTGTTACTGATTGTTCTGTTTAACTAAATTGAACATTGACTGAGTTTATTGAGTTTCGATGACTAGCAGAACACTACAGAATTCTGTTAACTGACTAAAATGCTACTGAGTTCTGTTAGCTTACTGAGTTTACTGAAGTCTGAACTGAATACTAAACTAAATTGTACTGATACTGAGATTTACTGAATTCCATAGACTGACGAAATATTACTGAAATTATGTAGATTACTGAGTACTGAGTAAAACTGAACTAATACTACCTTTATATGATTTTTCCTGAGTCATGAGACTGACTGAAGTCTACTAAACATGGCTTGACTGAGATTATCATGAAAACATATCGTGGCTCTAGACACACAACTATATTTTTTAGGTACAAGTACCCCTAGGACTCGATGGAAGGAAACTGACATACATGACTGACTTGATCATAAGAGTAGAGTCCATAATATATAATATCATAAGTAGGGATCTCATACTAAGCATGGTTATCAACAATGTATTACATGGAAAGGATTTCATATCACATAGAAGTACTTGCACAATCTTAATATCATGTTCATTGCATAATCATATTGGCAACACATACTAATAGCATGGAAGTTCATATGGATTGCATGGTTATCATACATCTTATTCATAAGTAGGATTTGCAAGTAAACATAGCATAATCTCATAAGAATAGTTCATCAGTATTCCAACAACATTTACAAGGCACATTATCAACATAGAAGTCATTGGAACGTAAGGGCATATCATGAATCCTTCACTTAGTCAAAATTTAGCCATATTGCATGATTTCTAGTTTCTTAGGCATTTTTTCAAACATCTTACATACACATATTAAGCATAGGTGAAATCATCAAATTATACATCATGAACAACCAAATTTACATGTTTCCAACTCATATGATATCATGAATTCCTAAAAACATATAAAGATTCCATATTGAAAATCACCCAATTTCAACAACATGATCATCAACACCCAACAATATAAAAATCATACTTTATAATGAAAAAGAGGGTTTTTGAGATTTATGGATGAAAGAGATCCATAAATCAACACAACGCATACCTTAGTTCTTGATTTTTGTAAGATTGACGGAGAGATTCTTGAATTTGAGTCTTGAATTTGGATTCCCTATTGAAACCCTAGCCTTGTTATTGAGAGGTTTTTGAGATAGGAGAGTATATTTTGCTGTAATTGAGAAAAAATCCCGTGTTTGTGGTATATATAGGGGTGGAAGATGGCCAAAATACCCCTAGGGAAACAAATAAGGTGAAATTTGTCCCTAATTGACTGTCTGATAGGCTGAAGTAAATCGATAATAAATTTTTACTCAGATGTCTAAATTGGATAAAACTAATTTCATTAGAAAGAAGACTCAAATATATTTCCATTGATATATAGAAGTTCTCCCATTTCATTATATACAGGAAGTTATGATCGTTTGAAGTTGACCCTGAAATGCTGAAAAAAACTGGGTACAAAGGCTATAAGAGGGCTCCGTGGATCAAATATCTTACTCTACTGGATCGGACAACCAAACATTCCCTTACACTACTATAAAAATTCTGAAACTCACCAGGGATGTACTAAGAGTTTGACCGATCGTAACTCAACTTGAAAATCGAAAAACAGAGGTCGAAAAGGTCGCCAAATAAATCCCCAAAGATTGGAAGTATAAAAATGAAACTAAATCTTGAGAACTTAGAAAAATATTCTAAGTGTTAGAGCTTTTAAAGCTTAATGAGCTGAATTTTAGACTTAGGATTTTATTGGGTCTTGCAATATCTCTCCCTTGGGAACATTCATCCTCGAATAGAACTGACTGAGAGGGGAAAACACCAGCTGAACATGAATAAATGGAACATGATCTCATGATTGACGTGACTGATGAACTGTATATATCATACTAAACATGCATATCTGATGCATGTATAACTGATTTATGAATGAAGGACTGAGTGTTATGATGAACTGAGTTTCTCAAATGGGAATGCATATCTGATGCATAACTGATAAGCTGAATCCATGAATATCTGATGCCTGGTTATATGGCTTAGCTGATACATGAATACATGACTAAAAGTATGTATAAGTAGATCACGCATAATTGATGTGTGAATACATGACTGAACTGGCTCGTGAACATGCGACTGGACATGTAATGGTAAAAGATACTAAGTTTTGAACTAAAAAATGGGCATGGAACTAAATACAAACTTTGGTACTAAAATCTGAACATGACAATGAGTAAGTTCAAGGAAGACTGTTACGTTGAACTGGAAATAACAATGAGTCTGAGATTAATTACTAAATAGGCATGAGCAGAAACATGAGAACATAACTGAGTCTGGGACGTAGTAGATAAACTGAATATCATGATCTGAATTAAATCTAGAAAACATGGCATACGACTAAAGTTGGAGTTTGAGGGTTAAATTATGAGTACCCCTTCTCCAAACTGGATTCATCAAAAGAAAAAAGAGCAGCATGTTTATGTCATGAAAGTTTGGGGGTATGATGTATCTCCCCCTTGGGACACTATGTCCCTCAAAGAATACTGACTTGGATGAGCTACTGAGGGGAATTAAGGATATGTGCAAGACACCTAGGAACTGAGTCATGACTAAATAGGTAGGATCTGAAACTGAGACATGATACATGAACTGAGCTGAACACGAGTGCATAAATATACTAACTTATCTGATTAACTGAATAACTGATAGCTGAATACTGGATCTGCAAAGTTAAACTATACTTAGTCTGAATATCTGGGCTGAGATTTTTGAGTTTTATGCATAAGAGATAAGGACTAACTGAGTAGAATGAGGTATCTGAGCATGGATTCATAAAGTCTGTATTATTTTCGGATGCAAGACCAAGCATACGACATGACTCTGAGGTATTCTATAAACTAGGGTACTGAAACACTGATAACTGAGTACTAACAACCTGAATGCTATGGTCAAACATGTCAGGAACTAAACTGAGTTTCAAATCTGGTTACTGAACTGAAGATGACATTATAACTAAGCCTATGGCTAGTATAGAAGTACTGAATTCTGAGGCTAAGTAACTGGTAACTGAAGCCATGGTTCTGTAGGACTATCTGAGTCCTTTTATTGAATATTGATTTCTGAACTATCACTGTAACTAAGTTTTAGACTTATACTGAAGTACTGAATTTAAGGACTAAACACTGATCACTGAGTGCTGGATACTGAAACTATAATTGAGTTGGTAACTGAGTTTTTGATGGCTACATGCTGGGGAATGACATAAGTCAAGGATCTAAATGTACACTTACACTTTGTACTTTCCAAGCTTCTAAATACAACCCCTTGATAGACGTTTACTTGCACATTTATCATGACATTCAAGCCTATCTTCACAACTACACCCTCGTGCAAAGTAAGCATGCAACAATCTTCTCTTATCTAAATAACTACTCATCATTGCATTGTTCCATAAGGAGAGATAACTGGAGGAGTAAATCAGGATGACCTGAAACATGAATAGATACAAACTAAACTTGACACATGACTGAAACTTGAGGAATAAAATATCAATAGTTTGGATTTACCAATAAGGTCTGAACTGAGGATATACATGACGTAGTCTAAATGTATCTGATTTGTAGGGGCATAGCATGAGTCATGGAAGCTAAGTATACTGGAAATCATGATATGCATACATGAGTCATGAGCTGCATGACCTGATTCTAGAGTTTCTGTACTCGTGGGACATAATTCGTAATACTGAGGGAGCTAGAACTGAACCACTTATACTGGGAACTGAATGCGCACATAATCCCATGGAAAGTGTGTGAATGTAGATTATGCTCATGGAACATGATGCGTACTGCGGAGTAAACTGGGACCCCTTATACTGGGAACGAAAATCATACATGATTTATGGGAAAAAGAAATGCATGAGTCTGGTTCGTGACCATAGAGTTAACATGCAGCTCTTGAGTTGATTTTTTTGTGATAGCTGAGGTTCAAAACTCTGCACTGAGATGAGAATGGGTCTTGAATTGTCTTCCCTTACTGCTTTCTATACATACTGGCTCTACTACTGAAATCTGAGGGCCTGGATTTGGTACTTGATCTACCATCACATACCTACATTTTTGTTCAACACTTGCCTGCCTTACTAAATACATCATCTGATTTTGTTTCCTCATATACTGATAATATCACATTCACACCTTCATGCTTAATTTTGAGTCAATAAACTTAAATTTTTAGCTCGTACTTTCAAGCCTACTGATCTAATCCCCATGAATACATAATCTGATCAAATAGAATAATACTATCCCAACTCTACTACTGCTAAAATTTTGGGTTCAAGAATGAGTTCTCATGATCATGAATAAAATTTGTACGACTTTGGAACAATAATGAATTGATGGCATACTGTTTGAGTCTGTGGCTAATCCCATAACTGACTATAGGGACTGTCTGAGAAGGCTCTATCTTTCGGACTTTGAACTTCACTGTTTCTGTTACCTTGAAAGTAAGGTAAAGTAAACATGAGGGGTGCATGATATGAATCTACATAGGTTCCTTAGAGAAACATGCTATAGCACGATCTTGAGACATGAAAGAAGGGAAACAGTTCCTAAAACATCTCACAGCCTCCTGCATATAAGTGTGGTGCACAACATGCCCATGTACAAAACTCTACTTGATGTAGCTTTCAGACTTCCTAGGACACTGTTGAACCTTAGGCTCTGATACCAAGTTTGTAACGCCCTAATTTTCTGAACCGAAATGCTACATGGTGCTCATGTCCCCAAAGGACCACAAGCTAACCCATGACTGATATTTGTACCTATAAACTACATAATATCTCATAAAATATGCGGAAACATAAACTGTAAGGCCATAAGTTTCAATACTGATACATATCTAAAAAATATGATATAACAATACCAAAAATAAACATAAATACTAAAGTCTGAACATCTAATCTGACATCTAGTCTGAAAGCTTCTAACTGAACTGAATAAGAAGTTGAAGGAACATGTCTCCAACTAACTCCATGAACTGAAAAAATAATCTGAAATACTGTAATAAAGTAATAATAATATTGTCCTCGAATGAAGAGGAGCACTAACTGCTGAAATTTGCAATGCTACTGCTGCTCTAAAACTCGTGCCTCTGTACCTATGGCGTGAAATAAAATACCATAGCGTGAATGCATCAGTACGACTGAATGTACTGAGTATATGAGTGAGGTAGGCTAAATGCGAAGGGTTTTATATGAATGAACAATGCTGACTGATATGAACATGAGAATACATACATAAATACGTAACTGCAACTAAACTTGTGGTGATACTGACTAATGAGTCTGAATACTAACAACATGAGTTTACTGATGTTGAGATACTGAATGACTGAGTTTACTGATATTGAGATACTGAATGACTGAGTTTACTGATATTGATGTGTAACTCACTAATAAGTAAGGAACTGATACAGTATTACTGAATACTGGGAGACTGATACAATATTACTGATAAAGGAATGATTGTTTCTGATAGTTCTGATTATGAAGAACTGATTTAATTGATCGTATATAACAGTCCTGAAATTGAGCTCGTGATAACATGACTACTGAGTATGAATACTGATGACATGTATTTACTGATAACATATCATGAATGATAACTGAATTTTGATAATTTATATATCTGATAACATGAGTTTTGATAACTGATAGCATGAATGACTATATCTGAAAGTCCTAAATCTGATGGAACTAGCTGAGTTCCGTACTGTATCTGACAGTTCTGATATCCTGAAGAACTATCTGAGTTCTTTTACTGAGACTGATACTGAAACTGTGGGAAGTAGTTATCAAACCGACATGCCCTAAATACTTTATAATAGCTAAGCTGGGGTCCAATCTCTTCCCTGATTGGAAGGGTGTTAATACCGCGCCACTAGTAAGGACAAGCTGTGCGTGACCCATATCTGGCAGGTACTCTAATGAGAATGGTGGGAACCCTCATCTGACAGGTTAAGCCACCTTATCTACCGTCAACTGACAGGTATTGATGTCTCAACCTATGCTAGCTACATAGTTCTGGAATACAAGGATTGCTTCTAAGAATCACACCCTTTACTGGCAGGTGAGTTCCCATCCTTAGGTTCGCTTGATGCTGAATCCTACTCCCCAACTGAATGACACTGAACTAATTATACTGAACTGATTTTCTAGTTCATATTAGAATTAACTGAACTGTTACTGATTGTTCTGTTTAACTGAACTGAACATGGACTGAGTTTATTGAGTTCCGATGACTAGTAGAACACTACAGAATTCTGTTAACTGAATAAATGCTACTGAGTTCTGTAAGCTGACTGAGTATACTGATGTCTGAACTGAATACTGAACTAAATTATACTGATACTGAGATTTACTAAATTCCATAGACTGACGGAATATTACTGAGATTATGTAGATTACTCAGTACTGAGTAAAACTGAACTGATACTGCCTTTACATGAGTTTTCCTGAGTCATGAGACTGACTAAAGTCTATTGAATATGGATTGACTAAGAGTATCGTGAAAACATGACATGGCTCTAGGCACACAGCTATATTTTTCGGGTACAAGTACCCCCAGGACTTGATGGAAGGAAACTGGCCCACATGACTGACGTGATCATAAGAGTAGAGTCCATAATTTATAATATCATAAGTAGGGATCTCATACTAAGCATGGTTATCAACAATGTATTGCATGGAAAGGATTTCATATCACATGGAAGTACTTGCACAATCTTAATATCATGTTCATTGCATAATCATATTGGCAACACATACCAATAGCATGGAAGTTCATGTGGATTGCATGGTTATCATACATCTTATTCATAAGTAGGATTTGCAAGTAAACATAGAATAATCTCATATGAATAGTTCATCAGTATTCCAACAACATTTACAAGGCACATTATCAACATAGAAATCATTGGAACGTAAGGGCATATCATGAATCCTTCACTTAGTCACAATTTAGCTATATTGCATGATTTCTTGTTTCTTAGGTATTTTATCAAACACCTTACAGTCACATCTTAAGCATAGGTGAAATCATCAAATTATACATCATGAACAACCAAATTTACATGTTTCCCACTCATATGATATCATGAATTCATAAAAACATATAAAGATTCCATCTTGGGAATCATCCAATATCAAAACCTTTATCATCAACACCCAACAATATAGAAATCATACTTTATAATGAAAAAGAGGGATTTTGAGCTATATGAATGAAGGGGATCCATAAATCAACACAACGCATACCTTAGTTCTTGATTTTTGGAAGATTGACGGAGAGATTCTTGGATTTGAGTCTTGAATTTTGATTCCCTATTGAAACCCTAGCCTTGTTCTTGAGAGGTTTTTGAGAGAAGAGAGCATATTTTTCTGTAATTGAGATAAAAATCCCTTTTTTGTGGTATATATAGGGGTGGAAGATGACCAAAATACCCCTAGAAAAACAAATAAGGTCAAATCTGTCCCTAATTGACTGTCTGATAGGCTGAAGTGAATCGATAATAGCTTTTTACTCAGATGTCTAACTTGGATTAAACTAATTGCATTAGAAATAAGACTCAAATATTATTTCATTGATATATATCAGTTCTCCCAGTTCATTATATACAGGAAGGTATGATCATTTGAAGTTGATCCTGAAATGCTAAAAAAAACTGGGTACAAAGGCTATAAGAGGGCTCCGCGGCTCAAACGCCTTTAGCTACTGGTTCGGGCAACCAAACATGCCCATACACTACTATAAAAATTCTGAAACTCACCCGGAATGTACTAAGAGTTTGACCAATCGTAAAACAACTTGCAAATCGAAAAACGGAGGTCGGACAGGTCGCCAAATAAATCCCCAAAGTTTGGAAGTATAAAAATGAGACTAAGTCTTGAGAACTTAGCAAAATATTCTAAGTGTCAGAGCTTGTAAAGCTTAATGAGCTGAATTTTAGACTTAGGATTTTACGGGGTATTACAACTACCCTTTATCATTGCCCTGATAAATGATTAAATATACTAATATGAAGAAATTCTAGTTCTTATATTCAAATATTTATAAAGACGATTTTCTAGGACTGAAGGAAAGGATAACATAGACCCAAAAAAAGGGAAGTGTTATCATTATATGAGGATAGTGTGCAAAAGTTTGTTGCTTTGGTTGAGCAATAAAAAAAATATTGGAACCTAAAAAATAGAAGTGTTTTGGCTATGCAAAGGATTACGAAGGAATACAGGGCACTAACAGATTATCACTTGTTCTTTTGGTATTATGTTGTACTTGATTTGGAGAGATATGCTATTAGATTTCAATAAGTCACAACTTTTTTTGATAGACTATATAAGAAGGTTGTGCAATACATACACATTAGGGGTAGCAAGATTATGACCTGGCATGCTGCCTTATAATTGTTGCAGAATTATCTTTAGGAAACACTAGAGTACCTACTTTGGTAGTTCTTTAGTTGTTTATGTATAGGCTTGTTTTGCTTTAGTTTATAAGAGATGTTAATGGTCAGCATTCACTGGCTTTATACTAATCTCTTTTGGTGAAATAGAAATTACTATTACTCAAAAAAAGAAAAATATGGTAGATCTGACCTTAGTATTATTTAAAACTAGCAGGAGTATGCTGGAGTGTAAGTTATAAATAGAAGACTCTATGGAATCCCTTATTGTTTACAAATGAACTAGACTCCAACAATATTAAGTTATCACGATTTCATATATGCATGTATTATAAATAACTTTCTTGCAGTATTATATGTATTGTATGCATTGTAACTTAATTATTTACGTGCTATTTATTTTCATAAGCTTATCAGTTTACTTGTTGTGCGATTATTCAAGGTTAATTATTTATATTTTACTCATACTATAGATTTATGTTGGTATATTGCATTGTCACGACCAGAGGCTACCCCTTAGTCGTGACAACGGTGCTTACGGTCTCGAAAGACCACAAGTTAACCCATGAACTTGTACCTGTTGTGAGCACTGAATAATATGATAATAAAATACACATGTACAGAAATAACTAAATAATGCCAAAGGTTTTAAGTACTGAAATTAATACAACCAAATTCTCAACTCCAAAATTATAAATTCACGAAATCTGAACCCGAGACGTCATACGATGTTGAAGACAACATGTAGCCTTAAGCAAACCCTGTTGTCCTTCTACAAGATCTGAGTCTCATAATAATGGAAATATACACATAGAAGTCATTACAAAATGAGGAAAACTAACTGAAATATCTGAGATTAATCTGAATATAACCTCTAAAAATTAATAATGTAAGTCTAAATCAAATGTTGCAGTCTGACAAGCCTCTACTACTAATAACTAGAGAGCCACTAGGACAAACCCCCAGCTGACTTAAACTGTTTGAAAAGAATACTGGAACATCTAAACTGATAAGCTGAGAATAAAATGAATGACTAAGTTCCCGAACTATGATGACTCACCAACTGTCGGACGTAGATAGAGATGCTCGAACTACTCACGCTGTGGAAACTAAGCACTTGGACCTATATTATGAGACAATGTAACACATAGATGTATATGTGGATCAGTACTTTGAGGATGTACTGAGTATATGGGGGGTGAAATGCACAAGTAAAACATCATATCATCATCATAATTGGTAAAACAATACATGCTAAATGTAAATGACTCATATAAGCTAGAATATCTGAAATACTGAAGTATGAATTCATGAATAGCAAATCATGCTTTGTAAATCTAGTAAGTCATAGCATTTAGTTCTAAAAGTTGTGCTAATACTCTATCTTTAAATCATACTGTCTAAGTGTAGAAAGGACTCACTTCTATGTCTGAAATCTGAATGATGAAATCTGTAACTATTATCTTTCCGTAAATAATAATTTGAACAAAATTATAATCCCTTACGCTTAGTTTTATAAAATCTTTTCTGTTAATATTTTACTTCAACTAGCAGGGAGGTTCTCTTAACTGACATAAACCATGTGAGATAACATGAAGTCCAACATATCATTCCCCCATGGGGTAAACCTCACGATGGGGAGAGGTGTCATACTCTTGCCAAGGAGTATAACCTAAGCTAAGTGATAACATCTGTAACTGTCACTCATATTGGAATGGGGATAATCTGAGTCTGTACCTACATTGGCTACGTAGTTCTGTGGAAGATAGGGCACGCTAATCCCACATTTCCCGCTCAGTGCTAAATACTACTCCCTCTAAATCTGTATGCTCATCCTATTGGAAATACACTTTAAAATTAAGTATAATGGTTCATTATGAAAACAATTATGCTCTGATCCGAGTCATTAAGTAAATAAAACTAAATTGAATTTTGTAATCTGTAATGAATCGGTAAAGTGGATTCCAAATCTTATCTGATGATCAAAAGATCAAAATTTTATTGAAAATCTGTAATTAATCTGATCATAAGATGCTTAAAGCATCATCTTTCTTGATATATCAACATATAAACTTGGGCTAAATAACCCAAGCATCCAGTTCATGTTAAGACATCATAAAGTTCATGTTTGTTAATGAAAACAATAATAATTCATCTCAAAATCTTGAATTTACTGCAATAGGCATGAAAATATGAAAATAAACATGCAATTCATCTTCAAAATCTCTCAAAAACTCATAATCTTGCTTATATCAATAATGGGTATGAACCCTAATTCAAATATCATGGATATTCATTCAAAATCATATAAATTTGTACTTTAAAACTTGGTTTGGGGCACAAGGATGGAAGAGGATCCTTGTTCATAAGCCCCATATACCTTAATTGATGATTAGATGAAGAAACTTGAATAATTGATTCCTATTTGAGTTCTTGAAGATGAGATCTTGATTATCTTATCTTGGGAATCCTCAATTTGAAGCTTTCTTGGAGAAACAATGGAGGAATTTAATTTCTTGGAGAAGAACCTTCGAACTCTAGGGTTTTTCTTTAAGAGAGAATGGATGAAAATTGTATAAAGTTCTTAAAAATGGGCTAATCTTTTGTTTTGGACAAATTGGGGGTTTAGGAATTGACCAGTGTACCTTTTTAAAATTTTTATTTGGAACTGTAAAAGCAATAGTTTTTCGAATTAACATGCCACCGCGATGCGTCACTATCGCGGTGTCTCACTGGAAAATGACAGATGGGACCTGAAAGTTCATCATGATGCGGAGCTATCTCGATGCTCTGCTGAGTTGTCATTTAGGCAATCACCGCAATGTGCCACCATCGCGGTGTGCCACTGGAAAAGGAAAAATGGGAAATAAAGCTTCTCTGTGATGTGGGGCTACCACGGATTACCATTGGAATTTGACGATTGGGAATTTACCCGTTAGCGCGATGCAATGGTTGCTCAAATTGCATACTGCCTTACTAAAATTTCCCTAACTTCTTAAACGAGTATTGAATTTGGAAAAAATTGGTATCGATGGAAAGCATATTCAATTTTCCACACCATGGAGTGTCTAAATATGAAAAAATCCACATAGAATAGAAGTTATTAATTTTAGAAGTTAACCTTGAACATTCTAGGAGTGAAGTTAATCTAGTAAAAGTATGGGGCATTACAATATCTCCCTCTTGGGAGCATTTGTCTTTAAATAATGCAAAATAAGCTGAGAATACTTAGGAATCAGGGGCTATAAGTTATCATGCACAACTAAAATAAACTGAATGACTGATTCTCGACATAATGAGCTACTAAACTGATCTGTGAGTTCATGAGTTTACATGGATACAACTATATAGGTGAATATAAGACTGGAAAAGAACTGAATGAAAGAATACTATTACTTTCATCTGAATGTGAGTTCGTGGAGAAGTGATGAGGATACTTGGTATGCATGTATGCTTCTACTTCCCAAGTAGAACCCTCAACGGACTGATTTCACCACAGAACTTTGACCAAGGGAACTTTTTTGTTCCTTAGTCTACGAATCTGATGATCAAGAATCTCCACTAGAACTTCTTCGTAAGAAAGGCTATTCTGAATATCAGTAATTTCTAGAGGAACTATAACAGTTGAATCGTCCATGCATATTTTCAACAAGAACACATGGAATACTAGATGAACTGAGGATAAATCTGCGGGTATCTAAAGATCATACGCTACCTTCCTAACACAACACAAAATTCAGAAGGGATATACACATCGAGGACTAGGCTTTCCCTTTTTTTCCAAATATCTTCACCTCTTCGAACCAACCAGCTAGCGATCTATATCTTCGCCCATAAAGAGCCTGAAATAGGGCCATCTGAATACTAGCATGATAACTGTTATTATAAGAGAACTCAATCAACGACAAATGCTCATCCCAACTACCTTTGAAAATAAGAACACAAGCCCTCAACATATCCTCTAGAGTTTGAATTGTTCTTTCTGCTTGACCATCTGTCTTCGGATATAAAGATGAACTATGAAGAACTTGGGTACCAAGACCCTTCTCAAAGACTTTCCAAAATTGAGAGGTAAACTGGGTACCCCTAGATGAGATGATAGACAATGGAATTCCATGCAATTTAACTAACTCTCTGATATATAACTTAGCATAATCTTCTTCAATGTAGGACGTGTGAATTGGTAAGAAATGCGCTAACTTAGTCAATCTGTCTATAATAACCCAAATAGAATCATGCTGACGACGTGAATGGGGTAATCCCTTCACAAAGTCCATATTCACCTCTTCCCAATTCTAAGTGGGGATACCAAACTCTTGCAACGTACCACCAGGACTTTGGATCTTTACCTTAACCTGTTGACATGTTGCAAACTTGGCTACAAACTCTGCTATATATTTCTTCATACAACTCCACCAATAGATATACCGCAAGTTGCGGTACATCATGGTAGCACCTGAATGATTGGAATAATGTGCACCATGCGCTTCCATCATAATCTGTTGCCTCAAATCATCAACACATGGCACACACAATTTACTCTGGTATCTTAACACACCATCTCCCCCTTGGGATAAAATCTCTACCTTTTCGTCTTTAACTGACTCCTTCAGTTTGACAAAACTAGAATCCTTATCCTATTTTTTTTCACTTCCGAAACTAGAGAAGATTTGGAACTACTCTAGACCCAAAAATTCCCTTCAGCCGAATCAATCAATCTCACACCCAATCTAGAAAAATGGTGAAATTCTCGAACTAGCTCTTTCTTATCATTTTCCACATGAGCAACACTGCCCATAGATAATCTACTAAGGGCGTCTGTCACTACATAGGCCTTGCCCAGATGATACAACACACCCATATCATAATCCTTCAATAATTCTAACCACATTCTCTAACGAAGGTTCAACTCCTGCTGAGTAAATACATACTGCAAGATTTTATGATTAGTGAACATATCAGCATGTACCCTATAAAGATAGTGTCTCTAGATTTTCAAAGAAAACACAACAGCAGCTAGCTCAAGGTCATGGGTTGGGTAATTCTTTTCGTGAGGCTTAAGCTGTCTAGAGCCATAGGCTATAAAATTACCTCTACATCAAAAAACAACCCAAACCAACTCTAGAGGCATCACAATAAACAATGAAACCATCTGTACAATTAAATTGGGTAATGCTAAATCTGGGGCTAAAGTGAGTCGAGTCTTCAACTCATGAAAACTTTTCTCGCAGGAATCTGACCACTGGAACTTAACTTCCTTTTAGTTCAATCTATACATAGGAGATTCAATAAATGAGAAAACCTCAAAAAAACGTCTATAATAATCAGCTAAACCCAAGAAACTATTAATGTCTAATGGATTAAAAGGTTAACGACAATTTATTACAGCTTTTATCTTTTAGGGATCAACTCTAACCCCCTTGCTGGAAACCTTTAAGACTAAGGAAAGCTACTCACCTTAGCAAACTTGATGAATTTGGCGAACAACTATGATCTCTAAAAGTTTGCAACATAATTCGAAGATGGTTTGCATGATCATTCTCACTATGAGAGTACACAAAGAAATTGTTGATAAAGACTATGAAAAACATATCCAGATACTGTTTGAACACTCTGTTTATCAAGTCCATGAAGGCTGCTAGGGCATTGGTTAGACCGATAGGCATGACTAGAAACTCAAAATGACCATAACGACTTCTAAATGCTGTCTTTGGAATATCATACTCACTTACTCTAGGCTGATGCTAGCCGGATATAAGGTCTATCTTGGAGAAATAACTTGCACCTTGGAGTTGATCAAATAAGTCATCAATACTAGGAAGAGGATATAGTTGTTTTTAACTGTAACTTTATTCAGCTGATGATAGTCAATGCACATACGCAAAGAACCATCTTTCTTTTGAACGAATAGGATGGGAGCGCCCCATGGACAAACACTAGGTCTTATGAAACCTTTAACTAAAATATCTTATAGTTTCTCTTTTAACTCTTAAGATTGGCGGTAAATATATTATATTGAGGTATTAAGATAGGCTGAGTATTTAGAAGAAGGTCAATCCCAAATTCTATTTCCCTATTAGGAGGTAGCCCTAGAAAATCTTCAGGAAACTCATTAACTACACTGACAGATTGAACTGTTGGGGTCTCAAACTTAGTGGCTTTGACTCGAACAAGATGATAGATAGACCCTTTGGAGATCAACCTTCTATCTTTAAGTTAAGATATGAAATGACCTTAGGAGACACTGAATTACCTTCCCACTCAAAGACTGGCTCATCTGGAAATTGAAACTTCACATCTCGAGTGTGATAATGTATGGATGTATAACAGGAATTGAGCTAATCCATACCAAAAATAAGGTCAAAGTAAACCATAGCTAACTCTATTAAATCTGCTAATATGATTTTATAAAGAATAGTGATAAGACACCTTTTATAGATCTTTTTGGCAACAACTTACTCACCTATTAGGGTAAAAACTAAAAATGGCTCAGGGATCTTTTTAGGACTTATTAAAATATTTACTGCAACTAACGAGGTCATATAAGAGAAACTTAACCCAGGGTCTAACAACACATAAACATAAAGATTAAAGACATGAAGTATACCAGTAACAATATCTGGTGAATCCTCCTGCTCCTGACTGAATGGAAAATCATAAAACCGATTCTAGCGGTGACCACCACTAGTATTCGATAATGCACCCTGAGGAGGAACTGGGAAACCTAGAAGAGATGGTGCACTAGTTGCCTGAGTCTGGGGATGAATATCTATGTTTCCCTATTTAGTATCCGGACACTCTCTAATTCCATGACCCAACTTACCACAACCATAACAATTTTTCTTTCTAGATAAACTCTCACTAAGGTAATTCTTACCACACTTAGCACATGGAGGATAACTGGGCTTTTCTCTCATACTATTTTCAGATCTGGACATAGAAGACTTACCCCATTGCTCCTACCTAGCTCTGGGAGCATAAGAACTAGCTGAAGATGATGCTGGCATAGATGAATGATTCTGAAACTGCGAATGATTTCCCCTTGAGACCTAACCTGGCCATACTCAAACTACCCTATTCTAGCCTTCTAATTTTCCCTCTCTCTTCCTTTTAAATTTTCTGCCTCAATCTGCTGAGCATGAATCATCGTTCTGGCAAGATACATGTCTCCAATAAGCATGACGGTCCTACACTACTTGACTACCAAGCTAGACACTCCAGTAACAAACTCACTCATACTTGCCTTAGGATCAGCCATCATATCTGGGGCATACTTAGACAACTGATTGAAATTAAGGCAATACTCATTCATTGTCATTGAGACCTACCTTAAATTCACAATCTCCTCTATCTTAGCTTTTCTCATCTCATGCAGAAAGAACATGTCTAGAAAAATATCTCAAAATACTTGCCAACTCATAGGAGCTGCATTCTTATCTCTACCATTCTTCCACATAACTACCCAGTCATATGCTACATCCTTCAATCGATAGGATTTCAACTCTAGATTCTTCTCTTCAGAAACATGCATAATTTGGGTGATCTTTTTCACCTCATCTAAATAAAGTTATGGGTCCTCACCTTCCTTTGACCCAAAGAACTCTGGAGTATTTATTCTCATGAAATCTATGATTTTGGCTACTGCTAAGTCACCATTATATTGAAGTCGGACTGTATCCTGATGGTTTCCCTGAACATTAGTAGTTATTTTATTGGCCAACGCCTGAAAGGAAGCCTTAAACTCAGCATGAGATACGTTCTCATTCAGAGAATCAGTGGGCTGGGGTGGCTGGTTATTAGTTTTGTGCGCGTTAGCTCAACGAGGGAACATATTCAACTGTCACGTAAATTCACGAGTTAAAAGAAAATAGAGCTACTATAATCCTGATAGATCATAAAAGAAAGAGATGATATCCAAAGAACGTCCCATAGCCTCTTGCTCATAAATGTGGCGTGTTTCACACCCATGATCAAGACTCTACGTAATGCGGCTTGTCTGAATTCCTAGGACTCTTAAAAAACCTTAGGATTTGATACCAAGTTTGTAATGGCTCAAAATCTAATCTAGAGATGTCACACGGTTCTCAATACTACGAGTAGCCTTAAGCTAAACCTGTCTACCTTCTACTAGATCTAATTCTCAACATAATGGGAATATAGACATAGAAGTCATACTAAATATGGAAAACTGACTGAAATATCTGAGAATAATATGAATATAACGTCTAAAAATCAATACTGTAAGTCTAAATCTAATGTAGCAGTTTGAAAGGCCTATACTACTAATAACTAGAGATCTATTGGGACAAACCCCCAGTTCACTCGAACTTTCTGAAAAAAATACTGAATTATCTAAACTGATAAGCTGATAAAAACTGAATGACTAAGTCCCTAAACTATGATGACTCACCAACTATCGGATGTAGATGGAGATGCTCGAACCACTCACGCTACTAAAAATGAGCACCTGGACCAACATTATGAGACAATATTACACATAGACGTATATGTGGATCAG
Source organism: Capsicum pubescens (assembly GCA_030864215.1). Lineage (NCBI taxonomy): Eukaryota > Viridiplantae > Streptophyta > Magnoliopsida > Solanales > Solanaceae > Capsicum > Capsicum pubescens. The sequence goes on along the minus strand of CM061543.1, from coordinate 98,704,169 downwards.
TACTTTGAGGATGTACTGAGTATATGGGGGGTGAAATGTATTAGTAAAACATCATCTCATCATCATAATTGGTAAAATAGTGTATGCTAAATGTAAATGACTTACATAATCTAGAATATCCAAAATACTGAAATCTGAAATCATGAATAGCAAATCATACATTGTAAATCTAGTGAGTCATAATGTTTAGTTCTAAAAGCTATGCTAATACTCTATCTTTAAATCATACTATCTAAGTGTAGAAAGGACTCACTTCTTTTTCTGAAAGATGAAATCTGTAATTGTTATCTTTTTGTAAAGTATAATCTCAATGAAATTGTGAGCCTTTACACTTAGTTTTCTAAAAGATTTTCTATTAATATTTTACTTTAACTAGAATGGAGGTTCTCTTAACCGACATAAACCATGTGAGTTAATATGGTGTCCAACATCTCATTCCCCTATGGAGAAAACCTCACGATAGGGAGAGGTGTCATACTCTTCCTAAGGAGTATAACCTAAGCTAAGTGATCACATGTGTAACTGTTACCCATATTGGAATGGGGATAATCTGAGTCTTTACCTACGTTGTCTAAGTAGTTCTGTGAAAGATAGGATACGCTAATCCCACACTTCCCTCGCGGTGATAAATACTACTCCCTTAAAATCTGTATGTTCATTATATTGGAAATCCACATTAAAATCTAGTATAATGGTTCATTACAAAAAAAATTATGCTTTTATCTGAGTCATTCTATAAATAAAGCTAATCTAAATTTTGTAATTTGTATTGAATATGTTAAATGAATTCCAAATCTTATTTGAGGATCAAGATCAAAACTTTAATGAATATTTGTAATTAAACGGATGTTAAGATGCTTAAAGTATCATCTTTCTTTAAATATCAATATATAAACATGGGTTTAATAACCCATAAATCAATTTCATGTAAAGACATCATAAAGTTCATGATTAATAATGAACACAATGATAATTCATCTCAAAATCTAGAATTTACTTCAATAGGCTTGAAAATATGAAAATAAACATGCAATTCATCTTCAAAATCTCTCAAAAACTCACAATCTTGCTAATAGCAATAATTGGTAAGAACCCTAATTCAAATCTCATGGATATTCATTCAAAATCATATGAATTTGTAATTTAAAACATGGTTTTGGGAATAAGGATGGAAGAGGATCCTTTTCCATAAACCCCATATACCTTAATTGATGATTAGATGAAGAAACTTGAATTATTGTTTCCTATTTGAGTTCTTGAAGATGAGTTCTTGATTATCTTGTCTTGGGAATCTTCTTTGGAGCTTTCTTGGAGAAACAATGGAGGAATTTAATTTTTTGGAGAAGAAGCTTTGAACTCTAGGGTTTTTCTTTGAGAGAGAATGGATGAAAATTGTATAAAGTGCTTAAAAATGGGTGAAATCCTTTGTTTTGGATGAATTGGGGGCTTGGGAATTGACCAATGTGCCCTTTTTAAAATTTTAATCGACAACTGGAAAAGTAACATTTTTATGAATTATCATGCCACCGTGATGTGCCACTATCATGGTGGCGGCTCACTGGAAAATGACAACCGGGACCTGAAAGTTCTCCGCAATATGGAGCTATCGAGATGCTCTACTAAATTGTCATTTGGGCAATCACCGCGTGCGCCACCATCGCGGTGCGGCACTAGAAAAAGAAAAGTGTGAAATAAATCTTCTATGCGATGTGGGGATACCATGGAGGACCACTGAAATTTGATGATTGGGAATTTACCCTTCACCGCGACACGGTGGTTTCTCAGATGGCATACTGCCTTACTAAAATTGCCCTAACTTCTTAACCGAGTCTCGAATTTGGCCGAAATTTGTATCGATGGAAAGTTTATTCAATTTCCCACACCATGGAGGGTATAAAACTTGAAAAATACACAAGTAATAAAGGTTATTCATTTTTGAAGATAACCTTCAACGTTCTAGGAGCGAAGTTAAGCTAGGAAAAGTACGGGGTATTACAATATCTCCCCCTTGGGAACATTTATCCTCGAATGTGGAAAATTAAGAAGAGAATATTGAGGAATCTGGGGGATATAAGCTATCATGCACAACTAAAATAAATTTTTGACTGATTCTCCACATAATGAGCTACTGAACTGATCTATGAGTGCATGAGTTTACATGGAAATAACTATATAGCTGAATCTGAGACTTGAAAAGAACTGAATGAAGGAAGACTATTACCTTAGGCTTAATGTGAGATCATGGAGAAGACACAAAGATACTTGGTATATATGTCTGCTTTTTCTTCCTAAGTAGCACCCTCTGCGAACTTATTTCACCATAGAACTTTGACCAAGGGAACTTATTTGTTCTTTAGTCTACAAATGTGATGATCATGAATCTCTATTGGAACTTCTTTGTAAGAAAGGGTATTCTAAATATCTGTACTTTCTAGAGGAAATATAATGGTTGAATAGTCCATGCACTTCTTTAACAAGAAAACATGGAATACTGGATGAACAGAGGATAAATCAGTGGGTAGCTCAATGATATGTAAGCTAATGCTTGCACATTTGAGTCTTTTAACTAAGAATAATTTAAAAGACTTAATCAAATTTTGTCATTTTTGATTGTTTTATGTTTGATTTTGCAATAGGAGCTAAGATGCTAGAGAACCAACAAGGATGGAGATAAAAAAGTTGAAATTTGAAGTAAATCGAAGCAAAATGTGGGTGACGACATTTCTGATAAGTCGTCAGCCTTGTGATAAGCTATCATCTTCACCGTTAGCCTTAAATAGAGAATGGATCTGAGTTGAGAGTTTTGATGACATTTTGTGATAGATCGTCAAGGAGATGATAAGTCGTCAAGATTGCTATCAGCCTAAGGCAGAACATGAGAGCCGAGGTAGAGACTTGACGATATTTGTGAAAAGTCATCAAGAAGTTGATAGGACATCACCGTTTGTCGTTAGCCTAAGGCAGTGAGTATCAAGAGAAAAGAGGAGCTGATGACATTTGTGAAAAGTCTTCAGCCTCCTGATAGGTTATCAAAAATGGCATGACCTAATCCGAGGAATTTCTGAACTTTATTATTTTGTTTCCATAATAAGGGTTAACTATTTAAAGCATTGTTCAGGGTTTCCTTAGGTGTTCCGAACTTGAGTTTTGAGAAAAATATTTTTATTTTCTCTCTCTAGTTTCTTGGCTTGAAAAAACAATTACTTTGAAGAGATTATAATCATTTTTTGGGATTTCCATTGTGATCTAATCTGAGAATCTCTTGTTTCTATTCATCTTGTGGTAAGTTTATCTTTCAAAAGAATGAATACAATGAGTTTTTTTTTATTATTACACCATGAGCGGCTAAATTCTTTTAGCCCAAATTATGGGATCTTGGGTTAAGTCTTGATAAGGTACTAAGTGTTCAAGATTCGAAAGGTAATAGGACTCCTTGATAATTTTGAAGTTTTAATTATTGTATGTTTCTTGCAAACAATAGATAAAACCTGCTTTGAATTGCTTGAGAAAGAAATCAAATATATTGGGAAGTGAATTATCAACAGGGACTTAGAAACACTAAAATTTTGTTTAATAACAGTGTTGTAACAAGGTTAGTTAACCTGAGGTAAAATCTGGGCAGTGAATATGAATTCCCTAAGTCTGAGAGGATTTGGTAATTAAATTCTTAAGTAGGTCGAGAGACATTTAAGCATAACTTCGATAAAGATAACTTGTTGTCCTGCCTACCGTGAGAATCTTGAACCACTATTAGCATCTGTCAAGTACCAAAACCCCTAGTGAACATAATTCTGGTTTCTCTATAAACTCTTGATTACGAACACAGAAACTAAAGTGACCAACAATTCATTGCTAAAATAAAAAACACCATTTGAGGAAATATCCAACTGTCAGTTGATTAAATTACAAACGACTTAAGTTCATACCATATACCCTATGGGATTTGACCCTATACTAGTTGGGTTTTATATTGAAAATGATCGCTTACATTCTCATTCGAGAGGTCTAGTTTGAGCGTTATTAAAAATGGCACCGTTGTCAGGGAATACGGTTGTAAATTAAAGTTGTGTGCGCTAATTGACTGTTAGTAAAGTTTCCTAGGTTTACTTTTATTTGTTGTTCTTGTTTATCGCAGGATCTTTATAGTGTATGCCAACCAGAAGTTCTAAAGAACCATTATTACCACTTAATCCGAAACCGTAATGACTTGGACGAATGGAAGAACATCAAGAGGCTGACAGGTTAGCAGCCTTAGCTAGAGCTCAGGTGAATATAAAAAATGTTGGTTAACAAGTATGACATCCAAATTCTAAGGATGGAGATTTGGAAAATGAGGAGTTGATAAATTCTGGTAACCCAAGGCATACAGAGCAAGTAACTACACCTGTACAACGTAATATTAACAGGAACCGTCCATTCCAAAGAAGGGAAGATTACCAGTTGGTCCAGTACAACCTCAATAATGATGATGATGTAATGGATGGATTAGGTGCAATGGGTGAAATCATTCCTCCACCGTTGGGACCTGGGGAAAAATTCAACATTACGAGTACTATGATCCAACTCCTCAATCTGAAGGGGTTGTTTGATGGCCTTCCTGGGGATGACCCAAACTTGCATCAGGTGAATTTTGTCACCATCTGTAAATAGTTTGATAACCTAGGAGTGGGACAAAATTCTATCCAGTTGAGATTGTTTTCATTGTCTGTGTCAGGGTAGGCAACATTGTGGCTGAATGAGCTGACACCCGATTCTATAACCAACTGGAGGCATTTGAAAAGAGCTTTCCTAGAAATGTTCTTTCTAACTTCCAGGAGGGTATAGTGAGGGATGAGACCAGTAAATTTAGGAAGCTCCCAACTGAAGCCTTGCATGAAACCTGTGAGAGATTCAAGAAGAAGCTGATGCAGTGTCCGACGCACAATATGATGGACATACATTTGATGGAGACTTTGTATAGGGATATTAACTCTGTTACAAAGCCAATTATTGATAATGGTGCTGGTGGTTCATTTGTTTATCTTACATTCCCAGAGGCTTCAGAGATGTTATAGATAATGACCAAACAAACTCGGGCATGGCATACTAGAGACTCTGTGGTAGCCAGCCCTACTGCTTCTGTAGGTATCACTGCGGAATAATACATAAGAGAAGAGGCACGTGACCCAGACATGGGTAACCTTAAAACATAGATGGACTTGCTAACCAAACACTTTCTATCAGGAAAGACTGAGAAGGTGAAAGCTGTGGGATCTTAGGATATAGTTGATGCTGATGCAGAAGAAGACGCGAACTATGTTAATAATTAGGGGGGTTTATGAGGAAATTGCCAAGGGAATCTAGGTTGGAACTTTTATGATAAGCCTGGTTATAAAGATAGGGAGTAGGAAAATTTGAGGAATAACAATTACAGGAGTGGTCTATATGTTCCTTCTGGCAATCGTGAGGCTGCGACAATAAGTTCTAAAAAGATATCTATGAAGGACATGATAGATAAATTTTTGAAGGGAGTGGAGGCTACCAACTCCGGTGTGACCACCATGAAGACCGATCTGACATCCATCAGTCAGTTGGTAAACTCACACTCCACCATAATCAAATAGTTGGAGCAGCAAATGAGCCAACTCTCCATAGCATTCAACCAGAGAAAGACCGGAACATTACTAAGTGATATGATCAAAAATAAGTAGAATGATGGCTCATGTATGGCGATTACCACTAGAATTGGTAAGATATTACCTGGACTTTCTATGGGAAAATATGTAGTTGATGAGGTAGTTGATGATGAACCGAAAGAAGGTGATCCAGTAGAGTATGAGAAGATGGATAATTCTGATGATGCCCCAAGAAAAGAGAAATAAAAGGATAAGGATGTAGTGTTGAAAACTATCCCAATACCACCACCTCCCCTTACTCAATGGTTGAAGAAGAAAATAGATGATGCAAAATTCAGCAAATTCATGGCAATGCTCAAACAATTGACAGTCAATGTGCCATTGGTTGAGGTACTTGAGCAAATTCCAGGCTATGTAAAGTTTATGAAATACCTTTTCACGATGAAACGGAAGGTTAGCCATGAGCCGTAGGACAATCTCCTTCATTATGGCACTATCTCCGCAAGGTCTTTAGTGCAGAAAAAGGCAGATCTGGGAGCATTTACCATCCCGTACATGATTGGGTCCCTGAATTTTAGAAAAATGCTATTCGATTTGGGAGCCAGTATAAACCTAATGCCACTTTCTGTGTACAAGAAATTGGGTTTTGGCGATCCTACACCGATAAAAATGTTGTTGGTGATGGCAAATAGGTCTGTGAAGTAGCCTGTGGGCATATTACACAATGTATTGGTAGTGGTGGATGATTTCATTCTGCCTGCTGATTTTGTAGTCTTGGATTATGAGTTGGACTTCGAAGTGCCCATCATCTTGGGTAGACCATTCCTTGCAACTGGGAGAGTTATAGTAGGCATGGAGCTGAACGAACTGAAGTTCAGGCTCAATGAAAAAGAAGCATGATTAGAAAATACACTAATCCATGACTCAGCAAAAGGAGATGTATGTTTTCTCAATGGTGGAGGTATTCTATGAAGATGGTAAAGGGGTATCAATAGGTTGTCTTGACACTGTCTGAGTAGTCAAGATAACCAAGTCATGCCGCGACATTAAATAAGGCGCTATTAGGAGGCAACCCAAAATTTTTATAGCCCAGTAAATTATTTATTTTTGTAGTTAGGTTCTAGTTCAAAGAAGGTGGAATCGATGTATTCATCCAAGTGCTCCTAACGACATTTTTGATGAGCTGTCACAATTGTGATAAGATTTCAGATTTGTCGTTAGAGATATCATCTCTAAAGAAGGTTTTGTTAAGGATGACGACATTTGTGATAAGCTATCACATTTGTGATGGCTTATCAGAAATATTATCACAAAAACCCCAAAATTAGCTGAAAGTCTGGGCCCAGGTGAAAAGATTCGACCCGGCCCAAACGCTGACTTTCCCACCTTTTTTCTTAGTTTTATTTTCTTTCCATACTTAGTTTAAGTTCTTCCGTTCTTTAAGGTATTTCCAAGTAAAATAAGAAGAAAACTTCCTTGTGTGTGGGGATTTGAAATAAAAATCAAGAATTGTTCTTCCCTCTACTCTCTCTTGCTCATGTAATCAAAGTGAAAGCACTCATCAGGTATGCTCAAGACCTAACTCTCCTTTTAAATTGGTAAGTGATAAATTGATGGAAACCCAAGTTCCCAAGAAGATTGAACCAAGTTCAGCTTGCAAAAGTAGGAAAATCATGAACTAGGGTTTGTTGTGCAAGATTGAGCTTTAAAAGTTCATCTCAAAAACAAAAATCAATGGGATTATAAGAGAAAATAGGACCAAAAATTAAGTTAAAGTCGAATTGGGGTTTTGTTTAGAGCTGACGACATACATAATAAGTTATCACAACTGTGACGGCTTGTCAGAAATGTCGTCAAAAGACGATAAGAATTTTGTGTGTTCTGTTTAAGGATGATGACATTCATGATAAGCTATCACAACTGTGACGGCTTATCAAAAATGTCGTCATACCTGGGACCTGAAGCATTACTAAACCCTTTCATGTGGAATGGAATTTCAATGATTGATGTGTTTGTGTTTGTACTCTTGAGGGTCGACTTATGGTTTTGTCTCTTACTGCAGGTCTTATAATGGCACCTAAAGTAAAGAAACCCAAATCTACAAGGAAGGAACAATAGAGGAGTGTACCTCAAAGACTCATCGATGAGGATTTTATTTATGAAGAGGAAGGGCCTCTACTCAGGAAGAAAAACAAGGAGAAAAGACCTAAAAAGACTTCACCACCTCCACCAGTTGAGGTTGAGGAGAGTGAAGAAAGTGACACTGAGCCAACAACATCTGAGCATACATCTTCTAAGAAGACGACCTCTGAGTAACAAAAGTCAGAACATGTTGAATCTGAAGAGCATGATTCAGATCATTCTGATTTCGAAGAGCATGAGTCTGAGCAACCTAAATTTGAGGAACCATCAATTGAGTCTCCTTCTGCTAATCCACAAGATGATAAAGAATCTTCGATTCAGGGAACGATGGTTAAATGCAAGAATACTGAAGTACGAGACGATACTAGGTGTCATATTCCCAAAGCTCAAAATTTTTTTTTGATGGGGTTCACAGAACTAAAATAAGAGTTGTTAAGAGGAAACTCTTTGAAGAGAAGAGAATCATCACTAAGGGGTTGAATAGGTATCCGGAGGTGGAGCAGAAATTTCATGACTATGATTTGGGATGGACCACACGAGGAGGAAATTCATTTTTACCTACACTAGTTAGGGAATTCTATGCGAACTACAAAGCTCGCTTAAAAAACATGTGTAAAGAAGGGGAAAAAGTAGCAGACCAACCTTTGTTGGATAAAGTTCTGGTACGGGGTGTAATGGTAGATGTTTATGAAGGGACAATCAAGAGGTTCCTTCATGGCCCAAGCTTCACTCCTCAGGCCACTTTACCTACTTTCTATGCCCAGTTAAAGCATCGATAAAATCAAAGGACTTGGTTAGCCATTCTCATAGATGATGGAGAACCAGAATGACTGACCAATCCGAGTGAAAGGATCTTCAAGGCATCCCTGACTTCAGAGGCAAGATTTTTGTGGGGTATTGTACATACCTGTTTGATGCCCACGGATGTGGATAATATCATCAGGGATATAGAGAAATATTAGTCATAAGTTTTATGGCTAACCATAAATTAAACTTTGGTGAGATTATTGCTGAAGAGATAAAAATTTGGGTCTCAAGGTTTGATAAAACATATCCCTTCCGTTGTTTAATTACAAGGTTATGTAGGGCATCCAATGTGTCAAAGATTGTAGGGTTAGAAGAAGAACTCCTTGACAAGAAACCCACAATCCTATCTAAAATGAGGAAAATTAGCTGAGGCTAATGCCTTTCAGGAGCGTATAGATTCCAACGGATCCACCAGTTATAGGTACCATCTCGGTGCCTAATGCAGAGATGCCGGATTCTAAAGTTGCACCTCCAACATCCGCAACAATGGCAGAATATTAGTGCCCAGTACTGAGACCAATCCTCTAGCTGCAGTGCCTACAACAGAATTTGCTTTCAGTCCTATGAATTTCAGGAGAGTAGCAAAGTAGTCCAAGTAGTGCGAGGCTTAGCATAAACTCTTTGCCAAGAAATTTGCAGCTGTAGTGGACAAGAGGGTTAAGGATGCACTTGATCCCAACAAGTCTCTGCTGGGTTGGATTAATGAATTGGAGAACCACTTTAATGCGCGGTTGAAAGAGAGGTCAGATCCATAGATGGAACTATTCAGGTCAGAACTAGCCAAGGTGAAAGCGGAGGTTGGAAAGCGACAGTAACACCATTTTATGGTGTCATCAGATCCGGCATTTGAGGAGTCTTATGGAGAAATCCCATTGTTTGATCTCACCGAGGAACCAGTAAAGAAAAAGAAGAAAAAAGGTGAGAAAAAAAGAAAGGGGAAGAGAGAGAGGCCCTAAGTGATGAATAAAGAAAAGAAGAAAAGAGGGCAAGAAAGAAGTCTTAAAAAGATAAGATAAAGAAGGCGAGGATTGAGTCCTTGGTTGACAATGAGAGATGGGAAGAAGCTATCCGAGCGAGAGTTGCAGGGGCCTCTACTAGTAAGCCTTCAGAGACTGATAGACCAACTGTACCTGAAAAGAGTGAGGCTCCTGATGGAGATAGGGTAGTAAGGTCAGGAACCCATGACCCCCAGGATTGATCTATTTCAGGTATAATCTAACCCTTAGTTTTGATTTTCTTTGATTTTAAGTTGAGCGTGTAGGGTAAATTATTGTTGTAAAATTTTGTAGTCAACTAAGTGAAATACTTGTACTTGAGGCAGTTGAATTGTTTTTGTGATTTTTGTACACCATTTTAAGCGGTCTACTTCTTTAACTGTGTGATTTGCATTTAAGTGTAACCACTGTGCATCTTTGTATGGCATTAGTTATAGAACAAAATAACCATTGCTAAACAGCTGCATGAACTGAATGAGTAGTATATTATGATATACCTTTGTTCCAAGTGTGTGTGAGATGTTACTTAGTTCCCTCTGTATGCTAAAACCAGAACTTGCCCGGTTAGTCTTACCTAGGTTGAAGGATAGGGGTTAGGAAAGGATCATAGGCCGCTTTGATTTCAGCTCACTATAGCCTAAATGACCTTCCCTATGTGTATAATATCCCTTGATCCCTATTTTGAGCCTAATTAGCCTATTTCTTTTTATGACCCCTGTCATCTTCCCATTTAGATCACAATGAACCTTTTTGGGTCCTGGTCCTCCTTGGACACTATGCACCTTAACTTAGGCAATTAGCCTATGTTAAGGGTGGATATCATAGGGTTGCATGATATAGAATGAGTATGACGAGAATTACCATAAAGGAAAAGAATAAAAATCTGGGTGCAGAGAAAAAGAGCAAAAAAAAAGAAAAATTATGAAAAAGAATAAGTGATTGTGGAAAAGAGCGCACCCATCCTAAATAAGTGTGATTAAGAAAAGAGAAGAGTAAAAAAGGCTAATGAGTGAAACCGCAAAAGGTTAGTGTAGTGTCAAGAAGGATTAGTCACTTTAAAGACCAACGAAGAGAAGACCTATAGTGATCCTAGCTGACCTATCTGAAGATCTTGGTAATGAAAATAAGAGCATGCCTATGGTACTTGGCATACATTGGTTGGAACTTCATTCTTAGAGTGAGCATTTTGATTGTCCCATGGTTAAGTATATGATTACTGATATGAGATGAGGGGGATTTCTTTGCTGTGAGGGCATACAAGATATTTTGCTAGTTGCTAACTTGTTTAGAGAGTGTAATACTGGTATATGCATGGTTGTTGTAGAAGAATTAATGGCGTATCTTGATTTTTGTGTATTTCATTGGTGTTATTCATTGTTCTTGAATTGACTGACCTTGGAGATGGTGAAAGTGTTTTGAGATGATATGGATGATTGACTGCCAAATGTGCTTTGTATTCTCTTAGTTGTTTTGAGTTTCTTAAGGACAAGCAATTGTTTTAAGTTGAGGGTGCTGATGTGTGAGCTAATGCTAACATATTTGAGGCTTTTTACTAAGAATAATTGAAAATTCTGAAGCAACTTTTGTCGTTTTTGATTGTTTTGGGTTTGATTTTGCAGTAGTAGCTAAGATGCCAGAGAACCAAAAAGGATGAAGACAAAAAAAGTTGAAATCTGAAGTAACAATAAACAATGTGTGGCTGACGCCATTTCTGATAAGTCATCAGCCTTATGATAAGCTATCAGCTTCATCGTCAGCCTTAAACAGAGAATAGATCTGAATTGAGAGTTGTGACAACATTTTGTGATAAGTCGTTAAGGACCTGATAAGTCGTCAAGATTGCCGTCAGCCTAAGGCAGAACATGAGAGTTGAGGTAGAAACTTGACGATATTTGTGACAAGTCATCAACCAGTTGATAAGACATAACCGTTTGTCGTTAGCATAAGGCAGCGAGTATCAAGAGCAAAGAGGATTTGACAACATTTGTGATAAGTCTTCAGCCTCCTGATAGGTTATCACAAATGGCATCACCTAATCCGAGGAATTTCTGAACTTTATTATTTTGTTTCCATAGTTAGGGTGAATTGTTTAAAGCATTGTTTGTGGTTTTCTTAGGGGTTCCGAACTTGAGTTTTGAGACACATATTTTTATTTTCTCTCTCTAGTTTCTTGGCTTGAAAAAGCAATTACTCTGAAGAGATTATAATCATTATTTTGGGATTTCCATTGTGATCTAATCTAAGAATCTCTAGTTTCTACTCATCTTGTGGTAAGTTTATCTTTCAAAAGCATAAATACAATTAGTTGTTTCGATTATTACACCATGAGTGGCTAAATTCCTTTATCCCAAATTATGGGATCTAGGGTTAAGTCTTTATAAGGTGCTAAGTGTTTAAGATTCGAAAGGTAATAGGACTCCTTGATAATTCTGAGATTTTTATTATTGTCTGTTGGTTGCAAACAATAGATAACACCTGCTTTTATTTTCTTGAGAAAGAAATCTAATATAGTGGGAAGTGAAATATCAACAGGGACTTAGAAACACTAAACTTTTGTTTAATAATCAACGTTGTAACAAGGTTGGTTAACCTGAGGTAAAATCTGGGAAGTGAATATAAATTCCCTAAGTCCGAGAGGATTAGGTAATTAAATGCTTAAGTAGGTCGAGAGACATTAAAGCATAACTTCAATAAAGATAACTTTTTGCCCTACCTACCGTGAGAATCTTGAACCACTATTAGCATCTGTCAAGTACCAAAACCCCTAGTGAACATAATTCTGGTTTCTCTATAAACTCTTGATTACGAACACTGAAACTAAAGTGACCAAAAATTACTTGTTAAACTAAAAACCCTCATTTGAGGAAACATCCAACTATCAGTTGATTAAATCACAAACGACTTAAGTTCACACCACATTCCCAGTGGGATTCGAACCCAGCCTAGTTGGGTTTTATATTGACAACGATCACTTACATTCTTATTCAAGAGGTGTAGTTTGAGAGTTATCACTCTAGCTCATACGTTACCTTCCCAACATGACTCAAAATTCAGAAGGGACCTACATATCGGGAAATAAGCTTTCCCTTTTTTCCAAATCTTTTCACCCCTTCGAACTAACGAACTGGCGATCTACATCTTTGCCCATAAAGAGCCTTAAATGGGGATATCTTAGTAATAGCATGATAACTTTTATTATAAGAGAACTTAATTAATAGAAAATGCTCATCCCAACTACCTCTGAAATCAAGAACACAATCCCTCAACATATCCTCTAGTGTTTGAATGGTTGTTTCTTCTTGACCATCTTTCTACAGATGTAAATATGAACTAAGATAAACTTGGGCACCAAGACCCTTATAAAAGGATTTCCAAAATAGAGAGGTAAATAGGGTACCCCTATCAGAGATGATGGACAAAGGAACTCCATGCAATCTGAATAACTCTCTGATATACAACTTATCATATTCTTCAGTTGTTTAGGACATTTGAACTGGTAAGAAATATGCTGACTTAGTCAGTCTATTTACAATAACCCAAATCAAATCATGATGATGACGCTAATGGGGTAATCCTGTCACAAAGTCCATATTCACCACTTTCTACTTCCAAGTGGGGATACCAAAATCTTGAAACGTAACACCAGGCCGTTGGTGCTCTACCTTAACCTGTTGACAAGTTGCACACTTGGCTACAAACTCTGCTATATATTTATTCATACCACTCCACCAATAGATTTCCCACAAGTTGCGGTACGTCTTGGTAGAACCTAGATGAATAAAATAACCCGCACCATGTTCTTCCGCCATAATCCATTGTCTCAATTTATCTACACATGGCACACATAATCTTCTCCAGTATCTCCACATACCATATCCCCCTTAGGATAAAAACTCTACCTTTTGGTCTTTAACTGACTCCTTCAATTTGACCAAACTAGAATCATTATCTTACTTTTCATTCAGTTTTGAAGCAAGAGAAGATTCTGAACGAATCTGGACCCAAATATTCCTTTCAGTTGAATCAACCAATCTCACACCCAATCTAGATAAATGGTGAACTTCTTGAACTATCTCTTTCTTATTGTTCTCCATATGAGCAACACTGCCTATAGACAATCTACTAAGGGCATCTGCCACTACATTAGCCTTGCCCAGATGATACAACACATCCATATCATAATCCTTCAACAATTCTAACCACCTTCTCTGACGAAGGTTCAACTCCCGCTGACTAAACATACACTACAAGATTTTGGGACCAGTGAACACATCAATATGTACCCCATAAAGATAGTGTCTATAGATTTTCAAAGCAAACACAATAACAGCTAGCTCAAGGTCATAGGTTGGGTAATTCTTTTCGTGAGGCTTAATTTGTCTAGAGGCATAGGCTATAACCTAACCTATCTACATCAAAACAAAACCTAAAAAACCTCTAGAGGAACCACAATACACAACTAAATCCTCTATAACAGCGGGTAATGCAAAAACTGGGGCCAAAGTGCATTGAGTTTTTAACTCCTGAAAACTCATATCGCAGGAATCTGACTACAGGAACTTAACTTTTTTTTGGGTCAATCTAGACATAGGAGATTCAATAGATGAGAAACCCTCCACAAAACGTCTGTAATAACCAGCTAAACTCAGGAAACTCCTAATGTCTGATGGAGAAATAGGTCTAGGCCAATTTCTTCCATCTTCTATCTTTTTAGGATCAACTCTAATCCCCTAATAGGAAATCATATGACAAAGGAAATCTACTGACCTTTGCCAAAATTTTCACTTGCTAAATTTGGCAAACAACTGGTGATCTCTAAGAGTTTGCAACACAATTCTAAGATAGTCTGCATGATTATCCTCACTACGAGAGTTGGAAAGGATATCGTTGATAACGACTATGACAAACATGTCCAGATACTATAATCAGTCTGTTTGTCAAGTCCATGAAGGCTATTGGGGCATTGGTTATCCCAAAGGACATAACAATAAACTCAAAATGACCATAACAGGTTCTTAAAGCTGTCTTTGGAATATCACACTCCCTTACTCTAACCTGATGATAGCCGAATCTAAGGTCTATCTTAGAGAAATAACTTGTACCTTGGAGTTGATCAAATAAGTCATTAATTATAAGAAGAGGATATTTGTTTTTTAATGTAACTTTATTCAGTTGATGGTACTCAATGCACATACGTAAAGAACCATCTTTCTTTCGCACGAATAGGATGCGAGCTCCCCATGGAGAAACACTAGGCCTTATGAAACATTTATCTAAAAGATGTTTGAGTTGCTCTTTTAACTCTTTAAGATCGGTGGGAGCCATACGATATGGAGGTATTAAGATAGGCTGAGTATTTGGAAGAAGGTCAATCCGGAATTTTATTTCCCTATCGGGATGGACCCCTAGAAAATATTTGGGAAATATATCAAGAAACTCATTAACTACACTGGCAGACTGAACTGTTGGGGTCTCAGACTTAGTGTCTTTGACTTGAATAAGATGATACATACACCTTTTTGAGATCAACCTTCTGGCTTTAAGATAAGATACGAAAAGACTCTTGGGAGACACTGAATTACCTTTCTACTTAAAGACTGGCTCATCTAGAAACTGAAACTTCACCACTCAGGTGCGACAATCTATGGTTGCATAACAGGAATAGAGCCAGTCCATACCAAGAGTAAGGTCAAAGTTAACCAAATCTAACTCCATTAAGTCTGCTAACATAGTTTTATGAAGAACAGTGATAGGACACCTTTTACAGATATGTTTGGTAACAACTAACTCACCTACAGGGGTAGAAACCAAAAATGGCTCAGGGATTTTTTCAGTACATATTTCAAAATTTAGTACAACTAATGGGGTCACATAAGAGAAACTCAACCTAGAGTCTAACAACATATAAACATCAAGATAAAAGACATGAAGCATACCAATAACAACATCTGGTGAATCCCCCTACTCCTGAGGGGATGGAAAAGAATAAAACCAATTCTGGCGCTGACCACCAAAGGTACTAGATGATGTCGGAACTAGGCGACCTAGAGGAGCTGGTGCACTAGTATCCTGAGTCTAGGGACAAATATCTCTATTTCCTTATTTAGTGTATGGACACTCTCTAATTCTATGACCCAACTTACCACAACCATAACAACCTTTTTATCTATCTAAATACTCTTCATGGTTATTCTTACCACACTTAGCACATGGAGGATAACTGGGCCTTCCCCTCATACTATTATGAAATTTAGACATAAAATACTTACCCCACTGCTCTTTCCTAGCTTTGGGAGTGAGAGCACTAGCTGAATATGGTGCTAGCATAGATGAATGATTCTAAAGCTGCGAATGATTTCCCCCTTAAGACCTAGCCTGGCCATACTCAAACTACCCTATTCTAGCCTTCTTATTTTCCCTCTCTCTTCCCTTTAACTTCTCTGCCTCAATTTACTGAGCATAAATCATTAGTCTAGCAAGATTCATGTCTCCAATAAGCAAGGCAGTCCTACACTCCTTGACTACCATGCTAGACACTCCAGTAACAAACTTACTCATACTTGCCTTAAGATTCGCCATCATATCTGGGGCATACTTAGACAACTAATTGAACTTAAAGCAGTACTCCTTAACTATCATTGAGCCCTGCCTCAAATTCACAAACACCTCTATCTTAGCTTCTCTCATTTTATGCGGAAAGGACCTATCTAGTAAAGCATCTTGAAATACCTGCCAACTTGTAAGAGATGCATTCTTATCTCTACCATTCTTCTACATAACAACCCAGTCATACGCTACATCCTTCAATCCATAAGATGCCAACTCTACACTCTTCTTTTCAAAATTATGCATAATTTGGGTGATCTTCTTCACCGCATCTAAATAAAGCTATAGTTCCTCACCTTCCTTCGACCCAAAGAACTCTGGAGGATTCATTTTCATAAAATATTTGATGTTGGCTGTAGCTAAGTCACAATTCTTCTGAAGTGGGACTACAGCCTAATGTTTTCCCTAAACATTGGCAGTCACTACATGGGCCAACACCTGAAAGGCATCCCTAAAATCAGCATTGGATACATTCTCATTCATAGGATTTGCAGGCTAGAGTGTCTTGTTATCATTTCTGCGGGCGTTAGCTCGACGAGGAGGCATATTCAACTGTCACATAAAAGCACAA
The DNA here is from genome assembly GCA_030864215.1 of Capsicum pubescens. NCBI lineage: Eukaryota > Viridiplantae > Streptophyta > Magnoliopsida > Solanales > Solanaceae > Capsicum > Capsicum pubescens. The sequence goes on along the minus strand of CM061543.1, from coordinate 98,687,433 downwards.
GTTAAAAGCAGATAGATATACTGTAACCACAATAGATCATAAAAGAAAGAGATGATTTCCTAAGAACGTCCCGTAGCTTCTTGGTCATAAATGTGGCGCACTTTACACCTATGATCAACACTCTATCTAACGCGACTTTTCTAACTTCCTAGAACTCTTATAAACCTTAGTCTCTGATACAAAGTTTATAATTCCCCGAAATTGGATCTCAAGACGTCACACAGTGATCAATACTATGAGTATCCTTAAGCTAATCCTGTTTGCCTTCTACTAGATCTGAGTCTCATAATAATGGAAATATAGACATAAAATTCATACTAGATGAGGAAACTGAATGAAATATCTAAGAATAATTTGAATATAACCTTTAAAAATCAATACTATAAGTCTAAATCAAATGTAGGAGTCTGGCCAGCCTGTACTACTAATAACTAGAGAGCCACTGGGACAAACCCCTAGCTGACTCAAACTATCTAAAAAGAATACTGAATCATCTAACTTTATAGGATAAGAATAAACTGAATGACTATTTCCACAAACTATGAGGACTCACCAACTGTCAGATGTAGATAAAGATGCTCGAATAACTCATGTTGTTGAAACTGAGCACCTGGTCCAACATTATGAGATAATATCGCACATAGACGTATATATGGATCAATAATTTGAGGATGTACTAAGTATACGGGGGTGAAGCGCATAAGTAAAACATCATCTCATCATCATAATTTGTAAAGCAGTGCATGCTAAATGTAAATCACTCACATAAGCTGGAATATCTGAAATATTGAAATCTGAAATTATGAATAGCAAATCATACTTTGTAAATCTAGTAAGTCATAACATTTAGTTCTGAAAGTTGTGCTAATACTCTATATTTAAATCATACTGTCTAACTGTAGAAAGGACTCACTTCTATGTCTGAAAGCTGAAATCTGTAACTGTTATCTTTTTGTAAAGTATAATCTGAATAAAATTATGAGCCTTTACACTTAGTTTTCTAAAAGCTTTTCTATTAATATTTTACTTTAACTAGTAGGGAGGTTCTCTTAATCAACATAAACCATGTGAGCTAACATGGAGCCCAACGTCACATTCCCCTGTGGGGAAAACCTCATGATGGGGAGAGGGTCATACTCTTGCCAAGGAGTATAACCTAAGCTGTGTGAACACATCTGTAACTGTCACCCATATTGGAATGGGGATAATCTGAGTCTGTACCTACGTTGACTACGTAGTTTTGTAGAAGATAGGTCATGCTAATCCCACACTTCCTTCTAGGTGGTAAATACTACTCCCTTTAAATCTGCATGTTCATTATAATAGAAATCCACTTTAAAATCTAGTATAATGGTTCATTACAAAACCAATTATTCTTTTAGCTAAGTCATTCTGTAAATAAAGCTAATCTAAATTCTATAATCTCTAATAAATTTGTAAAGAGGATTCCAAATCTTATATGAGGATCAGAAGATAAAAACTTTAATGAAAATCTATAATTAATTTGATCATAAGATGCTTAAAGCATCATCTTTCTTGAAATATCAACATATAAACTTGGGCTTAGTAACCCATCCATCAAGTTCATGTAAACACAACATAAAGTTCATGCTTTATAATGAAAACAATAATAATTCATCTAAAAAGTTGAAAGTTACTGCAATAGGCACGAAAATATGAAAATAAACATACAATTCATCTTCAAAATCTCTCAAAAACTTATAATCTTTATAATAGAAATAATGGGTATGAACCCTAATTCAAATCTCATGGATATTCATTCAAAATCATATGAATTTGTAATTTAAAACTTGGTTTTGGGAACAAGGATGGATAAAGATATTTGTTCATAAACCCCACATACCTTAATTGATGATTAGATGAAGAAACTTGAATTATTGATTCCTATTTGAGTTCTTGAAGATGAGTTCTTGATTATCTTGTCTTGAGAATCCTCAATTTGGAGGTTTCATGGAGAAACAATGGAGGAATTTAATTTCTTGGAGAAGAATCTTTGAATTCTAGGGTTTTTCGTTGAGAGAGAATGGATGAAAATTGTATAAAGTGCTTAAGAATGGGCTAAATCCTTTGTTTTTGGTGAATTGGGGGCTTGGGAATTGACCAATGTGCCCTTTTTAAACTTTTAATCGAAACTGTCAAAGAAATATTTTTCTAAATTGACATACCACCGCAACGTGCCACTATCATGGTGGCTCACTGAAAAATGACAACTGGGGCCTGGAAGTTCTCCGCGACGCGGAGCTATCGCGATACTCTACTTAATTATCATTTGGGCCATCACAGCGATGTGCCACCATCGCATGCGCTATTGGAAAAGGACAAGTGGGAAATAAATCTTCTCCGTGATATGGGGCTACCACAGAGGACCACTAGAATTTGCCGATTGGGAATTTACCCTTCACCGCGACACGGTGGTTGCTCAAATGGCATATTACGTTACTAAAATTGTCCTAACATCTTAACCGAGTATTAGATTTAGGCAAAATTGAAATCGATAGAAAGCTTATCCAATTTCCCACACCATGGAGGGTCTAAATATGAAAAAATCCACATGGAATAAAATTTGTTCATTTTTGAATCTAACCTTGGACATTCTAGGAGAGAAGTTAAGCTAGTAAATGTACGGGGTATTACAATATCTCCCTCTTGGGAACATTCATCCTCGAATGATGCAAATTAAGAGGATAATACCGAGGGAACTGAAATCACATACTAACATGCATAATTGAAAACATTTTTACATGACTGAGTTTGAAATGTGATATATGATTGAGTTGATTCATGAATGAATGTAACGACAGGAAGATGATTATATAGATGGAACTGAGAATGGAAAAGAGATAATCAAAGGATAAATATTACCTTAAACTGAGTCTCAGTTTGCAGAGAAAAGATGAGGGTACTAGTATGCATGTCTGCTTCTGCTTCCCTAGTGGTTCCCTCAAGATACTGATTCCGCCAAAGAACTTTGACCAAGGGAACTTCTTTGTTCCTCAATCTACAAATCTAACAATCAAGGATTTCAACTGGGATTTCTTCTTAAGAAAGGATGTCCTAAACATCTGTACTTTTGAAAGGGACTACTATAGCTGGGTCGCCAATACACTTCTTTAACAAAGAGACATAGAATACTGATGCCAAATCTGCAAGCAACTCGAGCTCCTAAGATACTTTTCCAAAGAGTCTAAAAATCCTATAGGGCCAATATATCGTAGACTAGGCTTTCCTTTCTTGCCAAATCACTTCACTCCCTTCATGGGAGAGATTTTTAAATAGACTAAGTCACCGACCTCAAACTCAAGATATCTTATTCTCTCATCTGCATAGGATTTCTGGCAACTTTGGGTTGTCTTAAGCCTCTCCCTAATTGACTGAACTTTCTCCATCGCATCAAATACTGAATGTAGATATATCAATACAGTTTCACCTACCTCAAACAAACCAAAAGGAGATCTACATCTCCTCCTATAAAGATCCTCATATAGAGCCATCTGAATAATGAAAGGATAACTGTTATTGTAGGCAAACTCAATCAAAGGCAAGTGATCATACCAACTACCCTTAAAGTCGATAACATATGCTCTCAACATGTCCTCTAGGGTCTGAATAGTACTCTATGCCCTACCATCTGCCTGAGGGTGAAAGGATGTACTGAGCTGAACTTGGGTACCAAGACCCTTTTGAAAAGCTTTCCAAAAGTGAGAGGTAAACTAAGTACCTCTATCTGAAATAATAGACATGGGACTCCGTACTATCTAACCAAATCTCTAATATAGATCTCTGTATAGTCTTTAACTTTATAAGAAGTATGAACTGGAAAGAGATGGGCTGATTTGGCCATCCTGTCAACAATAACCCATATTGAATCATACTGACAACGCGAACGAGGCAACCCTATCAAAAAATACATGTTTACCTCTTCCTACTTCCAAGTAGGAATATTGAACTCCTACATTATGCCACTTGGCCTCTACTGCTTAACCTTAACCTGCTGACAATTGTAAACTTAGCTACAAATTCTGCAATATCCCTTTTCATACTACTCCACCAATAGATTTTTCAAAAATCATGGTACATCTTAGTGGATCCTAGATAAATAGAATAACTCACACCATGTGCTTCTGCAAGGATTTTTTTTATCTCAAACCATCAATACACGACACACACAACCTACCCTGACATTGTAACATACCATCTCCCCCTTGGGAGAAAACCTCTACCTTATGATCTCTAACTACTTCCTTCAACTTAACTAGACTGGAATCCCTATCTAATTTCTTCTTTATTATGGAAACCAAAGAAAATTCCAAACTATTATGAGCCCATACACTACCCTCAGCTGAATCCACCAACCGCACACCTAATCTAGAAAGCTGATGAACCTCCCTGTCTAACTACTTCTTATCATCCTCTACATGAGCAACACTACCCATACACAATCTACTAAGGGCATCTTCCACGATATTGTTCTTTCCTGGATGATACAAAATACTCATTTCATAATCTTTCAACAATTCTAACCACCTTCTCAACAAATATTTAAACTTTTTTGCGAAAACACATATTGCAAACTTTTGTGATTTGTCAACACATCAACATAAACCCTATACAAATAATGCCTCCAAATTTTTAAGGCAAACACAACAGCTTCCAACTCAAGATCATGGGTAGGGTAATTCTTTTCATGAGGTTTAAGCTATCTAGAAGCGTAGGATATGACCTTACAACTCTGCATCAAAACATAACCCAAAACAACTCTAGAAGAATCACAGTAAACAACAAACCCATTTGAACCATCTTGCAACATCAAAACTAAGGCTGAGGTGAGTCGAGTCTTCAACTCCTAAAAACTTTTCTCACAAGAATTTAACCACTAAAACTTGACTTTTTTCTAAATCAATCTGGACATGGGGGATGCAATAGACGAAAACCGTTTAACAAACCATCGATAATAGCCAGCTAAACCCAAGAAACTCCTGATATTTGACGAAGAGATAGGTCTGGGCCAATTTTCACTTCTTTGGTCTTTTGAGGGTCAACTCTAATGCCATCACCAATAATAATATGGCCAAGGAAAGCTACTGATCTTATCCAAAATTCATACTTACTATATTTGGCAAACACATGATGGGCTCTAAGAGTTTGCAATACAGAGATTGGCTACATGATTATTTTCTTTACGAGAATAGAAAAGAATATCATCAATGAAGACTATGACAAACATGTCCAAGTACTGCTTGAACACTCGGTTCATCAAGTCCATGAAGGCTGCTTGGGCATTCGTTAGAATAAAAGACAAAACTAGAAACTTGAAGTGACCATACCACGTTCTGAAAGCTGTTTTCAGAATGTCACATTCTCTGAATCTGAGCTAATAATAGTCGGATCTGAGGTCTATCTTAGAAAAATAACTGGAACTCTAAAGTTGGTCTAACAAGACATAGATTTTGGGAAGTGGATACTTATTCTTGACTGTCACCTTGTTCAACTGCCGGTAGTCAATATACATTCTAAGAGAACCATTTTTCTTTCACACGAAAAAGACTGGAGCTCCTTATAGGGAAATACTGGTCCTGATGAATCCCTTATCTAAGAGGTCTTTCAACTGCTCTTTTAACTCCCTAAGCTCATCTGTATCCATTATGTAGGGAAGAATAGAGATAGGCTGGGTATATGGAAGAAGGTTTATTCTGAAGTTAATTTCTCTTTTGGGAGAAACTCCGATAAGATCTGCAGGGAACACATCTGGAAATTCACTTAATATTGAAATGGACTAGAGACTGGGAGTCTCATAATTAGAATATTTGACTCGAACAAGATGGTAAACATATCCCTTTGATATCATTTTTCTTACTCTAAGGTACGAAACAAGATGACCTCTAAGCTTTGAAGTACTACTCCTCCACTCAAGGACTGGTTCATTCAAAAATTGAAAATGAAAAACTCTATTTCTACAATGAACTAAAGCATAGCATGAGTAGAGCTAATCCATGCTGAGAATGACATCAAAATTAGTCATCTCTAACTCTAAAAGGTCTATTGAAGTGACTTTTTGAGATACTATAACTGGGCAGTTTCTGTATACCCTCCTGGATAGAATAGATTTACCTACTGAGGTATACACTGAGAAAGGATATACTTGAGTTTCAGGACTGACATCAAAATTAACAGCTATGTAAGGGGTCATAAAAGAAAGTGAAGTTTTGAGATCTATCAAAGTATAAACATGTAAATGGAAGACCTATAACATACCCGTAACCACATAAGGATAACTTTCCTAATATTGTCAGGACTGGAGTGCATACAATCTGTTTGGGCGCTGACCACTGGTTGCGCTGGAAGCGACACCCTGCTGAGTTAGGAAACTGGAAGGAACTGAGGGATGGCTAGACTGACCCTACTGACCACTCTTTGGGCATTCCCTGACTCTGTGGCCTAGCTTGCCATACCCAAATCTCACATAACTATTGTCTTTACACACATCCTGATAATTTCTACCATATTTTTTGCAAAGAGGATTAGTGCGATTGCTATTTACACTGCCCTGGGACTTAGAGCCCGACGCTCTATCCCGATTATCATTTCTAAACTTTGGAACTAGAGCACTAGATAAAGACAGAGCTAGGGATGAATATTTTTGATGAAATTGAGGATAGTTACCCCTCTCCGACCATGGTTGAGCAAAGTTAAAGCTACCTTTCCTAGCCCTCTTATTCTCTTTTTTATTTCTATTTAATCTTATCCTTCTCAATTTGCTGAGCATGGACCATAAGCTTAGACAAGTCTATCTCCTTAATTAACGTTATGGTCCTATACTCCTTGACCACACTATCAGCTACACTAGAGATAAACTTACTCATCCTAGACCAGTTATCAGCCACCATCGAAGGAGTATACCTGGACAACTGAGTAAACTTAAGCGAATACTCCCTTACACTCATGTTACCCTGTTTTAGATTTATGAACTCCTATACCTTAGCTTACCTCAACTCTAAAGGGAAGAACCTGTCTAAAAAGGTTGTGGCGAACTCCTCCCACTCTACAGGCGTTGTATCTGTGCCTCTATCCCCCTTCCACTACTTATACCAGGTGTGAGCTACATCCTACAACTAATAAGTATCCAAATCTACACTCTCACTAGAAATGACACCCATAATTTTCATCATCTTCTGAACCATATCAACGAATTCCAATGGATCCTCATCAGACTTGGATCCTATAAACAAGGGAAGGTTTATTTGGGTGAAGTCTTCAATCCTAGTTGTGGTAGTATTAGCCACTAGATTGGCTGGGATAACAGCCTGCTGATTATTTTAGATCAAAAGTAGTGAATACATCTCTAAACTCGGCATGAGAAACATGATCATTCAGGGGGTCTTCCTAAACAAGCGGAGGTGCAGGCTGATTTTCTTTTCTTCTTCTGTTGTTCTTTCTAGGGGGGATTTTTATAAATGGAAGGAAGATTGAATTAGAAAGAAATTTTAAATTGAGCTCATGCTCATTCGCATGATATGAACACTAAAAGAAGGAAAACTTTTCCTAAAACATCATGTATTCTCTTGTCCATAAGTATGGCACGCTTCACACCCATGCACAAGACTCTACTCAATGTAGCTTTTAGACTCCTTAGGACACTTTAAAACCTCAGGCTTTGATGCCAAGTTTTTTCATGACCCAACGCAACCTCTGAGTCACAACAACAGTGCTTACGGTCCCAACAGATCACAAGCTAACCCATGAACTAGTACCTACTGTCAGCACTGAATAATGGTAATAAAATACACATGTGCAGAAATAACTGAATAATGTCAAAGGTTTTACGTACTTAAATTAATACAACAAAGTTCTCAAGTCCAAAATATAAACTAACATACTAAAAAACTGACTAAAAAGATTAACAAATTAACTTACTGTCTGAAATGTTTGAAAGCCTCTAAAACTGACTTAAAAGAGTTGATGGGATAGGCCCCAACTAACTCTGAATGATAACTTAAGGAAATACTAAAATACTGAAGTAAACTAAAACAAACAACCATGTCCTTAATAGATAAGGACTCACCATGACTATTGTTGTTGATAGGCTAAACTATTTACATACAGTCAGGAGCCTAAGCATCTAAAGCTATGATATTAAACATCATAATGCAAGAAAAGAGAATGTAATCAGTACTTTGAATGTGCTGGTATGAGGGATAAGGTTAGGCTAATATGCATAGGTTCATGTGCATGAATATAACTAATTGAATGAATATCATGAGGTAACTGAATATAAATGCATAAAAATTGTGAAATATGTGAATGTATGACCAAGCATAAAATATGTTCTAAAATTATCTGCAAACTAACGTACTAAAATAGTGATAACAGAATGTTATGGTCAAACAAACCTTAAATTGGATTCTACACTGAATATTGGACTGAGACTGTGGGAGCTATCTTCTAACAGATATGCCTCGATCTGAGCTACTTGGGGTCCAACCTGTTACCCAGTTGGAAGTGTGGCAGTATCGTTCCATGAGTACTAATAATGATTGTGTGGATCCACTAAAGTAAAGTCCCAAAGGACTAAAGAGTCACCCTCTATTGGTAGGTGCCTGGGTGAGATATGAGTCAACCCTAAACTAGAAGTTTAACATCTCAAACCTACATTGGTTACATAGTTTTAGAACACAGGGATTGCTACTAAGAGTCACACCCTCTACTGGAAGGTGATTCCCAAATCCTGGGATCGCTCGATGCTAAATCCAAATCCTAACTAAACTGACTCAGATTATTGAACTGATCTAAGTTTAACTAATTATGATAACTGACTGAATGGATAATGCTCATACATATCTGAAACCATTATAAAAGATACTCAGACTAAGTCAACAGCTAAGTTTCTGGTATTCATAATTCCAACATTGAATAGAAGTATCAACAAAAACATATATAGCTTTACAAATAATAATAGGGATCATTGTTAAAAAATCATATCTTAGGAATTTCAACAAGCACACATGGGTCATGATTTAAAGAATAGGAATAGTTAAATCATGTGATAATAGCATAGTTGCAATATTAAAGTCACGGGTTAAGGATTTAACATGAAAATAATCGTCATTCAAACGTGTCAAGGGAGAGTTGCAATGAAATCACATAGTAAACATGATCAAAGTCAAACATATGAGATTCATGGATATAGTTCATAGTAACTTGTTAAAACCATAATTTAAACTTAAAAAAGGATTCTTGGACTCCATGGGTGAAAAAGGGCCTATGGATGAACATCAAACATACCTTACAGCCTTAATCTTGGAAGAGGATTACTTTTCTTAAACATTCTAGGTTTGAGAAGTACAATTTCTTGGTTTTCTTGAAGGTAAGACACATGAAACTGATGATCTTAGGGAAGGGTTAGGGTTTAATTTAGAGAGAAATTGAGGAATTTTGGCATATAATGCCTTAAATAAAAGGTAATCCCGTATTTTTATGGATTGAGGTAAAGGGAAAAGATAAGACTGCCCCTCTGGGATTTAAATTCATAACTGGAATTCTGAATTGAGCATCACAACGACGTGATGAACCCCTCATCATTATATCCACCACAACGCGATCCAATCGCGGTGAGGTTCTAGAAACAAAATCCAAACGTGCCTCAATCCACTTTTGTAAAATTCATAACTTCCCGGCACATGCTCCTTACACACCTAAACATGAATTAACTCAAAAGCTTACATCTCGGGTTCAGGAAGGTCACTTTAAAAATCATCTAAGTTAAGAGGCCAAAAATAAAACTAAGTCACCAACACTTAGCTAAATTTTCTGGTTCTAAGTCTCTTATGCATTAAGTATGAGATGAACTGAGTTATGACTAATACGGGATATTACATACATATTATTTGAATATTTTAAATATACTACATGTTTTACATAAAATATGTCTGCATGCTATATGTTTTATAAAATGTTGATGCACAGGTTAAATGATTCATAGAATATTTGATCACATTTTACGTGCATGCACATTAGAGATTATTCGTTCAAAGATCATAAGGTTATTTTTTTACATGTTATAGCCATCATATATACTTTATTTATATCTCTGTTTCATAGTGTAATTATTTGTGTATTATATGTTCCATAAGTTCCAATGATTTAAATGTCAAGTTTAACTGCTCACATGACACATGTTTAATTTTGTATAGGTTGTAGACGTATTTTTTCAAAGATTATATTTCACATGCTCATTTGTCATAATTAAGTTATTTACATACTATGCTTTACTATAATATTAAGATTTAAGCATCAAGTACTTTCATAGTTTACTTTATATAATTATATGACCATGTAACAATATAGTCCATTTATCTACATGTTATATATATTGTAGAATATCGTTTATAGCTTGTAGGCTTGATATATATATTTATTTATATTTCACCCAATTTATGATATAGTCATTTGAGTATTATATGTTTCATTACGTATGTGTTTAGAAATGTCAAGAGACTATTTGCTTATATAATATATGTGTAACGCCCCAAAATCTATTCTTGAGATGTCACTCGGTGCCCAGGACTACGAGTAGCCCTAAGCCAACCCTGTTGGTATACTACTAAGCCTAATTCTTGTAATAATGGAGATGTAGACATAAAATTCATACTAAATGCAGAAATTCTCTATAATATTTGAGAAAATATCTGAAAACATTAAAACTGAATAATCTGTATCAACAATAGTAGTCCGACAAGACTCTACTACTAATAACTAGAGAGTCACTAGGACAAACCCCCACCTAACTCAAACTGTGTGAAAGGAAATGCTAAAAGCTCATAAACTGATAAATTGCAAAATCCAAATGGATAGAATAAGTCCCTAAACAATAAGGACTCACCAACTGGAATATAGATGAAGATGCTCGAACTACTCACGCTGCTCATACTGAGCACCTATACCTACATTATGAGACAATGTAGCACATAGACGTATATGTGAATCAGCAATTTGAGGATGTACTGAGTATATGGGGTTGACAATGCATGCTAAATGTAAATGACTCAAATAAGCTGGAATGTCTGAAATACTAAAATTAATAGTCATGAATAGCAAATCATACTTTATGAATCTAGTGAGCCATAACATTTAGTTCTAAAAGCTATACTCATATTCTCCATTTTAAACCATTTTGTCTAAGTGTAGAAGGACTCACTACTGAATTTGAAATCAGAAAGCTGAAATCTGAAGCTATTATCTTTTATGTAAGGTATAATCTGAGTAAAACTTATGAGCCTTTACACTTCATTTTCTAAAAGCTTTTTCTGTTCTAAAATCTGTAGTTTGTAAGCTTTAAAACTTTAGGTAAAATACTTTATCTTAAAAGTTGTATATCTTTTACTTGCATGGAGAAATACTTTAAAATTATCTACAAGGGAGGTTCTCTTAACCGACATAAACCATGCGAGATACATAGATTCCTACATCTCGTCCTCCTAAGGAAGAAACCTCACATTGGGGAGAGGTGTCATACTCTTTACAGGGAGTATAACCTCAGCTTAAGTGATCATAAATCTGCCCACTATGGGCACTAAATCTCAATCCTATGGTGGCACGTAGTTCTGGGGCATGAGACCTTGGAATCATACCCATCTCAGTTCTAAATACTACTCCCTTTAATTTTGTACGCTCATCTTGTTGGAAATCCACTTTAATACTTGTATAAGAGTTTATTATGAAACCCGTTATGCATTTATCTGAATAAATCTTTAAATGAAGCTATTTTTGTTTCCAGTAATCTTTAGTAAATTTGTAAAGTGGATTCCAAAACTTATCTGAGGATCAAAATATGAAAACTTTAGAGAAAATCTGAAATAATTAGATCATAGGATGCTTAAAGAATCATCATTCTCAAAATCTCAACTTATAACTTGGGGATTAACAACCCATATATCAAACTCATGCAAAAGCATCATAATAATCATGCTTATTAATGAAAACAATGAGAATTTATCTCAAAATATAGAAATTACTGCAATAAGCATGTAAATATGAAAATAGACATGCAATTCAACTTATAATTCTCTTTAAATCTCATAATATTGTAAATGGCAACTTTGGGTATGAACCCTAATTTCAAATTCATGGAAAAATCATAGAAAATCAAATAAATTTGTAATTTAAAATAAGTTTTGGGCACAAGGATGAAAGAAGTATCCTTGTTCATAACCCCACATACCTTAATTGTTGCTTAGATGAAGAAACCTTTAATCTTGGATACCTATTGAGTTTTTGATGATGGGTTCTTGATGTTGTTTCTTTAGAAACCCTCAATTTGGATCTTTCTGGGAGAATCTATGGAGGATCTTCATTCATTGTAGAATAAGCTCTTGGTTTCTAGGGTTTTGCTTTTGAATAGGATGATGAATAATGAGCATAGTAGTCTTAGGAATTGATTAATCTTGTGTTTTGGATGGATTAGGGGATTGGGAATTGTCCAAAATACCCTTTTAAAATTGCCTAAACTAAGCCGGTAAAACATAATTGGGTCCCAATGTAATGGGCCACCGCGATGCACCACTATCCTGGTGGCTCACTAGAAATTAACGACTGGAAAATTGGGGACCTCCGCGACGCAAAGCTATCGTGTTGATCCACTGGATTTTGACAATTGGGTCCTGGGACTTCAAGTCGACGCGACACCATCGCGGTGCTCTATAGGACTGCCTTTTTGTCCTTCGGCGCGATGCGCCACTAAAGCGTTGGACAACTGGAAATTGACAAATCATAAAATGGACCTCTCCGCGATGCGTGAAAATCGTGAAGTCTCACTGGAAATTGACAATTATGATTTTACGCTTCTCCACGATGCACTTAGGGTCAAAATCACGGTGTTTTAAAACTGGAACTTAAAATAGCCATAACTTCTTAATCGACTATCAAATTTAGGCAAATTTTATATTATTGGAAAGGTTATTCAATTTTCCATACAATAGGAGGTCTAAATCTGAAGAATTCAATACGAAATAATTAATATTCACTTTGGAAGATCTCCCTTAACATTCTAGGAACGAATCTAAGCTAGTAAAAGTTTGGGGTATTACAATATCTCTCCCTTGGGAACATTCATCCTCGAATGTGGCTAATTAAGCTGAAAAAACTGAGGAATCCGAGGCTATAAGCTACCATGCACAACTGAGATAAATTGAGTAACTGAATCTCAAATATAATGAGCTACTGAACTAATCTGAAAGTGCCTGAATTCTCATAAAAATACTATATAGCTGAATCTGAGAATGAGGAAAAGAACTGAATGAAGGAAACTATTACCTTCGGCTGAATTTGAGTTCTTGGGGAAGAAATGAGGATACTTGGTACGCATGTATGCTTCCGCTTCCTAAGTAGCACCCTGAATGGACTGATTTTACCAAAGTATTTTGACCAAGAGAACTTCTTTGTTCCTTATTCTACGAATCTGACGATCAAGAATCTGTACTGGAACTTCTTCATACGAAAGACTATTCTGAATATCGGTATAATCTAGAGGAACTACAACAACTGAATCATCCATGCATTTCTTTAACAAGGACACATGGAACACCGGATGAACTGAGGAAAAATCTGCAGGTAGCTCAACCTCATACGCCACTTTCCTAACATGACTCAAAATATGAAAGGGACCACCATAGTGGGGACTAAGTTTCCCCTTCTTACCAAATCTCTTCACCCCTTTCATGGGTGAAACTTTCAAATACACTAGATCATCAACCTCAAACTCAAGATCTCTTCTTCTCACTTGTGGATAAGATTTTTGACGACTCTAGGCTTCTTTTAATCTCTCTCTAATTAACTAAAATTTCTCCATGGCTTCAAACATAATGTTTGGCCCAATCAAAGCGGCCTCACCCACTTCGAAACAACCAACCGGTGATCTACATCTACGCCCTTAGAGAGACTCAAACGGAGCTATATGAATGCTAGCATGATAACTGTTATTATAAGCAAACTCAATCAGCAACAAATGTTCATCCCAACTACCTTTGAAATCAAGAACATAAGCTCTCAACATATCTTCTAAAGTCTGAAAGGTCCTTTCTGCCTGATCATCTGTTTACGGATGAAAAAGTGAACTGAGATAAACTTGGGTACCAAGACCTTTCTGAAAACCTCTCCAAAATTGAGAGGTAAACTGAGTACCACTATCTAAGATAATAGATAAGGGAACTCCATGCAATCTAACCATCTCTCGGATATACAACTTAGCATAATCTTCAGTCGTATAGGATGTGTGAACTAGAAAGAAATGCACTGACTTAGTCAATCTGTATACAATAACCCAAATCAAATCATGATGACAACGCAAATGGGGTAAACTAGTCACAAAATCCATATTCACCTCTTCCCACTTCCAAGTGGGGATTCCAAAGTCTTACAATGTACCATCAGGCCTTTGGTGCTCTACCTTAACCTATTGATAAGTTGCACACTTAGCTACAAACTTTTCTATATCTCTCTTCATACCACTCCACCAATAAATTTTTCTCAAGTCACGGTACATCTTGGTAGCATTGAGATGAATGGAATAACACACACCATGCACTTCCTCCATAATCCGCTTTCTTAAGTTATCAACATAAGGGACACACAATCTACTTTGGTATCTTAACACGCTATCTCCCCCGTGGAATGAAACCTCTACCTTTTGGTCTTTAACCGACTCCTTCAGTTTGACCAAACTAGAATCCGTGTCTTGCTTCTCCTTTACTTCTGAAACTAAGGAAGATTCAGAACTGCTCTGAACCCACACATTCCCCTCAGTTGAGTCAACTAATCTAACACCCAATCTAGCTAAATGATGAACTTCCTGAGCTAACTATTTCTTATCATCCTCCACATGAGCAACCCTGCCCATTGAAAATAGACTAAAGGCGTCTGCCACTACATTAGCCTTGGCCGGATGATACAATACACTCATATCATAATCCTTTAACAACTCCAACCACCTTCTCTGATGGAGATTCAACTCCCTCTGAGTAAACTCATACTACAAAATTTTGTGATCCGTAGACACATCAACGTGCACACCATACAAATAATATCTGCAGATCTTCAAGGAAAACACCATAACAGCTAATTCAAGGTCATGGGTTGGGTAATTTTTTTATGAGGCTTAAGCTTTCTAAAGGCATAGGAAATGACCTTACCCTTATGCATCAACACATAACCTATACAAACTCTGGAGGTATCAGAATACACCACAAAACCATCTGTACCCTCAGGTAATGCTAGAACTGGTGCTGAAGTGAGTCGAGTCTTTAACTCCTTAAACCTCTTTTCACAGGAATCTGACCACTTGAACTTAACTTTTTTTGGGGTCAATCTAGACATAGGATATGCAATAGACAAGAAGCCCTCAAAAAATGTTTGTAATAGCAGCTACACACAAGAAACTCCTAATGTCTGATAGAGAGATAGGTCTAGGATAATTTCTCACAGATTTTGCCATTTGGGGATTGACTTTAATGCCATCGGCGAAAACATTATGACCGAAAAAGGCTACTGATCTTAGCCAACATTCACACTTGCTAAGCTTAGTGAACAACTGGTGATCTATATGAGTTTTCAACACAATTCTAAGATGGTCTGCATGATCATCCTCACTACGAGAGTAGACAAGGATATCATCTATAAAGACTATGACAAACATGTCTACATACTGTTTGAACACTCTGTTCATCAAGTCCTCAAAGGTTGATGGGGCATTGGTTTAGCCTGGAGGACATGACTAGAAAAAAAAATAACCATAAAAGGTTTTAAAGGTTGTCTTTAGAATATCACATTCTCTCACTTTAAGCTGATGATAGACGGATCTAAGGTCTATCTTTGAAAAATAACTGGTTCCTTGGAGTTGGTCAAATAAGTCATCAATTCTAGGAAGAGGATATTTATTCTTGACTGTGACATTATTTAGTTGATGATAGTCAATGCACATATGCAAAGGACTAACTTTCTTTCGCACGAATAGGGTAGGAGCACCCCATTGAGAAACACTAGCCCTTATGAAACCTTTATCTAGAATATCTTTGAGTTTCTCTTTCAACTCCTAAAGCTTTGCGGGATCCATATGGTAAACAGGGATAAAATAGGCTGAGTATCGAAAAAAAGGTCAATCTCAAATTCTATCACTCTATTGGGAGGTACCCCTGGGAGATCTTTAGGGAAAACATCAGGAAACTCATTAACTACATTGACTAATTAAATTATTGGAGTCTCAGACTTAGTGTCCTTAACTCGAATAAGATGAAAAATGTAACCTTTGGATATCAACTTTCTGGACTTAAGATAATATATGAAATGACTTTTGGGAGACACTGAATTACCTGACCCCTCAAAGACTGACTCATCTTGGAATTGAAACTTCACTTCACGGGTGTGACAATCTATAGATGCATAACAAGAATGAAGCCAATCCATACCAAGAATAAGATCGAAGTCAACCATGTCTAACTCTATTAGGTTTGATAGCATGAATTTTTTAAGAACAGTAATAAGACACTTCATATAAATCTGCTTGGCAACAACTGACTCACCTACTGGGGTAGAAACTAAGAAAGGCTCAGGTATCTTTTCAAAACTTATCTCAAAATTTACTGTAACTAAAGGGTTCATATAAGAAAAACTCGACCCAGGGTCTAACAACACATAAACATCAATATTAAAGACACGAAGAATACCAGTAACAACATCTAGTAAATTTTCCTTCTCCTGGAGGGATAGTAAAGCATAGAACTGATTCTGGCACTGACCGCCGCCGGTACTGGATGGTGTATCCTGAAGAGGTTCTGGGCAACCTAAAGGAGATGGTGCACTAGTAGCCTGAGTCTGGGGATGAACATCTATGTTTTCTTACTTAGCATGTGGATAATCTTTAATTCTGTGACCCAACTTACTACAACCAAAACAACCCTTCTATCTAGCCAGGAACTCACCGAGACATCAAAGACTTACCCCACTACTCCTGTCTATCTCTGGGAGCGGGAGAACTAGCTGAAGATGGCGCTGGCATAGATGAACAATTCTAAAATTGCGAATGATTTCCTTCTTGATACATAGTATGACCATTCTCAAATTGCCCTATTCTAGCCTTCTTATTTCCCCTCTCACTTCCTCTCAACTTCTCTGCCTTAATCTGCTGAGCATGCATTATCAATCTAGCAAGATCCATTTCTACAATAAGCATAGCAGTCCTACACTCCTTGACCACCAATCTAGACACTCCAGTCATGAACTTACTCATGCTTAACCTAGGGTCATCCATCTGATCAGGGGAATACTTAGCCAACTGGTTGAAATTGAGGCATTACTATTTCACTATTATTGAGCCCTGTCTTAGGTTCATGAACTCTTATATCTTAGATTCCCTCATCTCACATGGGAAGAACTTATCTTGAAACACATCCTAAAATGTATTCCAAGTCATGGGAGTTTCATTCTCCCCTCTACTTTTCTTCCACATCACTACCCAATCATATGCAATATCCTTCAGCCTATATGATTCAAGTTTTACACTCTTCTCTTAAGAAACATGCATAATCCGGGTGATCTTTTTCACCTCATTAAGATACAACTGTGGTTCCTAACCTACCTTCAACACAAAGAACTCTGGAGGGTTCATTCACAAAAAATCCATAATTCTGGCTATGGCTAGTTCCCCATCTTGCTGAGGTGGGACTGCAGCCTGGTGGTTGCCCTGAACATTATCTGTCACAGCTTGGGCTAGCATCTGAAAGGCAGCCTAAAACTCTATATGAGACATATTCCTATTAAAAAGATCTACAGGATGAGGTGGATATTATTATTTTCCTGGGCATTAGCTCGATGGTGAGGCATGATCAACTGTCACGTGAAAGAACAAGTTAAAAGCAGATAGATATACTATAAGCATGATAGATCATAAAAGAAAAAGATGATTTCGTAAGAACATTCCATAGCCTCTTATTCTTAAATGTGGCGTGCTTCACATCTATGACCAAGACTCTGCGTAACGTGACTTGTCTGACTCCCTAAGACTCTTAAAAACCTTAGGCTCTGATACCAAGTTTGTAACACCCCAAAATCTAATCCCGAGATGTCACAAGATGCCTAAGACTATGAGTAGCCTTAATCCAACCCCGTTTGTATACTACTGAGCCTAATTCTTTTAATAATGGAGATATAGACATAAAAGTCATACTGAACGAAGAAATTGTCTATAATATCTAAGAAAATATTTGAAAACATCAAAAGTGAATAATAGGTATCAACACTAGTAGCCTGACAAGCCTGTACTACTAATAACTAGATATTCACTGGGACAAACCCCATGCTAACTCAAACTGGCTAAAAGGAAATGCTAAAAGCTCATAAACTGATAAACTGCAAAATCTGAATAGATAGAATAAGTCCCCGAACTATGACAACTCACCAACTGGAATGTAGATGGAGATGCTTGAACTACTCACGCTACTGATATTGAGCACATGTACCTAAATTATGAGACAATATAGCACATAGACGTATATATAGATCAGTACTTTGAGGATGTACAGAGTATATAGGGGTGATATGCATAAGTAAAACATCATCTCATAGTCATTATTTATAAAACAATGCATGCTAAATATAAATGACTCACATAATCTAGAATGTCTGAAATACAGAAATTAATAGCCATGAATAGCAAATCATACTTTATGAATCTAGTGAGACATAAAATTTAGTTCAAAAAGTTGTACTCGTATTCTCCCTTTTAAACCATTATGTGTATGTGTAGAAGGACTCACTACCGAATTTGAAAGCTGAAATCTGAAGCTATTATCTTTTCTGTAAGGTATAATCGAAGTAAAACTTGTAAGCCTTTACACTTAGTTTTCTAAAATCTTTTTAGGTTCTAAAATCTGTAGTCTGTAAGGTTTAAAACTTTAGGGAAAATACTTTACCTGAAAATCTATATATATCTTTTACTAGTAGGGAGAAATACTTTAAAACTATTATGCAAGAGAGGTTTTCATAACTGAAATAAACCATTCGAGCTACATGGAGTCTAACATCTCGTCCTCTTAAGGAAGAAACCTCACGTTGTGGAGAGGTGTCATACCCTTGCCAGAGAGTATAACCTCAGCTTAAGTTATCACAACGCTTCCCACTATGGGTACTAAATCTCAATCCTACGGTGGCAAATAGTTCTGGGGCATGAGACCTTGGAATCATACCCTTATCGGTGCTAAATACTACTCCCTTTAATTTACTACGCCCATCTTGTTGGGAATACACTTTAAAACTCGCATGAGGGTTTATTATGAAACCAGTTATGCATTTATCTGAATAAATCTGTAAATGAATCTATTTTTGCTTTCAGTAATCTATAGTAAATCTGTAAAGTGGATTCCAACACTTATCTATGGATCAAAAGATCAAAACTTTATAGAAAATCTGAAATAATCATCTTATAGGATGATTAAAGCATCATCATTCTCAAAATTTCAACATATAAACTTGGGGCTTAACAACCCATATATCAAACTCATGTAAAAGATTCATAATAATCACGCTTGATAATGAAAACAATGAAAAATTATCTCAAAATCTGGATATTAATGCAATAAGCATGTAAATATGAAAATAGACATGCAATTCAACTTATAATTCTCTTGAAATCTCATAATGTTGTCAATGGAAACATTGGGTATGAACCCTAATTTCAAATTCATGGAAAATCATAGAAAATCAAATAACTTTGTAATTTAAAATAAGTTTTGGGCACAAGGATGAAAGGAGTATCCTTGTTCATAACCCTACATACCTTAATTGATGCTTAGATGAGAAACCTTGAATCTTGGATTCCTATTAAGTTTTTTATGATGGGTTCTTGATGTTCTTGCTTTTGAAACCCTCAATTTGGAACTTTCTTGGATAATCTATGGAGGATCTTGATTCCTTGTAGAATAAGCTCTTGGTTTCTAGGGTTTTTCTTTTGAAGAAGATGATGAATAATGAGTATAATAGGCTTAGGATATGATTATTAATCTTGTGTTTTAAATGGACTGGGGGCTTAGGAATTTTCCAAAATACCCTTTTAAAATGCTTAAACGAAGCTGAAAAAATGTAACTGGGTCCCAATTTATTGGGCCACCGCGACGCGCCACTATCGCGGTGGCTCACTGGAAATTGACGAATGGGAAATTGGGGACCTCTACGATGCGGAGCTATCGCATTGTCCAACTGGATTTTGACAATTGGGACCTAAAACTTCAACACAACGCGTCATCATCGCGGTGCCCTATAGGAATGCCATTTTGGCCTTTGGCGCGACACGGCACTAAAGCGTTGGACAACTCGAATTTGACAAATAGTAAAATGGACCTCTACACGATGCGCCAAAATCGCGGAGTCTCACTGAAAATCGACAATTATGATTTTATGTTTCTCCGCGACGCTCTAAGGGTCCAAATCACGATGTTTTACGACTGCAACTTAAAATAGCCATCAATTCTTACTCGGTTAACGGATTTAGGCGAATGTTATATCGTTGGAAAGCTTATTCAATTTCCCACACAATTGGAGGTCTAAATCTGAAGAATTCCACACGAACTAATTAATATTCACTTTTAAAGCTCTCCCTTAATATTCTAGGGACGAATCTAAGATAGGAAAAGTTTGGGGTATTATAATATGTTTATTTGCTTATAGGTAAATAATTCACACATTTAGGTATGGTGCTTAGCTTACCTGCCCGCTATATACTTTTACAATCCTAGAACTCATGTTCAAGGTGCTTTTATATCTTACCTGCTTATATATCACAAGTAAATTACTATATGCTATATGCTTTCCTTAGTTTAAAGAGTCATGTATAAAGTACTCCCTTCGTCTTATTTTTTGTGGCTTAATATCACTGAGTAAACTGCTTAAAAAATAAGATTTGACTTGATAATGTTTATTATATTGTCCTTTGCTATTAAAAATGTACTTAAATTAATTTTATTTAAAAAGTAAAAGGTAATGCATTCAATTTTTAATTAAGTAGGACCAATAAGAGTAAAAGAGTGATTATGCCTTTAAAAAGTTATCAAATAAGAAAACGCGATATTACTTTTGGGACGGACTAAAAAGGAAAGTAGGACACATAAAATGAGACGGAGAGATTATTTAAGATTTTACCTGCCTATATGATTAAATGACAAATTTCTATTATAGCTCATCTCTTTACATGTTATTTTTCTTAGCCCGCATGTTCAATTATTATTTATAGTTTATATATTCGTATGTCTTATGGTTTCGTAGTTTACCTGCGCATTAATTACATATTCCTATATTTTACTACTTCATACGTTACACATCTGCTAAAGCTTATATATTATAAATTAGAGCCCTTTTTGCATCTCACATATTTATACGAGTACATGCCCTTCGTGCTTATTTGTGAACATATTACAATTTCAATATGATTTGATTGATTAGAGAGTATCACCTAGGAAAGGGGTCATGTGGGTTCTCCGAATCAACAATCTGAGCCTTAAGTATATAAATCTTAATTAGCATATAGAGAAAACCTAGGTTTCCTAAGTGGGATTCTAACCTCCATATAGAGTTATAGTGCACCCAACATTCCATGTGTGTATACTACCCTTATTTTTATGATATTATTTATGCCTATATTCTCTGAAGTCTTAGGTGTTCTCTGGTGATTTATTTCAATACAAGGACATGAAGTGTGGTACTTTACTTGTTTTAGGAACCATTTGAATGTACATGATGTATGACTATGATTCTAGAAACTTGCATGGATTGGATGCTATTTCTAGATGCAGAGTATAAGGTTAGTTACATAATCGATTATAACTATTATTCGACTATATATCCTAATAGAGCCTTGCGTACTATCGTTTGGGTATTTTATTTGTCATGATACTTAGTGAAGCATATTTGTATGTATTCTAGCTATCTGACAAATTCTTGATAGGCCTATTTTTAAAGGAAATTCTGTTGATAATTTTTGAAATTTTGAGAGTTAGACAAATTATAAGGCCTTTGCCAAATTTTAAGGCCTTGTGTAAGAGTGAAGTAAAATGGATGTTGATCAGGTGATTGTATGAATATCTTTGATAATTATGGAACTAAAAGTAAGCTACAAGTACTATTCAAGGATGAAAGACCCTAAGTTGGGGAGGATGTAACACCTTAGGAAAATTCTAAATTTAGTTTTATATTTTGAATGAGTATAATTCCTAATCTGTAAAGAGTTACATGGTACATATAATTTAAGGAGAATTATTGTGCATTGATAGGATTGTCAATATAAGTGATCAGGGGCATAGAACAATTTGTACTGCAACACACCAATTTCTAGTTGTGGTACCAAACATTATGAATAAAGGACCTAGCTTGGATCATGCTCAATAGGTACATCAGACCAGGCCTGTTACCAAGGTGTATATTGTACAAGTTTTAAATAGGATTCATGACAATAAATATCCTTGAAATGATGGTTTTAATGTTGTGTTTTTTCAAAAAGGCATGGCGTATCATTGGTGCTAGTGTAGAAAAGTTGTTTAGAGGTTCTTTGTTACTGGGAAAATGTGTAAAACAATCAATTGTGCATCCATCACTCTTATTACCAAGGTAAAGCATCCTTCTTCAATAAGAGAATATAGACCATTATCCTATTGCACTTTACATTACAAGATTATTTTTAAGATATTAACAACTAGAAGGCAACCAGTTCTTAATGATATAGTGGATGAGAGGGAAAATGCTTTTGGTCTAGAAGACTTATTAGCGACAATATAATACTGATAATATTGTATATGTTGGGCTTTTTTAAGAAGTTTGAGAGGTGAATTATGAAATGCATGACAACTGTGATTTATTCTATTATTGTGAATTGGGAGGCAGCAGTCCCGTTTGAGGAAAAAGAGGCCTAATATTTCCCCTTACCTCTTTGTACTTTTCATGGATATCTAACTAGTCTCCTTAAACCACTGAATAGAGTTAAAGGCTCTCATTACTATCCCAGGTGTGCTAAACTCAATCTATTTTAGTTAGGATTTGCTGATGACCTATTATTGTTTTATAGAGGGGATGTGCAGTCAGTGCAGCTCCTTACTTAACAAGTTTAAAGTTTTCTCTGATGCATCAGGCCTGAATCTCATCCTTCGAAGAGTGCCATTTATTTTGGGGGAGTATCACATGTTGTAGAACATTGATCCTGGATATTCTTGGTTTCAATAAGGTGGGATGCCTTTTAGATACTTAGGTGTCCCTTTAAGTACTAAAAAGGTTAATAGTCACTCAGTATGAACCCTTGTTGGAGAAGATACTAGTAATAATAACATCATGGATAAGTAGATTCATGTCTTATGCAGGCAGAACTAAATTGTTAAAAAGTGTATTATTTTCCATACAAACATTATGATCCCAAGTCTTTACCTTTCAACAAAACTCATTCAGTTAATTAAAACTCCTTGCAGAAGATTTCTTTGGACAGAAACTGCAGAGGTATCAAACAAGGATGTAATAGCATGAAACAAATTATGTTTTCTGGTAATTGTTGGGGGCCTGAATTAGATTAATGTAGAATTGTAGAACAAAGCTACCATCTTCATGCTCTTATAGAACTTAAGTAATGCTAGGAAGAGGTTGTGAGTAAGGAGGGTAAATGCTTATTATGGGAATACTCAATGTGTGTGGGATATTAACCCTAAGTCTTCTTCTTGGTTTATCAAGAAAGTCTTTGAGGATACTAAATATATAGAAGATATTGGATACACCCGAATGCAGTTTCAATAACTCCCAGACTTTTCTATAAGGCTTGTGTACATGAGGCTTAGAATTGAGGTTACTGAAGTTTGATGAAGGAAGCTGGTTTGTAATGATAAGTTCTATCCAAAGTGGATATTTATGTTGAGTCTAACCATTCTTGTTAGATTATCCACAAAGGATTGATTGCTCAAATTGGATTTGACTATTGAGCCTAAATGTGTTCTTTGAAACCAGCAACCTGAAACAATTCAATATTTGTTCTTTCAATGCAAGGTCACAACGTTTATCTGGAGAAATCTTTTGAAATGGCAAGGGACTAATAGAGGACCAGCAAGGTGGGCTATAGTGGGCATTATAGTATGGTGGATGGAGAGGTAAGGGAGTAGAGGTATTTCGCAAATTGTTAGCTGCCACAGTACACCACATATGGATGGAAAGGAATCAAGTTGTTTTCCAAGAAAGATATAGGTCACCATTAGTGATTGTGAAGCTAATTATTTGAGAGGTGAATATGAGAGCTATTATGATCCATAGACTAGATGACTATAAGCTCAAGTTACACGTCCACCCTTATTTTTCCTATATTAGGTTGATTTTGTGCAGGCTTAGGTGGTTTTGATGTTTGTATGATGCAACACTCATGGGACTAATGTCCATGAGGTTGCTTTATTGTTTTAACAGTGCGTAACGCTTACTTGGGCATAACAAAATACTTTGTTTACCAAAAACAACTTGAGCATTTTGGAACGCTTATTTTGTTATGAGTCTCACTTTGTTTAACAGTGTAACGCTTAGACAAAACTATCTTGGAGACTCATTCGTTACACATTTTGGAACAACTTGGGAAAATTATTTTGTTATGCCCAAGTAAGCGTTACATCAAAATTTCAATGTAAGACTCATTCTGCAAATTAAAGATGTGCTTTTCTCTAAGTGTTTGCAGCATGTACATGGTATTCCAAAAGTCATATATTTATGGATATGACATAGGTTATTAGTAGGACTCATTTTTTGTCATTACCAGAAGACAACTTAAGCCCTCTATCTTAATTTTTTTCTT
Organism: Capsicum pubescens; assembly: GCA_030864215.1. NCBI lineage: Eukaryota > Viridiplantae > Streptophyta > Magnoliopsida > Solanales > Solanaceae > Capsicum > Capsicum pubescens. The sequence goes on along the minus strand of CM061543.1, from coordinate 98,662,577 downwards.
CGGAGTAGAGATACAACAACATCAACTACATATCTTAATATCAATTGTGGGAGAAGTGAAAATCAGAGAAATTTTTTTAGTGGAGATATAGAAGCTTGGATCAAGAAGGAACTTTCTTTAAAATCAAAAGTGAAAACAACCTTAAGGAAGTTTCAAGTATTTATTTTGAAGTCTAGGGTTAGAAATCCCCAATGAAGGTTGGTGGTTGGCGATGTAATGGCTACATTCCCGCAAGTTATGTTTCTTGCAGATTGTGGTAATACCATTAGCTAGGAAAGCACTAAAGGTATCTAAAGCTAAAATTTCATTCTCTATCAAGGAATGACCTATAGCCATTTTCCCCCTAAAGGAGTCCACATAGTCAACTTGATATATGTGAATAGAGTTTTCACTTTCTATATGTCTAACACGTGACTATAGGCCTAATACTGCCATAGTGTCTATATGCCCTCTCTATTTGAAATCACTTAGCTTCATATTTCCCGTGTCTATCTATTGAAGTCACATTATGCATAATTACCCTTGTCTAGTCCAATATCTATAGAGCTATAAATAACTGTGTTTGTCTTCACTAGAAATTCATAAAAGTCACGTGGCATATCTAGCTTATGTTATAAATTAGAATAATGGGCCATAGTATAATTGCACCAGTATATTTGATCACATATCGACATAGTTAAAAGATGATATAGATAAAAGAACTATCTTTTAAATATCTATACCATTAAAAAGGTCAATTATATAGCGAAGGTGCTACTCAAATGGATAAATAATATTTGTCGTAATATGCTTGCATAGGCTTTTAAGGCACTACTTGATAAAATTTAATGTTGGGAGGGTATTTAATGTTTTTGCTTGACACACATGCCCGACATAATTTTCTGCACAGAATTGAGGTCAAACCATTATAGTGAGCCCGAATATTGTAGCGTACCCACCCTTGTGGAATTATTTGCATTCGAAGCTAGCTAGAATGTCATGTACTTGTAACACTTCAAAAGTACCCCTCTGGACGTCACACGATGCTTATGACAATAGATATCCCTAAGCTAACAAATGATACCTACTAAGCTTGCAACTCACATGAAAAGTGAACTAACACAATTAGAAACTTGAAGGTAAGCAATGACATACACAATTAGAAACTTGAAGGTAAGCAATGACATATCTTAATTAAAGCCTTTAACTTGGGAATCTTCAAACAAATCTTTGAACTTAGAAATTAAATAGTCTGAAAAGGCTCTACTGATGATTAGAGAGCCACTGGGACAGACCCCAGCTAACCTGAACATAACTAGAAATCACATAATTAAAACACGTCAAACAACGTCCAAATATCTGAGAAACTAGGTCCTCAAATGATGAGGACTTACTGAAAGTCAGGTTGTAGGTGACGATGCCCGTAGTCAATCGTGATGATGAAAACGAGCACCAGAACCTACATTATAAGACAATGTATCACAAAGACATATATCTGGGTTAGTACTTCTGGAATGTACTGATTATGTGGGGGTGAATGCATATGTAAAATTATAACTAAATATTCATATAAACTTTCAAATGATGCATGCTAAGCGTAAATGACTCCCCTTGAACTTGAATAAAACAAAGACTACAAAATTATGAACATGCATAATAATAAATTTTGTGAGCCATAACACTTAGTTTCTAAAAGCTTTACTTTTCATTCTTTCTTTGGGAGATTCTTCTAACCGACATAAACCATGTGAGCTACCATAGAGTTCAACATGTAACCCATGTGGGGGAAGTTGTTTTGCCCTTTCCACCAAAATAGAACCTTAACTTAAGTGATCACTAAACTTTATCCATACTACAAAAAAAATCATAACCTACGGTAGCTCGCGGTTTCTAGGAATTTAGGATACGCTCATCTGCATTCCCTTCTTGATACAAAATTTTAATACCCCGTACTTTCCTTACTTAGTTCAACTCTTAGTGTACGAGGGTCCCTATATATATTCCAACAATATAAATTTTGTCTTAATTCGATAACCGGGTAAGAAGTTATGACGAATTTAGTTTCAGAAAGTAGCCCAATGTGATTGTACCATATCGCGGTGACGAGCCAAATGGCACTCATCAATTTTTAGTGAATCACCAAGGTAGTACCGTGTCGCAGTAAAGTTCTAGTTCCCAATTGGCATTTTCAAGTGAAGCATTGCGATAAGCATTACATCGCGGAGAAGTTCCAGTTCTCACTCGTCAATTTCCAGTAACGCATTTTCAAGTAAGATTCAGCACCGATCAAACCCAGGGAAGAGGGTATTCCTGCTAGTTAGGGTGTGACCCTTAGTAGCAATCCTCGAGTTATAGAACTATGTAGCCAGTGTAGGGTAAGTCATCCTCCTACCAGACTAGGGTTGACACAATCATATACATATTCGTGAGTCTTTCTCCCAGATTAGGGTTGACACATCATTTTTAGTATCCCGTGGCAAGATGCTAACACCCTTCCAATTGTGGTCACGGGTTGGACCCCAAAACAGTCTAAATTGGGGTATATCAGTTAGATAAACACTCCCATAGTTACAGTTCAGTCTCAGTATTCAGTAAAGAACTAAGTCAGTTCTGTAAAACTATAGCTATCAGTTATCAATTACTCATCCATCAGAATTCAGTACTCAATTTTAGTATAACCTTAGATACACAGTGTATACCTACATGCACAGTATTGTATGTTTAGTATGTTCAGTAATTATAATTTTGTACGTACTCTCATCCAGTCACTTCCTGATGTTCATTCAGTAAGTTATCATCTCATGCATATGAACCCATGTATATCAGTCTTACCTCACTTAGCATATCAGTATATTTTACATAATGATGCATACTCCTTTTTTTGCTATCATGTCTCATATCATTAGGTTTTTTACTGTACTTCGCAGCTCAGGCTATCAGTAGTAGATATAGTGGTGAGCCTTCATATTTCGAGGACAGAGTTTATCAATTTCAGTATTCCAGCAGTTCAGTAGTTATTTCAGTCGGAGCTAGTTGGGGGTTTATCCCATCAACTCCATATTCAAATAGTTAGAGGATTTCATACTAGCATAGTCAGTTATTCAATTTTTAGATATTATTATCAGTTATACTCAATAATTGTTTCAGTATAATGAGAGAGCCTTATGGCATTTATAAATTTTCTTCTACATATATATTTGAGTATTATATTCAGTGCTCATAGCAGGTACTAGTCATGGGTTAGCTTGTGGTCCTTCGGGATTGTAAGCACCGTGTGACGCCCAGGGTGTTGTCACGAGGTGTTACAAACTTAATATTAGAGCCAGGTTCTAAGGAGTCCTAAGGAGTCTAAAAGCCGCATCAAGTAGAGTCTTATTCATGGGTGTGTAGCGCACCACACATATGGACAAGAGTCCATGAGGCATTTTTAGGAAAAAGTTCCCTGTCTATATTGTGTGAGTGAGCATGAGCTCAAGCTAAACTCTCTGTCTAATACAACTTTTCCTTCTGTTTACAGAACATGTCTCCCAGAAAGACTAACAAAAGAAGAACTGGAAACCATCCAGAACCTCCACCCTTTCAGGAAGATCCCCTGAATGAGCACGTTTCTCACATAAAATTCCAAGCAGCTTTCACCACTCTAGCCCATTTTGTGGCAGCTTACAATGTTTGACAAGCTATTGCTCAGGCCAACCCAGTGGCCAATACTGTTGTATCTAGAATTTGGGACTTCACCCGAAGGAATCCTCCTTTATTTTTAGGGTCTAAGTTTAAAGAGAACCCATCAAAATTCCTTGACATGGTGCAAAAGATAATAGATATTGTAGGGTTAACTCCTAGCGAGAGTGCTGAGTTAGCTGCCTATTAGTTTTAAGATGTAGCTTATATATGTTTTAAGTAGTGAAAGATGGATAGAGGTACAGATGTAGGGACTATAGAATAAAAGGAGTTCGCTATGTCCTTCTTAGATAGGTTCTTTCCATTGGAGTTGAGAGAGGCTAAGGTGTTAGAGTTCCTTAACCTGAAGCAGGGAAACATAAGTGTGAAGGAGTATTCCCTCAAATTTACTCAGTTGTCTTGGTATGCTCCTCATGTGGTAAGTGATAGAAGGTATAAGATGAGTAAGTTCGTGTCTAGCGTATCTGACAGTGTGGTCAAGGAGTATAGGACCGCAATGCTGATTAAGGAGATAGACTTATCTTGGTTAATGGTACATGATCAATAGATTGAGGAGCATAAATCTAAGAAGAAAGAGGGATAGAACAAGTAGCTTTAGTTTTGCTCAGCCAAAGTTAGAGAGTGGTAATCATTCTCAGTTCAACAGAAAATCTTCAGTCCCAGCTTCTTCCTCAGCCAGTGTTATGGTGCTTAAATTTAGAAATGGTAATACGGATAGGGTGCCAGGCTCTAATTATCAAGGTAGTACGAACAATGATCAAACAAATCTTCTTTGTCAGAAGTGTGGTAGAAACCATTAGTGTGTCTACAGAGCTGGCAACAACATGCATTTTGGGTATGGTCAGCCAGGTCATAGGATTAGAGAGTATCCTCAGGTAGAATCGCAGAGTCAGCATACTTGTCCCCCAGCTCAATTTGATCACCCATTTCAGTAGGGTGCCGCTTCCAGTGCCACCTGTGGGCAACGCCCAAATAGGCTCTATGCACTTCAGTCCCGACAGAATCCAAAAAGTTCTCCTGATATTGTCACTCTATGTTACAAGTTTACCATTTACATATTTATACTTTATTAGATCCTAGAGTTTCTCTGTCGTTTGTAACTCCTTATATAGCTGTCAACTTCAGAGTCAATCCCAAAATCTTAGTAGAACCTTTCTCAGTTTCTACCCTAGTGGGTAAATCTATCATAGCCCAGCAGATGTACAGGAACTTTTCAGTTATGGTGTCTCAAAAAGTTACTTTAGTAGACCTTGTAGAGCTAAAGATGATAGATTTTGACGTCATTCTCTGCATGGATTGACTCCATTCAGGCTATGTTTCAATCGATTGTAGAAATAGAGTAGTTCATTTTCAATTTCCACATAAACCAGTCCTTGAATAGAGGGGTAGTACTACAATGCTTAAGGGTCAAGTTGTTTCATACCTTAGAGCAAGAAAAATAATATCCAAGGGGTGTGTCTACCATTTGGTCTGAGTCAAAGACACTAGTTTCGAGACTCCTAATATTGAGTCAGTTCCAGTTGCAACTGAATTCCCAGATGTGTTTCCCGAAGATCTCCCCGGAGTTCCTCCAAAAAGAGAAATTGACTTTGGAATAGACCTTCTTCCAGACACTCAGCCCATCTCTATTTTTCCAAACAGAATGGCTCCAGATGAACTTAAAGAATTAAAAGAATAGTTGAATGACCTCTTAGATAAGGGATTTATCAGGACCAGCATATCTTTTTGGGGTGCACCAGTTCTATTCGTATGAAAGAAAGATAGTTCTCTCAGAATGTGTATTAACTACCGTCAGTTGTACAAAGTCACTATCAAGAACAAGTATCTATTTTCTAGAATCGATGACTTGTTTGACCAGCTTCAGGGTGCTAGTTAATTTTCAAAGATAGACCTCAGATCCGGCTATCATCAGCTCAGAGCAAGAGAAAGTTACATTCCAAAAACAACTTTTAGAACTCAGTATGGTAACTTCGAATTCCTAGTCATGTCATTTGATCATACAAATGCCCCAACAACTGTCATTGACTTGATGAGCCACTTTTTCAAGCAGTACTTGGACATATTCATCATAGTCTTCATCGATGACATTTTTGTCTACTCCCAGAATGAAAATGACTATGAAGACCATCTCAGAATTGTATTACAGACTCTCATAGACCATCAGTTGTTTTCCAAATTTAGTAAGTTCGAGTTTTAGCTATTGTCAGTAGCCTTGGTCTAATAGTTTTCAATTATGGCATTAGAGTTGATCCTCAAAAGACTAAAGAAGTAAGAAACTGGCCTAGACCCATCTCTCTGTCAGATATCACCAGTTTCTTCTGTTTGGATAGATATTACCGATAGTTGGTTGAAGGGTTTTCATCTATTTCATCCCTTATATCTAGATTAACTCAGAAGAAAGTTAATATTCAGTGGTAGGATTTGTTTAAGAAGAGTTTTCAAGAGTCGAAGACTCGACTCACTACAGCCCCAGTTTTGACTTTACCCAATGGTTCAGACAGATTTGTTGTATATTGTGATGCTTCCAGAGTTGTATTGGGGTATGTTTTGATGAAGAGGGGTAAGTTTGTGGCCTATGTTGCTACACAACTTAAGCACCATGAAATAAATTACCCCAACCATGATCTGGAATTAACAACTGTTGTGTTTTCCTTAAAGATTTGGAGGAACTATTTGTATGGGGTACATGTTATGCATTCACAGACCACAAAAGCATGCAATATGTATTTTCTCAAAAAGACCTGAACTTGCATCAGAAAAGGTGATTAGATTTATTGAAAAATTATGCCACAAGTGTTCTGTATCATCTGGCAAAGGCCAATGTAGTGGAAGATGCCCTCAGTAGGTTATCTATGGTTAGTGTTGCTCATGTTGAGGATGGTAAAAAGAAGTTAGTTTAGGAAGTTCATTAGCTTACCAAGCTAGGTGTCCATTTGGTTGATTCGACTAAGGAAAGTGTTTGGGTTTAGAATAGTTCAGAATCTTGTTTGGTTGCTAAAGTGAAGGAAAAGCAAGATAGGGATCCTAGTCTAGTAAAGAGGAATGAGTCAATTAGAGATTAGAAAGTAAAGGTTTTCTCCCAAGGGGGAGATGGTGTGTTGTATTGCTAGGGTGGGCTATGTATGCCATGTGTGGATGGTGTGAGACAGAGAATTCTTGCTAAAGAGCATGGTACACACTGCTCTATTCATCCAAGGGCCACAAAGATGTAGTTTGATCTACTATAAATCTATTAGTAGAGTGGGATAAAGAGGAACATTGCAGAGTTTCTATCTAAGTGCTCAACATGTCAGCAGGTTAAGATTGAACAACATAAGTGTAGTGGGTCTTTGTAAGAGTTCAGTATTCCCACTAAGAAGTTGGAGGAAGTGAATATGGACTTCGTGATGGGTTTGCCTTATACTCATCGTCAGAATGATTCGATTTGTTTCATTGTAGATAGGATGACCAAATCAGCTCATTTCTTGTCATTTCAAACTTCTTATTCAGTCGAGGACTATGCCAAACTCTATCTTAGATATTTTGTTAGATTACACAGTGTTCCGCTATCTTTCATTTCAGACAAATATACTCAGTTTACCTCTCACTTTTAGAAGGCCTTTTAAAAGAGTCGTGGTACCCAAATTCACCTCAGTACAACCTTTCACCCTCAGAAAGATGGTCAGGCAGAAAGGACTATTCAGAACCTTGAGGATATGTTGAGGGCTTATGTATTTGATTTTAAGGGAAGTTGGGATGACCACTTGCCTATGATTGAGTTCGCTATAATAACAATTATCATTCAAGTATTCAGATAGCTCCGAAATGAGGCTTTTTATGGGAGAAGATGTAGATCTCCGATTGGTTTATTTAAAGTAGGTGAGGCCACGGTAGTAGGGCCTGACTTAGTGTTTGATGATTTAGAGAAAGTACAGTTAATCAGGGAGAGGCTTAAGGCAACCCAGGGCCAAAATAAATCTTATACAGATGTGAGAAGAAAAGATCTTGAGTTTGAGATTTGGGAATTCATGTATCTAAAGATCTCTCCCATGAAGGGAGTAAAGAAGTTTGGAAATAAGGGGAAGCTTAGTCCCCGATACGTTGGTCCTTACAGGATTTTGAGCTATTTTGGAAAGGTGGCTTATTAGATTGAGTTGCCTATAGACTTAGCATCAGTGCACCCAGTATTTCATGTCTCTTTGTTGAAGAAGTTTATTGGTGAACCAACTCTAATTATTCCCTTAGGAAGCGTGGATGTCAAGAATAACGTTTCTTATGAAGAAATTTTAGTCAAGAACCTCGATTGTCAGACTCGCAAATTATGGAACAAGGAAGTTCCCTTGTTCAAAGTTCATTGGCTGAACCAGTCCATTGAGGGATCCACTTGGGAAGAAGAAGTAGATATAAGGATCAAGTACCTTTATCTTTTCTCCGCTAACTCAGATTCAGCTTAAGGTTTCAATAATCTTAAAATTTTCCTTTTCCATGCTCTGTTTCAGCTGCCTACTCATTCTTATGTCAGTCATGAATTTATGTATCAGTTCAGTCATATAATTATGCTTAAGTAACAAATTTTCAGTGTGTAAATTCAGTCCATTAGTATTTTTAGCTTAAAAAGACTCATTGGTGGACGACTGTTCCCAAGGGGGAGATATTGTAATACCCTCTACTTTCCTAACTCAATTTAGCTCTTAGTGTATGAGGGTTCCTATATATATAACCTTAAATATACTTAGAATTTTCCAGTTTAAGACCCACAAAAGTGTAGAAAATTTAATAAGCTTTCCAATGATATAAAGTTAGCCTTAATCCGATAACCGGGTAAGAAGTTATGGCAAATTTAGTTTCAGGCAGTAGCCCAATGTGATTGTACCACATCGCAGTGAAAGGCCAAATGGCACTCTTCAGTTTCCAGTGAATCACCATGATAGTACCATGTCACGGTGAAGTTATAGTTCCCAATTTGCAGTTTCCAGTGAAGCACTGCGATAAGTATCACGTTGCGGAGGATTATCAATTCGCACTCATCAATTTCTAGTAACATAATGTGATACCACCACATCGCGCCAAAGTGCATTTTTACACTTGTCCTTGTAAATAAACTTTCAGCCAAATTTCAGTGGCTTACCGCGATGGCAGCGTGTCGTTGTGATGGCCAAAATAGGGATTTTCAGTGACGAAAATTTAATTTTTTCTAGGGGCAGTTGGGTCTTTTTTTCATGACCCTAATCAGTCCAAAACACTAAATTAATGCCCTAATAGCCTAATTAGTCATGATTTTACTCAAATTCCCTCAAATCAAGAACATTGTTTCTCAAATAGAAAACCCTAGCCTTCAAGATTAAAGATCAATTCCCAAGAAAATTTCGAAGAAACTTCAAGAATTAAACTATTTAGGTATGTTAGATGTTCATCCTTGGATTTTTTTTCTACCCTTGGAGTTCAAGAACCCTTTTTAAAACTACATGTTTTCAAATTCATGACTTATATGTGCAAATTGGGTTGTATTCATGTTTGTGTTGTTGTATGGGTTTCAATTCATGATTTAATTATAAGTTTCATGAACATAAGATAGCATGTATGTTGATTGAAATTCCCATGTTAGAACCCTTGAAATTGCAAGTTTAAGTTGTAGCCATGATGCTTATATGTTGTTCATTATCATATGCATTAACCATGCTCCCCAAGTGTTTGATAAAATGTCCATATGAGAAAATTATGCATGGTAACTTATTGTTGTGTTGCTAAAGTTATACTATGAGTTTATCAATTATGCTATCAAGTCTTGGGGGTATTTATTACCCGAAATCTAGTTTTTTACTTAGTTGCAGTAGTTACAGAATAGTCATAGTAAAGGTTAAGAACAGTAGTAACCAGTCAGTTAACAGAACTTAGTGAACTCAGTGTAGTTCATTTAGTCAACACGATCAGAGTCAGTCCAGTCAAGCTTAGTAAAATCTAGTGATCACCATCTTTCAGTTGGGAGTAGGATTCAGCATAGAGCAAACCCAGGGATGGGACGTTCCTGCCAGTTAGGGTTTGACCCTTATTAGCAATCCTTGAGTTACAAAACTACGTAGCCAGTATAGGGTAAGTCATTCTCCTACCAAACTAGGGTTGATGCAATCATATACATATTTATGAGTATTTATGAGTCTTCCTACCTGATTAGGGTTGACACAACATTATTAGTATCCCATGGCAAGGTGCTAACACCCATCCAACTGGGGTCACAGGTTAGACCCCAAAACAGTTTATATTGGGGTATGGCGGTTTGATGAACACTCCCACAGTTACAGTTCAGTCTTAGTATTCAGTAAAGAACTCAGTCAGTTCTATAGAACAATGGATATTAATTATCAATTACTTAGCCATCAAATTCAATACTCAATTTTAGTATAAACTCAGATACACGATGTATACCTACATGAGCAGTATTGCATGTTCAGTATGTTCAGTAGTTGTAGTTTTGTATGTACTCTCATCCAATCACTTCTTGATATTCATTTAGTCAGTTATCATCTCATGCATATGAACCCATGTATATCAGCCTTACCTTACTTAACATATCAGTATATTCCAAGTACTGATGCATACTGTCTTTTGCGTTATGATGTCTCATATCATAGGTTCGGATGCTCATGATCCTGACCGTACTTAGCAGCTCAGGCTATCAACTATAGATATAGAGGTGAGCCCTTATATTTTGAGGACAGAGTTTATCTACTTTAGTATTCCAATAGTTCAATAGTTATTTCAGTCGGAGTTAGTTGGGGGTTTGTCCCATCAACTCCATATTCTTATAGTTAGAGGCTTTCAGACTAGCATAGTTAGTTATTCAATTTTTAGATGTCATTATCAGTTATACTCAATAATTATTTTAGTAAATTGAGAGAACCTTATTGAATTTACAGATTTTCTTCCGCACATATATTTCAGTATTATATTCAGTGCTCATAGTAGGTACCAGTCATAGGTTAGCTTGAGGTCGTTCGTGATTATAAGCACCGTGTGACGCCCAGGGTGTAGTTTCAGGGAGTTACATAAATACTACTCCCAAAATACTTATATGCTCATACTTTAAGAAATTCACCTTAATATAGCATAAGGGTTTATAGAATGAAAACCCTTTACGCTTTTCTTTACTTTAAATCATAATCAAGATGAACAATTTTAGATTTCATATCTTATCTTTAGATCAAGAGATTAGCCTTTCTTGAATCATGCTTTAATGTATGTGAATAAAGTTTCAAAAGCTTAAACTTCATTGTAAACTTATTGCTTGTACTTCGGACTTGGAATTCATGCTTTATTTCATATATATTCATATCAAAACTTCATGATCAATAATCACCTTTAAATCTGTCAACAATATCCAGTCAAGATAATGAAATTCAAATGATAATACAAATCTTACAAGTCAAAACATGAATATACTTAAACCTTGTTGCACTTGAAGCTTTCAATCACATAGTAGTATCATACTTCAAGAATATGGTTAGTTTGGTATGAAACCTAATTCAAATTAAGTAAATTAAATCTCAAAACCATACACTTTGGTCACGAGGATGAAAGAATAACCTTGTTCAGAATCCCACATACTTGAAGTTTCTTGACTTGTGAAGAAAGTTTGAATCTTGGGACTTAAGGATGAATTTGTGAGAGAATCCCTAATCTTGATGTTTTTGTAGATGAGAGGATATAAACATTGTTATTTGATTGGAAAGAGTAGGAAAATAACGCCTCTTTGAGGGTTATAGGTCATGGACGGGGAGTTATAAGAGAGGAAAAGACCAAAAAGCCCTTAGCTATACATTACAAAAAATACTCGTCAGTCCTTACGACTCAATCGTACGACTTGTATGGAAAGGTGCGACTAGGATTATCAACTCATAAGCCTCATAGAATCAAGGAGGGTACACACTGGTCAACATGCTAGTCCCACCTACGACTAGTATCATCTTCATACGACTCTTAGCCCTCTACTCATAGCTGGGTTAGAATCTTGGAGGGTCTATATTGATGAACTTAAAACTTCCTTCATATGACTCATATGATAAACTTATGAATCTAAGGGTTGAGTCATAACTTCAATAGAATGTCCACAATGCCATACTGTCTTGGATACGATTCACCATACATGACTCGTATGGAGTGTGTATGACTCAAGAGAGAAGTCGCATGATGCACAGAAACTCCTAGACATGGGGTATTAAAATATCTCCCCATTGGAAATATTTTTCCCAACTAGGATTTGGGATTTGGACTAGAATCAAAACATCCACACTAAATTAACAACAAAACTTATCTCTATCACAAGGATTCAGCTTCTCACAACATAAAATAAAAGATAGGAGAACATAAACAGGTTTAAGGAGAAAAAATTTACTGGAAATTAAACTTTAACTTAGGTATGAATGGAGCTTGAGAAAAAGAGATGAGGATACTTGGTCATCATGTCTACTTCAGCCTCCCAAGTAGCCCCCACAACTCATTGGTTTCTCCAAAGAACTTTTACTGACGCTACTTCCTTATTCCCTAGCCTTCGGACCTTCCTATCAAGTATCTCAACAGGAATTTCTTCATATGTCAAGTTATCCTTGACCCCAATATCCTCTAAGGACCTACTAAGGACAGATTTCCAATGCACTTCTTAAGCATTGAAACATGGAACACCAGGTGAATTGCATCTAACTCTGACGGAAGATTCAATTCATAAGCAACTTTTCCCACACGCTTCACTACATCATAGGAACCAACAAATGGCAGACTCAATTTCCCTTTATTTCCAAATCTTATTACTCCTTTCATAGGAGACACCTTTAAGAATACCCAATCGCTTACCTCAAACTTGAGTTGTCTCCTTCTTACATCCGCATGCAATTTCTGATAGCTCCGAGCAGTTTTCTATCTCTCACAAATCAACTAAACCTTTTCCATAGCTTCAAGAATAGAATTTGGCCCAATCAAAGCTGCTTTACCAACCTCAAACCATCCTATAGATGACCTACAACTATTCCCATACAACACTTCAAATGCATCCATCTGAATACTAGCATGATAAATATTATTATATGAAAATTCAATCAAAGGTAGATGGTCATGCCAAATTAATTTAAAGTCTAAGAAACACATCCTCAACATGTATTCTAATGTATGAATTATATTTTCCGCCTAACCATCGGTCTATGGATGAAATACATTACTAAGCTTATCCTTTGTACCAAGGCCCTTCTGAAAAAACTGCCCAAACTATAAAGTAAACTCCATGGATTGGTCTAAAATGATGGATGAGGGTATCCCATGAAGCTTTACCAACTCACAGACATGTATTTTGGCATAGTCCTATGCGGGCCGACCTATTTTTCTGATCTACTATGACCCACATTAAATCATGCTGACGTCTTGTAAAAGGCAACCCTCTGATGAATTCCATATTCACTAATTCCCACTTCTAAGTAGGGATACTAATCTCTTGTAATATGCCACCTGATATTTTGTGTTCAACCTTAACTTGATGACAATTGGGGAAATTGGCTACAAACTTGGCGATGTCCCTCTTAATACAATTCTACCAATAAATTTCTCGCAAGTCACGATACATCTTAGTAGCACAAAGAAGAATAGAATACCTCCAACCATAGGCCCCGATAAGTATCCTTTCACTCAACTCATCTACATTTGGAACACAAAGTCTACCTTGATAACGAAGTACATCATCTCCACCTTGGGAGTAAACCTCAACCTTCTGCTACTGAACTGCCTCTAATAGATGGCTTAGTATGGGATCATTTTTCTATGTCTCCTTCACTTCCACCACCAAAGATGATTTTGAACCATTCTGAACTACTACTCTCCTATCATCAGTGTCGAGCAAGCATGCTCCTAATCGAGGCAACCTATGCACCTGTTTAGCCAACTCATATTATTTATTTTTCACATAAGACACACTACCCATAGATAACCTACTTAATGCATCTACTACTATATTTGCCTTACCTAAAAGGTAGAGCATATTCATGTTGTAATGTTTCAACAACTCCAACTACATTCTCTGTCGAAGATTCAACTCCATTTGAGAAAATAAATTCCGAAGACTTTTATGGTTAGTGAAAACATCAACATGTACACCACAAAGGTAGTGCCTCTAATTTTTCAAGGTAAATACCACAACAACTAGCTCCAAATCATGAGTTGGGTAATTCTTTTCATGATCCTTAAGTTGCCTAGTGGTATAAGCTATCACTCTTCTATTTTGCATTAACAAAAAATCTAACCCAACTCTTGAAGAATCACAATACAATACAAGTCCGTCGAACACTTCGGGCAAAGCTAACAATAGTGTAAAAATCAATCTATCTTTCAACTCTTGGAAACTCTTCTTACGCTTATCCGACCATATGAACTTGACTTTCTTTTGGGTTAGCTTAGTCAATAGTGTGGCTATGGAGGAGAATCCTTCTACAAATCTTCTATAATACCTAGCTAAATCCAAAATGCTCTGGATATCGGATGGAGTGATGGGTCTGGGCCAGTGTTTCACCGCATTATTCTTCTGAAGATTGACATGAATACCACCCCCTGAAATAACATGCACCAAGAAGGTAATAGATTCCAACCCAAACTCACATTTACCAAATTTGTCAAATAATTGACGGTCCTTGAGGGTTTGTAAGTCTACCCTCAAATGGTCTGCATATTCTTCCTTACTACTGGAATACACCAATATGTCATCTATAAAAATAATGAAAAACATGTCCAAGTATTTCTTGAACATCCTATTCATCAGATCCATGAAAGCTGCAGGAGCATTTTTCAGTCCAAATGACATAACAATTAGCTCAAAATGTCCATGCCTCATTCGGAAAGCTATTTTCAAAATGTCTTGCTCCATAAATTTCAAATAATGGTTCCTGACCTAAGGTCAATCTTGGAGAACCATTTATCACTCTAAAGTTGATCAAACAGATGATCGATTATGGGAATAGGGTACTTGTTCTGGATGTAACCTTAGTTAGCTGTCTATAATCTATGAAAATTCTGAGACTGTCATCTTTTTTGCAAACGAAAAGGACTGGAGCATCCCATGGAGAAACACTGGGTCTGATAAATCCTTTATCTAAGAGGTCCTTAAGCTATTCTTTTAACTCTTTAAGCTCGACCAGAGCCATATTAAAACTATTGAATCAGAAGTAGATATCTTACTAAACGAATCAACTTTTGAAATAATATTTTTGTAGAAAGAGATTGAGTGTGAGTAGGCTCTAATATATATAGCCCATCTTTTACTTTCCCAAAAACTTGAGGGGTCTTTAGTAAAGGGCCCTGCAAAAGACAACCAATAGATATGAACATGATGACACACTTGAAAGATAGACATTATTTATGAATCCAGAGTAAATTATATATGAAACATGGGATATGGAGGACATTTGTGAGTAAAAAATTAGGCAAAAGAGAAATAGTTCCTGCATGAGTAACCTTTACTCTAAATGAATTTGGTAAGTTGACCACTATAGGATTAGGCAGTGGTATGAGAGATAAGAAAGAGTTTGGATCAAAGCACATATACTCAAAGGCTCCTGAATCAATAATCAATGATATAGAATTTGAATTATCTACTTAATAACAAGAGAGTGAATATTCAAAATATATACCAGGGGATGAGTTGGCATTTACTTATGATCCAATAGTTTTTCCATCATGAATATGTTTTAAGAGAAAAAAAAGATGATTGAATTAACTTGAGGAGAGTTGCTAAGAAAAATTAGGATTCTCAGAGGCAATAAGAATAGATTGATTCCCTTCTGGTTTTTCCATTGAACTTGCAGAGTTGCTTCTCACAGTTCCTTGAAATTTCTTGGATTTGGTGAACTTAAAATCTATTGGAAAACCTATTTGCCTATAATAATTTTCTTTAGTGGGATTAGCCATCTTGCAATAATTACACAATAGGTTACTTTTATTTCCTCTGTAAGAAGTATTTCCTTTGAAATAAGTATTCCCAACTTTCTTATTATAGTTAAAAGTAAATCCAAATCTAATTTTCTATTAAGTATTGAGTTTATTTTTTTGAGATATTTGATTTTCCTACCATGAAGGAAGAGTTATCTCCAGGAAACTGAAAAGAGAGATGCGTTTCTCTTTTATTTTCATGTTGCATCAAGAGAGAATAGGCATAGTTCACAGGGGTAAGGGATGAAGCATAAGAATATGGCTTCTGCCTGGTACATAGGTATCATTTAATCCCATGAGGAAATGAATAAGCCTCTTATTTTCTTTGAATTGGATCATCTTCTTCTTTTCTTCATGTGAACAACACAGGTGCAAAGCACATTAGCATTTAACATGTCCAACTAATCCCATAACATTTTTATCTTGGTAAAGTATCCAGCAATATCACTAGATCCCTGGACTAACTCTGCTAATTCTTTTTCCAGATGATACAATTTTCCCCATTAGGCTAGCTGAATCTGTGTTCTAGATCTGACCAAAGATCTTTGGGTGTTATTGAATAAAGAACACTGGAAGCAATATCTTTAGAAAGAGAATTTAAAAACCAAGATGTTACTATTTCGTTATAGTAACTCCAAAGTTTAAAAGTTGGATCATTAAGATCTAGAGCAGGAAATTTTTTATCTATGAAGCCCAACTTGTTTTTTGCTGAAAGAGAGATGCAAATAGAGATTTTCCACCCTAGATTTCCTTTTCCATCAAAGGGATCATTGATCAAGACCATTCCTGATGCCTCATATGGATAAAGAAAGTAGGGATGAAAATTGTCAATGGTAATTCCATTGTCTTGTTGAGCAGTTCTATTAAGAGTGATTTCCGAGCTCTCAATAGTAGAATTTGACATCCTTTGAAGAATGAACAAAAAACAATTAAAGGAATTAAAAGAGAGGAGCTAGAAGATTTTATTTCTCTGATACCATGATGAAATATAAGAAAGGTTGTATGGAAAATGTTTTGTATTTCCTTGTCCTCAATGTACAGAATCCTACTACTATTTATACATGTATATGCTTAAAAGGAAATGTAATAACATAATAAATGGATTTACTATAATTGTTCTAATCCTTGATGATTTTATTCTCTACAATTTATAAGATCAATCTTTGTACAATTGTAAATCATGTGAGCTGTGTGTATATGTTGTGAGTTGGCCAGTATATTCAGCTTTAAGGAATTCATTCTCCTCTTTCTTATTGTCATTAATTACCTTATCTCCAATAGAATACATACAAGTTGATTGTTATTTTATTCGAGCATAACTTCAAGAAGGTCTTATTCTCCTCTATCATATTTCCACAAATGACCAAACATCCTTACTAAGGCATTTCCAAGGCCCAAACATAATGTCATTCTCTGTAAATTGGTTGTGAGTCTCTCCCCTACAACTTGAGGGGGTGTTAACATTGAGTATTAATATATCATGTATTAGATACAAGTCAATTACTATTTTAGCTTTGGATTAGTTTATTAGTTGAGTCAGTTTTGTTATAGTTATCCAACTGTTGATAGCTGTTAGACTGATTAGATATTTTTCTTTTCTTTTGTATATGTATAAATACACTCTTAGAAAAAAAAATGAAAGTAGTTTTCATTTCCACAGATTCTCTATTGGTGCAGTTGCATTTCTTCTCTTAATATTTTCATCAGAGTGTCCTCAATGGAGACGTCACTCTATTTAATTCATTTTCTCATTACACACTAAGAGCAAAATAGGGTCTGCGAAGAAATCATAAAACAAAAGAAAAAATATCTTAACTAACCTATAAATCTAAACTACAAAAAAAAACTAAGTGTTGGTTGATTTTACCACCAAGTATTAATGAGCTATGTGAGATTTTACACGTTGATGGCTATTAAGGCTAGTTACGTGCACCACCTCATATAGCACACTAAATTAATGCACTACATTTAGTTTTGGTCAACTTTAGGTTTGTCTTTTATTTTTGTTACCTTTCTTTTGTCGTTCATTATTTAATATTTGGACCCTCTTAATCTGTGACCCTTTCATTGTTATTGGTACAAATATTTAAATTAAAAAAATGTGAAAAAATAATGGTAATTTTTTAATTATATCCAAAAAGCTAAAATGTTTAAAGAAGCCCATTTTCTATTTACAAAAAAAATATCTAAAAATAGGCGACAATAAATGCACCAAATGGCATCCTCATTTTCAAAAATGGAAAAAAAAACATAAAGGAGAAATATTCTCCACGATATAACCTCTCAAAATTGATAGTTTCTAGGATTGATTCTCAGAACAAAGCTTCAGTGTTTTCATTGATTCTTCAATTTTGGAGATGTTTCTTCATCAATTTTTGATTGACTCTTCATCAATTTTTCAGTCGATACATCAATTTTGGAGTTGCTTCTTTATCAATTAAGTGTTGATTCTTCATGAATTTTACAATCGATACATTAACTTCAAATTGAATTCATCAATTTCTCTAGTAATCAATTTATTTCTCTTAGATTCATCAATTTTTCATGAATAATTTGTCATGACCCAACTACCCAGATTGTGTAAGCACCAACTCTAAATCCACCTAGATTGGAGAACCTTTACCACCCATTTAAAAATATTTTTGAAAGTAAACAAGAAAAAACAATTTTTTTTCTATGAAAGGAAAAATGTTATTCCTGAATAATCCAAGTACAAAGTTGGATCAAAATATCCTGGAAAATAAAGCTACATGAAATAAACAAAAAATTAATAAACTAGATAACAGAAGTAAATAAAATCAACAAAGAAAACTAAGTATACTCATTTCGTTGTACATTGCCGAATAACTTGGGAATTTCTGTACTCCGATGGCAAAGGCCTTGACTTGTGGAACATCTAACATAATCATTCTCCTACCATCAATTCAAGCTTGAGGAATTTGGGTTTATTTCTCAAAAGGCATTCTAATAAATTCTCACAAATGCCGAATCAATCCATTCCATGACGATATCTTCAATTCCTCAATTCGAATCATAACTAGAAGAGATCATACTTATAGAAACTCTACAGCCAATTAGAACATCCCTCAGCCTTTAATATCATTACCCAGAGATGTTCCTAAACTATCTGGAATGCGTCCAGGTGTGTTAGTTCAATTAGCACTCTTCATTTTCCTTAGCAGATTAAGCCATACACTAATACCACTGCCAAAGAATAGAATGTAGAGTGATAGTTGATCACCTATGACACACCGTTAACATGCTGTGATGTGGCCTTTGCATTTGTACTCCAGCTCTGTTTTCGTTGATTATGTTCCTGATGTGATGTTGAATTCCTTATTCTAATGCTTCTTGATTCTGAGATTTGGTATGTGATTTTTATCCATGTTTGAGATTGTCTTTGCCTGAGTTGGTAGATACTGAAATGAGTTATATGTTAGTTGTTGAGTACCTGAAAAATAATGAATATAGTTTGCTATAAAAAATCAGCAAGCATGTTTCCTTCTCTGAATGTATGTGCCACTTCCACCAACATATTAACCATTAATCTCCTTATCATCTAAATCTCCATGGATATTAAGCATGAAAAACCTACTAATCTTGCAATTAGACTATACCCCAAGGAGGAAACAACAAAAGTAGTATCACTACAAATTCACATGTATTAGTAAGCATCATCGATCAACTGAATTAAATCACATAAAAATCACTTAAATATTTACAAAGAAGCATAAAACTTGAGAGTTATTTATCAAGAGATCTTTTACTCAACAATTCCTTAAAAACTTGGGATATTGCCAGCCTTAGCATTGAGAAAGACATTACTTCTTAGCATGTTTAACCCTAATCACAAACTATCCATTACTTCATCATATCAAACCTCATTATGTAAATATCTATGAGCCAGTCAACTCTCAAGGTTTATTTTCCCTTAACAACACATCATTTAAGACCTTTACACAATACTTAACTTGTCCCACTGATATGGTCATACATTGATACCATAGTTTCATTAGATTCATTTAAGTCTATGTTGCATAAGTAACCAGATAGTAAAATCTCACCTTTTTTGGCTTGAAAATACAATAACAACTAAACCAGCGTCTGTACCCATGT
Organism: Capsicum pubescens; assembly: GCA_030864215.1. Classification (NCBI taxonomy): domain Eukaryota; kingdom Viridiplantae; phylum Streptophyta; class Magnoliopsida; order Solanales; family Solanaceae; genus Capsicum; species Capsicum pubescens. The sequence continues at coordinate 98,642,870 of CM061543.1, read as the reverse complement.
CATGGTTACAAAGAAAAACACCTATTGGGTAACGTTACCTTAGCAGGGTGACATTACCTTAGAAACATTATGGGGTTTATTTAATACATGAGGACATGGATAAAAAGTCTAGTTGAAACTATGCCTACTAATGTCTCCAAGTCAACAACTATGACTTAACAATTATATCAACCATGTCTCAGTTATGCAAGTAAATAGAAAACATCGTGTCATGAAAAACTTGTAATTAACCTAGACTTCTCAAGGATCCATAAGAACAATAACAAAGGTAATTATCACGTAACCCAATTCATATAAGAAATCACATTTAGCGAATAAACACATAAAATTGAGTTCACTCAAGAAACCAATTTAACCAATTTCTTAGGCTTAGTAACTCCAGAACCAACTATAGAAAATCAACATATAAGCTTGATTTACTCCAGAAACCAAATTTAACAAATCAAAAAATAATCCCCAATTCACTCAAGGAACCAAATATAACAATCAACATATAATCCCCAGTTTACTTAAGGAACCAAATATAACATAGTATATAATAAATAAACAAATAACATAGTTTACTCAAGGAACTATCACTCTCACTAAAACCAATTTACATATTTTAAGGGTTTTATGATCAACCACTAGTCATTATCTATAAGGAACGATCTCTTTTTCATGTTTAAAAACCAAATATCAAGTGTCTGTTAACCTTATACCAACTAATCAGTGAAGATGTATAAATACCGGTATATCCTACAAATAATAAAGATATCACAAATATCACAAAAAAATGAGTATCCAACAATTACACTTGTATAACCATTAACTTTGCACAAAAACTCATTACATTGATTATGAATTAAGATACCAATCTGGCCTTTACCTTTTTTAAACATAGAATTCAATAAAAATATAGATATCAATTAGAAAACTTACACAACTCGAGATGGATATCAACTATGCAAAACTATCACAAAAAATTTACATATATAACTTAAGATATGACCCATCCTCAACTGTTCATCTAATTATTTGATACATTACTAATTTCTCACTCCTCTATTTACCGCCATAGATGTAACACCACATATTTTTAGCCTCTAAAATTTTCTTAACTTTTGTGCTCACTACCCAGGTAATGACTCACCTAATGAGTCATAAAGACTCATTATAAGTCATAGGGCTCAAGTCATCGGTAAACTAGTGACGAATGCCCAAGTTTTTATTTATGTCATAACTAGGACTCTACAAGTCGTAATGTCGGATTAAGAGTCATATGGTACAACTTGTAGGGCCAACAATGGGAACACCTTGAATTTCTTCCCAGAATACAAATCTATGTGATGACTCATAGTAAGACATTATTAGTCATCATGTGACCCACAACGATTGGGGATAATTTACTCTACACGTTCTTGTTAAGGGCAAATCAACTTTTTCTCCCATCCAACTCCTATTCCAGGACTTAAAACACTCTTGTAGCCCTATTATCATTAAATTATCAAAAAATAAATATTTATTATTCTCTCAAAATTCTCCAATCAAGAATAATTAGGGTTTTCAAGGGATTGGGCATTCAAGCTTCCAATTTGTCATTTCTCTTAAATTTTCTTAATATTCCAGGCATGTATCTCTTCCCTAAAACTTATTTTATTAAAACATGTGTTTAATTGTTACCCATGTGAACTTAATTATTGGTTTTGAAATTTGGTTGAGGGCTTTTGTATCTTATTAGTTGAATTGTTTTTTCCATGGTTTTTATGGATTATTCATGTTTTGAATTGATAGTTATTGAACTAATTGGGTGTATGGTCATAGTAGATTGGAACGGGGTCATGGCATTCCCCCAAATTGATGATTTTTCTTTTCAATTGTTATTAACCTCAACCTATTTTATGAATTGATTTTGAAACATGTATATATCCATATTGAAACCACTTTTGGAATTATTGCATTGCATTAATGGCTAAATAGAATAAAAATGATTTTGAAAAGGCATTGGTGGACACGTTTTGATTATAAAAATTGCAACTACAAAGTTGTGGCATTCCCACAAATTGATTTAATAAATTACGTGGGTTGCGGCATTCCCCTAAGTTGATGGACAATGGAAATGGCATAATGATATTATCTTGCAAGCGTAATTGGTATGACGATACCAATGGTATGTTCCTTAATGGATGGTCTTTGGTTTAATGAACGAGAATGTGTAAATGATTTAATTGGACTTAAAAAAGGTTGTGTAACTGGCTGTGAAGGTTGAGGTCCTGAGACATTGATACTAGAAACCCGCATTTATTGATGTGGGGGTTAATATTTATGGCATTGTTCTTGTGTCACGCCTTACATATGTTTATAATATATTGGAAAAGGTTCATGGATTCCTCGATTGTCCTTGATACCTTCAACTTATGCGAGTAGCACACACTGAGGCTCCTTTTCGATTGAGGGAGCCAAACCCATACAGCCCATAGGTGTATTTTATCATGGTTGAATATACACAGTCCAGGTTAATGTTGTAACTCTCATGCTAAACCCTGTTCCCTATCCCGGCATATTATATATATATATATACATGATTGTGTGCACATGGTTTTAGAATGATTTTGGACTTATTGACCATGAAAGTATTTTATCCCTTCCCTAAGTTACATAATAGCACACTCCTTTCTAACCATCCCTGAACGTTGTATCACCAAGATATGTAGGGTATGAAGATACATTTAGTTCCTTGCACAGTGGTAGGTGATTTTTGGATTATCCATGAGTCAGATTTAAAGTGGCGAGCTTCCATTCTCTGGAAGACCCTTATTTCATAGTCTTGTATTTACTTATAACTTAGACTATTTATGGGAGGTTTTTCTGGCTATGGTCAGCGTCATGTCCCGACTTAGGTTGATGTATGGTTTTATAGAGGTTTTTGTGGACAAAGTGTGGGCAGATTATGTTGTAGATTCTTAGATCCCTCTTGTTATTGATTTATCTATCATGTTACACGTTTGAAACTCGGCTCTATCTTGTTATATGTTTGGAATTTATCTCTATATTGTTATATGTTTGGAACTCATCTGCTACTAGTTATATTATGTTCTAGTTTGTAAGGCCAATGCGGGTGTTTTCCGATCCTTGGTGGACTTGAGATACCCATCACGACTAAACCCTAGTTTGGGTCATGACAATAGATTCTTTGAAATCCCCCAACACTAACCACTTATAATTTAGGCATTTAATAGGTTAAACCCTATTTATTGATACAACCTTATTATTAAAAATCACGTAAAGGTGAACAATAACAAGGTAAGTACATAACTTATTAGACAAATTCAATAACTATAAATAACAACAATTTCTTACTCAATTATTAGGGTTTTCATTCATTTTATCCATCCCAACATCGTGCCTAAAAGCCTAAGTATGCAATCTCCCATCAATCTATTCTATGACTATGCTTTCTAACCCAAATCTAAACTACTCAATTAAAGCTATCCTACCTGGACACTAGGAACCTATTAAGGCGGCATGAACACAAATTTTTAACTTTGTAAAAGTGAATTCTAATGGGAAATTAATGAAAAAAACATGGGTTATTACCTTGTTAATAAGTAATTACTTCTCTCTATCCTTGCTAGGCCAGGAGGCAACCACATGATGATTATTAGAGAAAACCTCATTCTTTTTACAACAGAAAAGGAGAAAACAGAAATATAAAAAATAAGATCTAAGAATTTGGTTCCATTATCCCTCTATAGTGACTACTATGGCGATGCTGCTATAGTGGGATGACGTTATATTGACCCAAAGTTTCAAATTTTAAAATATGAAGTTGCGTATTCCCATACAAATTAGAGATTGTATTTTTACATTTTTTCGTAATTTGTATTCTTAATGATGTTTCTTTTAATAATGATGGAACATATCATTAAAATAGACATCAATTTACCCATTGTTCATCACTAAATAATCACGATAAGAAAAAATGGCATGACTTTAATTTAATTTCAATTCCCTTACCATGATAAGGTAATTACAAACATTATATGAAACATAAAAAGTTTGAAATTCCTTAATGCGTTAAAAATACCAAACCATAACTTTATTACTACTCCACTACGTCAAGCAATCTTCCTTTATTACAAATTATATGGAACTAATCAGATCATCCATTTCTTGAGCGCCTATGTAATTTGCGAACTCATGATATATCAAGACAAAATGATTTTAGACATAATAAATAAGTTGTTTCGTACTTTGAGGGTCTAGATCCCGCTATGGCAGTATTATTTCTTCTATAGCGGCTTTGCTATCATGGTATCCAATAATTTAAAGGGGTAAGAAATAGGTTTCTCTCTAATTTTTGCCTTTTTCACTGGAAAAGCACCCCCTTCCCTCCCTGATAACTTTTCTTCCCTATTAAAAATAAGGTAATAATTAATACATGTCCTTTTTTTTCTTAATTACATGCACTTCTTCTTTTTATGCTTGAATCAAAGAAAAAGAATAGGTTTGGGGATTTTTTGTGAAATTTCATATTTGGGGTTGATTTGGTTGAAATTTTAAAGCATGTGCTTTTCCGTTACATTTACAATACTTCTATGGTGTTCTAGGCGTAAGCATTACAGATTTCATTGCCAAAAATAGGATCAAAATAGTGTGGAATGTGAAGGGATGTTCTTGATTTGGTTTTGAGGATTTGGACATATTTTAGGAGTTAGCAAGCCTAAATGTTTACATAAACTTTAGGATCATTGATATGAAATCAAAATGCTAAAAATGGGACCTTTTTATCAAGAAGCTCCATTGTTGCACTTATTGAGATGATAAAGGCCTATACAGCGACCTTTTTTACTAGAGAACCCTTTATATAGTAGAAAAATCCTACTATAGAGACAACTCCAAGATAGGATATAACCTGCTATAGTGGGAGGCTACTGGCATTAGCCTCCCAGTTAGGCTAAGGCATTGACCTCTTACTGAATTTTGATTTATTCATACTTTTATAAGTTCTTACATTCTTTCTTTTGATGATTTTGTAGATCAAAACATCCTTATTCATTAAAACCAAGACAATGATCCAGCCTATGAGAGATTCTATAATAAGCTTATCGGGAGATATTTCTGGTGTATTAGAAAATGGGGTTATTTTATGAGAGGTCCTTTGCTATGAATGGGGTAGAGGAGAAGGCAATTTTTTTTAAAAATGTGCTCTAGGAGTTAGGTTGGTGTCCACTAGTGGCGGCTCCTCCATCTGGGTTCTCGGGTGGGGTTAGGGAGTTTTATGCCATACTGATTACCAAGCTTTGGGATGACCCCAACCCCCTTATTCAAATCAGGGGAATGGATTTTACTATGAATATTTGAACCATAACTAAGGTATTATAGGTACGATATATCTCAAATGTTAGATACTGTCCCTCATGGAGTTTCTCTGGTCCCTACCAGTCTATTCGGGCTTCTTAGGTTGATTATGTTCATTCCCCACCACCCCTAGGAGATATTTGTAATGCTTAGTTTTGTCGATCTATTCGTCTGCTGACTCAGTTGGTGACTTCTCAATCTTATCAGCTTGACTATACTGGTTCTATTGCTCCATCTTCTAAATTCACTAGAGTTTGCCAGTTAACAAGGTTAAATCCCCCAACCTTTATAGGCTCTAAGGTTATGGAGGATCCTCAATAGTTTGTGAATGAAATAGAGAAAGTATTTTGGGTGATATAGGCTTTTGATTTTGAGGGTGTAGAGTTTTACGACATACTAGCTAAAGGATGTAGCTTATCAGTGGTATGATGAGCGGGAGCAGTTAAGAGGTGATGATACAGAACCGGCTGGATGGGATGATTTTTCAAATTGTTTTATTGATCATTTCTTTCTTAAGGAGTTAAGGGAGGACAAAGTTGAGGATTTTGTGAACTTGAGGTAGGGACAGATGACTGTGAAGGAGTATGTGAGGGCGAGAATAAGGAAGTTTGCTTCGAGTTTGTCTCGAGACTTGATACTAGAGTTGAAGGCCATAATATTGAAAAATAACATGGATATCTCTAAGTTTGTGGTGTATATGGAGTAAGTTGAAGATGAAAACAAAAAACAAGAAGAAATTTGAGAGAGATAGAATAAGAAGTTCAGATATTTAGAGTAGGGTAGAGGCTGGCAAAATGGTGGTAGAAATGGTAGGAGGTGGGGCAAGAAGAGGACTTTGGGAAACACGAGTTCATATTCTACGACTAGTGCTCCATATCTTAAGCTATATGGGGATCGTCATATTCAAATTAATAGTGGGTTTAAGGCACAAGGTGTCCAACCTAGGGCTAGTAGAGCCCAGTCAGCCCCACCTCATCTTTCTTAACAATTTTACAGCCAACTTCATTGTGGTTATTTTGATAAGAGGAGGAGCTTGTATTTTAAATGTGGCCATCCTAGTCATATTCAGAGGAACTATCTTTCAACTAAGGTAGATGTTGGGGCTATTAAAGTTCTAGTTTTTACTTCATTAGCTCTTGTACAAAAGAGTGCTACTTTTTGTACGACACTGGTCAAAATCGACTCTTTGCTTTTGCCACTAATCAAGAATCTGAGATATTTCCTAATATCATTACTGGTATGTTGAAACTTTTCTCTTGTGATGTATATTATCTGCTTGATCACGATTCTACCTTTTCTTATGTAACCCCTTCGAGAGTATTTCTGAGTTTTTCTCTATGTCTACCCCGGTGGGCGATTCTGTAATGGCTCAAAATTCTATAGGGGTTGTGTGGTGTACATATTTCATACAAATACATTTTTGGATTTGATGGAGTTGGGTATAGTGGATTTTTATATGATATTGGGGATGGATTGGCTCCATTCGTGCTATGCTTCTCTAGATTATGGGACTCGTATGGTTAGTTTTCGATTTCTTAATGAACTAATTATAGAATAGAAGGGAAGCTCCTTAGTACCTAAGTAGCGGTTCATCTCTTACCTAAGAGCCTAATAATTAATTTCTAAAGAGTGCCTATATCATCTAGTTTGGGTTAAGGATTCTGATTCTAAAAGTCTCCCTTTGCAATTTATCACGGTGGTTAACAAAATATTTATTTCGTAAAGCATTTCTCAATGATCTTCCTGGTATTTGTTTTTATAGAGAAATAGACTTTGGGATTGATCTTCTACTAGATACCACCCTATCTCTATCCCTCTATATAAAATGGATCTAGCTAAGTTAAAAGAACTTAAGAATCAGTTAAAGGATCTTCTTGATAAGGGTTTTATCCATCCTAGTGTCTCTCTGTGGGGTACTCCTTTGTTTTTTATGTGTAAGAAGGATGGGTCCCTTCAGATTTGCATAGAATATCGGCAGTTGAATAAGGGGATGGTGAATAATAAGTATCCTATTCCTAGGATTGATGATCTCTTTAACTAGCTTCAGGGTGCTAGATATTTCTTTAAGACTAATCTTCGATTAGGTTATCATTAGTTGAATATTAAAGAGGCGGATATCCCTAAGACTACTTTCCGAACATAATATGGTCATTATGAGATTCTGGCTATGTCATTCTGGTTGACTAATGCTCCAACTATGTTTATGGATCTCATAAATATGGTGTTTAGACTATTTTTGGATTTGTTTTTTATAGTGTTTATTGATGATATCTTGGTATATTCTAAGAGTGAGTAGGATTATGCCAATTACCTTTGAGTAGTGTTTCAGGCTCTTAATAATCAATAGTTGTATGCAAAAATTTTGAAGTGTGAGGTTTGGTTGTATGTTGTGACTTTTATGGGTCATGTTGTTTCCAGTGAGGTGATCATAGTAGATCCATAGATAGTTGAGGCAGTTAATAATTTTCCTAGACCCATGACTCCAACTAACATTCGGAGCTTCTTGGGTTTAGTTGGGTATAAGAGGTTTGTGGAAAGCTTTTCTTCTATTGCTACTCTACTGACCATGTTTACTCAGAAAAAGGTGAAGTTTCTGTGGTCCAATGCTTGTGAGGGTAGTTTTGAGAAGCTAAAGGATAAGTTGAAATCTATGCCCATTTTGACCCTGCCCGAGGGAATTAATGGTTTTGTTGTCTACTGTGATGTTCCCCGTGTTGGACTAGGTTATGTCTTGATATAGCATTGTAAGGTCATGAAATATTCTTCTAGGCAATTAAAGGTCCATGAAAGGAATTATCCAACTCATGATCTAGAGTTGACGGCTATGGTATTTGCGTTGAAGATTTGATGCCATTATTTATATAGGGTGTATGTTGATATTTATTAAGATCATAAGAAATTGTAGTATGTGTTCACTCAAAGTGAATTAAATCTTAGACAGAGGTGGTGGCTTGAATTTACCAAGGTCTATGATATGATTCTTCATTATCACCCTGGTAAAGAAAATATAGTTGTAGATGATCTTAACAGGTTGTCCTTGGGGATCTTATATCATGTGGATGAGGATAAAAGAGGGTTGCTAAAGGATATTCACTAGTTGGTTAACCTAGGAGTTCATATTTTTATACTATGAAGATGGAGAGGTGATTGTTAAAGAAGTGGTTAACTCATCTCTTGGGGATAAGGTGAAGGAGAAACAAGTTTTGGATCCTATTCTTATGCAGATTAAGGCTGATGTGGGTAAGAAAAAATTTATGGCTTTTGAGATTTGTGGCGATGGTATCTTGAGGTACTGGGGTAGATTATGTGTTCTTGATATTGATGGGCTATGAGAAAGGATTTTGACTAAGGCTCATGAGTCAAGGTATATAGTTTATCCTGGTTTAACAAAGATGTACCATGACTTGAAGGAGATCTATTGGTGGAACAACATGAAGAGAGAGATGGAAAATTTTATGGCAAAGTTCATGGTTATTCAGCAAGTGAAGTTTGAGCACTTTAGGCCTTGTGGCATGTATAAAAATATTAAGGTTCCTTTCTGGAAGTGGGAGATAATCAACATGGATTTTATTATTGGTCTTACGCGGTCTCGGAATCAGCAGGATTCGATTTGGGTCATCATGGATAGGTTGACTAAGTCTACTCACTTTTTGCATATGAGGACTTCTGACTCTAGTGGGGTTTATGCTAAATTATTTATTTAAGAGATTATCAAAATGCATGGTGCTCCTTTTTTCATTATTTTGGATTGAGGTATGCAATTCTCTTCTCACTTTTGGATTTTGTTTCATAAAGGCTTGAGCACACGGGTCAAAGCACCACATTCCACCCTCATACAGATAGACAAACGAAGATGACCATTCAGACTTTGGAAGATATGCTAAGGGAATGTGTGATTGATTTTGGAGGTAGTTGAGTAGATCATTTTTCTCTCATCGAGTTCACCTACAATAATAGTTATCACTCGAATATTGGGATGGCTCCTTTTAAAGCTCTTTATAGTAGGATTTATAGATCCCTTATTGTGTGGTTTGAGGTTAGTGAAACTAAATTTTTTAGCATGGACTTGGTTCACCAAGCCATGGAAAAGGTGAAGGTGATCAGGGATAGGCTTAAGATTGCTCAGGGTTTCCAAAAGTCCTAGGCGGATGTGAGGCATAGAGAGTTGGAGTTAGAGGTTGGGATTGGGTGTTCTTGAAGGTATCTCCCATGAAGTAAGTTATAAGGTTTGGGAAGAAGTAGAAGGTCAGTCCCCGCTATGTGGGTCCGTACTTGATCTTGAGGACAGTTGGAAATGTTTCTATGAATTGGAGTTGCCTTCGAGTCAGGGTTCTATTCATCTAATTTTCCATGTATCGATGTTGAAGAAGTTTATGGGCAATCCTTATTTGTTGTTCCAATTAAGAGTATCGGTATTTTGGATTCCTTGTATTATGAGGAAGTTCTAGTTGAGATTTTTGATACGCAAGTCCAGCATTTGAGGACTAAGGATATGGCTTCGGCGAAAGTCCTTTGGAGGAACCAAAAGGTGGAAGAAGCTACTTGTGGGGATAAAAAGAACATGAAGTCCAACTATCCATTCTTGCTCCCCGAGTTGAACAATCATGCTTAAGGTATACATTTTCCGATTCCCATTTCTATATCGATCTTGTTTCATGATTTTGGGGTCGCATATTGTCTTATAATCATACTAATTGATGCATTGATACATTATTCGGGGATGAATGATCCTGGGGAGAATGTAACACTTTAGATTTTGGGCCTCTGAATATTTCTTGAATTTTTAGTTCACTTTCCAGGTAATGACTCACCTAATGAGTCGTGAAGACTCATTATGAGTCGTAGGATAACTAGTAAGGAATGCCGAAGTTCTTATTGATGTCACAACTAGGACCCTACGAGTCGTAATGTCGTATTATGAGTTGTAATGTATGACTCATAGTGTAAACATATAATGCCCCGAGTTTGTACCCCGGATGCTACACAATTCTTACGACCCCAAAGGACTACAAGCTAACCCATGACTGATACCTACTATGAGCACTGAATAATAATACTGAAATAAATGCGGAATTAGGCTGAATTGCCATAAGGTTCAAAATCTAAATACTAATAAATAATGACATTTGGTTAAAACATCTAAAAACTAAACACTGTCTGAACTATTCTAGTCTGAAAGCCTCTAATTAAACTGTCTGAATATGGAGTTGATGGGGCAAGCCCTCAATATACTCTGACTACTAAACTACTAATAAACTGAAATACTGAAATAAAGTATGCCCTCGATAGATGAGGACTCACTACTAAATTTGCAATTGCTTAATGGATCTGTCTAACTGTGGTCGGGAACCTTATCGTCCAAACCTATGATATAATACATCATAGCGCAAAGAGAAAGTATGCATTAGTAAGTGGAATGTACTGGTATGCTAGATGAGGTATGGCTAAATGCAAGGGTTCATAGGCATGAACAATAACTGACTAAATGCTATAGAGTAACTGAATATGAGACTACATGGATAATTGACTCTGCTGTAAATAATGAGTATGCAATACTATGCACATATATATATATATATATACTGTATCTGAGATTTTCAGAAGCTAAGTGTTGAGTTTTGATAACTGAGTAACTGATATCTAAAGTTACTGATAACTAAATTACTGATACTGCGTGACTTGGTCTGACAGACCTAATTCTGTAGAACTGAACTGAATTCTAAATTGACATTGACACTGTGACTGTGGGAGGTAATCATCTAAGCAATATGCCCTAAATCTGAACTAATAAGGGTCTAACCTGTGACCCAGGTTGTAAGGGTACTAACACCATGCCACGGGTACTAACACTGGTTGTGGGGTCAGTCCTAGTCTAGCGGGTACCCTTGAGATTAGTCCTAAACTAGCGGGTGATCCTTGAGTATGTCAGTCCTATATAATGAATGACACCTCATAACCTAAGTTGGCTACGTATTTATGGAACTTAGGGATTGCTTCTAGGGACTCAATATTAACTAACGGGTGAGCCCCCATCCTTAGGTTCGCTCGGTGTTGAATCCTACTCCAAACTGAAAGATACTGAACTAACTAAACGGAACTAGACTGGACTGATACTGAATTTTCTGAGTTTTCCTGAGTTCTGTAGTTGACTGAGTTCTACTGAGTTCTGTAGCTGAATGAATTCTACATATCATGACATGACTGATACTATTCTGTAACTGACGCTGGCTCTAGGTAAACAGGTAAATTTTCAGGTATTAAATACCCCCAGGACTTGATAGCATGGAAAGTAAAACATAATGATCATAAAGGCATAACAATGCTTGCTAACAATGCACTCATTTAGCCATTTTGTGAAACACCTTATATACACGAACTTGTGGATGAATGGGATCACATAATAACATGTCATGCTTTCACTAGTCAAATCACATAAGCATTTCATCAAACACTTGTAGGGAATAAGCTTGTACCTATACTAGCATGTCACGATTTCACACTTTAATTTACATGGGCATTCTTTAAAACTTTTGGGGAGTACAACTTAATGCACATCATCATAGATAACACATAGACATTGTGACTACAATGCCCAAACATGAAATTTCATGGATTTAACACTTAATTCATAAAATTTCCCATAAATACTATTCTATTTTCATGAATCTTATCATAATCATGAATTGAAAACCAAATAAAAATCATAGAGATACGTACAATCAATTTCAAATATGGGAATTTGCAATTCCATAACTTGTACTTTTAAAAAGGGATTCTTGGACTCTATGGGTGGAAGGTACCTATAGATGAACATCTAACATACCTGAGAGGATTAATCCTTGAAGGTTCTCTGTGAAATTCTTGAGGATTGACCTTGATTCTTGAAGCTAGGGTTTTCCCCTCTTGAGTAATTTGAGAGAGAATGAGTGTAATTTGCTTATTGAGGGCTGAATTTTATGTTTTTGGGGCAGAATAGACATGGGAAAATGACCCAAATACCCTTAAAGAATGGAGTTTTAATGACTGAAAACTAACCTTGTGCGCACAACCCGACATGCCATATTGACAGGGTCAATGCTATGGCCGATGCACCACGTCGAGTCCACGTTGGTTCACTGGAAATTGACACTAGGAGCTGGGAAAAATATTTATCAACAAAATAGGCTATGTGGCGCGTCGAGATTGCGTTGATCCACTAGTTGGGACTTCTAAATGTGCTGTAAATAATGTTTGAAAAATCCGAAACCTCTCCGAAAACACCTACAGGCATACCTGATCATGAATCAACCTAAAAATTGATATTTTAAAGTCATAATGTCGTGAAATAGGATCGCCAACTTACTAAGGCTAAAATACTTATAAGTATAAACACTTGGCTGAAATTCTCTAATCTTGGACCTCTTTTCAAGCTTTAACGGATGGAGTTTAAGCTTGAAATTTTGGGGTCTTACAATATCTCCCCCTTGGGAACATTCGTCCTCGAATGAGACTGACTAAGCTGAGAAATACTGATGGACTAATTTTATACACATCTGATGCATGGAATACATGACTGAACTGATTTGTGAATACATGACTTAATATGCAACAGTAATGGATACCAAGTTCATAATTGTAACTAAACTTGGAACTAAGACAATCTAAGGAAGACTGTTACCTCAAACTGAGAATACTGATGAACCTGAGATCATTCACTGAACATGTATGGATGGAAACATGAGAGCATGAATGAGTCTAAAACATGATACATAAACTAAATATCATGAACTGAACTGATTCCTTAAATATATGACATGCCATGGAATGGGCATACGACTTAGATTGGAATGAGAGATTTAACTTATGACTACCCGTTATATCAAACTTGATCTTGTTACGTGAAGAGAAAATGGAGTGTTTAGGAAATGCAAGTTCGGGGGTTATAGGTCATCTCCCCTCTTGGGATATTATGTCCCCCAAAGAATGCTGACTTGGCTGCGATGCTGAAAGGCTGAGACAATAAACAGGCACATACGAACTAGATCGTTACTGAATATCTGAGATCTAGAACTGAGGCATAATACATAAACTGATCTAAAATCGTAATTACTAGGATGCTCTATCTTTGAATAGTCATATTCATGAAATAGCGGATAGTACGACTGGGTGGAAAAATGGGGAAACCATACAAACTTGTCCACCTGGTTGCTAAAATGAATTCCTGTCTTTACAAACTAACACATACTAAAACTTATACTCAACTGGAGCATTTCCTGAAACTCTTTCTATAAAGTTCTACTGACTTTAAGGAGCAAGGAAATCTTGGCATGGTCTGTATAAAACAAATGAATAAGAAATCACAACATGGATAAAATTCTGTAATATGGGCACTAATAAGTCTGCCTACTAAGATTTAAGCTGGAATGAATTCTCCCACTCTTATCAAGCCTACTCAAATCTCTGAAATGCATTTATCCATTTACATATAAATATGATATTCAAGCCTATCTGCATAACTATAGCCTCGTGTAAAACTAGCATGCAACAATATTTTCTTAACATGAAACATTTACTCTCTGTCTTTTAAGAAACTGATCATCACTACATCATTTCATAAGGAGAGTCCACTGAAGGTTAAAACATGAGGACCTAAAGAATGAATGACTCTATACCGAAGTTGACATGTAACTGAGGCCTGAGGAATAAAACATAAACATCCTAGATTTTATCAAGAGATCTAGACTAAGGATATACATGACGAAATTTGATTTTAGCTGATCATTAGGAGTATAGCATAAGCCATGGAAACTGAGCATACTGTAAAGCATGAGTAAATCAGTCATGAGTTGTATGACCTGAGTTAGGAGTTTTTTGTATTCATGAAACATGATTCGTAACACTGAGTGAATTAGAACTGATCATACTAGGAACTATAAGCATACATGATTTCACTAATGTGCACGAATATGAGTTATGATCATAAAGTTGATATGTAAGGCTGGGTAGTTATCGTGATAGCTGAAGTACTAAACTTTGCATTGAGGTAAGGACGGGTTGGGCATCATCCCTTCTCACTCCTTTTCTACACATACTGACATTACTAATAAACTCTGAAAGCCTGACTTGGTTACTGGTTCTACCTTCGCCCCCTTATCTTAAAGCCTTTATTATAAATATGTGAACCAATTAATAAGCTTTAAAACAAACTGAAACCATGTTACTCTAGAGTCTGAGATAGACATTGAGAAGGGCTCTACTAATATTTTAGGTCTGACATCGAAGTTGACAGCAATATATAGGAGTTACGAAGCAGGTGAATCCTCAAAATATAAGAAAGCATAAACATAAGGATAAAAGACTCATAACGTACCCATAACTAAATCAGGAGAACATTCCTAATCATGGTGAGACTGAAGTGCATACAGTCTGTTTGGGTGTTTCCCACTGGTGGCGCTGGAATCAGCAACTTGCTTATTCGGGCGACTGGACTTAGCTAAAGGACGATTGTACTGACCCTAGTGATGCAAATCTTTTCCCCTCTAAGCCATTACTCTACACTCCCACATCATGTGGCCTATATTACTATATCTAAAATATACATTGCTACCAGCTTTACATATCTAGATAATATGTACCAAATTTTTCATAAAGCGGATGAGTAAGTCCACTGCTCACACTACCCTGGGTTTTGGAGCCTGGCACCCCATCACGACTGCCATTCCTGAACTTTGGTACTAGCGCACTAGCTGAAGAAGGAGCTGGGGATGAAAACTTCTGACTAAATTGAGAGAGGTTACCACCATCTAACCTTGGTTGAGCTAAACTAAAGCTACCTGTTCTGTCTCTCTTATTATCTTTCTCCTCCTCGATCTACTCATCATGAACCATAAGCCTAGATAAGTCCATCTCTTTAATCAGCATCGCTGTTCTGCACTCCTTAATCATACTCTTTGACACTCCAGACACGAATTTACTCATTCTGGATCTACTGTCTTCTACTATATTGAGAGCATACCTGGATAACTGAGTAAACTTAAGGGAATACTCTCTCACACTCATGTTTCCCTGCTTCATATTTATAAACTCTAACACCTTAGCTACTTTCAACTTTAAAGGAAAGAATTTATCTAGGAAAGTAGTAACAAACTCTTCCCACTCTTTGGGCTCTACATATGTATCTCTATCTATCCTCCACTGCTTAAACCATGTATGAGCTACATCTTGTAGATGATAGGAACCTAACTCAGCACTCTCACTAGAAGTCACTCCCATGATATCTGTGATTTTCTAAACCTGATCAAGGAACTCCTGTCGATCCTCTTCTGACTTAAATCCCGATAATAGGGGAGGATTCATTCTGGTGAAGTCACAAATCCTGGCTGCAGCAGTATTGGCCACTGGGTTGGAGTGAATAACAGCTGGTCTTTCATTCTGAGCTTCTATGGAGTTGGCTAGAGTGGTAAATGCAGCCCTGATTTCTGAATAGGAAACATGCTCGTCTAGGGGATCTGCCTGAATGGGTTGAGGTGATGATTGATTTTTATTTCTTCTTCCATTAGATTTTTAGGGAGGCATATTCTAAAAGCATAAGGAAGAGATAAATTATACTAAGAGTTTAACTTGAGCTCATGCTCACTCGCACGATATCAATACTAAAAGAAGGGAAACTTTTCCTAAAAAATTTCATAGCCTCCTATCCATAAGTGTGGCGCACTACACACCCATGCATAATAATCTACTTGATGTGGCTTTCAGACTACCTAGGACTCTGTTGAACCTTAGGCTCTGATACCAAGTTTGCCATACCTTGAGTCTGTGCCTCAGATGCTACATGGTGCTTATGACCCCAAAGGACCACAAGCTAACCCATGACTAATATCTTCTGTGAGCACAGAATAATAATACTAAAGTAAATGCAAAATTAGGTTGAATTACCATAAGGTTCAAAATCTAAATACTCATAAACAATGACATCTGGTAAGAACATCAAAAAACTAAACACTATCTGAACTAGTCTAGTCTGAAAGCCTCTAACTGAACTATCTTAATATGGAGTTGATAGGACAAGGCCCCAACTAAATCCAGCTACAGAACTACTGATAAACTAAAATATTGAAATAAAGTATACCCTTGATAGATGAGAACTCACTCTAAATCTGCGATTACTGACTTGATCTATCTAAGTACAGTTGGGAATCTGAGCGTCCAAACCTATGATATAAGACATCATACTCAAATAAAAAGTATGTGTTAGTACGTAGAATATATTAGTATGCTAGATGAGGAAAGGCTGAATGCAAGGGTTCATATGCATGAACAATAACTGATTGAATGCTATATAGTAACTGAATATTATAGTACATGGATAACTGAATCTAATGTAAATAATGAGTATATAATATTGTGAACATACATATATATATATATATAATATATCAAAGATTTTCAAAATCTAATTACTGAGTTCTGATAACTGAGTAATTGATAACTGAAGTTACTGATAACTGAATTACTGATACTGAGTGACTATCTCTGATAGTCCTAATTCTGTAGAACTGAGCTAAATTCTAAACTGAGACTATGGAAGGTAATCACCTAACCGACATGCCCTAAACCTGAACTGATAGGGGTCTAGACTATGAACTCATTTGAAAGGGTGCTAATATCGTGCCACGGGTACTAACACTGGCTGTGGGGCCAGTCCTAGTCTAGCGGGTAATGCCTGAGATCAATTTTAAAGTAGTGGGTGAACCTTGAGTATGTCATCCTATCTAATGGGTGACACCTCATAACCTATGCTGGCTATGTTGTTCTGGAACTTAGGGATTGCTTTTAGGGACCCAGTCCTAACTAACCGATGAGCCCTCAACCCTAGGCTCGCTCGGTGCTGAATCATACTCCCAATTGAAAGACATTGAGCTGAGTATATGGAATTGGACTGGACTGATACTAATTTTTTTGAGTTTTCCTGAGTTCTGTAGATGACTACATTCTACTGAGTTCTCTAGCTGACTGAATTCCACTAATCGTGACATGATTGATACTATTCTATAATTAACGTTGGCTCTAGATAAATAGCTAGATTGTCTTATATTAAATACCCTCAGGACTCGATAGCTTGAAAACTAAAACATAGCATGATAGTAAAGTCATAACAATACTTTCTTGCAAACAATGCACTCATATAGACATTTTGTCAAACACTTGATATGCACAAACTTGTGCATAAATGGGATCACATAATAATATGCCATGCTTTCACTAATCAAATCACATAAGCATTTCATCAAACCCTTGTAGGTTATAAGCTTGTACATATACCAGCATGTCATGATTTCATCCTTTAATTCACATGGACATTCTACCAAACATTTAGGGAATACAACTTAACGCACATCATCATGGATAACATATAAACATTGCGACTAAAATGCCCAAACATTAAATTTAATGGATTTAACATGAAATTCATAAATTTTCCAATAAATACTATTCTATTTTCACGAATCTTATCATAATCATGGATTTAAAGCCAAATCAACATCATAGACATGCGTACAATCAATTTCAAACATGGGAATTTGCAATTCCATAACTTGTAGTTTTAAAGGGGATTCTTGAACTCTATGGGTGAAATTTACCCATAGATGAACATCTAACATACCTGAGAGGATTAATCCTTGAAGGTTCTTGGAGAAATTCTTGAGGATTGACCTTGAATCTTGAAGCTACGGTTTTTTCCTCTTGAGTAATTTGAGAGAAAATGAGTGTAATTTGCTTAATGAGGGCTGAATTTTATGCTTTTTTGGCTGAATATACGTGGTAAAAAGACCCAAATACCCTAAAGTATGTGGATTTTTATTGACAGAAAACTGGCCTAGTGACGCGCAGCCCTAATCTGACGTGATTTTATACACACTTCTATCATTATTCTAACTTATTTCGCCTTGTTTTGAGAGAAATTCGTGTGCTTAACGTGTTCATATTGAAATAAATAAGAATTTAAATGTACAAGTGTGCATTTACAATGTCCAAAGTATTATTCAAACAAGTTTGTGCTTAATTGAGTAATTTAAAGTTCAACCCGGAAAACTAGTTTTACTATCTTGAGCTAGGTTTGTGTCTAGTTGGTTTCGGTGGATTCTAATGTTTTAAATTTTTTTTAAATATTTAAATAGTGTAATTATGAGTGGAATAACTTATTTGTAATGTGCAAAGCCTAATTAAATTAAGTCAAGAGTCGGAATAAAAAGTGGAAGATCATTGCGAATTTGTCTTAACTTACCTCTTGTTTTTATTTGTTGTTGAGAATATTGTGTTGTTTTAATATTTAATATGTGGTGTGTGATATTGTAGGAGGTTTTGTGAGATGAATACGGTGATATATTTATGATTTAAAAGCTGAAAATTCATTAAAAATACACTACAAAAGGCATGAGCAAAAAATAGAACGTTCCACACTTAACAAAATTTTTGGACGCAAATTCCAGTGAGATGATGGAAAGTCAACGTGTCACATCGATGTGCCAATGTGTTGAGAAACGCGTCTCATTGAAAGTTTATACCCAGAAAATTAAATGCACCGACAGACACGGTTTAAAAGGATAATAGAGTGAAAATTGTCAAAGTGAGGGAATCTTTCCCTAGGGTCCACGTGCCAGGTCCTTTTAAAATCCAAAAATCAATTGAAATGGGATAAAATAAATGGACAACATCTGGTCCCAATTAGTAATATTTTTTATTATAAATATAGTACTTGAATTAACAAGACACGTACAACGGAGAAAAATAATACGCCTGGCACTATTTTGGAGAAATATTGTGGAGTGGCTACACGGTTTATTAGGTTAGAATTTTTTATTTAGTCTTTAATTTTTTATATCATATATTCAGTTATTTGGATCGTGATTATAAATATTCGTGGCTAAAAAACCCCTTTCCGAGGTTAAAGCCAAGAACACGAGTACTGTTTTTTTGGATTAATTTTGTTAATTTTGCTTATGATATTTTGTTGTTTATTTATTCTTTTTTTAATTATTTTGTGGATATATCACCCATAAAATACATATATAGTCGACCTTTAGATCTCGGGAGAGGAAACAGGGTGATAGAACATGGGAATAAATGAAGTTTGGGTTTTTATTCTTTTATAAAATAAAGAATTAAACTTAGCATCTAGGACAAAGATGTACTTAGATGTCTTACTTGATTCATGCATAGGATGATAACTTTAATTAACTTAATTGGATTATTACATCTCCGCTCAACAATGTAGTTGTAATATCCACATTATCTAAAAGATTTAGGTTGGGAAACCATGATCATGCAATTAACACTACGAATCAACAACCAAGATAAGCAAATTAACGGATTAATTTCAATAACATAGTATGATTGTTCAGAGTGCTTTAACCCTGGTCTTTTCTCCATTAATTGTTCCTAGAATTTAATTTTTGCATTATTTATTTTATTTTTTATTTACAATAATTCAAAATTTTCTTTTTGGTTACTTTTGCACTAAATTAATCTAGATGTTGAAATAAAATTAAATTGTTGTTAAATAAAGTCTTTGTGGGATCTATATTCGGCTTTCTTGAAGGCCACTATATTACTTAGTTGACCACGTACACTTGTGTGTGCGCTTAGGCACTGTCAAGTTTTTGGCACCATTGTCGGGGACTTTTATTTTAGCAATTTTTTATTTTAGTTTTACTTTTAGATTTATTTGTTTTTTTACGTTTGATCTTGTTTTTGTGATTCGCAGGAAATAGGTTAAAAGGATAATAAGATCGTAAGGGATTAGGAGTTGGTTGAACCAAACTCAGAACCCGAGAAAATTTACCATCAACGCAGGAGAGAAGCAATCCTTCTCCAAAGAATTCTACAAATTAAAGGAAACCAAGAGCATATTGCTCCTATGGCTGAACAACAAGCAACTAATAGGAATGTTAAGGAAGTGGTAGTACCACTTCCAACGAACTTCACTTCCCTAATTCAAAGACCAATAGGTGGAGATAATTTCAAGTTGAAATACAGCATGGTCCAGCTTCTTATTAGTATTGGATAGTTTGTAGGGCTTTCACACGAGGATCCACAAGTCAACTTGCAGACGTTCATTGAGCTTACAGATACATTCACTCCAACCGGGGTGACTCCAGATTATGTGAGGCTGACACTGTTTCCCCATTCACTTATTGGTGAAGCTAAAAGGTGGTTGAATGTGGAGCTGGCCAATTCAATCACAACATCGGACAACTTAGCCAGAAGGTTCCTCATCTGATTCTTACCATCAAGGAAGACTGCGAGAATTTGTAGTGGGATAGTAGCTTCAAATAGAAGCCTGATGAAAACCTCTATCATGATTGGGAACGCTTCAGGATCTTTTTCGAGATTGTCCATATCACAAACATTCTAATGAGGTACTAGCTCAAACTTTTGTAGAATCTCTTCATCACAATATGAAGATTTTACTAGATTTAGTCGCAGGTGGTCTAGCTTTGGAGCTAACTTATAATGAGCTATACACATTTCTGAACCGCGTAACACAAGGAAATCTAGAGTGTCATTCAGATTCGAGAAGTGCCATGAAAAGAATTGTGGGTGTGTTAGAGGTGGACCAATTCATAGCCCTATCAGCTCAGGTTTCTTCATTGCAGAATTTGATCAACACATCATTCAGAAGCATGAAGTTGGGAGCAACACAACCTACAGCCACAGTCAATGCCATCCAACCAGCTGTAGGTTGGGGTGAAGTATGCAAAAATAGTGGTTATGCGGCTACTATGTATGCTTTAAATCCAAAATCTGTGATGTATGTCGGTAATGTTCAAAGGCAAAATTAAGGTAATTCCTATAACACAAAGTGGCAAGCTTAGATACCTAATTAGTCATGGAATGCCCCACAGCCACAGGCTCAATTGAATTAGTGTACGAGCAACACTGAAGAGATGTTGAAACAAATCTTAGCAAAATTACAAAATCAAAAAGTGGCTCAGAGAAATATGGAGTTGCGGGTTAGGCAGATATAATAAGCATTAAATACACGTCCTCAAGGTGGTCTACTTGCTGATTCAAAAACTCAAAAATAAGTCATGGAAATCACCTTGAAAAGTGGTAAAGATTTTCATGAAGAACCTCCAAAGGCAACTAAGGAGGTAGATGCTGATGTCCTGACCCAACAGGATCCCGAAGAAGTTGCTAAAAATTCAAGAAAGTCTGAGTACTTGAAGGAAAAAGTGGATGCAGAAGATATAAAGAAGTGGCTGCCACTACTCTTCTATCAAAGGTAAATAAAAGTGAAGGAGGATGCCCTGTTTAAAAAGTTCATTGATACATTCAAAGAGCTTCATATTAACATACCTCTTTTAGATATCTTGCAGAGTATGCCTAAGTATGAAAAGTACTTGATAGATGTGGTGTAGAAGAAGGTGAAATTTCAAGATATGGGGGCAATAACACTCACTGACGAGTGTAGTGCGGTAATGACACAGAAAATTCCTAAGAAATTGAAAGGTGAAGGAAAATTTGCTATCCCTATTCAAATTGGGAATAAAGTGGTCCATGAACTGAGTGACTTAGGGGAAAGCATAAACTTAATGCCCCTATCTCTGTTTGAAAAATTGGGCTTGGAAAATCCTAGATCGACCACTGTGGTTTTGTAGCTAGCAGACGATTCCATGGCATATCCGAATGGAATTATTGAGGATGTCCTCATAATGGTTGATAAATTTGTTATTCTTGCTGACTTTTTTGTTCTTGATTTTGTGGCAGATGAACAGGTACTAATCATATTGGGGCACCCATTCTTAGCGACCAGAGGTACTTTGATTGATGTTAGAAAATTCATACTTAAGATGAGGGTAGATGATGAAGAAGTGGTATTTGATGTTTACAAGTCCCCCATTGAAAATACCTTATATAAAGATTTATGCATGATCAATGTGTTGGAAAGTGATGAGTTTGGCATGTCTAAGGCACTAAAAACTGCTTCCAAATACCTGATTGAGTGGCCTGAGATGAAACCACCAATTCCCAACATGTTAAAAGGTAAAAATGGTCTAAAAAAAATGAAAAAATAGATCCCAAAAGGGAGTAAAAGGGTGAAGGAATATGTTTGAGTTGAGTTGGGTCATGCCACGACACTAAATAGGTGCTTCTTAGGAAGAAACCCAAGGTAAGTAGGTTTTATTTTTAGCTTTTATTTCATGTAGTTTTTTTTTTTTGGTTGAGTCACAGGTTGATGGAATGTCTGAGGACCATAATCTTGAGTTTGAAGCATGGCAAAAACTGAGTGTGGGGTCCCATGGATCTCATTCATGTGAAGATGCTACTAGCTAGAACTAGAGGCCTCAAGGAGTATTTCTATCTTATTCCTTTTAAATTTACATTGGGGACAAAGTAGATTTTTAACTGTGGGGTGGGGAAATTCCCAAATTTTGGCTCAATATAAAAAAATTTAGGCTAGGAATAAGTAAGATATTCTTGTTGTTGCTATTTTTAATTGCATGATGCAAGTGGGTTTGTTCCTAATAGCATGTTGATTGAGTGAATTGCTACTTTTAAGACTCCTAGGTTCAAGTTTTTGACTCTTGTTCTTGTTGGCTTAAATTGGAATTTGTTCTATTGTTGGTAAAGCGTCTACGATTATCCTATTAAGTTAAGCATGTGCCATGTGCGTGTGAGATTTTTGTATATTCCTTATTGCATGTGATGTTTAGAACCTGACCGGTGTCTGTGTTAAGTGAAATAAAGAATGTGGGTTTAGGAGATGATTTAGGCATTTCTTTGATGGCCTTGTTATTTTTTACCTTTTCTTTTGACCTACCCTTGTGCATTATCCTAGTTAAGACCCATTGAGCCTTTAGATTTTTTTTTTGGTAGTTTTATATGTAGCCTAATCCCTTCTTTGATACACCATAATTTGATCCAAAAAGTTCCAACGTGATTTAATGAAAAAATTAAAAATGAGTGAGTAAGAAGTTTGAGAAATTGAAGAAGAAAAAGGTGAAATTGATGCCCTAAGGTAATATTTCTTCGTGTTTATAATTGATGTGTGGTAGATTGATGTGGTATAAATGATGTTAGAAATATTGACATGGTAGAAAAAAATGAGAAAAATTGATTCTTGTGGTAGTAAACTATGCGTCCACCAAGTGTTTGTGAAAATGCTTAAAAGAGATGGGGCAATAACAAAAGGTATGGTAGACAAAAATGGTGTAATTTGGTTGTTGGATATTGGTTTTAATTATAAAAAAAGGTAGTGTATTAAAGCTCTTAGAGAGGTTAGTCACTATTTCCAATATAGTTCCTACTCGTCCCTTAGCCTACATTACAACCTGGAAAAGTCCTAATTGATCCTAAGATTTACATTCGACTATTAGTGGAGCATTACACTAAGGGCAAGCCAATGGTTCATTGTCTGTAACTTGTGAATTCTTTGTGAGAGTGAGTGTAATTTGATTCTTGTACCCATTATGTTATAAATTGCATTATTGTGAGGGATTATGGGTGATTTGTATGATGTCCTTAATTTAATAATATGAATGAGTTTGCCAACTAGGTGAGTTAATTCTTGAGGCTAGGATGTTTCGGAGTAGTGTTCATGAGCTTTCAATTGTGTAAATAACATGCTTTGTGTAGAAACTTGCATTTCATGTAGTCATTGTAGTACTAGCTTGAGTTTTTTTCATTTAGTATAAGTGCATCATCACCTCATATTTTTATGCTTAGAGTAAAGGGTTGTTCGAGGACGAACAAGAGTTTAAGTGTGGGGTGATGAACTAAGGTGATTTTATACACTTTTGTATCATTATTCTTGCTTATTTCACCTTATTTTGAGAGCAATTCATGTTCTTAACATGTTCATATTGATATAAATAAGCATTTAAATGTCCAAGTGTGCATTTACAATGTCCAAAGTATTATTCAAATAAGTTTATGCTTAATTGAGTAATTTAGAGTTCAATCCGGAAAACTAGTTTTACTAGCTTGAGCTAGGTGTGTGTATAGTAGGTTTCGGTGGATTCTAATGAGTTTAATTTGTTTAAAATATTTTAATAATGTAATTACTAGTGGAATAACTTATTTGTAATGTGCAAAGCTTAATTCAATTAAGTCAAAATTTGGAATAAAAAGTGGAAGATCATTGTGAATTTTCCTTATCTTAACTCTTGTTTTGATTTGTTGTTGAGAATATTGTGTTATTTTAATCTTTAACATGTGGTGTGTGATATTGTAGGAGGCTTTTTGAGATGAATACGGTGATATTCATGATTTAAAGACCGAAAACTCATTGAAAATACATTACAAAAGGCATGAGCAAAGAATAGGATGTTTCACACTTAACCAATTTTTTGTAAGCAAATTCCAGTGAGATGATGCGAAGACAATGCATCGCATTGATGTGCCAATGCATTTAGAAATGTTTCGCGTTGATATTTTATACCCAGGCAATTTAATGTACCAACAGACACAGTTTACGAGGATAATAGAGTGGAAATTGTCAAAGTGAGGGAATCTTTCCCTAAGGTCCACTTGCCAGGTCCTTTTAAAATCCCAAAATCAATTGAAATGGGATAAAATATATGGACAAAATCTGGTCCCAATTAGTACTAGTTTTTATTATAAATATAGTACTTGAATTGACAAGACATGTACAGTGGAGAAAAACAATACGCCTGGCACTATTTTGGAGAAAAATTGCGGAGCGGCTACACGGTTTATTAGATTTTAGTTTTTTATTTAGTCTTTAATTTTTCATATCATGTATTTAATTATTTGGATCGTGATTATGAATATTAGTGTATAAAAACTCCCTTTCCGGAGTTATATCCAAGAATATGAGTACTATTGTTTTGGATTAATTTTGTTAATTTTGCTTATCATATTTGGTTGGTTGTTTATTCTTGTTTTAATTATTTTGTGGATTGATCACCCAAAAAATACATGTATTGTCGACCTTTTGATCTCGGAAGAGGGAATAGGGAGATAGAACATGAGAATAAATAAAGTTTGAATTTTTTTCTTTTATAAAATAAAGAACTAAACTTAGCGTCTAGGAAAGGGATGCACTTATATGCCTTACTTGATTCATACGTAGGATAATAGCTTTAATTAACTTAATAGGAATATTACATTCCCGCTCAACGATGTAGTTGTAATATCAACATTAGAAAAAATATTATAGGTTGGGAAACCATGATCATACAATTAACCCTACGAATCAACAACCAAGATAAGCGAATTAACGGATTAATTTCAATAACATAGTATGATTGTTCAGAGTTCTATAACCCTAGGATTTTCTCCATTGATTTTTCCAAGAATTTAATTTTCGCATTACTTATTTTATTTTTTATTTACAATTATTCAAAATTCTCTTCTTTGTTACTGTTTTACTAAATTAATCTAGACGGTGAACTAAAATTAATTCGTTGTTAAATCAAGTCTCTGTGGGATCGATATTGGGCTTTTTTGAAGGCCACTATATTACTTGGTATACCTCTTACACTTTCATTTGCGCTTGGGAACTATAAAGCACGACATGTCCCATTGATGGGGTCGACACTATGGCCGAAGCACCGCGTCGTGTCGGCGTCGGTTCACTAGAAATTGGCACTGGGAGCTGGAAAAATTATTTATCAACGCGATAGGAGATGCGGCGCGTCGAGATTGCATTGATCCATTGGTTGGGATTTCCAAACATGTTGGAAACAATGTTCAAAAAATTCAAAACTTGTCCGAGAGCACCTACTGGCATACCTGATCATGAACCAACCTAAAAATTGATATTTTAAGGTCATAAGGGTCTTGAAATAGGATCGCCAACCTACTAAGGCTAAAATACTTCTAAGTATAAACACTTGGCTGAAATTTTATTAGTCTGGGACCTCTTTTCAAGATTTAACAAATGGAGTTTAACTTGTAATTTTGCGAGATCTTACAAAACAGTGGGAATGCCTTGGGTTACTACCTAGACTACGAGTCTAGGTGACAAATCATAGTAAGACATTACAAGTAGTCACGTGACCCGCAGTGACAATGGACAATTTTCCCTAAACATTCTCATTAAGGTCAAATTGGTGTTTTCTCCCATCTAACTCCTATTCTATCACTTAAAATACTCTTGTAGCACTACTATCATAACATAAACATTATTCTTCTGTCAAAATTCTCCATGCAAGAACAATTAGCGTTTTCAAGGGATTGGGCATTCAAACTTCCAATTAGTTATTTCTTTTTAATTTTCTTTATATCATGGGCATTGTAACGCCCCAAATCTGGTACTCAGAATGCTACACGGTGATCATGACCCCGAAGGACAAAAAGCTAACCCATGACTGATATCTGTACTTGTATACTGCATAATATACTGTAAAATGTAGAAACATGAACTAAAAGGCCATAAGGTTCCAATCTGATAAAAAGATAACATCTGCTGGGGTATGAAATATACAAAACATAACTGAAATAAACTATCTGAACATACTGTAGTCTTGAAAGCCTTCAAAACATGACTATTGGAGTAAGGAGTTTATTGGACATATCCCCAACTAACTCTAACTAATAAATTAATTAATGACATAATAACATAAAGATCATTTCCTCGGAAAATGAGGACTCAATTCTAACTCTGACTACTGAACTGGGATACTACTAATGCTCTGGAGCTCGTGTCTCTGAACCTATGGTATAAGAAACCATAGCGCGAATGCATCAGTACGACTGAATGTATTGGTATGCATGTGAGGTAAGATAAATGCATGGGGTTCATATGCATGAGTAATAATAATAATAGACTGAATATCATGAGCGTGAGAATACATGCATGAGACATAATAACTGACACTAATACCGTGATAACATGATTACTAAATCTAAGTACTAATAACATCACATACTGATAACTGATATAAATGATAACATGAGTGACTGTATCTGACAGTCTTGAATCTGATGAAAATATCTGAGTTCCATACAAAACTGAGTTGACTATATCTGACAGTCCTGAAATCTAAAGATATATCTGAGTTCTTTTACTAAGACTGATACTGAAACTGTGGGAAGTAGTCATCCAACCGACATGCCCCAAATAATGCATTATAGATGAATTGGGGTCCAATTTATTCCCTGATTGGAAGGGTGTCCATACCGCGCCACTGGTAAGGACAACATATGAGTGACCCTCAACTAGCAGGTTACTCTAATGAGAACATTGGGAACCCTCAACTAGAAGGTTAATCCACC
Organism: Capsicum pubescens; assembly: GCA_030864215.1. NCBI lineage: Eukaryota > Viridiplantae > Streptophyta > Magnoliopsida > Solanales > Solanaceae > Capsicum > Capsicum pubescens. Next base: position 98,615,306 of record CM061543.1, on the reverse strand, counting down.
TCATATACCCTCAACTAGCAGGTTAATCCATCTCATCTACCCTCAACTAGCTGGTATGATGTCTCAACCTACGCTGGATACGTAATTCTGGAATGCAAGGACTTCTCCTAGGAATCACACCCTCAACTAGTAGGTAAGTTTTCATCCTTGGGTTCACTCGGTGCTAATTCCTACTCTCATTTGAATATACACTGAACATGATTAACTGATCTGAACATGCACTGAGTTACTGAAATCCATTGTCTGACGGAATACTGCTGATACCTGACAACTGACTGAGTTCATGAGATTGTTGAGATTTCTTGAGTCATAAGATTGTCTGAAGTCTAGGGATCATAGCTTGGCTAATAGTATCGTGGAAACATGACATGGATCTAGGCAGACAACTAATGTTTCGTGTACAAGTACCCCTAGGACTCGATAGAAGGAAACTGACAAAGCATGACTTACTTGAACACATGACTAACATAATAATCCATAATTCATTCATTGAAGCAATTCATCAAACATGTGATACGCATGAACTTGTACATATATGGAGATTTTATAGTATCATACTAGTTAAGCACTTTTCCTTTATATGGGAATTTAATCAAACACATGGTAGGCATATTATATGTATACAACATTATACAACAATTAAACGTCATGGTTCAATTCAAACTTCATCATTCAAGGGTTTAATCATAGGTTTACATAAACCTACACATATACCAATCAATTTCCACATGAAATTTATCACTAAACATGGATTAAAATTCAATTATCCATTATCAACATGAACACTAGCAACCCAACATGAAATTCATAAAGAAAATCCATAATTTGAATTTAGAAAAGAAATTCTTGGGCTTCATGGACGAAAGGAGTCCATGAATGAACACTATGCATACCTGGGTTGAGTTTCTGGAAGTTCTTGAACTTGAAAGATTGGAATCTCTTAGTTCTTAAAGAAGATTTGGATTTTATTCTTTGGAATTAATCTTAGAGAAGAAAACCCTAATTTGGTTGTTGTGAAATAATAATGAAAAAATAAACTGAGGTCGGATATAACTGGGTATATATAAGAGGATGGTAAAATACCAAAATACCCCTGTTGAAACGACTTAAAATAACTGATCTGGACATGGGACGATGGGGTGTGATGATTTGTCGCTAGTCTGACGGTCCATTAAACTTATCCGTCGTGCTCTTACAGAGAGTTGTCTCACTGCCTCAATGCGATGGTCATGGTTGACTGTAATGACCCTAAATCGCCTCCTGGGGCATCACACGGTACTTAGGGCTACGAGTAGTTCTAAGCTAACCCTTAGAGCCGGTTTCTACTTAATGTCGCCCAAATTAAGATAGGAATAGACTTAACATTCGCATAGTCATATCACATAAAAGAAAGTAGGTAAAAGATACTCGGTCCATATGACCACAATATAGAGAAATCTCAACAAAACCATAATATCGAACCCTCGATACATCACAAGTCTGATACCAGTCTGATAAAGCCTCTACAAATAAAAATCTAGAAAGACATTGGGACAGGTCCCCAACTGACTCAAAATGAACTGAGGTAAAACATAGTCTCTCAAGTACAGTAAATATCTGAAGCTCTGCCCTCGAACCATGAGGACTCACCACTGTAGATAACGTAGGTAGGGTACACAAAAAATCATGGGCGAGGCTGGGACTGAGCACCTGAACCTATATTATGACACAATGTAACACATAGACATATTTGTGGATCAGTACTTTGAGTACACTGAGTATGTGGGGGTGCATGCATATGTATAAAGTAGTAACGATGTTTCTTCAATCAAATCATGTATGCATAATGTGATGACTCACATAGCTTGAACAAGTATAAAACATAAAGCTCATAAATCATATAGAATGAGGAATATAACACAATCTCGTGAGTCATCATTATTTAACTTCAAAATCGGAAACCTTCTCTATTTCTCAATGCCCAAAGGCTAAGGGATTTCAAAGAATACTTTCAATTCATGCATATGTCTCAAAGAGAGTGAAACTCCTTCAATGCTCAACACTTCACAATCATTTAGAAACTCAAATACTTGGAATTGGAAACATAAAACTTGAAAACATACTTGAAGGCATTTCATTCACTTTAGGAAAATATCTCATCTCAAGTCAATACCATACTAAGGGAATATCTTAGCAATTCAACCATTTAGGAAACTAGCTTATAGGAAAGGAAAATAAGCATTTAATTTCAAAGTTCAAAAGGGCAAGGGAGGTTCTCACATCCTACGGTGGCACGTAGTTCTTGGGGTAAGAAACTGTAGTAACTTACCCGCTCAGTGCTAAATAATACTCCCTTTAGATTACCGATGCTCATTTCATAAAAATTCACTTTTAGAACAATCTCATGGTTCACCACGAACCCATTAATCTAATCAATAATCTCATATAGTGAAGTGGATTTCAAATCTTTCAGACCCTTAGGTCAATTCATTTCGCAATCATCTCAAAATACTCAAATCACGGGTGCTTATAGCACGAGAGTTCATAATTTCACAAGTCTCGAATAGGGATTACTAATCCATAGTTCAATTTCAAGTTAAAGATTATAAAAAGCATAATATTTAGCATATAGATTCATAAATCATGTGGAAATCTGGAAATTTCAGCAATTCATCTCAAAATCTCAATGTAGTCATATGCTTCAATATTTCAACATTTCAAACATTAGCTTCTCAAGGAGTAAAATCATGGGGTTTATACCCAGCTGTAAATACTCAAGAAAACATATAGAAATCATGCCATTTAACTCACAATTCATGGGAAATTTCAAGGTAATGCATTCAATAATAATGGGTGAAAACCCCCAATTCAAATTCATGTAAAATCCCATTGGATTTCAGCAAAATCATGATGTAAATAAGTTTTTGGTCACAAGGGTGAAAGGGTTACCCTTGTTAAAAACCCCACATACCTTAGACCTTAAGATTTGGGATGAACTTTTGACTCTGGAACTCTATTTACGAAAATGATGAGTGCGTCTTGTAGCCCGTGGGATAGGGAATCCAAATCTCCAAAAATTATAGAAAACTCATGATTGAATCTCTAGATATTTAGGTCTTTAGGTTGAAACCCTTGTGAGAGTTCTTAAGAATTTTTGATGAAATGGGGCTATTTTTGGTGTCCAAGGGGTTTTATCCCGTGTTAGAGCTGAAAGGGGACGGGGTAAAATGTCCAATTTACCCGTAGGATGCGGATTTTTAAGTGCTGAAATAACTGTGCGTCGACGCTATGGATGCGGCGCGTCGAGTTCACGTCGATGGGTCGACGCGCCACGCCGATATTGCGCTAAGCCTCAGTACTTTTCCTGTACGAAAACTAACCAACGCGATAAGCGACACGGTGCGCCAATATCACGTCAAGCCCCAGTACTTTTTCTGCACAAAATTGACCAACGCGATAGGTGACGCGGCACGCCGATATCGTATCGGTCCACTATCTTGGAGGACCAAACGAGGTCTAAACGGGAATCAAAAGGTTTGAAACTTGTTCGGGAACACGTATACATAATATCAACCGTTGGGGCTCGAAATGGTCGTGAAATAATTCAACAAAGATTGGGGGCTCAGAAATAAACTAAGTGTTGGATCACTTAGTAAGAGAATTAGAGTCTTAAGCTGTTCTTGGCTTTGCTTCGGAATTCTAACGTCACCTAAACTTTACGAGGTATTAGAATATCTCCCCCTTTGGAACATTCATCCTCGAATGTCGCTAGTTAGGCTAGGAATACAAGAAAAATAGAGTACACACAGCTGAACAATTACTGACAGCTCAAGGTTTTTCAAAACTCATGACCACTCCGGAAAATACAAGAACTCATACAAAGATAGACGCATAGATGAAATTTAGATTAGAAGAGCTGAATCAAGAAAGAGTAGTACCTTCGAACTTATCTGAACTCGCGGAAAAGAGGTGTGGGTACTTGGCTTGCATATCTGCTTCTGCCTCCCAAGTAGCACCCTCAACAGACTGGTTCCGCCACAAAACTTTGACCAAGGGAACTTCTTTGTTCCTTAGTCTACGGATATGAAAATCTAGGATCTCCATGGGAATCTCATCAAAGGAAAGGCTATCCTAAAAATCAACACTCTCCGAAGGATCGACCACAACAGAATCACCGATATGCTTCTTAATCATGGAGACATGAAAAATAGGATGAACGGTGGACAACTTCGGGGGAAACTCATCCTCATAGGCCACTCCACCAACACGGCTCAAAACTCGATACAGGCCAACATAATGGGGGATAAGCTTTCCCTTTTTACCAAACCTCTTCACCCCTTTCATGGGTGAAATCTTCAAGTACACCAAATCACCCACCTCAAACTCAAGATCTCTCCTCCTTACATTGGCATAAGACTTTTGGCGACTTTGAGAGGTCTTCAACCTTTCTCGAATCAACTTAACTTTCTCTATGGCCTTAAACACTACATCAGTCCCACACGCGGAAGCTTTGCCCACTTCAAACCAACCTAAGGGTGATCTACACCTCCTACAATACAAGGCCTCAAATGGTTCCATCTCAATGCTAGTATGGAAAATATTATTATAGGCAAACTCTAATAATGGCAAGTGCTCATCCCAACTACCTTTGAAATCAAGAGAACACGCCCTCAACATATCCTCTAGGGTTTGAATGGTCCTCTCATCCTGACCATCTGTCTGTGGGTGAAAAGCTAAACTCAAAAGAACTTGGGTGCCAAGACCCTGCTGAAACGTTCTCCAAAACTGTAAAGTAAATTGAGTACCCCTATCTGAAATGATAGACAAGGGAACTCCATGCAACCTGACCAACTCCCGGATATACAATCTAGCATAATCCTCATCCGTATAAGATGTATGCATGGGCAATAAATGTGCGGACTTAGTCAACCTATCCACAATAACCCAAATAGAATCATGACGACAACGTGAAAGAGGCAACCCGGTCACGAAGTCCATATTCACCAATTCCCACTTCCAAGTGGGTATACTAAACTCTTGCATCACACCACCCGGTCTTTGGTGCTCTACCTTAACCTATTGACATGTCGCGCACTTTTCTACAAACTCGGCTATGTTTTTCTTCATACCGTTCCACCAATAGATTTCCCGTAAGTTGTGGTACATCTTGGTAGTGCCGAGATGAATAGAATACCGCACGCCATGCTCTTTACCCATAATCATCTGCCTCAAATCATCAACACATGGGACACATAACCTACTATACAACCTCAACACACCATCTCCCCCTTGGGAGAAAACCTCGACCTTTTGGTCCTTAACTGACTCCTTCAGTTTGATAAAACTAGGATCCCTATCCTGCTTCTCCTTCACTTCTGAGACTAAGGAGGATTCGGAACTACTCTTCACTAACGTACTCCCCTCCACTGAATCAAGTAATCTAACACCCAACCTAGCCAGACAATGCATATCATGAGCTAACTCTCTCTTACCTTTCTCAACATACGCAATGCTATCCATAGACAATCTACTAAGGGCATCCACCACTACATTGGGCTTACCCGGGTGATACAACACACTCATATCATAATCTTTCAACAACTCTAACCACCTCCTTTTCCTAGGATTCAACTCCTTATGGGTAAACACGTATTGAAAGCTCTTATGATCAGTAAACACATCAATATGGACACCATAAAGATAGTGTCCCTAAATTTTCAAAGAAAAAACCACAACAGCTAACTTAAGATCATGGGTCGGGTAGTTCTTTTCATACGGCTTCAACTCTAGAGTCATCACAGTACACCAAAAAACCATAAGTACCATCAGGCAAAGTCAACACAGGGATGAAGTAAGTCGAGTCTTCAACTCCTGAAAACTCTTCTCACAGGAATCAGATCATTGGAATTTAACCTTTTTTTGGGTCAACCGGGTCATGGGAGAAGCAATGGAAGATAAACCCTCAACAAATTAACGGTAATAGCCCACTAGACCCTAGAAACTCCTAATGTCGGATGGAGAGATAGGTCTAGGTCAATTTCTAACAGCTTCTGTCTTTTGGGGATCAACTCTAATACCCTGGGCTGAAACAACATGACCCAGAAAGGCTACAGACCTTAGCCAAAATTCATCACTTACTGAATTTGGTGAAAATTGATAATCTCTAAGAGTTTGCAAGACGATTCTGAGATGAGTTGCATGGTCATTCTTGTCACGGGAGTATACAAGGATGTCATCTACAAAGACAATGACAAACGTATCAAAGTATTTCTTGAACACTCGATTCATGAGGTCTATGAAGGATGCTGGGGCATTGGTTTGCCCGAAAGACATGACTAGAAACTTAAAATGACCATAATGGGTTCGAAAGGCTGTCTTTGGAATATCACATTCTCTCACCTTAAGTTGATGATAGCCGGATCTAAGGTCTATCTTGGAGAAATAACTTACATCTTGCAACTGATCAAAAAGGTCATCAATTCTCGAAAGAGGATACTTATTTTTTATCGTGACCTTATTGAGTTGACGATAGTCAATGCACATACACAAAGATCTATCTTTCTTTTGCACGAACAAAATAGGTGCACCCCAAGGAGAAATGTTGGGCCTAATGAAACCTTTATCTAAGAGATCTTTGAGTTTCTCCTTCAACTCCTTGAGTTTGGCAGGTGCCATTCTATTTGGTGGAATAGAAATAGGTCGAGTGTCGGGAAAAAGGTCAATTTTGAACTCTATCTCTCTATCAGGAGGTATCCCTGAGAGATCTTCCAGAAAGACATCGGGGAACTCGTTAACAATTGGAGCCTCGAACTTAGTGTCTTTGACTCTAACATGGTGGTAGATGTAACCTTTGGATATAAGCTTTATGGCTTTGATATAGGAGATAAAATGACTCTTGGGAGATACCGAACTCCCGGACCACTCAAACACTGGCTCACTAGGGAACTGAACTTGACCACACGGTTACGATAATCTATAGATACATAGCAAGAATAAAGCCAATCCATACCCAGAATAAGGTTAAAATCTATTATGTCTAACTCTATCAAATTCGCAAGTATGACTCTATAAAGCATAGTAACGAGGCAATTTCAATACACTCATTTAGCAACAACAGACTCTCCGACTGGTGTAGAAACTAGGAAAGGCTCAGAAATATTTTTGGGACTCATTTTGAAATTCACAACTACAAGTGGGGTCACATAAGAGAGATTTGACCCAGGGTCTAACAACACATACACATCAAGACAAAAGACCCGGAGCATACCAGTAACAACATCATGGGAGTCCTCCTGCTCCCGACGGGGTGGCAAAGTATAGAACCTGTTCTGGCGTTGACCGCCAGCGGTGCTAGAAAAAGTGCCCTGAGCAGGGGTGGGATGAAGTATCGAAACTAGTGCACTAGCAGCCTGTGCCTGAGGTCGGGCATCTCTGTTCCTCTGTCTAGCATATGGGTAATGTCTAAGTATGTGGCCCTACTTTCCACAACCAAAACAACTCCTCAAATCTCCAAAGCACTCTTCAATGTGTTTCCTACCACATTTAGCACAAGAAGGATAATGGGGCCTATTGCCACCACTATGCTGGGACCCAGACATGAAAGGCCTACTACCTTGCTCCATCCTACCTTTAGGCGCGGGAGCACTAGCTGAAGAAGGAACTAGAACAAATGAACGTCTCTGAAACTGAGGGCAGTTCCCTCTAAAAAACCTAGGCCGACTAAACATGTGCTACTCAGACCTAGCCCTCTTGTTACCCCTCAATCTATCTATCTCTCTAAGCTTATCCGTCTCCATCTGTTGGGCATGAGTCATCAACCTAGAAAAATCCATATCCTTGTGCAGCATCGCAGCCCTACACTCCATCAGTACCATCCCAGAAACACCGGTCACAAACTTACTCATACCAGCCCGAGTGTCAGAAATCAAATCAGGAGCATACTTGGCCAACTGATTGAACTTTAAATAGTACTCCTTAATAGTCATGGAGCCCTATCTCAAGTTTCTAAACTCTTCAATCTTTGCCTCTCTCATCTCAAGTGAAAAGAACTGATCCAAGAAGGCACCTTGGAATACTTTCCAAGTCATCGGATCGATATTCTTACCTCTACCCTTCTTCCATGACACAACCCAATCATAAGCAATGTCCTTCAGTCTGTAGGATGCCAACACAACACTCTCTTCTTCCAAAATTTGCATCATATCAGTGATCTTCCTCACCTCCTACAAGTACAACAGGGGATCCTCATCCATCTTGGACCCATAAAACTCAGGCGATTTCATCCGCATAAAGTCACGAATCGTAGCAGTGGCTACATCACCACCCTGCTGATTAGCAACAGGGGCCTGGTTATTGGCTCGAACATTTGTGGTGACTAATACCGCTCAAATTACACTCGTGAGTAGGTGTAAGCGATCGTTGTCAATATACTAACCCAACTTTGGAGTCGGGGTCGAATCCACAAGGAATAATATGACTAGCGATTAAACTAATTTAAAATTATAGCTACAAGTAGAATTTAAACAAATGATATGAAAAGTTAAAATAAGGGGGGTTTTAATGTTTGACTAAAAGTTAATAAACACTTCAATTGAACAATGTTATGGGAAACTAAAGTTATGGTTTCCAAGATGATTAAACAAATATGGTCGTGAATCACTTTTAGAGCTACAAGTTGATACTTCATTTGCAAGGATAATTGAATTCTATTATTTACCAATTCGTCTCTCGACCTCAGTAGGTAGCCTATCCTTTAATTCTCTCGATCTTAAAGAACGCATTGGTTATTCAATTATTTCCCCATGTAGGCAGATCCGGTTAAGGCATTATCAAAAACTAAAGATTTACATCTTTAGAGTCCATGTAAAATCTTTCTTTCTCTTAACATACACTCTCCTCTCGGACAAGTTATGTTCGTAGGCTCACCCTTTAGGTTACAATCAAGAGAAGTCGTTACATTGCTCGACAAGCACTTTTCTCTCGGGCAAGTGATTGCTTCATCGAAGTAACCTAACAACACCTTCCTCTAGGACAAGTGATGTTCTAGTGCTAACTCTTCTAAGTCGTAGTCAAGAAAGATTATTAAAGTACAGAAAGGTTTATACAATATCAAGTACTTATGGAACCTAAGCAAATTCACAACCTTAACTAGTTATTCACATCATGGCTCCCATAACTCAAGTAAATAAATTAGCTACTCATGATATATAAACCAACAATATATATTGAATTCATAATCAAAAGTAATTAATAAATTATACCCACAATCAATGTTCAAATTGAAGATGTTTACAAGAGTGTTTGGTGACCTAAATGAGAGATTTCTCTCATTTTTCGCCGCTCCTATCCGTTCACCAAGTTAGAAGATATAACATAAATGCGTTAAAATGTTCTTTTTATAGCTGGAAAAATTTTCTCAACATATATCAAGGGTCACGTCGCGATACATGTTTAACTTGATTATGGGTCGCGTCGCGAGGGCAATTTGACTTAATTAGGAGTCGCGACACAAACCCATCGCAAGGGTACACTATTTTGGTTGCCTTCTGAGAATGTTGGCACATAGTACGCGCCCATATCACTTCCACGCTCCCTCACTCTCCCAAAACATTTTAGGTATCCAAATTTGCATCGAGTTGAGTATTGTGCTTCCGTTAGTCCATTCCGAGCCTTTGTGAGTTGTTTCCACTTGTTTTGAAGCTTTTATATCCTTAATATATCATCATAATCAATCAAAAAAGCATCCTATATCATGAAAAACAACAATTTAGAGCTCAAAAGAACACAACATCCAACACGATGAACTCAAAACACAACCTAAGCATAGGCTAATTTCACTTTGATCTTTAGCTCATTGTTTTGACTCTTGTCTTGATCCAATTGATATATGAACATTATAACTAAGTTGTTTCACATATAAATACATAATAAAAACCTTAGTATATCATTAAAATACATTATAAACCAACACAATAGACTAGACAAACACCTAGCTCAAGCTAGTCACACTAGTTTTCTCGGTTGAACTCTAAATGCTAAAATTGAATCAAAACTCATGTGATAACACCATTAAACATTGTAAGAACATACTTGTACACATGGATGCTATTTTACATCATTATAAACACATATAGTATAAAAATCATCCTAAAAACAACGCTGAAATGGCTAGGATAGTAATGTTAGAATGCACAAATGCACCCAACATCAATACCCCACACTTAAAACCTTGTTCTTCCTCGATCAACTCTTCACTCTAAGTATCATGAGCTGGGGAATACACTCTTATACTATATGCAATACATTCAGCTAGTACTACAATAACTACACAAAATACAAGTTTCTACACTAAGCATGTCACAAACATAATGGAAAGCTCATGAATCCTACTTCCAAAACATCCTAGCCTTAAGAATTTACTCTTCTTGTTGGCAAAATCATGCTCATTTTTCAGTCAAAGACATCTTACAAATCACCCATATTCATCAAATATGTTCCCCTCAAACAAGAGAGTTACCCATAAATACTCACAATAATGCAATTTATAACAACGGGTACAAGAATCAAATTATGCTCACTCTCACAAAGAATTCACAAGTTACACATAATGAACCATAGGCTTTCCCTTAGTGTAATGCTCCACTAATAGTCAAATGTAAATCTTAAGATCACATAGGTCTTTTCCGGGTTGTAATGTAAGCTAACGGACGGGTAGGAACTATTTTGGCCAAGAATAGTAACTATCCTCTCTAAGCGCTTCAATACACTACATTATACATTTAAAAAAAATCTCCAACAACCAAATTACACCATTTTTCTTACCCCATTTCTTTTTGTTTTTGCCCCGACTTTGTTCAAGACATTAACAACAGTTATGGTAGGAGTACTTCCCTTTTACATCACAAGTCAATTCTGAACTCTTCTTCATACACCAGTTATTGTTACGCACCCCAATAGTAGCCACCCTCAACTAACGCTATTTGTCATGGTTGAAGTGCACATTGTCCTAAATGGACCAGGGCCAAAATAGGTTCATTGCAGCAAAAACTGGGCAACCAAAAACTGAAATTTCCTTCATCTTTTCTATAGTTCCTAACCGTCAGAATTTAGGCACATAATGAACACTTCCTTAGAGCTTCACTTTCACAAACCTTCCTACTTATTCATTTATATTAAAGCACTTAGAAGATTTAGATCAAATTAAGGTCAATCAAAGAAGGGGATTAGACTTCACATGAGGTTGTCAAAGAGAAGGCTAAAGGCTTAATGGGGTTAACTAAGATAATGCACAAGGGTAGGCAAAAGAAGGTAAAAATAAGGCTATCAACAAAATGCCTATATCATATCCTAAACCCACATTGTTTATTTTGCTTCACACAAAAACCGGGAAAGTTCTAGACATCACATGCAACATGGACTATACAAAAACCTTACACGCACATGGCACATATTCAATTCAATAGGATCATCGTAGACTCTCAATCAAACAACAACATGAATTCAATTTATAAGCCAATAAATACAAGTCACATCATGAGCCTAAGAGTCTTAAAAATAGCAATTTATACAATTCAACATACTTTTACAAACAACCCACTTGCATCATTTAATCAGAAATAGCACTAAGAATAATATCTCACTCATTCTCAACCTAAAATTATTTTAAATTGAACCAAAATTTGGGATTTTTCCCACCCCACACTTAAAAATCAACTTTGTCCTCAAAGTGAATTTTTAAATAAAGTGATAGAAATACTCCCTGAGGCCTCTAGGCCTAGTTAGATGCATCTTCACATAGAAAAGAGTCATGGAACCCCACACTTAAACTTTTCCATGCTTCAAGCTCAGATTTCTGGTACTTAGACTTCCCATCAACCTGTGACTCAATAAAAAAACAAAAATACTTGAAATAAAAACTAAAAATTGAAAATTAAAAGAAAACATACCTTATCTTGGGTTGCCTCCCAAATAACGCCTAATTTAGTGTTGCGGCACGACATCTTTTGACGATTATTTATGTCTCCACTTGGAGGATTTGAACCGTCTACCCAATTTTTGATCAATATATCTTCGAGGCACATTGGGTAAAGGTAAGGATACAATGACACTTCCTTTATTTCGCCACCTTGACGACTTGAACCGCTTTCCTAATTTTGCATCATACTTACGGGTGGGCTCATTAGGAAATGGTGAGAATCTTAAAAAGACACTAAATTGACATTGATCTTTAATCTTCTTGGCCTCCAAGATTGGGGTTGTAGTATACCCTTTTGTAAAGACAAACTCCAAATTGTAGGAATTTTTCTCCACATTTTCAAAATTCATCATTTGCTAGGGTGGTTCGACTTTCATCACATCCATCAAGCATAATGTTGAAAAGTGGTTCGAATGAGGACCAATCCTTTATTTTGGACTAGAGTCTTCACAAGGGTTGTGTTTGATTTCCTCTTTTGACTCTATTACCATTTCCTCATATTTGGAATCTTCTTTTAGGGTTGGTTTGGTTGGTTGGGAAATCAATGAGGATTTCTCAACATAAAGCTCAACATCCTTCTGGTTAACCGTGACAGATAATTCATTCACTTGCTGCTCCAATTGTTTTATCAAAGAGGAATGTGAACGAATTATTTGGTTTATGAAGGATAAGTCCCTGCTTATCTCTTTTATTGTAGTTGTTTGTTCCTCTTGGATCTTCATTATTTTAGTCGTATATTCCTCTTTGATCTTCATTAGTCGAGAAAACATGTCCTCCATGGACATCTTCTCGAAACTAGTTACAGTGGCCTCACGGTTTCCAGGATGATCGTATAACCTACTTCTGTCATAGAAAGAACTAGAATTTCGGTTAGCATAATGGGGGGAGGGGGTATTTGAACAATCACTCCAATGTGCATCTTGACCACTACATAAAGAACAATTATCCTCCTAGTAGGATGGAGATAATACACATATATCTCTCTGGGGAGTATATCTACAATCTTGCCAAAAGTGAGGTCCGTCACAATATGGACATGGATCATCAAGATAAGATTTCCAACCATCAAACTCACATTCATTCCAAGATGCCATAGTAATAAATAAACTAAAATTAAAAAAAAATCTACCTAACACAAAAAGTAAATGAAAATTACAAACAAATATTTACAAGTTTGAATTCAAGCAAGCTAAAATTCCAAACAAACTCAAAACGCCAAATTGTTCTCCAGCAACGGCACCATTTTTGATAACGCTCAAATTGCACTCGTGAATAGGTGTAAGCGATCTTTGTCAATATATTAATCAAACTTTGGAGTCGGGGTCGAATCCATAAGGAACAAGGTGACTAGCGATTAAACTAATTTGAAATTATAGCTACAAGTTGAATTTAAACAAATGATATGAAAAGATAAAATAAGAGGGGTTTTAATGTTTGACTAAAAGTTAATAAACACTTCAATTGAACAATGTTATGGGAAACTAGAGTTATGGTTACCGAGATGATTAAACAGATAGGGTCGTGAATCACTTTTAGAGCTACAAGTTGATACTTCAATTGCAAAGATAATTAAATCCTATTATTTACCAATTTGTCTCTCGACCTCAGTAGGTAGCCTATCCTTTAATTCTCTCAAACTTAAAGAATGCATTTGTTATTCAATTGTTTCCCCATGTAGGAAGATCCGATTAAGGCATTTACCATTAAACTAAAGATTTACATCTTTAGAGTCCATGTAAACTCTTTCTTTCTCTCAATATACACTTTCCTCTCGGACAAGTTATGTTCATAGGCTCACCCTTTAGGTTACAATCAAGAGAAGTCGTTACATTGCTCGACAAGAACTTCCCTCTTAGGCAAGTGATAGCTTCATCGAAGTAACCTAGCAACACCTTCCTCTCGTACAAGTAATGTTCTAGTGCTAACTCTTCTAGTTCACAACCATGGGTTTACTCTTTCAAGACTACAGTTAAGAGAAGTCGTTACATTGCTCGACAAGCACTTCCCGCTCGGGCAAGTGTCTTCTTCATTGAAGTCACTTAACAACACCTTTCTCTAGGACAAGTGATGTTCTAGTGCTGACTCTTCTATGTCGTAGTCAAGAAAGATTATTAAAGTACAGAAATGTTTATACAATATCAAGTACTTATGGAACTTAAGCAAATTCAAAACCTCAACTAGTTATTCACATCATGGCTCCCAAAACTCAAGTAAATAAATTAGATACTCCTGATATATAAACCAACAATATGTATTGAATTCATAATAAAAAGTAATTAATAAATCACACCCACGATCAATGTTCAAATTGAAGATGTTTACAAGAGTGTTTAGAGACCTAAATGAGAGTTTTCTCTCATTTTCCGCTGCTCCTATCCATTCCCCAAGTCAGAAGATATAACCTAAATGTGTTAAAATATTCGTTTTATAGCTGGAATAATTTTCTTAACATATATCCTGGGTCGCATCGCGATACATGTTTAACTTGATTATGGGTCGCATCGCGAGGGCTATTTGACTTATTTAGGGGTTGCAACACGAACCCATCGCGAGGGTACACTATTTTGGGTGACTTCTGAGAATTCTGACACCTATAGAGCATCCAAATAACTTTTCACTCTCCCTCACTCACCCAAAACATTTTAGATATCCAAATTTGTATCGAGTTGAGTATTGTGCTTTTTTTAGTCCATTCCGAGCCTTTGTGAGTTGTTTCCACTTGTTTTGAAGCTTGTATATCCTTCATATATCATAATAATCAATCAAACAAGCATCCTATAGCATGAAAAACAACAATTTAGAGCTTAAAAGAACACAGCATCCAACTCGATGAACTCAAAACACAACCTAAGCATAGGCTAATTTCACTTTGATCTTTAACTCATTGTTTTGACTCTTGTCTTGATCCAATTGATATATGAACATTATCACTAAGTTGTTTCACATATAAATAAATAATAAAAACCTTAGTAACTCATTAAAACACATTAGAACCCAACATAATAGACTAGACAAACACTTAGCTCAAGCTAGTCACACTAGATTTCTCGGTTGAACTCTAAATGCTCAAATTGAATCAAAACTCATGTGAAAACACCATTAAACATTGTAAGAACATACTTGTACACATGGATGCTCATTTACATCATTATAAGCACATATAGCATAAAAATCATCCTCAAAACAAGGATAAAAGGGCTAGGATAGTAATGCTAGAATGCACAAATACACCCAACATCAGTGACCGCTTGGACTAACGCCTGAAAGGCCGTCCTAAACTCAGCATGGGACACCATATCATTTAGAGTATCAATAGGAGAGGGTTTCTCAACATTGTTTACGCGGACATTCACTTTTTGAGGAGGCATTTTCTGAAAATAGAAGAGCACGGATCATTAGATAAGAGGGACAACTGTAGGCATGATAGAATCTGAAAGAAGAAACAACTTTTTCCTAAAACGTCTCATAGCCTCCTGCTCATAGATGTGACACGCTACACACCGATGATCAAGACCCTACTTAACGTAGCTTGTCAGATTCCCTAGGACTCCTTAGAAACCTTAGGCTCTGATACCAAGTTTGTAACGACCCAAAATTTCCTATCGGGGCGTAACACGGTACTTAGGGCTACGAGTAGCCCCAAGCTAACCCTTTGAGCCGGTTTTTACCTAATGTCACCCAAATCAAGATAGGAATAAACTCAGCACTCACATAGTCATATCATATAAAAGAAAGTAGGTAAAAGATACTCGGTCCATATGACCACAATATAGAGAAATATCAACAAAACAACAATATTGAACCCTCAACACATGACAAGTCTGACAAAGCCTCTACAAATCAAAATGTAGAGAGCCATTGGGACAGGTACCCAACTGACTCGAAATGAACTGAAGGAAAAACATAGTCTCTCAAGTACAGTAAATATCTGAAGCTCATAAGGGCTCACCACTGTAGATAACGTAGGTAGGGTACTCGAAGAATCACGGGCAAGGCTGGGACAGAGCACCTGAACCTACATTATGACATAATGTAACACAAAGACATATATGTCGATCAGTACATTGAATGTACTGAGTATGCGGGGGTGCATACATATGTATAAAGTAGTAACAATGTTTCTTCAATCAAATCATATATGCATAATGATATGACTCACATAGCGTGAACAAGTATAAAACATAAAGCTCGTAAATCATATAGAATGAGGCATGTACCACAATCTCGTGAGTCATCATTGTTCAACTTCAAAATTAGAAACCTTCTCTTACTCTCAATGACTAAAGGCTAAGGGATTTCAAAGAATACTTTCAAGTCATGCATATGTCTCAAAGAGAGTGAAACTCCTTAAATGCTCAACACTTCACAATCATTTAGAAACTCAAATACTTGGAATTCAAAATCATAAAATTTGAAAATATACTTGAAGGCATTTCATTCACTTTAGAAAAATATCTCATCTCAATTCAATACCTTGCTTAGGGAATATCTTTGCAATTCAATCATTTAGGAAAATAACTTATAGGTAAGGAAAATAAACATCTAATTTAAAATCTCAAAAGGGTAAGGAAGGTTCTTGTAACCGACATAAACCATGCGAGCTACATGGAGTCCAATAATTTTTCCTCCTAAGAAAGAGACCCCACGTTGGGGAGGAGCGTCATACTCTTTCCAAGGAGTATAACGTAGGTTTAGTGATCACTAAACAAAAATTAGCCTCCGGTCCACATAATAAAATCGGCCTCAAGCACACTCATAATCATAATATAATCAGCCTCAGGCTCACATCCTACGGTGGTACATAGTTCTTGGGGTAAGAAACCGTAGTAACTTATCCGCTCGGTGCTAAATACTACTCCCTTTAGATTACCTGCGCTTATTTCATAAAGATCCACTTTTAGAATAATCTCATGGTTCACCACTAACCCATTAATCAAATCAATAATCTCATATAGTGAAGTGGATTTCAAAATTTTGGACCATTAGGTCAATTCATTTCGCAATCATCTCAAAATACTCAAATCACGGGTTCTTATAGCAGGCGATTTTATAATTTCACAAGTATGAAATAGGGCTTACTAACCCATAGTTCAATATAAAGTTAAAGCTTATCAAAAGCATAATATATAGCATATAGATTCACAAATCATGTGGAAATCTGGAAATTTCAGCAATTCATCTCAAAATCTCAATGTAGTCATATGCTTCAATATTTCAACATTTTAAATATTAGCTTCTCAAGGAGTAAAATCATGGGGTTTATACCCAGCTTCAAATACTCAAGAAAGCATGTAAAAATCATGAAATTTAACTCATAATTCATGGGAAATATCAAGGTAATGCATCCAATAATAATGGGTGAAAACCCCCAATTCAAATTCATGTAAAGACCCCATGGATTTCAGAAAAATCATGATGTAAATAAGTTTTTGGGCACAAGGGTGAAAGGGTTACCCTTGTTAAAAACCCCACATACCTTAGACCTTAAGCTTTGGGATGAACTTTTGACTCAGGAACTCTATTCACAAAAACAATGAGTGCTTCTTGTAGCCCGCGGGATGGGGAATCCAAATCTCCAAAAATTATCGAAAACTCATTGTTGAATCTCAAGATATTTGGGTCTTTAGGTTGAACCCTTGTGAGAGTTCTTGAGAATTTTGGATGAAATGGGGCTATTTTTGGTGTCCAAGGGGTTTAATCCCGTGTTAGAGCTGAAAGGGGATGGGGTAAAATGTCCAATTTACCCCTAGGATGCGGATTTTTAAGTGCTGAAATAACTGAGCGTCGACGCTATTACCGATGTGGCACATCGAACCATCGATGCAAACTCGACGCTTCACGTCATAATCATGCCAAGCCTTAGTACTTTTCCTGCACAAAAACTGACCAACGCGATAGGTAATGTGGCGTGCCGATATCGTGTCAAGCCGCAGTACTTTTTTTGCACAAAACTGAACAATGCGATAGGCAATGCGGCGCACCGATATCGCGTCGGTCCACCGTCTTGGAGGACCAAACGAGGTCTATGTGGGCATTAAAAGGTTTGAAACTTGTTCGGGAACACCTATAGACTTCTCGGATTAGGAATTAACCATAATATCAACCGTTGGGGGTCGAAAGGGTAGTGAAATAATTCAACGAAGATTGGGGGCTCAGAAATAAACTAAGTGTTGTAGAACTTAGTAAGAGAATTAGAGTCTTAATCTCTTCTTGGCTTTTCTTCATAATTCTAACATCACCGGAACTTTATGGGGTCTTACATCGACGGTCCGTCACTTGTCTGATTGTCCGTCGGCCTGAACCGTCACACCTGGGTAGTTTTACTGCCTTCAGTATTTCGGCCATAACTCTCTTCTAACACCGGATTTTGATCAAATTGGTATTGATGGAAAGATTATTCGATTTCCCACGTGACAAAAATTGATAATCTTAAAAATAGCACGTGTACAAAAGTGGATTCATATTTCAAAGAAAGTTTTAACATTCTTGAGATGATTTCAAGCTAGGAAAAGATACGGGGTATTACAATATCTCCCCCTTGAGAACATTCATCCTCGAATGAGACTGAGTGTGAGGTAAAGAACATAAACTACCATACATACTAAACATGAATTCCTATAACATGATCTCATGACTGACATGATTGATAAGCTGAATATATCATACTGAACATGCATATCTGATGCATGTATAACTGATTCATGAATGCATGACTGAGTGTTCTGAGGAACTAAATTTCTCATAATGTGAATGCATGTCCGATGTATACTTATAAAATTGAACTGATACATGAATGCATGACCGAATATACAATGGTACTTGATGCCAAGTTTGTGATGAACACAGAACATAAAACTGAGTAATCTTAAAGAGAACTGTTACATTGAGCTTGATCTGAGTTGGCGGAGAAGAGGTGAGGATACTTGGTATGCATGTCTATTTATGATTCCCAAGTAGCCCCCTCAACGAACTAATTTTGCCAAAGAACTTTGACTAGCGGGACTTCTTTGTTCCTTGGTCTACGAGTCTGATAGTCTAGGATTCTAACTGAAATCTTTTCATAAGAGAGGTTGTTCTGAACATCAATGCATTAAATAGGGACTACAACTGATGGGTCACCTATACACTTCTTGAGCAAAGAGACATGAAAGACTAGATAAAATGAGGCTAGATCTAAAGGAAATTCGAGCTCATAAGCTACATTGCCAAAACGACTGAGAATTTTGAAGGGACAGACATATCAGGGACTGAGCTTTCCCTTCTTACCAAATTTCTTCACTCCCTTTATGGGATAGATCTTTAGATAGACATAGTCATCAATATCGAACTTGAGATCCTTTATCCGTACATCTGCATAAGACTTTTGTTGGCTCTGAGCATCCCAGAGTCTTTCCCTGATCAACTGGACTTTTTACAAGGCGTCGAATACCAAGTCAAGCCCTATGACTGAGGCCTCACTAACTTCAAACCAACCGATTGGAGATCTACATCTCCTACCATAGAGATCTTTGAATTGAGCCATCCGAATACTGGAATGATAACTATTGTTATGTGCAAACTCAATCAAAGGAAAGTGGTCATCCCAACTACCCTTGAAATCACTTTCACACGCTCGTATTATATTTTCTAAAGTCTGAATGGTCCTCTCTACTTGACCATCTATCTGAGGATGGAAGACTGTACTAAGATGAACTTGGGTACCAAGTCCCTTTTAGAATGCTTTCCAGAAGTGAGAAGTGAACTGGGTACCTCTGTCTGAGATAATAGATAGAGGAACACCGTGCAATCTGACCAACTCCCTAATGTTGATTTTGGCGTAATCCTCGGCTGAATAAGAGGTATGAACTTGAAGGAAATGAGCTAATTTGGTTATTCTTTCTATAATGACCCAGACTGAATCATGTTGATGACGAGTTCGAGGCAAACCCATCACAAAGTCCATGTTAACTTCTTCCCACTTTCAAGTAGGAATAATAAACTCCTGCATAGGACCACTAGGCTTCTGATACTATATCTTAACCTGCTGACATGTAGAGCACTTAGCCATAAAATCTACAATATCTATCTTCATCCCACTCCACCAATAGATCTCTCACAAGTCGCGGTACATCATAGTGGCCCCTGGATGAATAGAGTAGTGTGCACCATGCGCTTCTGCAAGAATTCTCTGCCTTAAGTCATCTACACATGGAACACAGAGAATACCCTGACAATACAAAATACCATCTCTCCCTTTGGAGAAAACCTCTACTTTCTGATCCTTGACTGACTCTTTCAACTTAACATGGCTAGGATCTCTATCTTTCTTTTCTTTCACCTTGGAAACTGGAGTGTCACCCACCTCTGTATCGACTAAGTAAATGCCTAGTCTATCAATATGATGGACTTCCTAAGATAACTTTTTCTTACTGTCCTCTACATAAGCAACACTACCCATAGAAAGTCTACTGAGAGTGTCCGCCACTATATTTGCCTTGCTCGGATAATAAAGGACACTCATGTCATAATCTTTCAAGAGCTCTAACCACCTTCTCTGACGAATATTAAGATCTTTCTGAGAAAATACATACTAAAAGATCTTATGATCTGTGAACACATCTACATGAACACCGTATACATAATGCCTCCAAATCTTCAAGGCAAATACTATGGATGCTATCTCAAGATCATAAGTAGGATAATTATTTTCATAGGGTTTAAGATGTCTGGTTGCGTAGGCTATAACCTTACCATGCTGCATGAGGACACAACCCAAACCCACTCTGGATACATCACAGTACACTACAAACCCATCTGAACCATCTGGAAGAGCTAAGACTGGAGCTGAGGTAAGTCGAGTCTTCACCTCCTGAAAACTATTCTCGCAAGGATCTGACAACTGAAACTTGACTTTCTTCTAAGTTAATATGGACATAGGGGATGCAATAGAAGAAAATCCTTCAACAAACCATCTGTAATAGCCATCCAGACCAAAGAAACTCCTAATATATGATGGAGAGACAGGGTAAGGCTAGTTTCTTACTGCTTCGGTCTTTTGAGGATCTACTCTAATGCCATCATCAGAAATGATATGACCAGGGAATGCTACTGATCTTAGCTAAAATTCAAACTTACTGAATTTGGCGAATAGCTGATAATCTCTGAGAGTCTGAAGTACTGTTTTGAGATAGTCTGCATGATCTCACTCACTGCAGGAATAGACCAGAATATCATCTATGAAGACTATGATGAACATGTCCAAGTACTACTTGAACACCCAATTCATCAAGTCCATTAAAGTGGCTGGGTAATTGGTACGACCAAAGGACATGACTAGAAATTCGAAGTGACCATACTGAGTACGAAAAGCTATTCTCACTGATTCTTTCAACTTGACAAGGCTGGGGTCACTATCTTGTTTTTCTTTCACCTCGAAAACTAGAGATTATTCTGAACTGCTCTAAAGACAAACACCACACTCTGAAGAATCAACTAACCGAACGCCTAGTCTTCTTTTTCCTGTCCTCAACGTGAGAAACACTACCCATGGAGAGTCTACTGAGAGCGTCGTCCACAATGTTTGCCTTGCCCGGATGGTAAAGGACACTCATGTCATAATCCTTCAAGAGCTCTAACCACCTTCTCTTGAGAAGATAGAGATCTTTTTGAGAAATGACATACTGAAGACTCTTATGATCTATGAAGACATCTACATGAACTCCGTAGAGATAATCCCTCCAAATATTTAAGGAAAATACTACGGCTGCTAACTCAAGATCATGATTAGGATAATTCTTCTCATAAGGCATTAACTATCTGGAGGCAGAGGCTATGACCTTACCATGTTGTATGAGGAAACAACCTATACCCACTCTGGATGCATTATAATATACTACGAACCTATCTGAACCATCTAGAAGAGCTAGAACTAGAGCTAAGGTAAGTCAAGTCTTCAACTCCTGAAAACTCTTCTCACAAGAATCTTACCACTGAAACTTGACCTTCTTCTGAGTCAATATGGATATAGGGGATGCAATAGAAGAAAATCCCTCAACAAACCATCTGTAATAGCAAGAAAAACCTAAGAAACTCCAAAAATCTGATGGAGAGACGGGGCGAGGCCAATTTCTTACCGCTTCAGTCTTCTGAGGGTCTACTCTAATTCCATCACCAGAAATAATATGGCTAAAAAGTGCTACAGATCTTAGCCAAAATTCACACTTACTAAATTTGGTGAATAACTGATGATCTCTAAGAGTCTGAAGAACAATTCTGAGATGGTCTGAATGATCGTGCTCAGTGCGGGAATGGAGTAGAATATCATCTATGAATACTATGACAAACATGTCCAAGTACCGCTTGAACACATGGTTAATCAAGCCCATAAAAGTGGTTGGGGCATTGGTAAGACCAAAGGACATGACTAGAAACTCGAACTGACCATACCGAGTATGAAAAGCTGTCTTCGGGATGTCACATTCTCTAACTCTGAGCTGATGATAGCTTGATCTGAGGTCTATCTTGGAGAAATAACTGGAACCCTAAAGTTGGTCAAACAAGTCATCTATTCTAGGAAGTGGATACCTGTTCTTGGTTGTGATTTTATTGAGCTGACGGTAATCAATGCACATCCTAAGAGAATCGTCTTTATTGCACACAAATAAGATTGGTGCACCCCACGACGAAATGCTGGGTATGATGAATCCCTTATCTAAGCAATCCGTCAACTGTTCTTTCAGTTCCTGGAGTTCTGCTGGTGCCATTCTGTATGGCGGAATGGAAATAGGCCAAGTATCTGGAAAGAGATCTATGCTAAAGTCTATTTCAGTTTCAGAAGGAATGCCTGGAAGATCTTTAGGAAACACATATGAATACTCATTAACCACCGAGACGAATTTAAAACTGGGAGATTCGGAACTAGAGTCCTTGACATGCACGAGATGATAAACACATCCCTTAGATATCATTTTTCTTGCCCAAAGGTAGGAAACAAGTTGACCCCTAAAAGATGAAGTACTACCCTTCCACTCTAGGACGGGCTTATTTGGGAACTGAAACTAAACTATCCTGTTTCTACAGTCGACTATGGCATAGCAGGAATGAAGCCAATCTATGTCTAGAATGAAATCAAAATCAGTCATCTCTAACTCTACTAGATCTGCTGAAGTGGCTTTATGAAATATCATAACCGGGTAGTTCCTGTATACCGACCAAGCTATGACGGTTTCACCCACTGGGGTGGATACTAAAAAGGGCTCTGCTAGAATTTTGGGATTGACTCCGAAATCACCTACTATTTAAGGAGTTACAAAAGACAAGGATGCACCTGTATCTAGCAAAGTATGAACATGAACATAAAAGATATGTAATGTACCAGTAACGATATCAGGAGAATTTTCCTAATCCTGTCGGGTCTGAAGAGCATAGAGTCTGTTTGGGCGTTGCCCACTAGAAGCATTGAAAAAGACACCCTGATGGTTTGGGCGATCGGACTGAGCTGTAGAATAGTTCTGCTGACCGTAAGGACCTGACAGCGGACAATCTCTAATACTGTGGCCTAGCTTGCCACACCAAAGCAAGTATCGTTACCTACCCTGTAAGTACCCTGATGGTTCTTGCCATAAGTCTGACAATGAGGATAAGTGTGAGTATTACTAACACTGCCCTGAGACTTAGAGTATGGTGCTCTATATTTTTTGCCGTCTCTGAATTTTGGCATTGGGGCACTGGCGGAGGAAGGAGCTGGAACTGCTGGCTTAGGAAGAAATTGCGAATGGTTTCCTCCTTCTGATTTAGGTTGAGTAAAACTGAAACTGCCTGACCTTGCTCTCTTGTTCTGCCTCTCCCTAGTCCTAATCTTCTGCTTCTCTATTTGCTAAGAATGGGTCATGAGCCTGGCTAAATTCATATCATTATTCAGCATCGCAGACCTACACTCATTTATGATGCTATCATTCACACCTGACACAAACTTGCTTATGTTAGCCCTACTGTCTACAACCACATGAGGGGCATATCTGGATAACTGAGTAAATCTGAGAGAGTACTCTTTAACCATCAAATTTTCCTGCCTGAGGTTGATGAACTCTAGAACTTTTGCCTCCCTCAGCTCTTGGGGAAAGAATCTATCTAAGAAAGTCGTGAAAAATTTATCCCACTCTATAGGACCTGCACCATCTACCCTTTTGGAATTCCACTGCTTGTACCAAGTATGAGCCACATCTTGCAACTGGTATGCGGCTAACTCAGTACTCTCAGCAAAAGTAACTCCCATGATGTCTATGACCTTCTGGACTTGGTCAATGAATTCCTGAGGGTCTTCGTCAAACTTATACCCAAAGAAAAATGGAGGGTTCATTCGGGTGAAGTCTCGAATCCTAGCTGTGGCTGAGTTGGCCACTGGATTGGCCGAAACGACTGCTAGCCGTTCATTTTGGGCAGCCACAGACTAAGCAAGTGTGGTGAATGCAGCTCTAAACTTTGCATGAGAAACATATTCGCCCAAAGGATCTTTGAGCTGAGAAGCTGGCTGGTTTTTTCTCTTTCGATGCATGTTCTGAAATAAGAGAAGAACGGATAAGACTGGGAATTTAACTTAAGATTATGCTCACTAGCACAACATGGATACTGAAAGAAGGAAAACTATTCCTAAAACATCTCATAGCCTCCTTTACATAAATATGGTGCGCAACACACCCATGTACAAGACTCTACTAGATGCGGCTTTCAGACTTCCTAGGATGCTATTGAACCTTAGTCTCAAATACTAAATTTGTAACGCCCCAATTTTCTAAATCGAAATGCTACACGGTGCTTATGACTCCGAAGGACCACAAGCTAACCCATGACTGATATCTGTACCTGTACACTAAATAATATACATGTAAAATGTGGAAAACATGAATAATATGACATAAGTTTAAACTGAATAAAGTATCTGATTAATCATAACATCTATATGGGGCAACAAATACCCAAAACAACTGAAGTCTGAATCTAAAATCTGAAAGCCTCTAATACTGTCAGAGTAAGGAGTTGAAGGAATATGTCTCCAACTAACTTCATAAACTAAAAGCTAACTGAAAAAAATAAATCAAATCAAATCATATCGTCCTCAAATGAACAGGACTCACTGCAACTCTGTATACTGAAATACGACTGCTACTGTTGATCTGGAACTCGTGTCTCTAAACCTATGATGTAACATAAAAAGAAAGCACCATAGCGCAAATGTGTTAGTACAAATAAAAGTACTGAGTATACGAGTAAGGTAGGATAAATACAAAGGGATTACATGCACGAGCAATGCTAACTAACTGAGTAATATGGATGTGAGAGTACAAATATGCATACATAGTAATTGAGATCATGAATACGTGTTAGCTGGATCTGTACGCTAATGCATGGCTTACTGATACCTAACATGACCGATGCTGGAATTTTGATAACATGGGCGACTGTGTCTGACAGTCCTGAATCTGATGGAACTATTTGAGTTCCGTACTGTAACTAAATTTACTGTATCTGACAGTTCTGGTATGCTGAAGTCTGAAGAATTGTCTAAGTTCTTTTACTAACACTGACACTAAAACTATGGGAGGTAGTTTTTTAACCAACATACCCTATGTATGCCATTATGCTAAGCTGGGGTCTAATATCTTCCCTGACTGGAAGGGTGTCAATATCGTACCACTGGTAAAGATAGGCTGTAAGAACCCTCTACTGTAAGGTACTCAAAATGATAATGGTGGGAACCCTCTACTGGCAGGTAGGCCACCTCATGTACCCTCAACTAGCAGGTATGATGTCTCAACCTATGCTGGCTATGTAGTTCTGGAACGCAAGGATTTCTTCTATAAATCACACCCTCTACTAGCAGGTAAGTTCCCTTCCTTTTGTCCACTCGGTGCTAACTTCTACTCCCAACCAAAGAGACTGAACATGATTACTAATTGGACATGGACTGAGCTTACTAAATTCTGTTGACTTGCGAAATACTACTTATATCTGATAACTGACTAAGATCATGAGGTTTCCTGAGTCACATGACTGACTGAATTCAACTGAATCATGGCTTGATTTCGGATACCGTGAAAACATGACATGGCTCTAGGAACACAACTATATTTTTCAGGTACGAGTACCCCCAGGACTCGATGGAAGGAAACTGACACAACATGACTTACTTGATCATGAGAATAGAGTTCACAATTAATAACATTATAAGTAGGGGATATTGTACTACATGTAGTTCTCAACATCTTATGCATGGTAGGGAGTGCATATATATATCATGTACATATTGTCTAACTCCATTATCATGAATTCTTCATACCACAATAATAGCAACACAACAATAACATGGAATATATATTGAATCATAATGGTTAACATCGGCTTTCCATTTAGATACTATTGAGCCATGGATACATGATTTCTAGGATTCTAGGAATTTTATCAAACATCTTGCATTCACTCTTTAAGACATAGGTGTATTCATAAATTTCACCATATTAAACCACCCAAGTTCATGGTTTCCAACTAACATGATCATAACCTCCATGAAAATAAATCAAAATACTACTCTATAACACAAATAACAACCACCAATATGAATATGATTATATCACCACAAAACAATCATAATTTAGTATTTAAAGATTGATTCTTGAACTCCACGGATGAAAGGGATCCGTGGATGAACTCTACGCATACCTGTAACACCCCAATTATCTGAACCAGAACTCTACACGGTGCTCATGACCCCGTAGGTCCACAAGCTAACCCATGGCTGATATCTGTACCTTTGCACTACATAATATACATGTAATATATGGAAAACATGAACAATAGACCATAAGGTTCAACAGAATAACGTGTCTGTCAAAAATAACATCCATGTGTGGTAACGCATACCCAAAATAAATAAATCTAAATAAAAACTAAATATAAATCTAAACTAAGTCAGAACTGAATCTGAAAGCCTCTATGTACTATCTGAATAAGGAGTTGAAGGAACATATCTCCAACTAACTCCGTAAAATTGAAAGCTAACTGAAATAATAAATGAATCAAATTATATCGTCCTCGAATAAAGAGGACTCACTGCAACTCTGTGACTAGAATGCTACTGCTGATCTGGAACTCGTGTCTCTGAACCTATGGTGTAACAAAAAAAAAAAGCACCATAGCGCAAATGCGTCAGTACAACTAGAATACTGAGTATACGAGTGAGGTAGGCTAAATACAAAAGGGTTTAGATACATGAACAATGCTAACTGATGGACTAATATGAACGTGAGAGTGCAAACATGCATACATAATAACTGGAATCGTGAATGCGTGACATCTAGCTCTGTATGTTAAGACATAATTTATTGATAACTAACATAATTGATACTATAGTTCTGATAATCATGGGTGACTGTGTATGACAGTCCTGAATCTGATGGAACTACCTGAGTTCTGTATTGTAACTGAATTGACTGTATCTGACAGTCCTGATATACTGAAATCTAATGAGCTATCTGAGTTCTTTAACTGAGACTGATACTGAAACTGTGGGAGGTAGTTGTTTAACTGACATGCCCCATATGTACCATTATGGCTAAGCTGGGGTTCAATCTCTGCTCCTACTGGAATAGTGTCAATATCGCGCCACAAGTAAGGACAATGTGTGAGAAACCCTCATATAACAGGTAACCCTAGTGAGAACGGTGGGAACCCTCATATAACAGGGCAAGCCACATCATCTACCCTTATATAACAGGATGTGATGTCTCAACCTATGTTGGATACATAGTTTTGGAATGTAAGGATATCTGCTAAGAATTACACCCTCATATAACAGGTGAGTTCCCATCCTTGGGTTCACTCGATGCTAACTTCTACTCCTATCTGAAGAAACTGAGCATGAGTAACTGACTATATGTGGAATGAACTTACTGAATTCCGTTAACTAACAAAATACTACTGATATCTGATAACTGATTGAGATCATTAGGTTTTCCTGAGTCACATGACTGACAGATTTCTATTAAATCATGGCTTGATTTTGGAGATCGTAAAACATGAAATGGATCTAGGAACACAGCTATATTTTTCAGATATGAATACCCCCAGGACTCGATAGAAGGAAACTGACACACATGATTGACTTGATCACTAGATTGCAGTCCACAATTCACAATACCATAAGTAAGGGATTTCATACTAATCATGGTTCTCCACATCTTATACATAGAAAGGGGATTTCATACGACATGTATATACTTTCATAGCTTCAATATCATGCTCATTTCATACCACAACCATAACACATAACAATAACATGGAATTCATGTGAAATCATAAAACATAGAGCATGGAATTCATATCAAATTATAATGGTTAACATTGGCTTGCCATTTGGATACTATTGATTCATGCCAACTTGATTTATAGAATTCTAATCAATTTATCAAACACCTTCTATGCACTCTTTAAGGCATAGGTGTATTCAAAAATTTAAACCACATTAAACCATCCAAATTCATGGGTTCCAACTAAACGATCTTAACCTTCATGAAAATTCAACAAATTACTACTCTATAGCACAAACAACAACCACAAACATGAGTACACTCATATCACCACAAAACATTCATGATTTAGTATTTAAATATTGATTCTTGAGCTTTACGAATGAAAGGAATCCGTGGAAGAACACTACGCATACCTTAGATTAAGAATTCCTGGAATTTACGGTTGAATTTCCTTAAAACTTGAAACCCCCAATTGAACCCTAGACTTGTTCTTGGTTGTTCTTGAGAGAAATTCAACAAAATCACTATATTTTGGTATTTTAGAGATCAAATCCCATGTTTAGACGCTTATATATGGGTGGAGAATGACCAAACTACCCTTAAAAACATGGAGGTGAAATGCTGAAAAACCTGAGTACCACCGGAGTTAGCAGGCATTGCCTGGCAAGTATGACGGACTAGCTAAGGTGTCACCTGTCTTAAAGCAGTACTCTAGCCAGGCCGACGTGGGCTTATCGCCCCGAGCTACTGTTTTGGGCACCTAAACATGCCCTTACGCTATACGAAAAATTTTGAAACTTACCCAGGATATAGTACGAATATGAACATGAAACTGAATAAGCTTAAGGAGAACTGTTACCTTGAGCTTAATCTGAATTGGAGGAGAATAGGTGAGGATACTTGGTACACATATCTTCCTTTGCTTCCCAAGTAGCTCCCTCATGAGACTGATTTATCCAAAGAACTTTAAATAGAGGGACTTCTTTGTTCCTCAATCTACGATTCTGATAGTCTAAGATTTTGACTGGAATCTCTTTATAAGAGAGGTAGTTCTTACCTTCAATGCTCTGAATATGGACTACAACTGTTGGGTCACCTATGTACTTCTTGAGCAAGGAGACATGGAAGACTTGATGAACTGAGGCTAAGTCTGAAGGTAATTCGAGCTCATAAGCTACCTTGCTGAAGTGACTGAGAATCCTGAAGGGACCGATATATCAGGGACTGAGTTTCCCTTTCTTGCCAAACCTCTTCACTCCCTTCATGGGAGAGATCTTGAGATAGACATAGTCATTGACCTCGAAGTCAAGATCCTTTCTATGAACATCTGCATAAGACTTCTGTCGGCTCTGGGTAGTCCAGAGTCTCTCTTTGATCAACTGAACTTTATCTAAGGCGTCGAATACCAAGTCAGGACCTATGACTGAGGCCTCACTAACTTCGAACCAACCAATTGGAGATCTACATCTCCTACTATAGAGAGCTTCGAATAGAGCCATATGAATACTTGAATGATAGCTATTATTGTATGCAAATTCAATCAAAGGCAAGTGGTCATCCCAACTACCCTTGAAATCAATTCCGCACGCTCTTAGAATATCTTTAAGAGTCTAAATGGTCCTCTCTTCTTGACCATCTATCTTAGGATGAAATGCCGTACTGAGATAAACTTGGGTACCAAGACCCTTTTAGAATACTTTCTAGAAGTAAGAGGGGAACTGGGTACCTCTATCTGAAATGACAGATAGTGGAACACCGTGTAATCTGACCAACTACCTGATATAGAGTTTGGCGTAGTCCTCGACTGAATAAGATGTACGAACTGGAAGGAAATTAGCTGACTTGGTCATTTTATCTACAATGACCCAAACTGAATCATACTGATGACGAGTGCGAGGCAAACCCATTAGGAAGTCCATGTTCACTTTTTCCCATTTCCAAGTAGGAATAGTGAACTTCTGCATGGAACCACTAGGTTTCTGATGCTCTAGCTTAACCTGCTGATATGTAAAGCACTTATCCGTAAATTCTGCAACATTTCTCTTCATCCAACTCCACCAATATATCTCTTGCAAGTCGCGGTACATCTTAGTGGCCCCTGGATGAATAGAGTATCGTGCACCATGCGCTTCTACAAGAATTCACTGCCTTAAGTCATCTACACCTAGAACACACAGATGACCCTGACAACGAAGAACACCATCTCCCCTTTGGGAGAAAACCTCTACTTTCTGATTCTGAACTGACTCTTTTAGCTTGACAAGGCTAGGATCCCTATTTTGGTTCTCTTTTACCTAAGAAACTACAGATGACTCTGAACTACTCTGAACACATACACCACCCTCTGAAGAGTCGACTAAACAAACGCCTAGTCTAGAAAGATGATGGGTCTCCTGAGCTATCTTTTTCTTGCTATCCTCAACGTGAGAAATACTACCCATGGAAAGTCTACTGAGAGCGTCGGCCATAATGTTGTCCTTTCCCAAATGATAAAGAACACTTATATCATAATCCTTCAAGATCTCTAACCACCTTCTCTGACGAAGATTAAGATCTTTCTGAGAAAAGACTTACTGGAGACTCTTATGATCTTTGAAGACATCTACATGAACTCTGTATAGATAATTCCTCCAAATCTTTAAGAAAATACTATGGCTGCTAACTCAAGATCATGAGTAGAATAATTCTTTTCATAGGGCTTTAACTGTCTGGAGGCGTAGGCTATGACCTTATCATGCTGCAAGAGGACACAACCTAAACCCACTCTGGATACATCACAATAGACTACAAAACCGTCTGAACCATCTGGAAGAGCTATAATTGGAACTGAAGTGAGCCGAGTCTTCAATTCCTAAAAACTCTTCTCGCATGAATATGACCACTAAAACTTGACCTTTTCTGATTCAATCTGGAAATATGAGATGCAATAGAAGAAAATACCTTGACAAACCGTCAGTAATAGCCAGCCAAACACAAGAAACTTCTGATATCTGATGGAGATACTGGGCGAGGCTAGTTACATACCACTTCGGTTTTCTGAGGATCTACTCTAATACCATCACTGGAAATAATATGGCCAAGGAATGATAATGATCTTAGCCAAAATTTTCACTTACCAAACTTGGTGAACAACTGATAATCCTTGAGAGTCTAAAGAACAATTCTGAGATTGTCTAAATAATCACACTCAGAGCGGGAATAGACCAGAATATCATCTATGAAGACTATGACGAACATGTCAAAGTACTTCTTGAACACCTGGTTCATCAAGTTCATGAAAGCTGCAGGGGCATTGGTAATACCAAAGGACATGACTAGAAATTCCAAGTGACCATACTGAGTATGAAAAGCTGTCTTTGGGATGTCACATTCTCTAACTCTGAGCTGATGGTAGCCTGATCTGAGGTGTATCTTGTAGAAATAACTGGCACCCTAAAGTTGGTCAAACAATTCATCTATTCTAGGAAGTGGATACCTATTCTTGACCGTAACTTTGTTGAGATGATGGTAATCAATACACATCCTGAGAGAACCATATTTTTTGCGCATGAATAAGACCGGTGCACCCCATGGAGGCACACTATGCCTGTTGAACCCCTTATATAAGAAATCCTACAACTGATCTTTCAGTTCCTTTAGTTATGCTGGTTCCATTTTTTATGGTGGAATAGAAATAGGCAGAGTATCTGGGAGAAGATCAATACCAAAGTCTATTTTCCTTTCGGGAGGAATGCTTGAAAGATCTTTTAGAAAGACGTCTGAGTATTCATTAACAAATGGAACTTTTCCAAATTGGGACATTCGGAACTGGAATCTTTAACATGCATGAGATGATACTGTAACACCCCGTAAATTTTTTCGTACACTTATCGCGATTATATGGAGTCCTAAAGGCTTGCGTATGGGTTAAATTAAGTTTATGGTGTTCGGAAGTATCCCGTAAATATCTGTATGTGTAGGTATTGGAATAAGCTTTTCAACGATATAAAGTTTGCCCAAAACAGAGGAGTATTTCATATAAGCGAGCACATTCGAAATTTCAAAACGGTGGCCGGGAAGCCTGTGAACAGTAAATCTGCAGGAAAATTACTGCAGCTAGACAATTTTTTTTGGATCAACTTTAGACGATCATAACTCCTTGTACAAAAAGAGCTGTGTGAGCTGCTATATATCAACGAAAATATCCAAGAGTCTTCTTTCCGATGAAATTGGTTTCATCCAAATCAAATGTCTGAGTAAGGATCTATACCCGTTTTACTACAGCCTATCAAAAAAACAAAACAGAATTTTGGGACAGATTTTTGGGTCAACTTTAAACGACCATAACTCCTTGTACAGGAAGAAATGGGTGGTATACTTTATATGAAAATGAAATACCTTTGAATTATCTTTCCAATGCAATTGGTTTCACCCAAATCCGATACCGGAGCAAAGAGTTATGATCGATTTACTTCAGCCTGTCAAAACTGTACACTGGGGACAGATTCGGATTTATTTAAATTTTTAGGGTAAAATGGTCATTTTCTATTACCTTTTGGACGAAAAATTGGTCTTTATAAACATAAACTTAGCCTCATATATATCATATATCATCCAATTATTAAGATAAGGTGAAACCCTAGCCTAATTTCAACTTCAAATATTTTGTGATTCAACCGTAGAAAATTCGAATTGGTTCCGTAGTTGTGTTCACCATCTCAAAATCTTCGAGAAGCACCCCATGGTTATGTAAGGAGGATTCTAAATACAAGAGTTCATTTTTAAGGTATGAATATTGTTTATTCTTGATTCTTATCCATGAATAAGTATTGATAAGGGATTATGAGTATTGTCTTGATGTTGGAAGATAACTAGAAACATAGTTATGAATTGTTTTGTATAAATTGTTAGTACTAAATTATGGAAGTTGTTGGTATTGGATTATGGAGGATGAATTGTGGTGATATATCACTATATTAGTGGTTATGTAGGCCTAGTGATCATGTTGGTATTGGATGGTGATTAAGAGGGGAAATAAAGGCTAAGAGTGATGTTGAGGGATATTGCATGAAAATGCATGATATGTGAATGTAATAAGAGTATAAGAGGATGTATGTAGCACTCTTATTGATGAGTTAAAGGATTACTTCCTAGACATTATTTGGTGAAGTTAATACCTAAATGGTAAGGTTTGGTTGCTAATACTAGTTTGCCACAAATGACTTATTGTAGATAAGTGTTCGAAGAGTACGGGAAGTCAAGTTGGACTTGTATTGAAGTGGTTATATCAAGGTATGTAAGACATACTCTATCTAATCTTTGGCATGAATAATGACCCATGGCACTCTCAAGTAAGCTTCCAACATTGTCCTACGACACATGACACATAATAACATCATATGATCTTCGACACTACCAATTGAACTTGTTTTCACTTTTAAGATGTCCGGCTAGTCAAAAAAATGTCCATATACTATTGTTGACTCCGAAATGGTTTAATGAGGTATCCATGATTCTCTACTTCATTTTCATGATATTGATTACCTATTTACATGTTTTTCCTATTGAGGTATCATGGTTTCAAGTTCCATAAGGTGTGACCACAAAGTAACCAATCTCAAAGATTAATTGAATTAAGAAATGGAATGTCTTTATTTTAAATTGTTGATATGATGTATTGTATTAGTACCACTGATCAGTTGGCCATTGTATTATAAAGATTATGTATATATGCTATTCCAGGGGTGGTCCCTGATGTATTTTATTAGTACCACTGATCAGTTGGCCATTGTATGACATATGTTATGTATTGATAAGGAATACGGGAAGTAATGATATGAAAGTAATGTGCAGGTATCCCATCCGCTCTTTTAAGTGTGGTCTACTCATACTGTTTATTCACTGGTATCTGGGTTCTGTTGATCTTTTGTATCTCATCTTGATACTCACTGCCTTACATACTCAGTACATATTTCTGTACTGACGTCCCTCACGGGGGACCTGTATTCATGCCTGCAGGAACAGGTACTTCAGGTCGTACACCTCCGCAGTAAGAGCCAGGACATTCTGTTGATAGTGGGGAGCTCCAGTTGTTTCGGGGCATCCCAAGTCGTTTCTATATGTATTTTTGGTATTTGTATAAAAGTCTTTTGTGGACGGGAGTTTGTCCCGACCCTAACTCAGTTGTGTATCTATGTAGAGGATTTTGTAGACATATTGTACAGCCATAGGAGTGTTTGGTTGATAGACGTGATGGCTCTGACGGCCAATTACTGTTTATATATATATATGCGTGTCTGCTGGGCTAATACAGGTACTGTTTTCTTCTATTTACAACGAAGTGCTGCCCAAATTTCTAATTTTCATAAGTAATGTAAATGTGAAAGTATAGGTTATGAACGGGTTCTCCCGGGCCTCCTCGGCTACGGGTGCCAATTCGCTCCAATGGGATTTGGGGCGTGACAGATACACACCCATTAGAAATCGTTTTCCTTGCCCGAAGGTAGAAAACAAGCTGACCCCTGAAAGATGAAGTTCTACCCTTCCACTCTAGGATGGGCTCATTCAGGAACTGAAACTGAACTATCCTATTTCTGCAGTCGACTATGGCATAGAAGGAATGAAGCCAATCCATGCCGAGAATGACATATAAATTAGTCATCTCTAATTCGACTAAATCTACTGATGTGGAATTTTGAAACATCATAACCGGGCAGTTCCTGTATACCCGCCGAGCTATGATGGTTTTACCCACTGAGGTAGAGACTGAAAATGGCTCTGCTAAAATTTTAGGACTAATTCCAAAATCGGCTGCTATAAATGGATTAACAAAAGACAAGGATGCACCTGGGTCTAGCAAAGCATAAACATGAACATGGAAAATCTGTAACATAGCAGAAATGATATTAGGAGAATTTTCCAAATCCTATCGGGTCTGAAGAGCATAGAGTCTTTTTGGGCATTGCCCACTAGTAGAACTGGAAGCGGAACCCTACTGGTTTGAGCGAACGGACTGAGTTGTGGAACGATTTTGCTGACCCTGAGGACCTGGCTGAGGACAGTCTCTAACTCTGTGGCCTGGCTTGCCACAACAAAAACAAATGCCACTACCCGCTCTACACATACCCTGATGGTGCTTACCGTAAGTTTAACACAAAGGATAAGGGTGGGCACTGCTAACACAGGCCTGAGATTTAAAGCCTGGTGCTCTATTTTTGTTGCCATCTCTGAGTTTAGGCACTGGGGCACCGGCGGAGGAAAGGGCTGGAACTGCTGATTTAGGACGAAACTACGAACGATTTTCTCTCTTATTTGGGCTGAGAAAAACTGAAACTGCCTGATCTTGCTCTCTTATTCTACCTCTCCCTAGTCATAACCTTTTTCTTCTCTATTTTTTGGGCATGGGTCATGAGCCTAGCTAAAGTCATATCACTATTCAGCATCGCATCTCTACACTCATTTACCACACTATCATTCACCCCCGACACGAACTTACTCATCTTAGCCCTGCTGTCTGCAACCACATGAGGGACCTGTCTGGCTAACTGAGTAAATCGAGGAGAATACTCTTTAACCATCATATTTCCCTGTCTGAGGTTGATGAATTCAAGAACCTTGTCCTCCCTCAGCTCTTGGGGAAAGAATCTCTCTAAGAAGGTCTTGACAAATTCCTCCCACTCAATAGGACCTGCATCATCTACCCTCTCGTACTTCCACTATTTGTACCAAGTATGAGCCACATCATGCAACTGGTATGCGGATAACTCATAACTCTCAACAAAAGTAACACCCATGATGTCAATGACCTTCTGGACTTGGTCAACGAACTCCTGTGGGTCTTCATCAGACTTAGACCCGAAGAAAGATGGAAGGTTCATTCGCGTGAAGTCCCGAATCCTAGTTGCAGCTGAGTTGGCCACTGGATTGGCTGGAATAACTCGTGGCCATTCATTCTAGGCAGCCACAGACTGGGAAAGTGTAATGAATGCGTCCCTAAACTGCGCATAAGAAGTATGTTGGCCCAAAGGATCTTCGGACTGAGGAACTGGTTGGTTTTTTTCCTTTGGAGGCATATTCCTAAATAAGATAAAAATGGATTAGACTGAGAGTTTAACTTGATATTATGCTCACTAGCACGAAATGTAAACTGAAATATGAGAAACTGTTCCTAAAACATATCATAGCCTCCTGTACATAAATATGGAGCGCAACACACCCATGTACAAGACCCTAATAGATGTGGATTTCAGACTTCCTAGGACTCTATTAAACCTGGCTCTGATACCAAGTTTGTAATTCTCCGATTATCTTAACTGGAATGCTACACGGTGCTTATGACCCCGTAGGACTACAAGCTAACCCATGACTGATATCTGTATCTGTACACTACATAATATATATGTAATATAGAGAAAACATGAACAATAGGCCATAAGGTTAAACTTAATAACGTGTCTATCAATAATAATATCCATGTGGGGTAACACATACCCAAAAGACCTGAATCTAAATCAAAACTAAATATAAATCTGAACTAAATTGGAACTGAATCTGAAAGCCTCTAAGTACTAGCTGAATAAGTATTTGAAGGAACATGTCTCCAACTACCTCCGTAAAATTGAAAGCTAACTGAAATAATAAATGAATCAAATTATATCGTCCTCAAATGAAGAGGACTCACTGCAACTCTGCAACTGAAATGCTACTACTAATCTGTAACTCGTGTCTCTGAACCTATGGTGTAACATAAAGAAAAAGCACCATAGCGCAAATGCACCAGTACAACTAGAGTACTGAGTATACGAGTGAGGTAGGCTAAATGCAAAAGTTTTTACATGCATGAACAATGCTAACTGACTGACTGCTTTGAACGTGAGATTTCAAACATTCAACATAGTAACTCGATTCATGAATGCGTGACATCTAGATATATATGCTAATACATGATTTACTGATAACTAACATGACTGATACTG
The DNA here is from genome assembly GCA_030864215.1 of Capsicum pubescens. NCBI lineage: Eukaryota > Viridiplantae > Streptophyta > Magnoliopsida > Solanales > Solanaceae > Capsicum > Capsicum pubescens. Next base: position 98,578,116 of record CM061543.1, on the reverse strand, counting down.
TAGTTTTGACAATTATGGGTGACTGTGTCTTACAGTCCTGAATCTGATGGAACTACCTGAGAACCGCATTGTAACTGAATTGACTGTATCTAACAGTCCTGATATACTAAAATCTGAAGAACTATCTGAGTTTTTTTACTAAGACTGATACTAAAACTGTGGAAGGTAGTTGTTTAACCAACATGCCCCATATGTGCGATTATGGCTAAGCTAGGGTCCAATCTCTGCCCTGATTGAAAGAGTGTCAATACGCGCCACTAGTAAGGACAATATGTGAGAAACCCTCATATAACAGGTAACCCTAATGAGAATGGTGGGAACCCTCATATAACAGGTTAGGCCACCTCATCTACCCTCATATAATAGGTTGTGATGTCTCAACCTATGCTGGCTATATATTTCTGGAACGCAAGGATGACTGCTAAGATCCACACCCTCATATAACAGGTGAGTTCCCATCTTTGGGTTTACTCGGTGCTAACTTGTACTCCCATCTGAAGAGATTGAACATGAGTAATTGACTGTACATGGACTGAACTTACTGAATTCTGTTAACTGATGGAATACTACTGATATCTGATAACTGACTAAGATCATGAGGTTTTCCTGAATTACCTGACTAATTGATTTCTATTGAATCATGGCTTGATTTTGGAGATCGTGAAACCTAACATGTCTCTAGGGACACAACTATATTTTTTGGGTATGAATACCCCCAGGACTTGATAGAAGGAAACTAACACACATGACTGACTTGATCATGAGATTGGAGTCCACAATTCACAATACCATAAGTAAGAGATTTCATTATAATCATGATTCTCAACATCTTATACATAGAAAAGGGATTTGATACTACATGTATACACTTGCATAGATTCAATATCATGCTCATTTCATACCACAACCATAACACATAATAATAACATGGAATTCATGTGAAATCATAAAGCATAGAGCATGGAATTCATATCAAATTATAATGGTTAACATTGGCTTGCCATTTGGATACTATTGAGTCATGGAAACTTAATTTATAGCATTCTAATCATTTTATCAAACACATTGCATGCAGTCTTTAAGGAATAGGTGTATTCACTAATTTACACCACATTAAACTATCCAAATTCATGGATTCCAACTACACGATCATAACCTTCATGAAAATTCATCAAATTACTACTCTATAGAACAAACAACAACCACCAACATGAGTACAATCATTTCACCACAAAACATTCATGATTTAGTATTTAAAGATTGATTCTTGAACTCCACGAATGAAAGGTATCCGTGGATGAAAACTATGCATACCTTAGCTAAGAATTCATGGAATTTACAGTTGAATTTGCTTGAAACTTGAAACCCCCAATTAACCCTAAACTTGTTCTTGTTTTTTCTTGAGAGAAATTCAACAAAAGCACTATATTTTGGTGTTTTAGAGCTCAAATCCCGTGTTTAGAAGCTTATATATGGGTGGATAATGACAAAATACCCTTAAAAACACAGAGGTGAATTGCTGAAAAACCTGAGTACCACTAGAGTTAGCAGGCGTCGCCTGGCAAGTCTATCGGACTAGCCAGAGCGACACGGGCTTATCGCCCTGAGCTACTATTTTGGGCACCCAAACGTGCCCTTACGCTATCCGAAAAATTCCAAAACTTATCCGGGATGTACTACGACCTTTCCCCATTGCAACGCAACCTGAAATCCAAAAACAAAGGTAGGTAAGGTTGTCAAATAAATCCCCAAAGTTTGGCGTTCTAAAATGAGACTAAGTGTTGAACACTTGTAAAATTTTCTAAGTCTTGTGGCTTGTAGATCCAAATGAGCTGAATTCTATCCTTAGAATTGTATGGGGTATTACAATATCTCCCCCTTAGGAACATTCTTCGTCGAATGAGAAATCAACTTAAAGGGGATAAAGAGGGGATAAAGGCAAGCTAAACATGAACTAAGCATGAGTGACTGAGACATGACTTCATGACTGACATGCTAAATATACTGAACTCATGCATATCTGATGCATGGATAACTGATACATGAATGTGTGATGGCATGTTCAGATAAACTAAGTTTCTCAAGATAAGAATGCATAGCTGATAGATGATTTTATAACTGAACTGATACATGAATGCATGGCTGAGTATGCAATGGTCATGGACACCAAATTTATGATGGTAACATGAACATGAAAATGAATAATCTTAAGGAGAACTATTACCTTGAGCTTGATTTGAATTAGTGGAGAAGAGGTGAGGATACTTGGTACACATATCTACCTCTTCTTCCCAAGTATCTCCCTTATAAGACTGATTTCACCAAAGAACTTTAACTAGAGGGACTTCTTTGTTCCTCAATCTACGAGTTTGATAGTCTAAGATTTTGACTGGAATCTCTTCATAAGAGTGGCTATTCTGAACGCTAATGCTCTGAGTAGGGACTAAAACTGCTGGCTTGATAAAGGAGACATGGAAGACTGGATGAACTGAGGCTAAGTCTTAAGGAAATTCGTGCTCATAAGCTACCTTTCCGAAATGACTGAGAATCCTGAAGGGACCGACATATCGGGGACTGAGATTCCCTTTCTTATGAAACCTTTTCACTCCCTTCATGGGAGAGATCTTGAGATAGACATATTCATTGACCTCGAACTCTAGATCCTTTCTACGAACATCTATATAAGACTTCTGTCGGTTCTGGATATTTCAGAGTCTTTCTCTGATTAACTAAACTTTCACTAAGGCATCGAATACCAAGTCATGACCTATAACTGAGGCCTCACTAAATTTGAACCAACCAATTAGAGATCTACATCTCCTACCATAGAGAGATTCGAATGGAGCCATCTGAATACTGGAATGATAGCAATTACTATATGAAAATTCAATCAAAGGCAAGTGGTCATCCTAACTACCCTTGAAATCAATTGCACACGCTCTTAGAAAATCTTCAAGAGTCTAAATGGTCCTCTCTTCTTGACCATCTGTCTGAGGATGAAACATCGTACTGAGATGAACTTGGGTACCAAGACCCTTTTAGAATACTTTCTAGAAGTGAGAGGTAAACTGGGTACCTCTGTCTGAGATGATAGATAGTGAAACACCGTGTAATTTGACCAACTCTCTGATATAGAGGTTGGCGTAATCCTTGACTGAATAAGAAGTATGAACTAGAAAAAAATAAGCTGACTTGGTCATTATAGCTACAATGACCCAAACAGAATCATGTTGATGACGAGTGCGAGGCAAACCCATCACGAAGTCCATGTTCACTTTTTCCCACTTCTAAGTAGGAATGGTGAACTCCTGCATGGAACCACTAGGTTTCTGATGCTCTATCTTAACCTGTTGACATGTACAACACTTAGCCAGAAATTTTGCAACATTTCTTTTCATCCCACTCCACTAATAGATCTCTCTCAAGTCGCGGTACATCTTAATGGCCCTTGGATGAATAGAGAATCGTGCACCATGCACTTTTGCAAGAATGCACTGCCGCAAGTCGTCTATACCTAGAACACACAGACAACCCTAACAACAAAGAAAACTAACTCTCCCTTCGGAGAAAACCTATACTTTCTGATTCTGAACTAACAATTTTTGGTTGACAAGGCTAGGATCCTTGTCTTACTTCTCTTTCACCTCAGAAACTAGAGATGACACTAAACTACTCTGAACACATACACCACCCTCTGACGATTCGACTAAGAGAATGCCTAGTCTAGAAAGCTGATGGATCTCCTGAGCTATCTTCTTCTTTCTATGCTCAACGTGAGAAATACTACCCATGAAGAGTCTAATGAGAGCATCGGCTACAACGTTGTCCTTGCCCCGGATGGTAAAGGACACTCATGTCATAATCTTTCTAGAGCTATAACCACCCTCTCTAACTAAGATTGAGATCTTTCTGAGAAAAGATATACTGGAGACTCTTATGATCTGTGAAGACATCTACATGAACTCCGTATAGATAATGCCTCCATATTTAAGGCAAATACTACGGCTGCTAACTTAAGATCATGAGTAGTATATTTCTTCTCATGGGGATTTAACTGTATGGAGGCGTAGGCTATGACCTTACCATACTGCATAAGGACACAACCTAAACCCACTCAAGATGCATCACAATAGACTACGAAACTGTCTGAACCATCTAGAAGACCTAGAACTATAGATGAAGTCAGTTGAGTTTTCAATTCTTGAAAAGTCTTCTCGTATAAATCTGAAAACTGAAACTTGACCTTCTTCTGAGCCAATATGTACTTACGAGTTGCAATAGAAGAAAATCCCTCAACAAACTGTTAGTAATAGCCAGCCAAACCCATGAAACTCCTGATATCTGATGGAGATACGGGGCAAGGCCAATTTTTTACTGCTTTAAGAAGAACAATTCTGAGATGGTCTGAATGATCATGCTTAGTGCGGGAATAGACCAGAATATTATCTATGAAGACTATAACGAACATGTCCAAGTACTGCTTAAACACCCGGTTCATCAAGGCCATGAAAGCTACAGGGGCATTGGTAAGACCAAAGGACATTACTAGAAATTTAAAGTGACTATACAGAGTACGGAAAGTTGTCTTCGGGATATCATATTCTCTAACTCTAAGTTGATAGTAGCCTGATCTAAGGTCTATCTTTGACAAATAGCTAGCACCCTGAAGTTGGTCAAACAAGTCATCTATTCTAGGAAGTGGATACATGTTCTTGACTGTAATTTTGTTGAGCTGACGGTAATGAATTCACATGCTGAGAGAACTATTTTTCTTGCGCACGAATAAGACTGGTGCACCCCATGGGGACACACTTTTCCTGATGAACCCCTTATCTAAGAGATCCTTCAACTGATCTTTCAGTTATTTTAGTTCTGTTGGTGCCATTCTGTATAGCGGAATAGAAATAGGCTGAGTATCTGGGAGAAGATCAATACCTAAGTCTATTTTCCTTTCGGGAGGAATGCCAGGAAGATCTTTGGGAAAGATATCTGAATATTCATTAACAACTGGAACTGATTCAAGCCTGGGAGATTCAGAACTGGAATCTTTAACATGCATGAGATGATACACACACCCCTTAGAAATCATTTTCCTTGCCCGAAGGTAGGAAATAAGATGACCCCTGAAAGATGAAGTACTAACCTTCCACTCTAGGATGGGCTCATTCGGGAACTAAAACTAAACTATCCTATTTCTGCAGTCAACTGTGACATAGTAGGAATGAAGCCAATCCATGTCGAGAATGACAACAAAATCAGTCATCTCTAATTTGACTAAATCTGCTGACGTGGATTTTTGAAACATCATAACCAAGCAGTTCCTGTATACCCATTGAGCTTTGATAGTTTTACCCACTGGGGTAGAGACTGAAAAGTGTTCTGCTAAAATTTCAAGACTGATTCCGAAATCGCCTGCTATGAATAGAGCAACAAAATACAAGGATGCACCTGGGTCTAGCAAAGCATAAACATGAAAATAGAAAATCTATAATGTACCAGTAATGACATCATGAGAATTTTCCAGATCCTATCGGGTATGAAGAGAATAGAGTTTGTTCGGGCGTTGCCCACTAGTAGCACTGAAAGCCGCACCTTGGTGGTTCGGGCGATCGGACTGAGCTGTGGAACGATTTGCTGACCCCGAGGACCTGGCTGAGGACAGTCTCTAACTCTTTGGCATGGCTTGCCAGAACCAAAAAAAATTCCACTATCCGCTCTACACACACCCTGATGGTTCTTACCGCAAGTCTGACACAGAGGATACGTGAGGGCACTGCTAACACTGCCCTAAGATTTAGAGCCTGGTGCTCTATCTCTGTTTCTATCTCTGAATTTTGGCACTGGGGCACTGGCGGAGGAAGGGGATAGAACTGTTGACTTAGGACGAAACTGCGAACGCTTTTCTCCCTCTGATTTGGGCTGAGCAAAATTGAAACTTCCTGATCTTGCTCTCTTATTTTGCCTCTTCTTAGTCCTAACCTTATTCTCCTTCATTTACTAGGCATGGTTCATGAGCCTAGCTAAATTCATATCACTGTTCAGCATCACATATCTACACTTATTTACCAGACTATCATTCACCCGCGACACAAACTTACACATCTTAGCCCTGCTGCCTGCAACCACATGAGGGGTATATCTGGCTAACTGAGTAAATCTGAGAGGATACTTCTTAACCATCATATTTCCCTATCTGAGGTTGATGAATTCAAGAACCTTGGCCTCCCTCATATTTTGGGGAAAGAATCTATCTAATAAGGTCGTGACAAATTCCTCCCACTCAATAGGACCTGCATCATCTACCCTCTCGAACTTCCACTATTTGTACCAAGTATGAGCCATATCTAGTAACTGATATGCGGCTAACTCTGAACACTCAACAGAAGTAATACCCATGATGTTAATGACCTTCTGGACTTGGTCAATGAACTCCTGTGGGTCTTCATCAGACTTAGTCTCGAAGAAAGATAGAGGGTTCATTAGGGTGAAGTCCCGAATCCTAGTTGCGGCTGAGTTGGCCACTGGATTAGCTGGAATAACTGGTGCCCGTTCATTATGGGAAGCCACAGAATGAGCAACTGTAATGAATACGACCCTAAACTCCGCATGAGAAACATGTTCGCCCAAAGGATCTTTGGGATGAGGATCTGGCTGGTTTCTTCTCTTTGGTAGAATATTACTAAATAAGAGAAGAATGGATTAGACTAACAGTTTAACTTGAGATTAAGCTCACTATCATGACATCAATACTGAAAGAAGGGAAACTGTTCCTAAAATATCTCATAGCCTCCTGCACTTAAATGTGGCGTGGAACACACCCATGTATAAGACCCTACTAGATGCGGCTTTCAGACTTCCTAGGACTTTATGTAACCTGGCTCTGATACCAAGTTTATAATGCCTCGATTATCTGAACCAAAATGTTACACGGTGCTCATGACCCCGTAGGACTACAAGATAACCCATGACTAATATTTGTACCTGTGCACTGCATAATATATATGTAATATGCAAAAAACATAAATAATAGGTGATAAGGTTCAACTGAATAACGTGTCTATCAATAATAATATCCATGTTGGGTAACTCATACCCAAAACAACTGAATCTGAATCAAAACTGAATATAAATCTGAACTAAATCGGAACTGAATCTGAAACCCTCCAAGTACTATCTGAATAAGGAGTTGAAGAAACATGTCTCCAACTAACTTCGTAAAACTAAAAGCTAACTAAAATAATAAATGAATCAAATCATATCATCTTAGAATGAAGAGGACTCACTACAACTCTGGGACTGGAATTCTACTGTTGATCCAGAACTCGTGTCTCTGAACCTATGGTGTAACATAAAGAGAAAGAACCATAGCGCAAATGCTTCAGTACAACTATAATACTAAGTATATGAGTGAGGTAGGATAAATGCAAAAGGGTTTACATACATGAACAATGCTAACTGACTGACTGATATGAATGTGAGAGTGCAAACAAGCATACATAGTAACTGGAATCATGAATGTGTGACATCTAGCTCTGTATACTAATACATGATTTACTGATAACTAACGTGACTGATATTGTAGTTCTGATAATCATGGGTGACTGTGTCTGATAGTCTTGAATCTGATGGAACTACCTCAGTTCTGTATTGTAACTGAATTGACTGTAACTGACTGTCCGGATATACTGAAATCTGAAGAACTATCTGAGTTCTTTTACTGAGACTGATACTAAAACTGTGGGAGGTAGTTGTTTAACCGACATGCCCCAAATGTGCAATTATGGCTAAGTTGGGGTCCAATCTCTACCCCAACTAGAAGGGTGTCAATACCGCACCACTGGTAAGGACAACGTGTGAGCAACCCTCATATAATAGGTAACCCTAGTGAGAATGGTGGGAACCCTTATATAACAGGTTAAGGCACCTTATCTACCCTCATATAACAGGTTGTGATGTCTCAACCTATGATGGCTACATAGTTCTAGAATGCAAGGATGACTTCTAAGAATCACACCCTTATATAACAGGTGAGTTCCCATCCTTGGGTTCACTCAGTTCTAACTTCTACTCCCATCTGAAGAGACAGATCATGAGAATCTGACTGCACGTGGACTGAACTTACTGAATTCCGTTAACTGACAGAATACTACTGATATCTGATAACTGACTGAGATCATGAGGTTTTCTTGAGTCACATGATAGACTGATTTCTATTGTATCATGGATTGATCTTAGAGATTGTGAAACATGACATGGCTTTAGGCATACAGTTATATTTTTTGGGTACAAATACCTCCAGGACTGGATAGAAGGAAACTGACACACATGGCTGACTTGATCACAAGATTGGAGTCCACAATTCACAATACCATAAGTAAGAGATTTCATACTAATCATGGTTCGCAACATTTTATACATAGAAAGAGGATTTCATATGACATGTATATACTTGCATAGCTTCAATATCATGCTCATTTCATACCACAACCATAACACATAACAATAACGTAAAATTCATGTGAAATCATAAATCATAAAGCATGGAATTCACATCAAATTATAATGGTTAACATTGGCTTGCCATTTGGATACTATTGAGTCATGGAAACTTGATTTATAGCATTCTAATCATTTTATCAAAAACCTTGCATGCACTCTTTAAGGTATAGGTGTATTTACAAATTTACACCACATTAAACCATCCAAATTCATCGGTTCCAACTACAGATCATAACCTTCATAAAAATTCATCAAATTACTACTCTATAGCACAAACAACAACCACCAATATGAGTACAATCATATCACCACAAAAACATTAATGATTTAGTATTTAAAGTGATTCTTGAGCTCCACGAATGAAAGAAATCCGTGGATGAACACTATGCATACCTTAGATTAAGAATTCATGGAATTTACGGTTGAATTTGCTTGAAACTTGAAACCCCCAATTGAACCCTAGACCTGTTATTTGTTGTTCTTGAGAGAAATTTAACAAAAGCACTATATTTTGGTGTTTTAGAGATCAAATCCCGTGTTTAGAAGCTTATATATGGGTGGAGAATGACAAAAATACCCTTTAAAATACGGAGGTCAAATGCTGAAAAATCTGAGTAGCACCGGAGTTAGCAGGCGTCGCCTGGAAAGTACGCCGGACTACCCAGGGCATCGCCTAGATTAGATCAGTGCTCTAGCTAGGGAGACGCAGGTTTATCGCCCCGAGATACTATTTTGGGCACCCAAACGTGCCCTTACGCTACCCGAAAATTTTTGAAACTTACCCAAGATGTACTACGACCTTGCCCCATCGCAACGCAACTTGAAAATCCAAAAACAAAGATAGGGAATGTCTTCAAATAAATCCCCAAAGTTTAGAGGTCTAAAATGAGATTAAGTGTTGAACACTTGTAAAATTTTCTAAGTCTTGAGGCTTATAGAGCCAAATGAGCTGAATTCTAGACTTAGGATTTTATGGGGTCTTACAATACCTTAGGTTTATGATTCATGAAAGTTTGTGGTGAATTTTTCTTGAATCTTGAAGTTCCCAATTGAACCCTAGGTTTTTTCTTGATGATTTTGGAGAGGATTTCAACAAAAGGAGTATATTTTGGTGTTTAGGAGCTTTAATCACGTGTTTTGTGGTTTATATATGGGTGGAGAAGGACCAAAATACCCTTAGTAACACGGAGGTAAAATGTTGAAAACTGGGCACCCCACCAGAGCTGCAGGGCGACGCCCAGCTAGTCCCCTGCTCTAGCTAGGGCGACGCCTTGCTTAGAGCGGTGCTCTAGCTAGGGTGACGAGGGCCTATCGCCCTAAGCTACTGGTTTGGGCACGTTTGGGCACCCAAACGTACCCTACACTACTCCAAAAATTCTGAAACTCACCCAGGATGTACTACGACCTTGCCCCATTGCAACACAACATGAAAAATTAGAAAATGAAGGTCGGGAAGATCATCCAATAAATCTCTGAAGTTCAGAGGTCTAAAATGAGACTAAGTGTTGAACACTTAGCCATAATTTTCTTAGTTTTGGACCTTATATTGAGTTTCAAAGAGCCAAACGAGCTAAATATGAACGCAATATTTTTGCGGGGTCTTACATGAGTTTAGGTGGTAATAAGTCCCCTTTAAATTTTAAGTGTGTCATAACAACTTCAGATATAGTTTAGGGGTACCTTGTACCTTATCTCTTATTTTACATGCATTAAGTGTGTGCGTGTGTAATATATATATATATACATACATACATACATGCATGCATACATATATATATACATAAGTTTCGATATACTCTCTTTGTTCTTTTTTACTTATCACTTTTCATTTTTCCAGGTCAACTTGTATAAATTTTGATAAATATTTTACGATATATTTTTAATTTTATTAATATGAAGAAAGATCGCAACTTATAGCATTTTTCATATATTTTCTGATCATCTAAATTTTAAATTTAAACATTAAATTATACATCTTAAAATATTGGTCAAAGTTCATGCAGGTTGACCTCAAAAAGTAAAATAGTGACAAGTAAAAGTAAACAGAGGGAGTATATATTTATAATACAAGTAAAGTTTTGAATTAATTTAGTATATAATATATCTCCATTTGTTATATGTTATTATATTACATGCATTGGAATATGTTTATAAAAAAAAATATTTGTTATTTTCACTAATATAAATAGATGTTATAGTTTTAATTATTATTAATAAATAAATGTTCATATCATGGTCATTTATTTCATTTAGAACGTCACTAACTTATACTTAATATATGTTTCTCACTTTTTTATATCTAGAAAATAATTTTCTTTTTATTTACAAAAAATTACTATATATATTAAAAATAAAAAATATAATAATTTTAAAGAGGTAAAGAAAAATAAAGATTAATAGTGTAAGGGTAAAATAGGTATTTAAAAAAGACAAGTAGGAAAAATGGGGGAGAATGCTTATTGTTTAAAGTTGAGGGGGGAGTTTGATTTTTAAAGTAAAGTTGGGTGGGGGGGGGGGGGAATGATTTTCATAATTCAATGTTCTTAAATTTTCTTATTCTAACGCTTTTATATTTAATTTTACGTTTTTCAAATCTTCTTAAAATAAAATTTAGTTGATTTAGAATTCTTAAACTTATGAAAAAATTATTAGTTGTCATTAATTCTAATGACTTCTAATACGGAAAGATTTTACCGTAAACATATTTACTTAATTTTCAACTCTTAAATATTAGGAAAAAACAATAAGAAGACGATTTTGTCTAAAACAAAGACTTTTAATGAAGAGCAAAAAGTTCAAACAGTATTTCTAAAATACTTCACACTTTTAATATATTATATTTGATACTTCTTAAAAAAAAATTATTCTAACACTTTTATAGTTATTTCTAGCCTTTTCAAATCTTATTTTGTTGATTTAGAATTCTTAAACTAATGAAAAAAGTATTAATTATCATTAATTTTGATGACTTCTAATAAGAAAAGGTTATATCATAAATATATTTAATTAATTTTTAACTCTTAAATATTAGGAAAAAAATAATAAAAAGATGATTTTTTCTAAAGCAAATACTTTTATGAAAGACCAAAAAGTTCAAACAACATTTCTAAAGCCATTCACACTTTTAATATATTATAAATTATAAATTATAGATATAGATTATAGATATAACCTTTATCGTAATTTGAGTTTAACTTTATCCATGTTGTTTTATTTTGGAGTCAAATTTATCCTTCTTCTTTGAAAATTAACTAAATATATCCTGTGTCATATTTTAAGGTCAAACTTATCCTCGGTGTCATAATTTGAGGTTAAATTTACCCTTGATGTCATACGTTGAATCCATATTTACTCTTGTTGTTAAAAACCTTTTCACATATACTCTTCCTTTAACATACAAGCTCAGATCAACGTTAAATGACTAATTTTTTAAAATAAAATACACCCTAACCTATTCATTTCTATCCGACCCATATAAAATACACAAATAAATATACTCATCCCTTAGTGATGTTGGTCAAATTTTTCCAATGAACAAATATACTTCTCTTTCAACATGCACTGTTGGTATGTTGTTTTCAAATGAAAAAAAGAAAATGAAATGAGATAATGTAGAAGCATGGAACTAGAGAAAATGTTTATTACAAACTCTGCTTCTATTCTATTTATGTTCAAATTTTAAAATTTGATATGCAATTCTATGTGCATCTAGCTTCTAGAATCAGTGGATAAGTTTTCTAGGCTAATGATATCATGAAAAAATTGTGTAGGTTCAAATTGTATATAAAGAAATAAGAATGAAGAAATGTCAGGATTGATACATAAGGAGATATTTAACTCAATCATTTAGAGAAATATCCAATAGGCCTAATCTATTATATTTGATCGTTGTGTCAATTTTCATGAGTTCTGAACTGATGCAGATTCATAAACTGAGGGAGGGTTATATTTGTTTGTGTCTGCACTGATGCTGATCCATGAATTGAGGGAGGGTTATGTTTATTTTTTTTTGGACTGATGCAGACCCAATTTTTTTGAGCTATGAACGGATATATATTCAGCGATTTAATCTCGTTAAAAAAATTTAATCAGCAGAAAAGAGGAGGATATATTTTTGTGTCTTTTTTATGGCTTGAGTTAGGTCGGATGAGTTAATTAGAGTGTGTTTTATTTTTAAAAAATAAGGTATTTAACATTGATTTGTGTTTTCCTATCAAAGGAAGATAAATGTGAAAAGTTTCTTAACAATGAGGGTAAATTTGACCTCAAAATAAGACGAATGGTATATTTAATTTAAGGGTGAAAATCATTTTCACCCCCCAACTTTGATTAAAAAATCAAACTCCCCCCACAACATTGAACAATAATCATACTCCCCCCTTTATCCCATGCAATGTCTATTTTGTCCTTATAATTTTGATTCTATATTTATGTAATATCATTTTATATTATATGTAATGAATATTTTTTTAACATGGATATGTATAGAATTTTATTTAAGTTTATTAACTTTATACGCAAATTAATACGTTTTATAATTTTATCACAAAATTTAATGTTATTTTTTAAGATCGTTATTTTAGTATTTTATGTTTTAAAGAGTTGCTTGGTGTGAGGTATAATTATAATAATTCAGATATAAAGTTCATGATTAATTAGATGTATTAGGTAGTCTCAAAATTATTTTTCGCACCATTTATACCATAGTGATAAGATAAGTTATCACACATACATGTTAGTACAACTTATTTTGTAATAACTAATCCTGGAATAACTTGTTTCCAAACAACCCACCCCTATGTGTGTACATATACATATGCATGTACATACATGTGCCTATATTTTCATGTTTTATCACTCTCTTACTAAATTCGTTTCACATTACTTAACTTTTTGTTGATATAACACAATCCTTAAGAAAATTTTACTTAGAGGTATATTTTGCTAAATTAAACTTATTAATGATAATTTGAAACTTTAAATTTGTCTATATTGTTACTTTATATAGTTATTTAACACTAAAGGGTAGAAAAAAAACATAATACAATTCTCTTGATTTCACAAATTTAGCAGATAAACTAAAACATTTATTTTTAGCATGAGGATCAAGTGATAAGAAATGATATTATCTATTGTCTATATCAGTAAATAAGTTGTGATTGCCATTAATAGAGTATTACACATTTTATAATTTATATAAATAAATATAATCTTTAAAATTTGACCTTATTTTTATTCGAAAAAAACATCTAGTATCCCCGAACTATGACCAAATTTTCTACGACACACGTCAACTTCACGGGAGTCCTATTACGCCTTAAACTAAATTTTAGCGTATTTTTGTCAATCTTTTTAGCTAATGTGATACCTTTTGTCAATCGTTTTAGATGGCGTGACACCTTTGATATCGACTCCATTTTATGTAATAAAGGTGTCATATTAGCAAAAAAAAATAATAAAAATACGCTAAATTTGAGTTCAAGGGATAATAGGATCCCTGTGAAGTTGGAGTGTGTTGTAACAGCTTTAACCATAGTTCGGGGTGGTACTAGAGACTTATTTCTTTCATTTATTGTTTGTATTTTCTACATTGAAATATGTTTATAAAATTAGTAGTACTGATTATTTTCACTTGTTAAAAAAAAAATTATAGTTTTGATTATTATTAATAAAACTAATTTTCTTGTTATTCTAATTTACTTCATAAAGATCATCATTAGCTTATATATTTCTTACTTTTTTTTCTAGAAGATAATGTTTATGTTTTTATGGAAATTTTCTTATATGAATAATGTTTATGTTTTTATGAAAAAATTATTATATGAATTTTTTTTTTTAAATGAAAATATGATGATTTTAAAGAAGTTAAAAAAAAGAATAAAAAAATTGATGATAAAGGGTAAAATAGAAATTTTAAAAATTCAATTAGGATAAAGGGGGAGTATGATTATTGTTCAAAATTGAGGGGGGAGTTTGATTTTTAAGACCAAGTTGGGGAGGGAAAATGATTTTGACCCTTTAAATTAATTTTCAAAGTAGGGGGTAAATTTAGCCCAAGGTATGACAATGAGGATAAATTTAACCCCAAAAATGATGAAGAGTATATTTAGCCAATTTATCAAAGTAAAGGAATAAAATTGACCCTTTTCTCGGTTGAGAATGTAAAATTCAAGCGTAATTAATGAAGTTATAGATGTTGGTGAAAATAGAAAAAAAATTAACTCATATAGCTGCAGTATAAATTTTAAACTTAAAATAGCAGTACTTTGTTTTGATAACCATATTATAATCAACTATCACATATTATTTATTTTTATTTTGACATTTTAATTATATTTATATCCTTTTAAACAAGATAAATTAAATAGTTTTTTATTAAATAGCTACAAGAGAATACGTGGATAGAATAAAAATAAAAAATAAACAACATAAAAAAGTTGTTTATAATGATTAACAAAATAAAATATGATTATTTTGAATTTATCTCCCAAAATAGAATAGGTTTAAAATAAAATATTTTCTTAAATAAAAATATAGATATTCCATTATTTTAAATTCAAATTTAAAAATAGTACCTCCTTATGTGATCTAAAATAAATCATCATAGATTTTTTATCGATGTAAATTATTTCATTATAGGTAAAATATGTGTTTTAAAGTAAAATTATTACTGTTTTTGATGGACTAAAATGAAAAGTGAGTAATTTGAGAAAATACCATAAACATATACCTTACCTTATCATATTTACACAAGTTTTCACCCTTATAAAATAAATACAAAAATCTCAACTAATTATTGAAAGTATTTTTAATAAATAGTTAGAATGCAAAGTCAAAGTCTAAAATTTCTTTAAGCTTATCCAAAAAGAGAAGTCCAAACACATTGTTATCAAAAACATTTACAAGATACATTGTGAGAAAATGTAACTTCTTAATTCTTTTGTAAATATGTGTTTTCATTTCTCCTTGAACGAATGAATTCATGATGAGATAATTCTTAATGAGTTAATTCATTCCTTGAATGGATGAATTCATTTGGTGAAATAATTCTTGATGAGTTAATTCAGTCAATTAACCATTAACTCACCCTTGCAACATCCTTTGTTCCACACCTCTATAAACCACTCTATTTGAGAACAAAAGATACACCACAAAAAGAAAACATTCTTCTCCTTTCTGCTTCCTCATAAATTATTTTTGGCAGTTGGTTTAGGCAACCTCCAAACTTTCAGCCATAAGTGTACATTTTTGGAAGTAGCTGTGGAACCTTGGGGAGCGACCGGCTAGAAGGATTTGCATCGGAGTCGGGCCGAAATTATTTTCGAGGCAGTGTCTTGCCACGATACAATATTTGTGACTATTTTATTACTATTGTTAATTTCATTTCCATATCAATAGTGTAGTAATTTTTCCAACAGTTTGAAAGAAATTTACTTACTTACAATATTGATAAATGGCTATTTTTTTTTGAACAATTTTTTTTTCTGATTTGTTAAAACTTTAGCTATCAAACAAAAATAAATTTAAATGTTGGTCACAAAAACTTCTGATTTTCTTAGAACAATTAGAAGCTGATTATATTTTATTAAATGATGGTTCTAACATTATTACCAGTTCTAACACTATTATAATTGTTGATGAATTTGCTAAAAAGAAGGTTAAAGGGGATAGCAAAAATGACAGAGGACATTTATTGAGTCATATGATTAATACTTTAGTTGATTTATTTGTTACTTACAAATATGCTAAAGAAATATGAGATAGTTTGCAAAACTCAAATCAAGGAGGACAAAATGATGTCCAAGTTAATCTTGTTGAGGGTGATAAAGTGATCGTTGATGTAGTCATCAAAATGAACCTGCTGTCTAACAAGACTGACTGGGTGTTGGACACATGCGCTTCAAGGCATTTCTACGCCAATAAAGAGTTGCTCTATGATTTTGCCGAGTCCATTGATGACGAGTGCATCTACATGGGTAACTCCACTACTGCTGGAGTTATAGGTAAAGGAAGATTTTCTCTTAAATTAACTTGTAGTAAAACATTAGTATTGAACAATGTTCTATATATTTTCTCTCTCCATAGAAACTTAATTTCTGGAGCACTTCTAAATAAAGTAGGCCTCAAACTTATTTTAGAAGCTGATAAAATAATGAATTCTATACATTTAAGCTTGAATCTTGTGGGGGGGAAGCTGTCTTGTTTTTATGTTATATTCTTAATAAAGACCTTAATAAAAGGTTAGACAATACCTCATATAAATTGTGAAAAGGATTTTCTCCTAACTTGAAATTTTTGAAACTGTGGGGTGTTTGGATAAGGTTGGTCTACCTGATTTTAAATTAGTAAATGTAGGTTCTAAGACCTTTGAAACTATCTTTATTGGTTATGATCAAAATAGTGTTGCATAAAGATTTATGTCATTAAATGATTATTCTATTTGTTAATCTGGAGATGCAGAATTTTTTGACCATGTTTTTCCTTTGAAAAATGATGTACCTATTGATGTACAAAAAAATACTTCTATATCTATGTCTGTTAACTCTCAAGTGATGCCTGCATCTGATGTTATTGCTAATAAGCACGAAAATGAACTTAGAAGGAGTAAAAGACGTAGAACTGAGACTAATTTTGGTCCTGATTTTATCTCCACTTTCTTAACTGAGGATTTTGATATCGATACTTCAAATGATGAATTAGTTTCTATCTAATTAATAGAATAAAACCCTAAGACATAGGATGATGCAATGATTTCAATGGATGAGATATGTAATACCCCGAATTTTCTTCCTAGCTAATTTCGTCCAAAGAATGCCTAGTATTAGCTTCTAAAGTGAATGGTGATTATTTCATAAGGAATTTTCAAGATTTATACTTTTTATTTTCATGTGGGAAATTCAATAATATTTCCATCGATATAAAATTCTCCCAAATTCGACACCCGAACGAAAAGTTAGAGCCTTTTTAATGAGAAAGTGTATCACCTGAGCCTCCAGCGCGTCACAGAGATAGCTCAAAAGACAATTTTTAATTTTCAGTGTTGCTCCATGATAGTGGTGCATCGCGCCAAACTTCCAGGTCACAGACAAGGTGGAAACGCGATAGCTCCGCATCGCTCCACCGTGCAATTTTCCATTTGTCACTTTCCAGTGACTTGGCGCAATAGTGGCACGTGTGCCAAGGATGAAAATTGATAAATTTTCTCATAAATTAAAGACGTTTCCTAGGGTTAAAAGGTTTAATTTACCCACCCTATATAAGCCTTAAAACATGAGAATTGGCCATAATTCAGCAACTTATACTCAATTACACTCAAGAACAAGCCCCAGGGTTTTCATAGAAGGTTCAATTCCAAGGAAATTCACCATCAAATTTCAAGAACCTCTCTGTCAATCTTCATGAAATCATGAACTAAGGTATGCATAGTATTCATCTATAGATCCCTTTCATCCGTGGAGCTCAAGAACCAACTTTTAAATAATAAATTATGATTTTCATGATGTGGTATGGTTTTGATCATGCTGATGATTCTTAATTATATTTTAAGATGGTATCTTGGTGTATTCTCATGAAGGTTGTGAACATGTTAGTTGGTATCAATAAATTTAGGTGGTTTAAGATTGTTAAGTTGATGAATACACCTATGCCATAAAGTGTGCATGTAAGGTGTTTGATAAAATGCCTAGAATGATAGAATTCATGTCTTTATAACTCAATAGTCCCTAAATGGCAAGTCCATGCTTTATCCCTTATGTGTTAACATGAAATCCATGCTATTGTTGTGTCATTGCTATGGTGAAAGAAAGTGTTCATGATATTGAAGTTATGCAAGTATTTATATGTTATATGCATTTCCTTCCGTGTGCAAGATGTTGAGAATTGTGTATTATGAAATCCCCTACTTATGGAATTATAAATTGTGAACTTGACTCCTATGATCAAGTCATCATGTGTGTCAGTTTTCTTCCATCGAGTCCTGTGGTACTTGTGCCTGAAAAATATAGCTATGTGCCTAGAGCCATGTCATATTTTATGATATCCTTAATCAAGCCATGTTCCATAGGATTCAGTTAGTCATGTGACTTGAGAAATCTCAGAAATCTCATGATCTCAGTCAGTTACCAAGTAGCAGTAGAATTCCAGTCAACAAAAATTTAGTAAACTCAGTCCATATACAATTCAATAACTCATGATCAGTCTATTTAGATGGGAGTAGGAGTTAGAATCGAGTGAACTAAAGGATGGGAACTCACCTACCAGTAGAGGGTTTGAATCCTAGAAGCAATACTTGCGGTCCAGAACTACGTAGACAACGTAGGTTGAGACATCATACCTTCTAGTTGAGGGTAGATAAGGTGTCTTACCTTCCAGTTAAAGGTTCCCACCGTTCTCACTAGAGTACCTTCCAGTAGAGGGTTCTCACAGCTTATCCTTACCAGTGGCACGGTATTGACACCCTTCCAATTAGGGTAAAGATTGGACCCCAACTCAGCTATATTAGCACACATGGGGCATGTCGGTTAAACAACTACCTCCCACAGTTTCTGTCATAGTCTTAGTAAAAGAACTCAGATAGTTCTTCAGATTTCAGTATATCAGGACTGTCAGATACAGCCAACTCAGATACAGTACAGAACTCAGATAGTTTCTTTATATTTAGGACAGTCAGATATAGTCATTTATGTTATCAGTTATCATAACTTATTTATCAGTCATGTCAGACATCAGTAGCTACCTATCATCATCATTTAGACTAAGTTTGCATGTTATCACGATCTCAGTTACTATGTATTCATGTATGCACTCTCACGTTCATATTAGTCAGTCAGGTAGCATTGTTCATGCATATGAACTCCATGCATTTAGCCTACCTCACTTGTATACTCAGTACATTTGAACGTACTGATGCATTTGCGCTAAAGTGTTTCTTGTATTTTATACCATAAGTTCAGAGACATGAGCTCCAGAGCAGCAGTAGATTTCAGTCTCCACAGTCAGTGTTAGAAGTAAGTCCTCATCCTTTGGGGACATGATTATTTAGATAATATCTCATTAATTAATTTATTAGTTAGAGTTAGTTAGGGACATGTCCCATCAACTCCTTATTCACTCAGACAGTTTCAGTCATGTTTAGAGGTTTTCTAGACTATTATGTTTTAGACTTTAGTACTTTCAGTTTTGTTTTGGGTATTTTATTACCCCACACAGATGTCATATTATTTTTTTATGTTCATTTTAGAACCTTATGTCCTTTTAGTTCATGATTCCGCATTATATGAAATATTATACAGTCCACAGGTACAAATATCAGTCATGGGTTAGCTTGTGGTCCTTTGGGATCATGAGCACCGTGTAGAGTTCCGGGCACCAGGCTTGGTGCGTTACAAACTTGGTATCATATATATGTTCAATAGAGTCCTAGGAAGTCTGAAAGCCGCATCTAGTAGAGTATTGTACATGGGTGTCTTACTCGCTACATTTATGTGCAGGAGGCTATGGGATGTTTTAGGAATAGTTTTCCCTTCTTTAAGTATTCATGTCGTTCCAGTGAGTATAATCTTAGGTTAATCTCCTATTCTAATCTATTCTTCTCTTTATTCCAGAATATGCCTCCAAAAAGAAGAGACCAGTCATCTCCTCCGCCCGAAGATCCTTTAGGCGAGCATGTTTCTCATGCAGAATTCAGAGCCACATTAACCACACTTGCTCAATATGTTGCGGCCCATAATGTATGGACAGTAGTCATTTCATCTTACCCAGTGGCCAATTCAGCTGCATCTAGGATTCGGGACTTCACCTGAATGAACCCTCCATTTTTTTTGGGTCTAAGTCTGATGAGGACCCTTAGGAATTCATTGACCAAGTTCAGAAGGTCATAGACATCATGGGAGTTACTTCTTGTTAGAGTACCGAGTTAGCTACATACCAGTTGCAGGATGTCGCTCATACTTGGTACCAACATTGAAGTCCAAGAGGTTAGAGGATGCAGGTCCTGTTGAGTGAGAGGAATGAGTCATGGCTTTCTTAGACAAATTTTTTCCCCAAGAGCTGAGGGAGGTGAGGGTTCTAGAGTTCATCAACCTCAGGCAGGGTAGTATAATGGTGAAAAAGTATTCTCTTAAGTTTACTCAATTAGCCCGATACGCCCCTCATGTGGTTGCGGACAACAGAGCCAAAATGAGTAAGTTTGTGTCAGGGGTGAATAATAGCGTGATAAATGAGTACAGATCTGCCATGCTGAATAGTGACATGACTTTAGCCAGACTTATGACTTCTGTCCAACAGATAGAGGAGCAGAAAGTTAAGATGAGAGAAAGAAAGAATAAGAGAGCGAGGTCAGGTAATTTCAACTTTGCACAACCTAAGTCAGAGGGAGGAAACCATTCTCAGTTTTGCTCTAAGTCATCAGTTCTAGCCCCTTCCTCTGCCAATGCTCCAGTGCCAAAATTCAAAGATGGCAATAGAGAAAGATCACCAGGCTCTAAGTCGCAGGGTAGTGTTACCAATGCACGTACCTATCCTCGTTGTCAAACTTGTGACAAGAACCATCAGGGTACTTGCTGAGCTGGCAACGATTCTTATTTCGTATGTGGAAAGCCAGGTCACAGGTTTAGAGATTGTCCATAGTCAAGTCCTCAGGGTCAGCAGAACCTTACCAAAGCTCAGTCCGGTCGCCCATATCAGCAGGATGCCACCTCCATTGCTACTAGTGGGCCACGCCCAAATAGACTTTATGCTCTCCAGACCCGACAGGATCAGGAAAATTCTCTTGTTGTCGTTACTGGTACGTTACAGATCTTTCATGTTTATGTTTACTCTTTGCTAGATCCAGGTGCATTTTTGTATTTTGTTACTTTCTTTATATGAGGCTATTTCGGAATCAGTCCAGAAATTCTAGTAGAGTCCTTTTCAGTCTCTACCCCAGTGGGCAAAACCATCATAGCCCGAAGGGTATATAGGAACTGTTCGGTTATGATATTTTAGAAAGTTACCTCAGCAACTTAGTTGAATTAGAGATGACTAATTTTGATGTCATTATTGGCATGAATTGGCTTCATTCCTGCTATGCCACAGTCGAATGCATAAATAGAATAGTCCAGTTTTAGTTTCTGAATGAGCCCGTATTAGAGTAGAGGGGTAGTACTTCATCTTTCAGGGGTCAACTTGTTTCCTACCTTCGGGCAATGAAAATAATATCTAAGGGGTGTGTTTATCATCTCGTTCATGTTAAGGACTCTAGTTCTGAATATCCCAGTCTTAAATCAGTCCCAGTGGTTAATGAGTATTTAGATGTCTTTCCCGAAGATCTTCCAGGCATTTCTCCCTAAAGGGAAATAGACTTCGGCATAGAACTTCTTCCAGACACTCAACCTATCTCTATTCCACCATACAGAATGGCACTAACAAAACTTAAGGAACTAAAAGAACAGTTGAAGGATCTCTTAGATAAGGCATTCATCAGACCTAGCATTTCCTCGTGGGGTGCACCAATCTTATTTCTGCTCAAGAAAGATGGTTCCCTCAGAATGTACATTAATTACCGCCATCTCAACAAAGTCAACAGGTATCCACTCCCGAGAATTGATGACCTATTTGACCAACTTCAGGGTGCCAGTTACTTCTCCAAGATAGACCTCAAATCGGGATATCATGAGCTCAGGGTTAAAGAATGTGACATTCCAAAGACAACTTTTCATACTAGGTATGGTCACTTCGAAGTCTTAGTCATGTCCTTTAGTCTTACCAATGCCCCTGCAGCCTTCATGGGGACTTGATGAACTGTGTGTTCAAGTAGTAGTTGGACATGTGTTTCATAGTATTTATAGATGATATTCTTGTCTATTTCCGTACTGAGCGCGATCATGTAGAACATCTCAAAATAGTAATTCAGAATCTCAGAGATCATCAGCTATTCACCAAATTCAGTCAGTACGAATTTTGGTTAAGGTTAGTAGCGTTCCTTAGTCATATTATTTTCGGTGACGGCATTAGAGTAGATCTTCAAAAGACCGAAGCAGTAAAAAGCTGGGCTCACCCTGTATCTCCATCAGATATCAAGAGTTTCTTGGGTTTGGTTTGATATTACAGATTGTTCATTGAGGGATTTTTTTCTATCGCATCTCTTATGTCCAGATTGACTCAGAAGAAAGTCAAGTTTCAGTGGTCAGATCCTTGCGAGAAGAGTTTTCAGGAGTTGAAGACTCAACTTACCTTAGCTCTAGTTTTAGCTCTTCCAGATGGTTCAGATGGGTTTGTGGTGTATTTTGATACATCCAGAGTAGGTTTGGGTTGTTTCCTCATGCAGCATGGTAAGGTCATAGCGTATGGCTCCAGACATCTTAATCCCCATTAGAAGAATTATCCTACTCATGATCTTGAGTTAGCAACCGTAGTATTTTCCTTGATGATTTGGAGTCATTAACTCTACGGGGTTCATGTAGATTTCTTCACAGATCATAAAAGTCTCGAGTATGTATTTTCTCAGAAAAATCTTAATCTTCGTAAGAGAAGGTGGTTAGAGCTCTTGAAGGATTATGACATGAGTGTCCTTTATCATCGGGGTAAGGCTAATGTAGTGGCCGACGCTCTTAGTAGAATGTATATGGGTAGTGTTGCTGATTTTGAAGACAACAAGAAGAAGTTAGCTCAGGATGTCCATCAGCTTGCCAGACTAGGCGTTCGCTTAGTCAGTTCTTCAGAGGGTGGTGTATGTCTTCAGAGTAGTTCAGAATCATATCTAGTTTCTGAGGTGAAAGAAAATCAAGATAGGGATCTTAGCATTGTCAAGCTAAAAGAGTCAGTCAGAGATCAGAAAGTAGAGGTCTTCTTCCAAGGGGGAGATGGTGTCCTTCGTTGTCAGAATCATCTATGTGTTCCAGTTGTAGATGACTTGAGGCAACGAATTCTTGCAGAGGTGCATGGTGCACGATACTCTATTCATCTAAGGGCTACTAAGATGTTCCGCGACTTACGGGAGATCTATTGTTGGAATAGGATGAAGAGAGATATTGCAGAGTTTGTGGGTAAGTGCTCTATATGGAAGCATGTTAAGATAGAGCATCAAAAGCCTAGTGGTTCTATTCAGGAGTTCACCATTCCTACTTGGAAGTAGGAAGAAGTGAACATGGACTTCGTGATGGATTTGCCTCAAACTCGTCATCAACATGATTTAGTTTGGGTCATAGTAGATCGAATGACCAAGTCAGCTCATTTTCTTCAAGTTCATACCTCTTATTCAGCCGAGGATTATGCCAAACTCTACATCAAGGAGTTGGTCAGATTGTACGGTACTCCATTATCTATAATCTCAGACAGAGGTACCCAGTTCACCTCTTATTTCTGGAAAACATTCCAAAAGGGTATTGGTACCCAAGTTCATCTTAGTACAACCTTTCATCCCCAGACAGATGGTCAAGCAGAAAGGACCATTCAGACTTTAGAAGATATGCTAAGGGCATATGCACTTGATTTCAAGGGTAGTTCGGATGACCACTTTCCTTTGATTGAGTTTGCATACAACAATAGCTATCATTATAGTATTTAGATGGTTCCATTCAAAGCTCTCTATGGTAGGAGATGTTGATCTCCAATCGGTTAGTTTGAAGTTAGTGAGGCCTCAGTCATAGGGCCTGACTTGGTATTTGACACCCTAGAGAAAGTCCAGTTGATTAGAGAAAGAGTCTGGGCTGCTCAGAACCGACAGAAGTCTTATACAGATGTTTGTAGAAAAGATCTTGAGTTTGAGATTAGTTGCTATATCTATCTAAAGATCTATCCCATGAAGAGAGTGAAGATATTTAGCAAGAAGGGAAAGCTCAACCCCCGATGTGTCGGTCCCTTCAAGATTCTCAGTCGCTTTGGCAAGGTAGATTATGAGCTTAAATTGCCTTTAGATTTAGCCTCAGTTCATCTAGTCTTCCATGTCTCTTTGCTCAAGAAGTGTATAGGTAACCCAACAGTTGTAGTCCCTATTTAGAGCATCGATGTTCAGAATAGCCTCTCTTATAAAGAGATTCCAGTCAAAATCCTAGACTATCAGACTCATAGATTGAGGAACAAAGAAGTCCCTCTAGTTAAAGTTCTTTGGCAAAATCAGTCCGTCGAGGGAGCTACTTGGGAAGAAGAAGCAAACATGCGTACCAAGTATCTCACCTCTTCTCTGCCAACTCAGATCAAGCTCAAGGTAATAGTTCTCCTTAAGCTTACTCAGTTACATACTTGGTGTTCACCACAAACTTCGTATCAAGTACCATCACATAGTCAGTCATGTATTCATGTATCAGCTCAGTTATATAATTATGCATCAGACATGTATTCTCATTGTGAGAAAATTTAGTTCTTCATAGCTCTCAGTTATTCATTTATGAATCAGTTACACATGCATCAGATATGCATGTTCAGTATTTTATGTTCATCTTGTCAATCATGAGATCATGTTCCAGTTATCTATGTTCAGTTCATGTTCAGCTTATTGTTCCCACTCTCAGCTAGTCTCATTGGAGGACGAATGTTTCTAGGTGGAGATATTATAATACCTCGAATTTTCTTCCTAGCTAATTTCATCCCAAGAATGCCTAGTATTAGATTCTAAATTGAATGATGATTATTCCCTGAGTAATTTAAAATATTTTCACTTTTTTCATGTGGGAAATTCAATAAGCTTTCCATCAATATAAAATTCACCTAAATCGGACACTCGGGCGAGGAGTTAAAGCCTTTTTAGTGAGATAGTGTATCACCTGAGCCTCCAGTGCATCGCGGAGTAGCTCAAATGGCAATTGTAAATTTCCAGTATTGCTCCATGATAGTGTCGCATTGCGCCAAACTTCCAGGTCACAGACAAGGTGGCAACGTGATAGCTCCGCGTTGTGCCACCGTGCAATTTTCCATTTGTCACTTTCCAGTGACTTGGCGCGATAGTGGTGCATCACGCCAAGGATGGAAATTGGGAAATTTCTTAGAAATTAAAGACGTTTCCTAGAGTTAAAAGGGTCAATTTCCCCACCCTATATAAGCCTTAAAACATAAGAATTGGCCATAATTCAGCAACTTATACTCAATTACTCTCAAAACCTCTCAAGAACAAGCCCTAGGGTTTTCATAGAAGGTTCAATTCCAAGGGAATTCATCGTCAAATTTCAAGAACCTCTCTGTCAATCTTCACAAAATCATGAACTAAGGTATGCGTAGTGTTTATCTACGGATCCCTTTAATCCGTGGAGCTCAAGAAACAACTATTGAATAATAAATTATGATTTTCATGATGTGGTATGGTTTTGATCATGTTGATGATTGTTAATTATGTTTTAAGATGGTATCTTGGTGTATTCTCATGAAGTTTGTGAACATGTTAGTTGGTATCCATAAATTTTGGTGGTTTAAGATTGTTAAGTTGATGAATACACCTATGCAATAAAGTGTGCATGTAAGGTGTTTGATAAAATGCCTAGAATAATAGAATTCATGTCTTTATAATTCAATAGTCCCTAAATGGGAAGTCCATGTTTTAGCCCTTATGTGTTAACAAGAAATCCATGCTATTGTTGTGTCATTGTTGTGGTGACAGAAAGTGTTCATGATATTGAAGTTATGCAAGTATTTACATGTTATATGCATTCCCTTCCGTGTGAAAGATGTTGAGAATTGTGTAATATAAAATCCCCTACTTATGGCATTTTAAATTGTGGACTTGACTCCTATGATCAAGTCAGTCATGTGTGTTAGTTTCCTTCCATCGAGTCCTGGGGGTACTTGTACTCGAAAAATATAGTTGTGTGCCTAGAGCCATGTCATGTTTCACTATATCCTTAATCAAGCTATGTTCCATAGGATTCAATTAGTCATGTGACTTAGTAAATCTCAGAAATCTCATGATCTCAGTCAGTTACTAAGTAGTAGTAGAATTCCGTCAGTCAACACAAATTCAGTAAACTCGGTCCATTTACAGTTCCATAACTCATGATCAGTCTATTTAGATGTTAGTAGGAGTTAGCACCGAGTGAACCCAAGGATGAGAACTCACCTGCCAGTAGAGGGTGTGATTTCTAGAAGCAATCCTTGCATTACAGAACTATGTAGCCAGCGTAGGTTGAGACATCATACCTGCTAGATAAGGGTAGATGAGGTGGCTTACCTACCAGTTAAGGGTTCCCACCATTCTCACTAGAGTACCTGCCAGTCGAGGGTTCTCACAGCTTGTCTTTAACAGTGGCGCGGTATTGACACCCTTCCAATTAGGGAAAGGATTGGATCCCAACTCAGATATATTAGCACACATGGGGCATGTCAGTTAAACAACTACTTCCCACATTTTTAGTCTTAGTCTCAGTTAAAGAGCTCAGATATTTTTTCAGATTTCAGTATATCAGGACTATCAGACACAGCCAACTCAGATACAGTACAAAACTCAAATAGTTCTATCAGATTCAGGACTGTCAGATATAGTCATTTATGTTATCAGTTATCAGAACTCATTTATCAGTCATGTCAGACATCAGTAGCTACATGTCATCAGTATTTAGACTCAGTTTACATGTTATCACGATCTCAGTTACTATGTATTCATGTATGCACTCTCACGTTCATATTAGTCAGTCAGGTAGAATCGTTTATGCATATGAACCCCATGCATTTAGCCTACCTCACTTGCATACTCAGTACATTCCAACGTACTGACGCATTTACGCTATGGTGTGTCTTATATTTTACAACATAGGTTCAGAGACACAAGCTCCAGAGCAGTATTAGATTTCAGTCTTCGAAGTCAGAGTTAGAAGTGAGTCCTCATCCTTCGGGGACATTATTATTTAGCTAATATCTCATTAATTACTTTATTAGTTGGAGTTAGTTGGGGACATTTCACATCAACTCCTTATTAACTCAGACAATTTCCGTCATGTTTAGAGGCTTTCTAGACTATTATGTTTCAAACTTCAGTACTTTCAGTTTTGTTTTTGGGTATTTTATTACTCCACACAGATTTCACATTATTTAGTTATGTTCAGTTTTGAACCTTATGGCCTTTTAGTTTATGATTCTGCATTATATGATATATTATGCAGTCTACAAGTACAGATATCAGTCATGGGTTAGCTTGTGGTCCTTTGGGGTCATGAGCACTGTGTAGCATTTTGGGCACCAAGCTTCGGGTGTTACAAGATATTTTAGAAAGAGACTATTAGAAGTGAATTAGACTCTATAGTCTCTAATCATACATGAGACTTGTATGATTTGCCTAAAGGTTGTAAACCCATAAGTAGCAAGTGGATATTTAAGAAAAAATTGAGTTTTGATGGTACAATTGATAAATATAAGGATATATTTGTGATTAGGGGTTTTAACCAAAAGAAAGGTGTTGATTATTTTGATACTTATTCTCTTATGACTAAAATTGCGACCATTAGTACTCTTATTGCTCTAGCCGCTATTCATAGTTTAGTGGTACACCAAATGGATATCAAAACTATATTTTTAAATGGTGATTTAGAGGAAGAAATATATATGACTCAACCTGAGGGTTTTGTGGTCTCAGGACAAGAGAATAAAGTATGCAAATTGATAAAGTCCTTATATAAACTTAAGCAGGCACCTAAGAAGTGGTATGAAAAATTAATTTTCACAATAATGGATAATGGCTTTGTTATTAATTCATCTGATACCTGTGTTTATTCTAAAATGATAGGACAAATTATGTTATTATATATTTATATGTGGATGCCATGCTAATCTTTGGCCCTAATATGAATGTTGTAAATGAGATTAAGAAATTTTTTATTTTATAAATTTGAAATGAAAGACCTTGGAGAAACTGATGTGATTTTAGGAGTAAAAATCAAAAGAAATGTTAATCATTTCTCTTTGTGTCAGTCTCATTATATTGAAAAGATGTTGAAAAGGTTTGATTGTTTTGATATAGTTTCAATGAAACACCTTAGTATCCTAGCATACACTCAAAAAAGAATAAAGATTCCAACGTTTCTCAAATTGAATATGCTAAAATAATTGCGAGTGTAATATTTCTCATGAACTATAGTAGATTGAGAAGATATACTCATAATCCCAGTAGTGAATATTGACATGCTCTTCATCGCTTGTTAAGGTACTTGAGAGGTACTATGGATTGGTGTTTACATTTTAATAAATTTCCTGCTGTTTAAGAAGGTTTTTGTGATGCAAATTGGGTGACTAACAATGATGAAGTTATCTCGACCAGTGGCTATGTGTTTACTTTGGTTACAGGTGCTATTTCATGGAAGTCTTCAAAGCAGACTTGTATAGCACGTTCTACCATGGAATTTAAATTCATTGCTCTCGAGTTGGCAAGGCAAGAAGTTGAGTGGCTAAGAAATCTTTTGACAAATGTGCCTTTATGGGGAAGACAAATGTCACAAGTCTCTTTACGTTGTGACTCACATAAGGCAATTGGGATTACTAAAAATAGTGTATACAATGGTAAAAAGAGACATACTCATATCAGACATGACACAGTTAAACAATTGTTGAAACATGTTGTTATTTCCTTGGAACATGTAAGATCCAAAAGAAATTTGTCGGATCCTATGCCAAGGGTTTGACAAGGAAAATGGTCCGTGAATCATTGAAGGAGATGGGGCTAAAGCCTATGGAATGAGGTAATATGGTGGATACCCATTTGCGGTCAAATGAAGTCATATAGGCCTTCAATAAACACTACATATCCTATCCCTATGGCATGAGGTAGCGTATTATAAGGTTGAGCTTATGTTTTCTCTTAATAATCAATAGCCTTAAGGTGGTCTATGAGATACACTTGATGGATTACCTACGTGAGTGTAAAAGGTTGGTCACCTTTTTATGAAATACTTGGGTTATCTTTGTCGAGCACTCATGAGATCTATGGTTTTTGTGAATGACCATAAAAACACTTTGTAGTATCGCGGAGGTTGCTTAAAATCAAAGATAAGGTATGTGTTATAGGGGTCTCAACTTATGTGCATCTAGTTCAAGAGTACTTCACTTTTTGAATATTTGTCGTTGCCTCATATCACTACGTGTCAATTCAAATCAAAATATATTAAAACTTAAGTACATGTTCCTTTTATTTGACCAAAAGGGTTTCTATTTTTTTTTTCATTTGTGGGGGATTCAAAGCATTTTTAATAAGTGGTTAGAATGCAAAGTCAAATTCTAAATCTTCTTTAAGCTTATCCAAAAAGTCATGTCCAAATACATTGTTATCAAAAATATTTACAAGATACATTGTGAGAAAATGTAACTTCTTAATTCCTTTGTAACTGTGTGTTTTCAATTCTCTTTGAACGGATGAATTCATTTGATGAGATAATTCTTGATGAGTTAATTCATTCCCTGAACAGATGAATTCATTAGGTGAGATAATTCTTGATGAGTTCATTCATTCAATTCACCATTAACTCACTCTTGTAACATATTTTGTTCCTCACATATATCAACAACTCTATTTGAGAACAAAAGATACACCACAAAAAGAAAGAAAACATTTTCTTCCTTTCCTTTTCCTCTTGAATTAGTTTGGGCAATTGGTTTAGACAACCTCCAAACTTTCATCCACGAGTGCACGTATTTGGAAGTGGCTGTGGAGCCTTGGGGAGCGACTGGCTTGAAGGATTTGAACCGGAGTCGGGCCGAAATAGCTTTAAAGGTAGTGACTTGTCACGACACAGTATTTGTGACTATTTTAATACTATTACTAATTTAATGTCCATATCAATATTGTAGTAATTTTTCCAACAATTATGTATCTTCGTTGGATGTATCGGACGCTAATTATGTATCACAACTAACCTAAAATCAGAAAAAATGTATTGGGAATTGATTATGTATTCTTACAAAGGAAAAAATGTATTTCATTGGATATATAATTTATCTTGACAGACCGAAAATAGAAAAAAGTATAGGGAAGTAATTATGTATCTTTACAAAGAAAAAAATATATTTTTTCTAGATGCATCCGAAACTAATTATGTATCTCAACAGATCAAAAATAAAAAATTTCAATAATTATGCAAAATGTTAGAATTTTCTGTAATTAAAATTTAAACTATAGGGATTTATGTTTTTTTGCATAATAAAATTTGTATAATAATTAATAGCCATCAGGAATGCCGAAAAGATTCGTAGTTATCTCATTAGTGAGATAGGATGTTATAATAGTTTGCATGTCCATATTTTTTTTCTTGGTCATGCTTGAAACTGTTGAAAGATGAATAAGTCAAGAATAGATGTTTGATTCTCCTTGTTTGACGCATGCTCATTTGTTGATTTCCTATAGGATCCTCTTAAGAGTACCCAAAGAGGGTGCACATCCATCTCTCGTATTCTTTAAAGAATATCTAATCTTTTTTGTAGAGGCTAGAAAGTACGCCCAAATTTGCTGACAAGGAATTTGTCAGCTACTGATGCTGATTTGACATTTTTTAAGTGGTGAAGTAAATATTATAACTTCACGATTTTTATACTATCTCATATAGTTTGACTTAATTTTAGATTACATAGACATTTGATCATCAAAATTTAAAAATATATATTTTATTAAATTTTTCAAGTTGAAGTTGTATTTGATCATATTTTTTACAATAAAAACTATAATGTAAATATAAATATTATTTCAAATATAATTTTGATGAAGTTATTTTACAAAAATAAAAATTTTAAGTTGTTTTTCAAAAAATAAAGTTAAAAAAGTACAGTGAAAACAAGGTTTTGGCTGTATTCCAAATTTCAAATGCGACTCAAGTTGCATTTAAAATTTTCATGGTCAAATAATGATTTTCAAAACAAAGTGACAACAATTTCTAAAAAAGGTGCAAAAATTCATGGCCAAATGGGTCCTAAATTTCTTCCTTTTTGTTTAACTTGTTAAGTTTATGTGATTTGCATGTGTGTATCATATTTATAATAATAAATGTATATAAAAAATAAATTATTCTTTATACAATATATTACGGGTAAATTGTAAGAGTAATGAACATAATTAGTAATTTCATAAATATAATAACTAATCTATTATCACATATTAACATTTAAGGGAAAAAGGTGCGAAAAATATTTGTACTTTGTCGAAATTTGCAGTTACTCATCATGAACTTTAAGGGGGTCCTATGACCCCCATAGAATTTTTTTTACCATATTTAAATGGCATATATTTGCCCACTTGGACCAATGCGTGTATTCACGCACCTTGAGCGTGTAAGGGTATTTGAAAATTGTTATAATCCTATTTTTTGGTCACATAACTATACCACCCCGGGTTTTTGGTCCTTGAATTTTTTTTCAATTTTATCCTCACTGTACTGACTACGAATTCCCTGATGAGTCGTAGGGGGTCATGACGGGTCATAAGGACTTGTTCGTAACTTACTCAGAACAAGTTGCTTAGTATTCTGCTCCGAGTATGAGGGACTCTCAACTAGTCATCAAGAATTCTTATGGGTCATAATAACCAAGTTGTAAGGTGTCCAGAAAGTTTTTCCCAAGACACTGTCTTCATTACAACTTGAGGTGAGGTCACAAGTCGTAAAGACTCATGAGGAGTCATTATGTCCCAATCATAGAGTGTTCAGTTTGTCATCCCAAATTGTTACTGTCTTGAGTACGAGAAGTGGTTATGAGTCGTTAAGTGTAGTTACGAGTTGGTGGTGTGAATCACAGACAGGCCAGTATAGGGTCTTGATGGTTCTGTTTTGACTACGACACCTTGTGATGACTCGTAATGTGTCTATACGAGTCGTATAATGGCCTGTAGTTACTCTCGATAATTTTCAGTCTTCTTATTAAGAGAAATTTGGACATTTCCCCTCTACCCCAATTGTAACCCATGGCCTAAACCCCAATTGGGGATCCCATTAGCATTTTTAACTACTAAAATACTTTCAAAAGCTCTCTCAAGAAGTAGGTCATACAAAGGCTTAAGGGTTAAATTCCTTCCATGAAACGTATTATTTCAGGCATGTTACTCCCCCCTTATTATTAATTTATTAAAATCATATGTTTTAAAATATTGTTCATGAGTTATTTATGTTGGTTTGAAAACAAGGGTTGAAGGTTTTGAATGTTTATGGATTGAACAATGTTTCTCATGGTTTACATATGACTAATCATGCTTTAATTATGGTTTTGAACTTGTGGGTGCATGGATATGGTGAATGAACTAGGAAATTGTGATTTTCCCAAACTTATGACTTTTGAAATGTTTATGACCCCAACCCCATATTGTGAAATTGATTTTCAATTATGAGAAACGTGAAAATTTGTAAAATTGAACCAAGGGGTTTGTGAATTCCCCTAAGTGATGTGATTGTTTTGGAATATTGTTGTTACCTTGAAAGTGTAGCAGGTATGACGATATCAATAATGTATACCTTAATGTTAAATATGGTTCAATGAATGATAATATGTGATTAATATTTTAATTGGGCTTTAATGGGGGTTGTGTAGCTGAGTCGTGAAAGTGGAGGTCCGAGTGACCAGTACTGGAAACAACATTTTCCAATGCGCAGGTCAAAGTGACCAGGGAGGTTTGAGTGTCCCTCATTATTATCACATGATTAAGGAGGTTTGATTTCCCCATGCATATATATGAGATCATTTTTCTGTTCATACGGCTACACACATTAGGGCCCGACCAGGGGGTAAGAGCTAGGGCCCATGTAGCCCGTGGGTACATGTTATGATGGTCAAGCTACACAACCCAGGATAAAGTTTTAAAGGACATGTTAAGCCTTGTGTTTTTCCCCTTTTCGATTTGAAGGGTTGAAAAACATTGACTTTGACTTTTAAAACTATTTCAATACTTTAAAGAAAATTTCAAAACAAACAGAGTCGCCACATAATTTATTTGAAAAAGAAATTAAGAAAACCTTTATATGTTACTCAAATGATTCAAAAAGGAAAGAAATCATCTATGTTTTGAAATTCTAGGTAAGCAGTTCTCATTAACATTTTAGGAAGGTTTTTAAGGAACCTAAAATAACCGCTAACTTATGGTTATCCAGACTATTTGAAATCTATCTTTGACTAACTTTGAAAAACAGAGGTTGCTTTTTTGAAGAAAAAAAAAAGAAACTAAAAACAAACTTGTTTAAAAATTAATTTGACGACTTAATAGGGAATTTAACAAAGTCTAAGCAAATAAAATAGCAAGAAAACATAGAAAAAGAAAAGGGATAAAATTAAATGATCTAGGCTCTTAAGTCCAAATCTATAAAACCTATCCTAATATAATTGGGTTTTCGGCCCATCCTTACTGTCCTAATCTAAATATTGGGTTTTGTCCCATACCTGTACTAAACTATCTTTTTGGACCTTTGAGGTCCAAAAGCTGCTTCCTATATTAAAATACAACTTTGTCTTCGAGGCCTAAATGAAAGAATGAATAGATAAATAAATAAATAAATAAAGATAAATAAAGTAATAATAAAGTTGAGACCTTTAAGTCTCTTAGCGACTTCATCAAATAGTCTTTGACCCCCTTTTTTTTTTCTTCCATATTCTCGCTTTTTGTGCTGCACATTTCATCCTATTGATCCATCTTTCAAAGTCTTCTAAAAGGGTGGGCCTCAATGGCCCATTGCGTATTGCAAGGGAAAAGAGTTCATTTGGACTCCCAATCAAGGTCATACAAAGAAAAGGATGAAGAAATGAATATGTGTTCGCAAAAATAAATAATCTAAACAACAAAGAAACATGAACCAAGCACATATAT
Organism: Capsicum pubescens; assembly: GCA_030864215.1. Lineage (NCBI taxonomy): Eukaryota > Viridiplantae > Streptophyta > Magnoliopsida > Solanales > Solanaceae > Capsicum > Capsicum pubescens. The sequence continues at coordinate 98,543,897 of CM061543.1, read as the reverse complement.
AAGAATCAAACAGGGAGATCATAAAGAACGATAATGAAAAGTTTAGACAAAATCTTTAATTTTGATTAATCAAATACTATATTCTAAAAATATGCAGAATGCTCAAAAGAAAAACTACAAAATTTAACTTCAATGAGTTACCAAATTCTAGCTGAAGAGGAGGTCAATTAAGCAAAAGAAAGGTCATGCAAAGAAAGAACGAAAGCAAAATAGACACAGGAACATAAATTTTGGAAATTTCATACCTTTGAAATTTACTACTTCGATACTCAAGTATCATAAAAAATCTAGTTGAGTGATTAGTGAAACATGCTAACTTAAAAGAAAAGATGAGGATAACACTTATAACATATTGTACATAGAAGTAAAGAAAGGAAGAACTCTTTGAAGGCATTACAATGATCCTTAACCTTTAAAAAAAGTATTCTAATCTCCTATTGTGGTGACTAAAAGGATTACAATAGTAAAAGACTTCCTACCTACTAATCTCCAAATACCTCTCAAATCTCTTTGAGATGAGAACAAACTATTGTCAAAGAAAAATAAGGATAAAGGTTGATTATTTTAAGAGGAGTATTGCAAAAAAACTTCTAAACCACACGATGAATGTCAAATTAAATTCTAGTTAGGAAATTTGAAACATCAACATGACCAAGATTGAAGAAACGACACATAGAACTCATCGTACCTCTCTCTTTTCAAGTTCTAAGAACTTTGAGTCAACAAGCATCCATGAGAGGTCACAGGATTATTTGTAACCAATATAACATATCCCTTGCTCTTTCTTGACATTATTTACCAAAAGAACTTCAGGAATATTTCTAATCGATCACAGAAATCCAAACAAACACAAGACAAAGCAAGGAAAAATCAAAACACCAACAACGTCAAACTAAGACCATAAATGAGAACTAAAACACCTAATATTCAGCTATATAACTAGAAGGTCAAACCACCATGCCCAAATATAAAAGCAATATGCTGAAAACTAGTGAAAATTGATGTTATCGTGATTTCAAAAAGCAAACCCCAAACAAAAATTATGAGACTAACGCATTGAGCTCATAACTGAATTGAAGAATAGTAAATCAAAAAGACACTATACATTGGACATTTAAACAAAGTCAATGCACATTTAAACAAGGTTAATACAGAAATAGTAGTCTAAGCCTCGCGACGAAAGATATTGAATCAAACAATAAAACACAGAATGTTCGCAATATGTGCTAAGGGGAATTAATAACTAACCAATAAGATTAATATGAGACGGAGTTCAAAATAATAAAGTAAAAAATATACAAAATTGAAATTATACAAACACTGTAGTATAAAAATGACGTAAAAACAGTCATGAAAAACAAATCCTATGGCCATCGTAGGAGTCGTAAACAGTCCCAGCATCCAAAACTACCAAATACTACAATGATTATAGAATAATGAGATGAACAAGAAATTAAACCAGAACTAAATGGAAAAAAGGTTACTTGTTTCAAAGTAGCAAAATGGAACTCGAACCATCAATGAAATTTCCTTTCCACCACAAAAAGCTTTGTTGCGATTTTGAGTATTTTCAGTAATTGATGACTTTCACGGAAAAATTTTTATACTAAGAAATGAGAGTTCTTTGCTCAAAGGTTTCTTCATCCTTCAAGTCTTGGAAATTCTCTTAAGAATGATAGTATTTATAGAAAAAAGATAGAAATTCCATTCCTTCCATCAACAGATGTGGGAGAATCGATTTTAAGGGCATTTTTGGTATTTTTCAACTAAAGATAAGGTTTGTTGAGCTGTAAATCATACTATTCAATACTGAATTTGAATTTCAAATTTTGAAAAATTTAAACAGACATTAGGCAGAGTTGGACGCACGGATCAGGTTATGAGTTTGGTTGTATACGATTGATGTTGGATTTTGAGACGGTTTTGGGTTATGGTGTTAGGGTTAAAGTATACGCCGGTGCCAAGTTCTGGTGCGGGTTACTGTTTCTAGTCGGTGTTGGAATGGGTCATCGGGTTCGGCTGTTACTGCCGGTTGTGCCGATTGTCGGCGACATTGGTGTTGAGACCATTTTTTTGTTATTTTTGTCCAAGCTATTGTGTATATTGGGTATTGTACGTTTATTGGGATCTTTGGCCAAAGATGTTGTTAAAAAATATATTGGGTCAGGGATTTTGGAGTGGGCTGGTTGTGTTCTAATGTTGTTTGGGCTGATGAGTTGATTGTATAACTATTTTGTGGAAAAGGGAACAAGGACTGGAATTGAATTATTTTGGGAATTAAGATTGAATTACAATCTAGGCAGTTTATTTAAATTCAGGCCAAATTGAATATCAATTGGTCAATTACATTACAATTAGGGCTAGTTTAATTTCAGTTAAGGTCAAATTTAATTAATTGGCTAAATTGAATCGCACTTCGACATGAATTAAGTAACAAATTAACCCCGAGTTTCTTGATTTCATAAGATCAAATAAATATTATTCCAAATAAATTATTTTCAAGAACAAATTACGTTTAAAATGTAGACTTTATCCATTTGAATTAATTTTAAGCTAAATCAGTGAAAGCCTAATTTTGATAAAAATATTCATTTAAGTAACAAAATTTATACAATCTCGTATATGTAAATACGAAAACATATAATCGTCAATTAAATGACAATATTAACTCAAATAAATATTTCAGTCAACATTTATCCGGATGTAATAAATATTCTAATTTTATTAAAAATTGAAGAAACCCAGGGTTAAATTTAGTCGTGGAGGGAAAAATTAGGTGTCAACAACTGCCCCCTCCCTTTGGGTAGGCTGGATGCAAATAACCCTAGGAAAAGGGAGTTTGACATTCCTAATTTTTGTCCGACCACAAGTTCGTTTCTGAAAGAGGTTGGTTTTAGCATGAATTTTGGAGTTATGGTCGGATCTCAATATTAGATTTCCTACATATCTCAGGTTACATGATAATTTAGACTACTTGTTGTTCATATATCTTGATTTAAAGCATGATTTTCAAAAAGTTCACTAGCTATCTCAATTTTTTATTTTTAGTATAACTAAAAAGATGGGAAAAAGAAGGATTGGGGGGGGGGGTAAGTTGGAATACAGTAGAGTTTTCTACATAGAGTCCAGCCTACATATCTCCAAAACTCAGGAAATCAGACTACATGTAGTTTGACTCAATCGGTAGAAAAGATAGTGTTTTAGTTCAGACAATCTTTGGCTTAGGATGAGTGACAAGTTGATAGAGTTGTGGAAAAGAGGCTTATAACCTCTTAACCATGAATGTGGGATCCGACATCCATAGGAAAGAACTTATCAGGACATAACTTCCCAAACTCTAGGTGTCCTACCACTCAAATTTGAAGGAAAGAGAATGTTACCCTCGATAAGAGTTTAGAAATATCCCGAGAGTAAAGATGAAAAAAAATATCCCAAAGTACCCACATGCCTTCTAAAAGGGGTATGGTTTGATTGGTGGCGGTGATCATCCTTTATCTCTCGTCTAAAGAGTTTAACGTCTTTCTCTAGACTATGTCCCATTTTGTTGCTAAGAAAGAGTTCCAGGTTGTGTGTGTTCTATCTAGAGCCGTTCTCACCTGTGGTTTAGATTTCATATTTTCATCCTCTCAGATGCTCTCGACAATATTTCAAACAAAAGTGTTAAGATATAGTCTTTTACCATATCTCCACGTGGGTTGTCGCCTTAAAGGTGAAGTTGTCCTCTCATGCATCTGTTGTAATGAAATAACATTACAATAACATACACAACCACCCTCTTGATTTTTGCATAATTATCTTCTTTGTCAATTGAATATATCTTTAAAGTGGGATGACCTTTTCAACACCAAAGCCATGTAATCTTATACTGATACGGCAACCCTTTTGGTCGCCTATATTGCTTTTTGTATGTGGAATGATAACATCTTTGGTTATTGGCAATGATTCTTTGCATGTGACCTTGGGTAAGTCTTCTGCATCTTTTGTATCGATACGGTTTATAGATTTCTCTTGAATTGACAATATTTGGATAATCTTAAGCATTATTTAATTTGGATATGAAGTGACTTACAAATATCCTTTGAATTTCTAGCTTTTAGGTAATCCCGCATATTATCCAACCTTGGATAAGAGATGGCTTACAAATATCCCTCAAATCTCTAGATCTCAGGTATTCCAGCACATCCTTCGACCTTGGATATAATATGACTTTTAGATACTCTCAATTTTCTAGTCTTTGGGTAATCCTGCACATAATCAATCTTTGGATATGACGTGGCTTATAGAGAACCCTTGGACTTATCAATTTGATAATCTCGCATATTCTATGGTAAGGATTTATTTGTGACTTATGGGTAACCTTTGGACAATTAATTTTTGGGTAACCTTGCACTCTATCCTCTTAGGATGTTGTTGCAGCTTACATATTTTCCTATGGTCTATCAACTCATAGTAATCTTGCATACTATACTATTTCAAATAACATGACTTATAGATGATCCTCAAATTGTCAATTTCTAGGAAATCTTATGTCATCTATCTTCAGATAACGACTTAAAGGCATTCCTTCAAATCACGTGATTTTGATCCATTCAGATGCTGATTCATAAAATGATGAGATATCCTCGACGCCAGTATTTGCTATATCACGTGTCAATGGATATTGAATGCTGATAATATCCTCGATGCCAACATATGCTATTTCACGTGTCAACAAATATTAAATGATGATGATATCCTAGATGCCAGCGTATGCAATATCCCGTGTCAATAGATATTGAATGCTGATGATATTCATAATTCCAGCGTATGCTATCTCGCATGTTAATAGATATTAAATGTTGATGATATCATCGACGCCAACACATTTTATCTTGTGTGTCAACAAATATTTAATATTGATGATATCCTCGATGCCAGCATATGTTATCTCGTGTATCAATAGATATTAAATACAATGGCCCTCTCGGAAATGAAATAAGATAAAATGTCCCTCTTGTCAATGGAATGAAATGAAATGTCCCTCTTGGAAATTAGATGATATGAAATAGACCTCTTGGCAATGGCATGAAATGACCCTCTCGATGATGATATAATATAAAATGGCCCTCTTGGCAATGGCATAAAATAGCCCTCTCGACAATGAGATGATATGAAATGGTCCTCTTGGAAATAACATGAAATAGCTCTCTCGGCGATGATATGATATGAAATGGCCCTCTTAGGAGTGGCATGAAATAGTCCTCTCGGCAATGAGATGATATGAAATGGTTCTTTTGGTGATTTGAAAATAGTTTCTCGTAAGTCCGTTTGTCTGTGTTCAGCTTTCTACATGTACCTGTACTCAAGGTAGACAGTTAGTATACACAATGTCGCTCTCACTGGCGACCACATTCAAGCTTTATGATAGTTTAATGACAAATATCGAGCATCATAGTTTGAATGACTTATTCTTCTATTAATCTTCTATTTTTGAAGAAATAATTACATAGAAGATCCGGATACAAGTAAATGGGGGAAAACCCTTGTTTGGGGATTACTCAAATACCATTTTCTTTGCTTCAAGGCAAATTTTGAGGATGACTTTCTGCTCTTCCTCGTATTGAGTGATCCTTTGATTGTTGTATTTATTATGCCGACTCACTTGAATGCACCTCCACTCAAGGTAAATATTTAGTAGACAAAAGTTGCTTTTTCTAGCGACTATTTTTTAGAGCATTATATGCTTTGGTGTGGCTTACAACTCGCTTGAGATTTTTCTGAAAAAGATTTCATCTTTATGTATTGATCCCTGTATTCACAGAAAAATAGTTAGTTTTGAGTGAAAATACTCGGTGTTGACCTTCTTCGATCCTTGGTTTGCTCATCACCATCTTTCGAGCACTCCGTTTTATTGGGACTTCCACTCTAACTCCCCATTCCAATAGATGCCTAGGCAATCACTAAGTAAGAAAATTTGCATAGATTTTCGAAAGTAGTCTTAATTTTTTTAAAAAACTAGTTTCAAAACTTCTATAATAGATTTAACAAATCTCTGCCAGTCGTGTCATGTACATGCTCAACGAACATCCTTCTCTTGGTTCTGATTGCATCCGACATTTGATAGAGGAATTCCAGGGATTCATCATCGTGACCAAGGGCTTCTACCAAAAGTTCTGTCATAGCTGGAGATTTAGTCTACCTAGACTTTGTCGCAGTTGGTGATTTCTAAAGCTTAACTTTGTCCTCTAGTATTGGGGAATTTGAAATATATTTCAGCGTTTAGTGGAAATTTTGAGGTCTTCCTCAAAAAATTTTCCCCAGTTTAAAGTTGTTTGAGATGATCTTAGCTTGAGAGGATCTAAATTCTTCGTGAGTCGTCATCTTTTTAATTGGATGATGACCTTCCTCTTGTAAATTTTGAGATTTCTTCTTGAAAATTCTGCCTCAGTCTTAATTTCCTGGGGTTATATGACCGAGCCATTGGGGCTCCTAGGTATCCTGTTGAAGCAGGAATCAGGTCAAACGTAGTTCAGGACTACTCTACAGATAAATAGTAAAAAATCTAATGGATTGACCAAAGCCAACATAGGCCGCCTACGTATCCCTTTCTTGAGAATTCAAGTCAAACATAGTTCGTATATAAAAGGAAATGATTCTATGCAATTACACACCATAAAAAAAAATTTGCTTAACTAGATCAAACTCGGGAGTGATTGGTACCTCTTGCGACACGATGTTGGTGCTCAATCCTGGCAAATTATCATAGGACCAAACAAGTGGATGAGTTCTTTTCATTTTTCTCCAGGTTGGGCTCCTTTTGATTTTCAAGTTCTTCTAAGTCTTCTGCTAACCACTCCTCATCATGGTCTTTCCATTCATCATTATTTCCCTCGCTTTGTTAGTCTAACCCTTACCATGACATGATATTGGCAGGTTTTAAAATTACTTCTACTAAAACAAACTAAGTTAGATGATAACAAGACAATAATCATATTTCAAAATAACTTCTTGAATAAAGAGAGACCTTTTAATTGAAATTTAGGAAATAAATACGAACTATGGCTCATGGCCCATGCAAATGCGGGCCCATGACTTTTTGAAAATAGTAAAACATGAAAATAAAAATTTGAGACATAAAAGGGTGGATAACAAGGCCTCCTCTGGATCATCACCAATTTTTATGACTACTAGTAGTTGCCCTTTCATCTACCACAACGGGCGACGAGTTATGAGTGGAGTGGAGGTCCAGTTTTGAAAATCCTTTCTTGGAACATTTCTCACCCCACCAGACCTTAAAAAATTCTCTGGTATGACATTGCATCCCTCTAACAGATTTCCTATCCCATCCCAAAGACCATCAACTTTTGACATCTCACGCACAGGAAACAACTGGTATAGGAGTGGCAACAATTTAGCCAGACTTATCTTTGACTTAGCTTCAATCTTATTTTCCTTTCTTGACTGGTATCCTAAACCATACTTAGATGCTTTTTTTGGATCCATAATGGGCTCAATAATTCCTTCCAAATTCTTACCCAAGACACTTAAGGCAGCCACAACTTTCTCTATCTCCGCCACTCCTTCTGTCTTTTTGGAATTTTCTAAATCTGTCTTAGTAATAGTCTTGATAGATACCCATTCGCCTTCTATTTCGATCATGCTAACTGTGGATCCCCCATGATTAGGCAATAGATTACTGGTGATATTTGGTGTCAACGTCTTAAGGGTGATAATCTTCTGATCAATAAGGTCTTGGATCTTGTGTTTCAGGTTGATGCAATCTTCAGTATTATGCTTGACCGCTCATGAATGATAACCACAGACTTGATCGGTCTAAAATAATTGGGAATTTGGATTGGTAGGTTTTGATGGAATAGGCTCTAAATAACCAGCTTTTATTAATCTTCCAAAAAGCTGGGTACGACTTTCAGCCAATGGAGTGAATTTTCTAGGAGGTTTCTTTTTGAGATTTAGATATGGGGGGTTATACCGGTTTTGATTAGAGGGAGGAGGTACTTGATGATAGTTTGGAGGTTTTTGGACATTTATTTGGTTGTTTGGAAGAGTAGCTTGAACATGAGACTGATAACTTGGTTGTGGAACTTTGTACTGGGGTAAAATATTTGGAAGTGGAGCTTGGTACTGGAATTGGATATTTGGCAATAGAGTTTGGTACTGGGATTGGAAATTTTAAAGTGGAGAATGGTACTGGGGTTGGGTGTAGAATATATGCTAAAAATTTGGTGACAGTGGAAAGGAGAGAATGTTTCTAGGCTTAAATTTCTTCTTCAACTTAGCAATAAAATTAGTAGAGACCTCACCTACATCTTTATGTTTCTTCTTTGGGAGCATTGAAGGCCCAGATGATGTCGAGGTTTTGACAATCTTTTCTGTTTGAATGCCTTCTTCTAGTGATTTCCCAATTTTACCAAATGTGTGAAAGTCTCCCTGACTACGGATACCATCCTAGTATAATATTCTCCCTCTGAGCGTGAGAGAACATAGACACCATCTCTTCCTTAGATATGGGAGGTTGTACTTTGGCAACCTCTTTCCTCCAATAGAAGGCATAGTCTAAAAAACACTCATTATTCTTCTGCTTGATTCGGTCTAATGAGTATCGATCAGGGACTATTTTAACATTAAATTCAAACCTATCGAGAAAGATTTTAGCCAACGATTTCTAGACAGACCATCTTCTTAGATCCTAAGATGTGAACCAATCTAAAGCTTCGCCACTCAAACCTTGACTGGATAGGCACATTAGTAACGCCTTGTTTCTTCCTACCCTGACAATTTGATCATAATACCTTCTTAAAGCAGCATAGGAATTTTGGTACCATTTAATGTTTCAAATTTAGGGACCTTGTATCCTTCTAGTAGATCTACTCCAGGGTGAACACATACATTATTGTACCCTAGACCATCATTATCCCTTGCCCCATGTGATTCCTTGGTCCTCATTATCTATTCATTCATAGACAGAAACTTAATTTCATGCTCGGTTCTTCACTCTTTATCCTTCTCCTCGTAATGGTCTATCTCAGGATTGGAAAAGAAATTGTAGATGTCAGGGATATAATGGCGTGAGAAGGATTTGGAAGGGTAGCTTGATTTTGAGGATGAGAGGAGGTTGAGTGGTAGGTGGGGAGGAAGTTTTAGAATTTTAGAACATTTTGTGGAATTATAGAATAATTTGGTGGGATTTGAGAGGGATTTTGTAGATTTGGAAATGAATTTTGTGGATTTGGATATGGATTTTGTGGATTTGGAAGCGGGTTTGTGGGGTTAGGGATGAAATTTGTGGATGGTAAGCAACTGGGTTATTTTCTTGATTGGTGTTTTGGACAAGTTGAAGAGCGGAGGCAGACGATATGTTATTTGTATGGTCCCTAAGAATAGGCATGCTGAGGGGAGGGATCTGGAGTGGAGTCCCGTGTTCTCATGGAGCGGAAGCATTGATAGTGATATCCAGATTAGCCAAATCTCGAGTACGGTTCATCTCCTCTTGAAGCATATCTAATTTTCATGTGAGTTCAACAATCATCTCTCCTTCTTCTGCTATTACACTGTCCTTGATGGTCAACACATTTTCTTCATCACTTCCAATCATTTTTCAATGATGGCCAGAGGATGGGATTTTATGAACTTTTGACCGGGTGGAGTAAGGATGTTCTACCAGTTTATTTCAACACGGAGTTGTTTTCGATGATCTGTAATGTAAAATACCTCAAATGTAGATGTGTTAGTTCCTATATGTGATAATTCAAGATATTTGACAAGAACTAACCATATAGAGTTGTTTGCCTCATAGTCAAACTGATCCACAGGAGCATAGTGGATAAATTTGTCTTTGATTCCAACATACTCACATAAACACCTAGGCCAGTTATATCATATAAAAAGATTATAATAAATGCGTATCCTAGTTGGACTAACCCTTTTGAGCCAGGGGTTGTCCTAATGAATTTTGAAGGAAATATATGCTTCTTAAAACAAATCCATTATCCCCCAAATCTACATAGACATACATAAAGGTCATAAATGCATACAAAAGTTGCACAAAGGGGATACAATCTTAAGGGAAAGGGAAAATATCATGGGAAAAAGAACAATGTCCCACGCAGGGGATATGAAATACTAGTTCCTAGATGCTCTTCTATCTGTCTTCGCTTTCTTAGATTTATCCACTTCTTGTCATAGGCGACATCTGTTGATAATGAAGTAATTTTTGTATAACTGCGCACTATACTCATATATCATTAGTCTGTAAAATCATGAAATCATCCAAATTGATCAACCTATAGCTTAACTTGATTTAATGTTTCTCTTAATTTATGTCTGGTAAAGGTACCCTTACACGAGAGTAAATAATGTAAGCCTTCCCCCCTAAAGGATGGTGAATTGAATTCAATAATATATATTTCTTCAATACATAAACATAGTTCATCTATAATTGACTCAGGGTCAATAGACGTAGGGAAAGTTTTCTAATGGTCCCAACACCCCATTGGATATCATCCTAGGCTCATGCCTAAAAGAGGGTTTTGGTTTATCCATATCCTGGGTGTCAAGAGTGAGTTTGGACACAGGTTCCCTAACGGACAACTTGGGTTTGGAAATACGAACAGCCCCCGATAGCCTAACGTGCCAATAAACCGTCGTATTCCCAACACATGATTTAGAGTTGAACAATAGAGGTCGGGACATCCACAAAACCCCAAAAAAGTTTAATAATCATGTGAAATTATGCCATGAAATACAATAGATTAAATTTCGCAGTATTGAAACATATAAGCACGTAAACAGTTAAGTCAAAAGATAAATTCAAATATTTGGTTAGAACCTAGAAAAATTCCTCAGCAGAGTTGCCATTTCTGTTTTGCCCCTTTTCGATTCTAAGGGTTTGAAAAACATTGATTTTTACTTTTAAAACTATTTTGATACTTAAAAGAAAATTTTGAAACAAATAGAGTCGCCACTTAATTTATTTGAAAATGGAATTAAGAAAACCTTCATAAGTTACTTAAATGTTTTAAAACAGAAAAAAATCATCTATGTTTTGAAATTCTAGGTAAGAAGTTCTCATTAACATTTTAAGAGGGTTTTAAGGCACCTAAAATGTCCGCTACCTTGTGGTTATCCGGACTATTTGGAATATATCTTTGACTAACTTTGAAAAAGAGTAGTTTCTTTTTTGATAGAAAAAAAGAAAATGAAAACAAACTTGTTTAAAAATCAATTTGACGACTTAATAGGGAATTTAACTAAGTCTAAGCAAATAAAATAGCAAGTAAACATAGAAAAGGGAAAGGGAGAAAATTAAATGATCTAGGCTCTTAAGCCCAAATCTAAAAACCCTATCCTAATATAATTGGGATTTTGACCCATCTTCACCTGTCCTAATAAAAAAATTGGGCTTTGGACCATAACCTTTCCTAAACTATCTTTTTGGACCTTCGAGGTCCAAAATCTACTTTACATATATTAAAATACAACTTTGGCTTCGATGCCAAAATGAATGAATGAATACATAAATGAATAAAAAAATAAATAAAGATAAATAAAGAAATAATAAAGTTGAAACTTTTAAGTCTCTTAGCGACTTCATCAAATGGGCTTTGGCCCCTTTTCTTCTTCTTTCATCTTCTCGCATTTTGTGCTCCACGTTACATCCTATTGATCCATCTTACAAAGTCTTCTAAAAGAGTGGGCCTCAATGGTCCATTGCGTAATGCAAGGGAAAAGAGTACGTTTGGACTCCCAGTCTAGTTCATGCAAAGAAAAGGATGAAGAAATAAATATGTGTTCACAAAAATAAATAATCTAAACGACAAAGAAACATGAACAAAACCAATATATAAGAATCAAATTGGGAGAATATAAAGAAGGATATTGAAAAGTTTAGAAAGAATCTCAAATTTTGATTAATCAAAAACTATATTCTAAAATATGCAGAATGCTCAAAAGAAAAACTACAAAATTTAACTTCAATCTGTCAAAGTAAACATTATTACCTTATGAACAAATTCTAGCTAAAGTGGAGGTCAATTAAGAAAAATAAAGTTCATGCAAAAAAAAGAATGAAAGGAAAATAGACACAGGAACATAAATTTTGGAAAGTTCAGACGTTTGAAAGTTACTACTTTGATACTCAAATATCATATAAAAATCTAGTTGAGTGATTAGTGAAACATGCTCACTTAAAAGAAAATATGAGGATAACTCTTATACCATATTATACTTAGAAATAAAGAAAGGAAGAACCGTTTGAAGGAATCACAATGATCCTTAACCTCTAAACAAAATGTTCTAATGTCGTATTGTGGTGACTAAAAGGATTACAATAGTAAAAGACTTCCTACCTATGAATCTCCAAACACCTCTCAATTCTCTTCGAGACAAGAACAAACTATTGTCAAAGAAAAATAAGGATAAAGGTTGATTCTTTTAAGAGGAGAATTGAAAACAACTTCTAAACCATATGATGAATGTCGAATTAAATTCCATTTTGGCAATTCCAAACTTCAACATGACCAAGATTAAAGAGAAGATGCATAGAACTCATCCTACCCCTCTCTTTGCAAGTTCTAAGAACTTTGAGTCAACAAACATCCATGAGAGGTCATGGGATGATTTGTAACCAATATAACATATCCCTTTCTTTTTCTTGACATTATTTGCCAAAAGAACTTTAGGAGTGTTTCTACTCGATCACAAAAATCCAAACAAACACAAAACAAAGCAAGGAAAAAGAAAAACACCAGCAACCTCAAGCTAAGGTCATAAATGAGAACTAAAACAACTAATATTTAGCTATATAACTAGAAGGTCAAACCACCATGCCCAAATATAAAAGAAATATGCTGGAAATTATCGAAAATTAATGTTATCATGATTTAAATAAGCAAACTCCAAATACAAATTATGAGACTAACGTATTGAGCTCATAGTTGAATCAAAGAATAGTAAATCAAAAGGACACTATACATTGGATATTTAAACAAGGTCAATGCACATTTAAACAAGGTTAATATAGAAATAGTAGTCTAAGACTCACGATGAAAGATATTGAATCAAATGATAAAACACAGAGTGTTCGCAATATATGCCAAGGGAAATTAATAACTAACCAATAAGATTAAGACGGAGTTTGAAACAACAAAGTCAAAACTATACAAAATTGACAATGAATCAAGCACTACAGTATGAAAACGATGTAACAACAACCATGAAAAACCAATCCTCTGGCCATCGAAGGAGTCTACAGTAAACAATCCCAGCATCCAAGACTATCAAATACTACAATGGTTATAGAACAATGAGATGAAGAAGAAATAAAATTACAACTAAATGGAAAAAAGGTTAGCTATTTCAGAGTAGCAAAATGTAACTCGAGCCTTCAATGGAATTTCCTCGCCACCATCGAAAGCTTCGCTGCGACTCCAAATATTTTCAGTAATTGTCGACTTTTACAAAAAAAAATTTATACTAAAAAAAAGGCTTCTTTGATCAAAGGTTTCTTCAACCTTAAAGCCTTGGAAATTCTCTCAAGAATGATAGTATTTATAGAAAAAAGATAGGGGGTCCATTCCTTCCATCAACAGATATGGGAGAATCAATTTTAAGGGCATTTTTGGGATCTTTAAACCAAAGATAAGGTTTGTTGAGCTGTAAATCGTACTATTCAGTACTGAATTTGAATTTTAAATTTAAAAAAATTTAAATAGATGTTGGGCAGAGCTGGACGTGTGGGTCGGGTTAGGGAATCAGTTGTATGCAATTGATGTTGGATTTGGAGACGGGTTTGGGTTTTGGTGTTGGGGGTTATAGGATACGCCGGTGCCGAGTTCTGGTGGGGTTCATCTTTTTTGGTTGGCATTGGAACGGGTCGTAGGGTTCGGCTATTGCTTCCGGTTGCCAGCGACGTTGGTGTTGATACTATTTTTTGGTTGTTTTTGTCCAAGCTGTTGCATATATTGAGCATTGTACGCTGATGGAGATCTTTGGCGAAAGCTGTTGTTGTTAAAAAAATGGGCCATGTTAGGGATTTTAGGGTGGGATGGTTGTGTTTCAATGTTGTTTGGGTTGATGAGTTGATTGTATAACTGTTTTTTGAAAAAGGGAACAATGGACTGGGATTGAGTTATTTTGGAAATTAAGATTGAATTACAATTTAAGAAATTTATTTAAATTCTAGCCAAATTGAATATCAATTGGTCAATTGCATTACAATTGGGGCTAATTTAATTTCAATTGAGGTCAAATTTAATTAATTGGCTAAATTGAATCGCAATCCGATACGAATTAAGTTACAAATTAACCTAGAGTTTCTTAATTTAATAAGATCAAATAATTTTTTTTCCAAATAAATTATTTTCAAGAACAAATTACGTTTAAAATCAAGACTTTATCCGTTTGGACTAATTTCAAGCTTAATCTATAAAATCCTAATTTTGATAAAAATATTAATTTAAGTAACAAAATTTATACAATCTCGTATATGTATATACGAAAATGTATAATCGTCGATTAAATGAAAAAACTAACCCAAATAAATATTTTAGAGCGTATTTATCTAGATATAATAAAAATTCTAATTTTATTAAAATTGAAGAAACCCAAGGTTAAATTTAGTCGTGGAGGGCAAAAATTAGGTGTCAACACCTTGTTCCCTATCCCTACATGTGATATATCTATATGTATATACATTTGATTATGTGCATTGGTTTTTAATGGTTTTGAAATATTTATCATGACATTATATTATCCTTACCATTGAGTTACATGCTAGTGTTCACCCCACTAACTACCTCTACACGCTGTATCCCACATGATGCAGGCACCAAAGCTTCTTCTACTTTTCTTGTGCATATTTATGTAGATCAGTTCGGTCCGTTGGTTCGTGGTGTTATGGTGAAGTGGTGAGCTTTCATTCTTCAAAAGACTTAGGCCTTTCACCATCTTTCATTCTTAGATTTGAGTTGATTGTTTTTTAGTATCATTAACATTTTCATTTTCATTCTCATTATTATCTGTCATAGTCGGGGATACGTTCTGACCAAGACTAGTTTTGGTTTTTTATTTAGAAGGCTTTGTTTGAATTACTGTGGATATTGGACGGTGTTGGTTTATTGTTTTGCCGATCATTGATCGACGGTTATGGACTTGTTTTAATTTTCTTTAAGCTTGTTGCATTCTATCTTATTATATGCTCAAAATTCATCCGACATTAGGGGAGTTGTATTTTGTTTGGTTTGGTGTAGGGGGGGATCTCCAATCCACGCGGGACTTGAGATACCCATCACGGCCAGGAATTGGTTTGGGTTATGATATAGGTGGTATTAGAGCCTAGGTTTGGTGTTATTTGGTGTCCAATAAAGCCGTGTCAAGTAGAGTGTCATTTATGGTTGTGTATCATGCCACACTTATAAAGGAGAGTCTTCGAGACATTTAGGAATGTTTTTCTTTCTTATTGTTCTATTTCAAGCTATAGATTCTAAGATCTTAAATCTCCTCTAATTTTTATTTGTTCACTTTTCAGATCATGCCTTCCAGAAGATTTGATATTTATGGAAACTCTTCTATCATGTCCGAGGACAATGTGGACGTATCTCATCCTACTCTAAGAGTTCAGACCCGATCTAGGGTCACTTCTTTTGATTGCCCTGAGGGAGATCCACCGATTCCCCTCATCCCTCCTCAGGCACCCCAGGCCGAAGTGTTTGATGCTGAGTTTTACTAGTCGATTCATTGGCTTACCTAGTTGGTGGCCTCTCATAATGAGCATGTTGCTTCTGTTGCTCCATCATCTGAGGTCACTAGGGTTGACCAATTTATAAGGTTAAGTCCTCCTATTTTTACTTATTTTAAAGTATAGAAAGATCCTCAAAAGTGTATTAATGAGATGGAAAAGATATTTTATGTGATGCATGCTACTGATGTGGAGGGTGTAGAGTTTTCTGCTTATCAGTTGAAGGATATAGAATACTAATAATATGAGAAGTTGGACCCGTCTAGGGATGACGATGCTAAGTTTGCTTGTAGGATAATTTATCTAGTGCTTTCCTTGATTGCTTTTCTCCTCAAGAGTTGAGGGAGGCGAAGGCAGAGGAATTTGTGAATATAAAGGATGATAGGATGTCCTTAAAGGAGTATACCTTGAAGTTTCATTAGCTCTCGTGTTATACTCCTGAGTTGGTGTCAAGCATGAGGACTAGAATGAGGAAGTTTACCTCTGGGTTGTCCTCTGAGTCAACCTTGGAGAGCAAGATTTCCTTGTTAAACAAGGATATAGACATATTTAGACTTATGGTATATATGCAACAGGTGGAAGAGAAAAAGAAGAAGCAAGCGGAGATGAGTAAAAGGCAGAGTAAGAAGTTTCACTATTTGAATCAGGGTGGAGGTCAACAACAACATGGTAGAGATGGTGGAAAGTGGTCTAAGAAAAAGTGAGACAATTCCGGTTCCTACTCTATGACTAGTTCTCCTTATTCGAAGTCATCTAGTGATCATCATTCTCAATATGATAGTGGGTTAAGAGCACCAGGAGCCTAGTCACAGGCTAGCAGGGCTCAGTCCGCTCCATCGTATCCTCCTTATAGATTTTGTTGTCAGGTGCATCATAGGTTTTGTGAGGAAGGGTGGAATAAGTGCTTTAAATATTGTCAGACTATTCATCTACAGAGGGATTGTGTAAGACCCTGCAAAATCCTAATCTTAACTCAGACCTTTAAAGCTCGTTAAGGGGTCCCGGACTTAGAAAATTTTAGCTAAGTAATCAGACGTAGTGTTATTTTAGACTTCGTAGGTTGGTGACTCTATTTCACGACCCTCATGACCTTAAATTAATGATTTTTAGGTTGAATGAAGATCAAGAATATTAGTGGGTATTCCCGGACAAGTTTTGGATTTTTTTGACTTCATTTGGATCACATTTTAAAGCTCAAACCAGTGGATAGACACGATCTCAACGTGATGTGTCACCCATCGCGTCAATGAATATTTTCCTCCAGATCCTAGTGCAAATTTCAGTGAATTGATATGGACTCAACGAGATGCATTGGCCATCGTATCGATGCCAACGATGCGGTGCGTCGATCTGCGCGTCGCTAGGTCAGTTTTCATTTATTAAAAAGCTGCATCCTCAAGTGTAATTAGGTCTTTTTTGCACCTCTATCATCCCCAAAATATGAAATTAAACCCTTCTAAGAGCAAAAACTATTCATTCTTCACAAGTTGCTCTCAAGAACAAACCCTAGGAGATGTTAAATTCAATTCAAGGCTCAAGAACTTACCATCAATCTTTCAGAATTTGATTGTTAAGGTATGTGAAGTGTTCATCCAATGGTTCCTTCAACCCTTGGAGTCTAAGAAACTATTTCTAAACTTTAAGTGTATTGATTTCTTGAATTCTATGTTAGGTTTGATTATATTTGTGATTATAATAATTAATTAGGGTTCTAAATCCATGTTTCACTACAAGTCTCACGTGGAGTTAATTGATATATATGTAGTATCATGTGAATTCATGTTAAACCCTTGAATGTGTGAAATTGGAATTGAAGTTATGAAGCCTACATGTTGTTTAGTATCACGTGCATAGATTGTGTTCTCCAAGTGCTTGATAAATTGCTCATGTGGACTAAAAAGGGGGAAATCATGTCATGCTAGCTTATGTTCAATTATATCATGCAAGTGTTTAATAAAATGTCCCTATGAATGAGTTATGTACAAGTGCACCTGGTTATGCTTTTCAAGTCTATGCTATGATTTACTTTTCATGCTATCGAGTCCTGGGGGTATTCAATACCTAAAAGCTTAGCTGTTTATCTAGAGCTATAGTAGTTACAGAACAACCTCAGTAGTGTCATGAACAATTGTACTCAAAAATCAGTAGTAGTTCTAGTATAGTATTCAGTTCAGACCTCAGTAAACTCAGCCAGTTAACAAAACTTTGTAGTATTCAGTCAGTTAATAGAATTTAGTAGTACCCCATCAATTAATGGAACTCAGTGGACTCAGTTCAGTTTAGTTAGATAGTACAATCAGTAATAGCTCCGTCAAGATTAGTACAGACTAAAAATCAATTCCATGTCTATTCAATTGGGAGTAGGATTCAACACCGAGCAAACCCAGGGATAGGGGCATTCCTGCTAGCATAAGTTTTGACCCTAAGTAACAGTCCCTGCATTATAGAACAACATGCCAAGTGTAGCTTAAGGTATCTTCCTGCCAGATTAGGGTTGATAGATCTCATATGAGTTTTTCTGCCAGCGAGGGTTGACGAAAGATCTTCCTGTCAAAGAGGGTTAACTCACAGTTTGTCTTTACCCATAGAACGATACTGACACCCTTTCAACTGAGGTTACAAGTTGGACCGCAATCAATTCAGAGAAGAGGCATGTCGGTTAGATGATTACCTCCCACATTTTTATTTTTATATTTAGTCTCAGTATAGAACTCAATTTAGTTCTACATATTCAGGATTATCAGACAAAGTCACCCAGCTTAGTTCAGAACTCAGTTCAATTCTATAGAATTAGGACTATCAAAAATATTCACTCAGTTATCAGTAATGCAGTGTTAGTAAACAAGATAGTAGTAAATCAATATTCAGAACTCAGTATCCAGTGTCATCATGACCTCAGTTATAATTTACATATTTCATGTATATGCTCTCATTCAGTTATGCTCATGGTATTCAGTTAGTATTGTTCATGCATATGAACCCATGCATCTTAACCTACCGCACTTAGCATACCAGTACATTTAAAGTACTGACGCATACCTTTCTTTTGTGCTCTGATGTCTTATATAATAGGTTTAGATGCACGGGCTCCCAATCATACTTAGTAGCTTGATCCATCAGAAACAGACTAGTGGTCAGTCCTCATTGTTCTAGGACAAATTTATTATTACAGTATTTCAGTACTCAGTTTATTTCAGTAGTCGAAGTTAGTTGGGGACTTGTCCCATCAACTCATTGTTTGGACTAGAGTATTTTTAGATAGATGTTCCATTTCAGTATTTATTTCAAATTAAAACCTTATGGAATATTTCTACCTAATTTCCATATAATTACAGTATTACTATTCAATCATTACAGAAGGTACCAGTCATGGGTTAGCTTGTGGTCCTTCGAGATTATGAGCATCGTGTAGCATCTGGGGTACATACTCGAGGCATTACAAACTTGGTATCAGAACCTAAGGTTCAACAGAGTCCTAGGAAGTTTGAAAGCCATATCTAGTAGAGTCTTGTGCATGGGTATGTACCACGCCACACTTTTGGAATGGAGGCTACGAGATGTTTTAGGAAAAGTTTCCCTTATTTCAGTATTTATGTCGTACGAGTGAGCATGCGCTCAAGTTAAACTCTCAGTCTAATCTATTCTCTCCTTTCTATTTACAGAACATACCTCCCAAAAAGACTAACTAAAGGAAAACCAGAAATCAGTCAGCACCTCAGTCTGTTCAGGCAGATTCCCTGGATAAACATGTCTCCCACGCTAAATTTTGAGCAACTTTCACTATCCCAGCTCATTTTGTAGCAACCCAGAATGAATGCCCAGCTGCCGTTTCGGCTAATACTGTTGCATCCAGGATTCAGGACTTCACCCGAATGAACCCTCTATATTTTACTGGGTGTAAGTCAGATGAGGACCCTCAGAAGTTTCTTGATTAGGTGAAAAAAGTTACAGATATTATGAGGGTGACTGCTTCTGAGAGTGTTAAGTTGGCCGCATATTAGTTTCAGGATGTGGCTCACTCATGGTTTAAATAGTGGAAAGCAGAAAGGGCCGCATATGTAGGACCCATAGAGTGGGAGGAGTTTGCCGCTGCTTTTTGGGATAATTTCTTCTCGTTGGAGTTTAATGAAGCGAAGGTACTAGAATTTATTAACCTGAAGCAGGGCAATATGACAGTGCATGAGTATTATTTTATGTTTACTCAATTAGCCAGATACGCTCCTCATATGGTAGTATATAGCAGATCTAATATGAGTAAGTTTGTTTCTGGTGTGTCTAACAGTGTGGTTAAGGAGTGTAGGACCACAATGTTTATTAAGTAAGTTAGAGATGACCAATTCTGATGTCATTATTGGCATGGATTGGCTTCATTCCTGCTATGCCTCAGTCAACTGCAGAAATAGAATTGTCTAGTTTCAGTTCACAAATGAGCTCATCCTAGAGAGGAGGGGTAGTACTTCAACACTTAGGGGCCATCTTGTTTCCTACCTAAGGGAAAGAATAATAATATCTAAGGGATGTGTCTACCATCTCGTCCGAGTCAAATACTCCAGCTCAGAAACCCCTACTCTTGAATCAGTATCAGTAGTATGTGAACTCCCAGACGTGTTTCCTGAATATCTTCCTAGACTTTCTCCCGAAAGTGAAATCGACTTCAAAATAAACCTTTTTCCAGATACACATCCCATATCTATTCCACAGTACAAAATGGCACCTGCAAAACTCAGAGAATTAAAAGAACAGTTGAAGGATCTCCTAGATAAGGGATTCATCAGACCCATTATGTCCCAGTGGGGAACACCAATTTTATTCAGGCGTAAGGAATACGGTTCTCTCAGAATGTGTATTGAATACCATCAGTTGAATAGAGTCATGGTAAAAAACAAGTATCCCTTTCCCAAAATTAATGACTTATTTGACCAAATTCAAGGGGACAATTACTTTTCTAAGATAGACCTCAGATCAGGCTATCATCAATTTAGAGTCAGAGAATGTGACATTTCAAAGATAGCTTTCAAAACTCGGTATAGTCACTTCAAATTCTTAGTCATGTCCTTTGGTTTTACCAATGCCCCAACAGTTTTCATGGACTTTATGAACCATGTGTTCAAGCAGTACTTGGACATATTCGTCATAGTCTTTATAGATGACATTCTTGTCTACTCCCACAGTGAGCATGATCATGCAGACCATCTCAAAATAGTATTGCAGACTCTCAGAAATCATCAGTTATTCGCCAAATTCAGTAAGTCTGAATTTTGGCTAAGGTCAGTAGCTTTCGTCGGCCATATCATTTCCAGTGATGGCATTAGCATTGATCCCCAAAAGATTGAAGCAGTGAAAAACTATCCCAGACCAATCTCTCCATCAGATATCTGAAGTTTCTTAGGTTTGGCTATCTATTAACAATGGTTTGTTGAGGGATTTTCATCTATTGCATCCCTTATGTCCAGATTGACTCAGAAGAAGGTCAAATTTAGTTGTCAGATTCTTGTAAAAAGAGTTTTCAGGAGTTAAAGACTCGACTCATTACAACCCGAGTTTTGACTCTACCAGATGGTTCAGATGGATTTATGGTATATTGAGATGTGTTTTGATGCAAAGAGGTAAGGTCATATCCTACGTCTCTAGACAACTTAAGCACCATGAAAAAAACTAGTAAACTCATGATTTCGAGTTAGCAGCAGTAATATTTTCCTTAAAGATTTGGAGGAACTACTTGTAGGGTGTGTACGTCGATGTGTTCACTGACCATAAGAGCCTACAGTATGTGTTCTCTCAGAAAGACCTAAACCTCCATCAGAGAAGGTCATTGAAGTTATTGAAGGACTACAACACGAGCATTTTGTATCATCCGGGTAATGCCAATATAGTGGCTGATGCTCTAAGTAGGATGTCTATGGGTAGTGTTCCTCATGTATCGCGTGGTAAGAAGAAGTTAGCTCAAGTAGTTTATCAGCTTGGCCAACTGGGTATCTTCTTAGTCGATTTGCAGAAGGTAATGTATGGGTGCAGAATAGGGATCCCAACCTAGTTTAGTTGAAAGAACTAGTAAGATATCAAAAGATAGAGGTTTTCTCCCAAGGAGGAGATGGTGCATTGGGCTACCAGGGTCGACTATGTGTACCAGGTGCAGATGATCTAAGATAACGAATTTTAGCAGAAGTGCATAGTATGCACTACTCTATTCATCCAGGGGCCACTAAGATGTACCGTGATTTGCGGAAGATCTATTCGTAGAGTGGGATAAAGAGAGATGTTATAGAGTTTGTTGCCAAGTGCTCAACATGTCAATAGGTTAAAATTGAGCATCAGAAGCCAAGTGAGTCTATGCAGGAGTTCAGTATTCCCATTTAGAAGTGGGAAGAAGTGAATATGAATTTTGTGATAGGTTTGGCTCGTAGTCATCGTCAGCACAATTTAGTTTGGGTCATTATAGATAGGATGACCGAATCAGCTCATTTCCTACTAGTCCATATCTCTTATTCAGTCGAGGACTATGCCAAGCTCTATTCCAGAGAGTTGGTTAGATTACACGGAGTTTCATTGTCTATTATCTTAGATAGAGGTACGCAGTTCACCTTTCATTTCTGGAAAGCCTTCCAAAAGGGTCTTGGTACCCAAGTCTACTTTAGTACGACTTTCCACCCTCAGATAGATGGTCAAGCAGAAAAGACTATTCAGACTTTAGAGGATATGCTGCAAGCATATGCGATAGACTTTAAAGGTTGTTGGGATGACCACTTACTTTTGATTGAGTTCGCTTATAAGAACAACTATCATTCTAGCATACAGATGGCTCTGTTTGAGGCGCTTTATTGGAGGAGATGTAGGTCTCCCATTGGTTAGTTTGAAGTGGGACAGGCTACATTGGTAGGACCTGACTTGGTGTTTGACACCTTATAGATGGTTCAGTTGATCCGGGAAAAACTTAAGATAGCTTAGAGCCAATAGAAATCATACGCAGATATATGGAGAAAGGATATCGAGTTTGAGATTGGTGATTATGTGTATTTGAAGATCTCTTCTATGAAATAAGTGAAAAGGTTTGGCAAGAAGGGGAAACTCAGTCGGAAAGGTAGCTTTTGAGCTTGAGTTACCTTCAGATTTAGCTTCAGTCCATCTAGTGTTCCATGTCTCCTTGCTAAAGAAATGCATAGGTGACCCAACAGTTGTAATCCCTGCAGAGAGTATAGATGTTCAGAACAACCTCTTTTATGAGGAGATTCCCATCGAAGTCCTTGATTATCAGATCCACAGACTGAGGAACAAAAAAGTCCCTCTTGTCAAAGTTCTTTGGTGAAATCAGTCTGTTGAGGGAGCTACTTGGGAAGTAGAAGCAGACATATGGACCAAGTATCATTACCTCTTCTCCGCAAACTCAGACTCAGCCCAAGGTAATAGTTTTCCATTGAACTTACTAAATTCCATGCTCAAATTTCCCTTATAGACTTGATATCAGTTACCATTGCATTTTTCAGTTATGTATTCATGCATAAGATATGCATGTTTAGCATAAGAAACTCAGCTTATCAGCAGTCCCAGTTATGCATTCACGAATTATGTTCAACCATGTACTCATGCATCATATATGCATGCTCAGTACAAAATTTCAGCATATCAGTAATGTCAGTCATGAAATCATGTTACAGTTGTGCATGTCTCATATTTAAATCCAGTCTATCAGTATTCTTAGCTTAGACAGTCTCATTCAAGGACGAATATTCCCAAGGGGGAGATATTGTAAGACCCCGCAAAATCCTAAGCTTAACTTAGACCTTTAAAGCTTGTTAAAGGTTCCCAGACTTAGAAAACTTTTAGCAAAGTATTTAGACTTACTGTTATTTTAGCCTTCGTAGGTTGGTGACTTTATTTCAAAACCCTTATGACCTTAAAGTAATGATTTATAGGTTGAATCATGATCAGGAATGTCAGTGGGTGTTTTTGGACAAGCTTCGAATTCTTTGGACTTCGTTTGGATCACATTTGAAAGCTCAAACCAGTGGATTAATGCGATCTCTGCGCGCTGCATCGCCCGTCGCATCATTTTCCTCAAACTCCCGATGCAAATTCTAGTGAATCAATGTAGACTCAATATGATCCATTGGCTATCACATCGATGCCAATGATGCGGTGCGTCGATCTGCGCGTTGCTAGGTCAGTTTTCAATCATTAAAAAGTTGTATCCTCAGGGCTAATTGGGTCTTTTTCAAATGTCTGTCAGCACCAAAACACAAAATTAAACCCTTCGAACAGAAAAAACTATTCATTTTTCACAAGTTTCTCTCAAGAACAAACCCTAGGAGATTTTAAATTCAATTCAAGGCTCTAGAACTTACCATCAATCTTTCAAAATTTGATTGTTAAGGTATGTGAAGTGTTCATCCAAGGGTTCCTTCCACCCTTGCAGTCCAAGAAACTATTTCTAAACTTCAAGTGTATTGATTTCATGAATTCCATGTTGGGTTTGATTATATTCGTATTGATGATGATTAATTGGGGTTCTAAATCCATGTTTCACTACAAGTTTCATGTGGAGTTAATTGATATACATGTAGTATCATGTGAATTCATGTTAACCTTGAATGTGTGAAATTGGAATTAAAGTTATGATGCCTACATGTACTTTAGTATCATGTGCATAGATTATGTTCTCCAAGTGCTTGATAAATTGCTCATGTGAACTAAAAAGGGGAAAATCATGTCATGCTAGCTTATGTGCAAGTTATATCAGGCAAGTGTTCGATAAAATATCCCTATGAATGAGTTATGAACAAGTGCACATGGTTATGCTATGCTTTACTTTTTATGCTATCGAGTCCTGGGGGTATTCAATACCCAAAAACTTAGTTGTTTATCTAGAGCAACAATAGTTACAGAATAGCCTCAGTAGTGTCACGAATAGTAGTACTCAGAAATCAGTCGTAGTTCTAGTACAGTATTTAGTTTAGACCTCTGTAAATTCAGCCAGTTAACATAACTCTATAGTATTTAGTCAGTTAATAAAATTCAGTAGTACTCCATCAATTAACGTAACTCAGTGGACTCAATTCAGTTTAGTTAGATTGTACAATCAGTAATAACTCTGTCAAGCCTAGTACAGACTAAAAATCAGTTCAGTGTCTATTCAGCTGGGAGTAGGATTCAGTACCGAGCAATCTCAAGGATGGGGGTATTCCTTCCAGCATAGGGTTTGACCCTTAGTAGCAGTCCCTGTGTTACAAAACTACATAGCCAGCATAGGTTGAGGTATCTTCTTGCAAGACTAGGGTTGGTATTTCTTATATGAGTTTTCCTGCCAGTGAGGATTGACAAAAAAATCTTTCTGTCAGAGAGGGTTAACTTACTGACACCCTTCCAACTGGGGTTATAGGTTAGACCCCAATCTATTTAGAGAAGGGGCATGTCGGTTAGATGATTACCTCCCACATTTTTAGTTTCAGATTTAGTCTCAGTATAGAGCTCAGTTTAGTTTTATAGATTCATAACTGTCAGACATGGTCACCCAGCTCAATATAGAACTCAGTTTAGTTTTATATAATCAGGACTATCAGAAATAGTTACTTAATCATCAGTAATATAGTGTCAATAAACTTAGATATCAGTAAATTAGTATTCAGACTCAGTATCTAGTGTCATCATAACCTCAGTTACAGTTTACGTATTTCATGCATGTACTCTCATTCAGTTGTACTCATGGTATTCAGTTAGTATTGTTCATGCATATGAAACCATGCATCTCAACCTACCTCACTTATTATACCAGTACCTTTAAAGTACTGATGCATACCTTTGTTTTGCACTATGATTTCTTATATCATATGTTCAGATGCACAGGCTCCCGATCATACTTAGCACCCCGATCCATCAGCAGCGTGAGTCTTCATTAGTCAAGGAAAAAGTTATTATTATAGTATCAGTACTCAGTTTATTTTAGTAGTCGGAGTGAATTGGAGACTTGTCCCATCAACTCCTTGGTCAGAAGTAGAGGTTTTTCAAACTAGAGTATTTTCAGACATATTTTCAGTTTTAGTATTTATTTCAGATTTGAACCTTATGGAAGATTTTTTCCTAATTTCCACATAATTATAGTATTACTATTCAGTTATTGCAGTAGGTACCAATTATGGGTTAGTTTGTGGTCCTTCGGGATTATGAGCACCGTGTAGCATTCGGGGTACAGACTCGGGGCATTACAGATTGTCCTTCTAAGATTTCCTCCAGGGCAAATAAGATCCATGTTTCTACTTCATCATCTCCCGCACTAAAAGGTTCTACTTTTGTTTCTGGCTCTGGCACTGGATGGAACCATCTATACGTTTTTGCCACTCGTCAAGATTCTGAGGCTTCCCGCGGTGTTGTTATTGGTATGCTTAAACTCTTTTCTCATTGTATATTGTTTACTTTATCTTAGGTCTACTTTCTTGTATGTAACCCCTTATGTCGCTATTCATGTTGGTTTTGATCCTGAGTGTATTTAGATCCTTCTCTGTGTCCACCCTAGTGGGTGACTCCATTATGACTAGAAGTGTCTCTAGGGGTTGTGTAATGTTGGTCCATGGTAGAGAGACCTTGGTAGATATAATAGAGTTGGACATGTTATATTTTGATCTGATTTTGAGGGTGGACTGGTTGTATTCGTGCTATGCGTCTCTTGATTGTCAGACCCAAAGGGTCAGTTTCCATTTCCCAAATGAGCCACTAATCGAGTAGGAAGGTAGTTGCCTAGTACCTAAGGGAAAATTTATTTTGTATCTTATAGCCTGGAAATTAGTTTTTAAAGGGTGCCTCTATCACTTAGTGCACGTTAAGGATTCTAAATTCGAACGTCCTTTCTTGCAGACTGTCGTCATGGTCTGTGAATTTCCCGAGGTATTTCCTGATGATCTTCTTGGTATTCCTCCCAATAGGGAGATTGATTTTGGTATTGATCTTCTTTCAGACACTTGGGATCCACAGAAGGTTGTGGTGGATAAAAAATAGCCTAGATCCATGACTCCATCCGATATTTGGAGTTTTTTCGGTTTAACCGGTTATTATAAAATATTTATGGAGATTTTTTTTCTATTGATACCCTGTTGACTAAGTTGACTCAGAAAAAGGTGAAATTCTTGTGGTTTGATGCTTGCAAGGGTAGTTTTGAGAAATCGAAGGATAAGTTTACTTTGGCTCTAGTTATGACTCTGCCTTAGGGCACTGGTGGTTTTGCTATCTGTTGTGATATGTCCCGGGTGGAACTGGGTTGGGTGTTGATGCAACATGGTAAGGTGGTTGCTTATGCTTCTAGACAGTTAAAAAGTTCATGAGAAGAATTATCTGAATCATGATTTCAAATTTTTAGTGGGGGTGTTTGCATTAAAGATTTGGTGGAATTATTTGTATGGGGTCCATGTTGATATTTGTTCTGATTATTAGAGCCTACAATACGTGTTCACCCATAAAGAATTGAATCTCTGACAAAGGAGATGACTTGAGTTGCTTAAGCATTATGATATAAGTCTTCACTATCATTCAGTTAAAGCTAATATGTTTGTTGATCCTCTTAACAGGTTATCTATGGGAATCTTATCTCATGTTGATGAGGAGAAGTGGGATTTGGTGAAGGATATTCACCTTTTGGATAATCTCAATGTTTGTCTCCTTGATTCTGAGAATGATGGTGTGATTGTTCAAGAGGTGGCAAGGTCATCTCTTGGTGCTGAAGTAAATGAGAAGCAAGTGTTGGATCCTATTCTAATACAAATCAAGAATTATGTAGGTATGCATAAAGTGATGGTTTTTGAGATTGGTGGTGATGGTATCTTGAGATACAAAGATAGATTATGCGTTCCCGATATTGATGGGTTGCGAGGAAGAATTTTTGCTGAAGTGTATGAGTCGTGTTATACTATTCATCCTAGTTTAGTGAAAATGTATCATGATCTTAAGGAAATTTATTGGTGGAATAATATAAAATAGGATATGGCCAATTATATGTCTAAGTGCATGGTGTGTCAGCAAGTAAAGGTAGACCACTTGAGGCTCGATGGGTTGACTCAGGAGATTGAACTGTCGGTGAGAAAATGGGAGATAATTAATATGGATTTTGTTATGGGTCTTTTGAGGTCTCGCCAGCAGTTTGATTCAATTTAGGTCATCATGGATAGGAAGATTAAGTCTGCTCACTTCTTACCAGTGAAGACTAATTTCTCTTCTAAGGATTATATCAAGTTGTTCATTGAGAAGATCGTGAAGTTGCATGGCACTCCAACTTCTATCATATATGATCGGGGGTACCAAATTTTTGTGTCACTTTTGGATGTCATTCCAACCAGGTTTGGGGACTAAGGTAGACCATAGTACTGCTTTCCACCCGCAGATAGATAGGCAAGCAAAAAGGATAATTAAGGCCTTGAAAGATATGCTATGGCCTTTTTTTTTATTTTGTTGGTAATTGGGTTGGCCACTTGCCTCTCATAGAATTTACCTACAACAATAGTTATCACTCTAGTATTATTATGGATCCATTTGAGGCCTTGTATGGTAGGATGTGTAGATATCCTATTATGTGGTTTGAGTTTGGTGAAAATAAGCTATTTGGTCCATACCTGGTTCACCAAGCCATAGAGAAGGTGAAGGTGATTCGAGATAAACTTAAGGCCAACCAAAGTTGCCAAAATTCCTATGCGGATGTGAGGCGAAGAAAGTTGGAGTTCAGTATTGGTGATTGGGTGTTTTTGAAGGTGTCCCCCATGAAGAAGTGATGGGGTTTGGTAAGAAGGGGAAGCTCAGTCCCCATTATGTCGGTCTGTACTTGATTTTAAAGAGGGTTGGTAATGTCTTTTATGAATTGGAGTTGTCTTCTAGTTTGAGCTTTATTCTTCCAGTGTTTTATGTGTCGATGGTGAGAAAGTGCGTGGGTGATCCTTCGAAGGTTGTTCCTTTAGAAGAGGTGGATATTTCAGATTCCTTATCCTACGAGGAAGTCCCGGTTGATATTTTGGATCAGCAAGTCCGTTGGTTGCGAAAAAAGGATATGTCTTAGGTGAACGTTCTTTGGAGGAACCAAAAGCTTGAGGAAGATACTTGGAAATCCAAGGAGGACATGAATTCCAAGTATCCATTCTTGTTTCCTGTTTCGATTAATCATGCTTGAGGTATGTGTACTCCTTAACATCTTTGTTTTTTGACTTTGTTAAAGGAAATGGTGATTTCCTTGGCATCTTTGTTTTCTGTCTTTGTTAAAGGTAAGAGTAGTGGTATGTGGAGTCAAATCGTACTAAGAATTCTTTTTCCTATCATTAGAGAACGAATGATCCTAAGAGGGGAGTATGTAACGCCCTGGGTTCTTGGTCCTTGAAAATTTCTCCAATTTTATCCTTACTCTCCTGACTAGGACTCCCCTGACGAGTCATAGGGAGTCATGAAAGGTCTTAGGGAATTGGTTGTAACTTAATTAGAGCAAGTGGCTTAGTATTCTGCTCTGAGTACGAATGGCTCTCAACTAGTCATCAAGACTTCTTACGGGTCATAAGGACTAAGTCGTAAGGTGTCCATAAAGTTTGTCCTAAGACACTGACTTCATTACAACTTTAGGTCACAAGGTGTGAATACTCACGACGAGTCGTTATGTACTAATCATAGGGTGTCCAGTGTGTCATCCCAAATTGTTACTGTATTTAGTACGAGAAGTGGTTAGGAGTCGTTAAGTGTGGTTACGAGTCGGTGGTGTGAATCATAGAAAGACTAGTATAGGGTCTTGGTGGTTATTTCTTGACTACGACTCCTTGTGATGACTCATAATGTGTCTATACGAGTTGTAGTGACCCGTAGTCACTCACGACAATTTTCAGTCTTTCATTAAGAGAACTTTGGACATTTCCCATCTACCCCAATTGTAATCCATGACCTAAACCCCTATTGGGGACCCTATTAGCATTATAAACTCATTAAAAGACTTTCAAAAGCTCTCTTAAATTCTCTCAAGAAGCCATACTTAGTAATTCAGAGAAGTAGGTCATCGAAGGGCTTAAGGGTTGAATTCCTTTGTGAAACTTTTTATTTCAGGCATGTTACTCTCCCCTCATTGTTAATTTGTTAAAAGCATATCTTTTGAAATATTGTTCATGAGATATTTATGTTAGTTTGAAAACAAGGTTGAGGGTTTTGAATGTTTATGGATTGAACAATGTTTCTTATTGTTTACATGTGATTAATCATGCCTTAATTATGGTTTTGAACTTGTGGGTGCATAGGTATGGTAAATGAACTAGGGAATTGTGATTTTTCCAAACTTGTGACTTTTGAAGTGGTTATGTCCCATACCCCATATTTTGAAATTGGTTTTCAATTATGAGAAATATGGCTATTTGTAAAATTGAGCCAAGGGGGTTGTGAATACCCCCAAGTCACTACTAAAAAAATAGGAAATCGACCACAAAAACCGACCACACGTGGTCGGTTTTTCTAAAATTTCGACCACAAAACCAACCAAAACGCTTGGTCGGTAAAAGGTTGGTAGCTTTTTAAAAATCGACCATGTGTGGTCGATTTTTTTAAAATTCATTATCATTTTACTAAAATAGAAAAAAATGATTTTAAAAATAATTTTTTTTAAATAAACTGACCACAAGTGGTAAGTTTTATTTTAAAATTAATTAATTAATTTTAATAAAATCGACCACAAGTGGTCAGTTTACTTTTAAAATTAGTTAACTAATTTTATTAAAACTGACCATTTTACTTTTAAAATTAATTAATTAATTTTATTAAAACCGACCACTTGGTCGAGTTTTTTGTAAAAAACCTACCACATGTGGTCGTTTTTTCTGGAAATTCTTTTAAAAAAATAAAAAGCAACAAGCTGAACAAATGAAACAACATACAATATAACAACAACAACAACAACAACAACAACAACAAACCAAGTGTATTCCCACATTACTAAGATACAATACAACTCTAAAAACATACAAAAATGTAAAAACTACAAGTCATCTCCAAATCCAAACTACAACACATACAAAAGTAAAAAAACTATCACTCATCATCACCGTTTTCATCTTCGTCTTCTGCATCCTAAGCCGCACACACAAAATCTAGTTCCTCATCTGTGCTGATATCATCCAGTGGGCCTAGACCTTTTGCAGCCCAAACTGCATCACCAGTACATGGATGAATATTTCCTGAAATTAAATAAAAGAGCTGAATTGCTCCTGCAACATCCTGATTTGTGATGATGTTTCCTCCTCCTTCTTCTACGCCCTCTCTCTCACTGCAGCAAGCTGCTTAGTGAGTTTAGAAACCATATTTTTTAGTGATTCAACAGTTTCTTTATCAACTGATGAGGTATAGGATGTAGGGCCGAAGGAAGACCTAACATTATCGCCAAAATAATTTCTGTGGTATCCGTAGTAATGGCCTCTAACTGCAGGACCCACAATTTTTTCCCATAACTCCTCCTCTACATGTTGGGATATTGGGTCACCCTGACTTTCAGGAGGCCGAGTACTACGAAACTCACTAAGGAGCTTCATATATTTGTCCTATATTCAAAGTATTAAAATTAATAGCCAAAAAATCTTAAAGTACTTATACTTGAATAATGTCAACTTTGGGAAAAAGATTCATAAATTCAAAATTTGATTGTTACATGGGCAGATTTTGCACGAGGCTCAACCCATACATCTTCATCAGTCGGGTTCTTTTTTTCTTCACATGTGTCACCTCGCATACCTCATCGAAGGATATCTTCCTACCCTTTTCTTTTTCCTGCATATAAAAAAATTATTAATCTTCAAATAATCAAAAATTTAAATAGAAACAAACAATTAAAACTATAAAAATTACATACCATTTTTTCTACCACAACAATCATATTAACTACACCCGCAGTATGTAGAGAGCCACACTTAGATGAAGCTCATGCTTTCTTTCCTTTGTCCCTCAAAAATTAGTATTCATCGCTATTCCAACAACGAATATACTGTTTCCATATAGATTCGAGTATCCACTCAGGTCCTACCAAGTTGGTTCTGGCATAATCCAACAGACCGTTAAATATGGATCTAGCTCTTCTATAAAAATTCCTCCTTATAGCACATACATTCGTATCATCCCACCAGTAATATTTCTACAACAAAAACAAAAATATAATATTCAATGTTTTGTTTTAACAATGTGTTAAGTAGTCGATAAGTTAAATCCTTACCTGAAATTCTTTAAATATTTTTCTCTGTCATTTTCTGGAACCTTTTGCCAACTGGTCCAGTAGTCTTTGAAGGTGGAGGTTGTTTTTTATTTTTTGTTTTTGTAGGATCAACTTTTCCCTTACCTTTGTCACCTCTACCTGACATTTAAATTATGTAAAGTTAACAAGTAGTTAGTTCCTACAAAATGAATTTAGAAAAAAACATTCCAAGTAACTAATTTCAAGTTACTAATTCACATTTCAAATCGTTCCAACAACACGAGATAGAAAAGAATATTTTTATTACTATAAAAATTATAGAAAAGTGAAAACAACAATCTTAAACAGTATATTACCTATCAATCTTAAATAAGAAACATAAAGGTAGATATATAGTACAAAGCATAAATACATCAATGCATAATAAATACAACCTACACAAACTAATCCTCCTTTCCTGAAGACTCTCCACTAAACCATTCACCCTCTTCAAAAGTTTTCTCATCTCCTACCTACTCATCCTCTTCTTTCGCAATATTAACTTCTTCAAATATAATTTCTGGGTGATTCAAACTATGCACTGAGTCAATGTCCACTAGCTGGTGATCAATCTGCATTTCATTTTGATATGCAGTCTCCAGCACATTCTCAAATCCCACCCGTCCTATTGGCCTTGTTTTGTTTACAGCCCACCAATCAGACTTATCACTACGCAATGTATAAGGAGCATAATACACTTTTTTAGCATTTTACGCTATAACAAATGGATCGTAAATAGAATACGACCTATTGTGCTTCACTTCAATAATTTTATGCTCCGTATATACTCTTGTGCCTCTTGTGCTTAGATCAAACCACTTACATCGAAAGAGGACAATTTTTTCTATTGGGGAACCAGCATACTCCAGTTCTAAGATCTCGTGTATGATGCCAAAGTAATCAACATCATCATCACCCTTAACCCAAACACCACTATTTTTTGTTTTCCTTGTTGTGGAGTGTTCTTTGGTGGAACATTTAAACCCATTTACTTTGTAATGGGACATTGCATAACCTTCAACTGGACCCAAAGAAATATCTCTTAAGAACTAATCATATGCAGCTGTATTTCGTGACTGGTGTACCTAGAAATATTATACATACATATATATATATATATATATATGTTTGTTGAGGAATGTTTAAATGTTTAAAAGTTATATAAATATTAATACACTTACGAACCTCATATGTAAACCATGTTGCAAAGGATGCATATACTTGATTTTCGTGGAATGAAGTGTTAAATGAACTAAAGATCTAACATGCGAAACACAATTAGTTTCCTTAAGGGAACGAGTAAATAAATAAGATATGTTAAAATTTTAATCTCCTTACTTCTGAAAGGTCTCAACTTCTTGGCAATTCAGCAAGACATACAAAGTTGCTGATTTGCGCTCCGTGGGAGTGAGCCGGTGAAATATAGTCTTTTTAGTCTTACAACCAGATTGATTGAAAATTGATATCGATTGAAAATGAGGCTCATTCTCATCTCCCTGGTGACGATTCGTTCGGTTTCTTGAACAAACAACTTCATCACGAAAGTAGTATGAACAAAATTGAGACATTTCTCTTGCAAGATATACCTCAACTATAGAGCCTTCCACCCTATGTTTTTTTCTAGCACCCCTTTTCAATTGCCCTGCACAATCTTAAGATTAGATGTTTACTATATTGAAAAGGGATATGTATGAATTTAAATATGTTGTAATTGCTTATCGTTCGAATGGATACGTTGACCTAGTTTGAATTGGACCACCTAATAGAGCTTCGTGCACAAGGTGAATGGGAAGATGTTCCATCACATCAAAGAACACTGGCAGAAAAATCTTCTCCAACTTATTGGTGATAACAACAATATTACTTTCCATTCACGCCAAATTTTCTTCTTTTAATGTGGTGACACATAAGCCTTTGAAGAACAAACTAATCTCTGCTATTGGTTTCCATATATTTTCAGGTAAACCAATAAAAGTAATTGGAAGTAATTATTTCATGAAAACATGACAATCATGGCTTTTCATTCCATGTGCCATATCAACCCTCTTTCCCAAATTTAAGGCATATCCATCAGGCATCTTCAAACTTTTTACCCACTTACATATTTGATGCTTTTGGTCCTACGTGAATGTAAAGCTAGCCTTAGACTTAACAACATTGCCATTGGGCCCCTTCTGTAAGTGTAATTCTCTGAGTTTGCAATATTCTGGTAAGTCAAGTCCGGATTATCCTTTGTTATGCCAGTGACATCCATAACTGCGTTGAACAAGTTGTCAAAATAGTTCTTCTAAGTATGAATGACATAAACATTATGTCTAAGTAAATTATTTGGCCAATATTCTAACTTTCAAAATATACTTTGCTTAGTCTAGTTATGCGAAACGCCATATCCATCCAGCCTATGCAATGGTTACTCGTTGACTTTAGGCAAATCCTGAACTATCTCCCCGATGTCATGACCAGATAGCCTTGGAGGTGGACTATCGGGTTCCCTTCTATTCCTTCTGAATGCATTCTTGAGTCTCCTAAATCCATGATCAGGTGGCAATAAACAACGATGACAATCAAACAATGATTTTTTCCTTCCATGTCTTAATGTGAAAGATTTTGTTTTTTCCATGCAGTATGGACAAACCAACTGTCCAGCTGTCATCCACCCAGACAACATTCCATAAGTAGGAAAAGTATTAACAGTCCATATTAGATATGCACGCAGATTGAAATTTTATTTAAGTGAGATGTCCCAAGTTTCAACCCCCTTATGCCATAAAATTTGAAGTTCATCGATCAAAGGTTGCAAGTTGACATCTATTCCACTTTTTGGATTACACGGGCCAGGAACAACACAATTCAAAAATATATAGGGACTAGTCATGAACATTTTACAAAGAAGATTATAGGGGGTGATAAATACAGGCCAACATGAATATGGCGCAGCACCAACTGAAAAAGGAGAGAAGCCATCCACACAAAATCTCAAACGAATATTTTGTGGCTCAGCTGCAAAATCTGGATAAGTTGCATCAAAATGCTTCCAAGACTCTCCATCAGATGGATGACACATAACACCAGTGGGCCTTCTATTTTCAGTGTGCTATCTCATATGAGGAGTTGAGCTGTTTAAAACATACAACCTCTTCAACCTTGGTATTAGAGGTAAATAATACATCGCCTTAATAGCAATTTTATTTCCACCACAACCACACTTATATCGAGGGTGCTGACAAAACTTACAGGACTCTAGGTTATAATTTTTCTTAAAGTATAACAATCAATTCTAATCAAGGAGAGACCTAACTTTGACAGCAATCTTTTTTCCTTATAGAAAGAATCAGGAACCTCTAAGACGGGGTCAACTAACTTTTTAATAAGGTCTATCATTGAGTTCATTCCTCCTTTAGCAAAATTCCAGTCAGATTTAATACTAAATAATCTAACAGTAATAGACAAACAAGAGTTCGAACACCCATTAAACAAAAGATGACTAGCAGCATGTAATTGTTTATAGAATTTGCCCGCTTCTCTATTAGGAACATCTTTGATATTTTTCCTAAAGTCACCCCGTATTGCATCCCAAAAGCATCGTGCACCATTTTTGTCATCCTAGAATCTTGATATTTATTATTCCCTGCAGACCTACTACTTTCTTCAACAACAAAGTTATTTTGCCTAACATCACCATGAATAGCACACAATCTAAAAAAGTCCTCATGAAAACCCATTCTATAAAGATGTTCCTTCACAACTTCTTTTTTAAAAGATTTATACCATCACATCTAACACAAGAACAACGAACAACCCAAAAATATGAACAAACATCAAGTGTCTTAGCATGTTCAACAAATCGTTTGACACCCTCAATAAATTCCTTCCTAAGACCCATTCTATTATCATTATTCCATTGATATATCCAACTATAATCAGGTTCCATCTACACAATCAGTCAGATTCAACTAATTAGATCAAGTGACAAAAAGTTCACATTTCAAGTACCTAAATTCAAAATGAAAAGGTACCTACATCATAATCAATTTCAAGTGACTATGTCACAAAACTTAACTACATTCAGAACAAAAATTGACATTTCAAGTACCTAAACTTCAACATTTTCAATTCATTAAGTCATCACCCAAGTAACCAAACTAAACGACATTCAAAACAAAATTCACCTTTAAAGTACATACACTTTATCAATTTCAAGTGACTAAGTCACCTACAAAGTCACCAAACTTAACTACATTCAAATAAAAAAATTCACCTTTAAAGTACCTACACTTAGTAAATTTCAACTCACAAAGTCATCACCCAAGTCACCAAACTAAACCATATTCAAAATAAAAATTCACCTTTAAAGTACCTACACTTAGTAAATTTCAACTCACTAAGTCATCACCCAAGTCACCAAACTAAACCACATTCAAAATAAAAATTTTCATTTCAAGTATCTAAACTTCAATATTTTCAAGTCACTAAGCCACCTCCTAAAACTACAAACTAAACTACCTTCAAAATGATCATATTTCAAGTACTTAGACTTAATTAATTTCAAGTGACTAAGTCACCACCCAAGTCACCAAAGTAAACCACATTCAAAACAAAAATTTCCATTTCAAGTATCTAAACTTCAACATTTTCAAGTCACTAAGTCATCTCCTAAACCAACAAACTAAGCTACCTTCAAAATGATAAATTCACATTTCAAGTACCTACACTTAATCAATTTCAGGTGATTAAGTCACCACCTAAGTCACCAAAGTAAACCACATTCAAAATTATCAAGCATAGAAATATTCACAATAAAAAGTTCTCATTTCAAGTACGCTTCAACAAAATTCAAAATAAAATTTCACCTTCAAGCTAAGAAACTACACTTATTCACTTTCAAGAAACATGTTCATTTATAGTATAATTAGTCAAACAATTGAACAAGTATAACAAAGAAAATAATTAGAGGCGTCGCATGTCCCTTTCACACCATATAATCATCACAAAATTCCTAT
Source organism: Capsicum pubescens (assembly GCA_030864215.1). Lineage (NCBI taxonomy): Eukaryota > Viridiplantae > Streptophyta > Magnoliopsida > Solanales > Solanaceae > Capsicum > Capsicum pubescens. The sequence continues at coordinate 98,506,957 of CM061543.1, read as the reverse complement.
GGCTTTCAAAGCCTTCTACAACGAACAATCCCAAACTAAACTATATTTAAAGACTTCACTATAAGAAAATAGAGTGAAATCAACTTACCTTTGCTTGACCTAAATTAAAGTGAAAGAGATAAGAGGTCACAGAAAAATAGCTAAGCAATCCTTTTCCCAAATTCGGATTCTGTCAAACAGTAAAATTATTAGAAAAAATAATCTTGCGCTTAAATAATTGCAACAATTTAGTAAAGGAATAGGAATAAGATTTCCGCCCAAAAAATATTCAAAAAGGAAAAGTAAAAACGACAATGAATTATCAAAAATTGAGCTAAGGTCTTTGTCAATCTTTTCTTAAAGATTCAATCTTTTAACAATTACTAGTAGCATAGACAAGAAAAACCCTAATTCATAAACAAGAAAAAAAAAATAATTTTACCAATATATAAGCGTTAGGTATGGTTAATGTCTTAATGATGAATCAAGAAAATGGAACTAACAAGATCCAATCTCAACAACTACATAGCCAAGAAAAAAGAAAAACCCCAATTCATAAACCTAAAGACATAAAGAAAAAGACATGTACATAAACCCAAACACATAAAGAGAACAACTCTCGGAGAAGATGACTGTCGTCGTCTATTTGGGGTCGCCGGAAAAGATCGTAATCTGTGTTTGGGGGTTTTATGCATTAAAGTGTATGTTTGGTGGATTTTGTGTGTGTGGATGTGTTTAGATGGGATTTTGGTGTATATTTTATGTGTTATTTTGTAGTGGTCGGTTTTTCCGACCACATGTTTTCGTTTTTTTAAAAATGGTTTTTGAAATTAAATTTTAATAAATCACAATTAATAAATTAATAAATTACAAAATAAGTTAATAAATTAATTTTTTTTTTAACAAATTAAAATTTTAATAAATTCGATAATTTTTATAACAACATCCAATTAATTTAATATAATTCATATATAAATAAATCAGATAAGTAGTTATTGTATCATCACATTAATACGAGTAGTATATTTCCCCAATTGGATAATAATATCAATGAATTTTGAAAATTCCGATAATTTTTTTGTTAATTAGCTTTTAAATACGATATATATATATATATATATATATATATATATACTAGTCTTACGTTATTACAACTTCAACAACATACGTGTGTCTACATTGACCCAAAATAGTATATCTATTTCCTCAATAGTATGATATATATCAATGTATCATTCAAAATGTTTTGATATATAGATTCAGTTACCTAGCTTTCGATTACTACATACGTCACTACACGAGATATACGTATATATACATATATTCAATTGTCTATCAGCTTTCAATTAAATTCGTACTATAAACAACACATACACGATTTTACTACCCCATAATAATATACAACGTATTTCACATATACTCAGATACAAAACTTGTAAGCGAAAAAACTCAAATTCACTGCCAAAATTTGGCGGTTGTTCAAAATTCAAAATTCAAAATTCAAAGCAAATGGTAAGTATATGCCAATTTCAGGATTCAATTTTCTGTCTCCCTCCGCTACTTCCTCCTCCCCCCATATATACCTCGTAGTACTTGTCTTACGTTATTACAACTTCAACAACATACGCGTGTCTACATTGACCCAAAATAGTATGTTTATTTCCTCAATAGTATGATATATATTAATGTATCATTCAATTATACATATATTTAATTGTTTATCATCTTTCAAATACGGACTATAAACATCACATACACAATTTTACTAGCCCATAATAATATATAACGTATTTCACAAATACTCAAATAATTATCGATTAGTTTATCTTATGTCATTAATATACCTTCACTATATAATATGTATATACTATATATATACCTATACATACACACACATATACACACTATCAGCTATATCAAGTTCTAGATACGTACTATATCTATCACATACGTACACGAGTATAATATCCAATAATATTATGCGACATATTTCATATACATACTCTAATAAGTGATTGATTAATTATATTTGATTAACTTAATTATATTCTACTAGGTTTTGACTACATCGTTCATCAAATGATCACTAAATCATATATATATATATATACATACATAATGATATTTATATATATGAACTCTTGAATGTGTACTATATATATCACATCCACAAGTATATTACCTTATAATAAAATACGTTCATTTTATTTTGATGAATTATCGGTTATCTATTACATTATTATGACTGCAATAGCAACATAATATCATTATCTCAACGGTATGATATATATACACACATATTCATTATACAAATATTATGCATGTTTAATGTCATTTAACGTATATATAAAGGAAAATATTTATTTTATATATTGAAACATAAGTAAAAGATAAAGATTATGTTTCAAGTGATTTGTTTATTTTGTTTGATATATTTTTTAGAGTAATTTTTTTACAAAATTTAAGATTGATTGATTTTTTTATTATTATATTGGTTATCGACTACATGTGATTAGTATAATTTCAAAAAATTATATATAGATTAGATTATATATATAATTATTTTTTAATAAAAATAATATATATATTTGATTATATATACAATTATTGGTTTCGAAAAATTATTTACTTTTTTAACTTTTTTTAGTTCAAAAACCGACCACAAGTGGTCGGTTTTTTAAAATTATTTTCTTTTTTATTTTAATTAAAAAACCGATCACAAGTAGTCGATTTTTAAAAATTATTTCCTTTTTATTTTAATAAAAATCGACCACCGTGGTCGGTTTTTTAAAATAATTTTCTTTTTATTTAATTAAAAACTGACCACAAGTGGTCGGTATTTAAAAATTATTTTCTATTTATTTTAATAAAAACTGACCACAAGGTCGATTGTTAAAATATTTTTTTTTATTTTAATTAAAAACCCACCACAAGTGATCGGATTTTAATTTTTTTTTATTTTAATAAAAACCAACCACAAGTGGATAGTTTTCAAAATAATTTTCTTTTTATTTTAATTAAAAATTCAACCACTTATGGTGGTTTTATTTAAAAAATAATTTAAAAGTATTTTTAAATACCGACCACATGTGGTTGGTTTTTAAAAGTATTTTTTAATTATATTTTTAAAAATAAATCGACCACAAATGGTTATTTTTTTCTAATTTTTTACTTGTTAAAGAAATAATAATTAATATCAAAATTATTGAAAGGATTTTTTGAAATTTTAAAATACAAAAGTGACCACTTGTGGTCGCTATATTTTTTAAAAAAAATTAAAAACCGACCATATTTGGTCGGTTTTTCCCAACTATATTTTGTGGTCGGAAATCCTATATTTTTTTAGTTTTGAGTGATGCAATTATTTTGGCATGTTGTTGTTACCTTGCAAGTGTAGTTGGTATGACGATACCAACAATGTATGCCTTAATGTTAAATATGGTTCAATGAATGAGAATGTGTGATGAATGTTTTAATTGGGCTCTAACGGGGGCTTTATAGCTGAGTCGTGAAAGTGGAGGTATGAGTGACTGATACTGGAAAATGCATTTACCGATGCAGGGGTCAAAATGACCAGGAAGCTTCCAGTTCCCCCATTATTATTACATAAATAGGGAGGTTCATGTCCCCTGCACATCATTACATGATCGGGTGCTTAAGTCACCTTAGTACATGATTGGGAGGTTTGAGTCCCACGTGCATTAATATGAGATTATTCTCTAATTCGTGCGGCTACAAATACTGGGGCCCGACCAGGGGGTGAGAGCTAGGGCCCATATATCCCGTAGGTATATGTTATGACGGTTGAGCTACACAACTGTAATGCCACGAGAGTACACCCTGGGTGGCACATGGTGCTTACAGTTCTGAGGGACCACAAGCTAACCCATGAGCTGGTACCTGCTATGAGCACTGAATAGCATAATCATAAATGTGGAAGAATAACTGATATGCCATAAGGTTTTAATATATGAGAAAAAATATTGAATTATGAATCTGAAGAAATAACTATCTGAATCTGATAAAATAAAGAAAATATGAATAACTGATTGATATGCCAACTAAAGTTGGAATACTGAATAACTAAATGCAATGTCTAAAATCCTCTAAACTGACTGACTGTGAGTTGATGGGACAGGCCCCTACTAACTCCACTAACTACTGAATTAAAGACATAAAGTAAAATAATCAGTTCTCGAATATGAGGACTCATCACTGCTATTGCTAAGAGTTTGAGAAGTCTAAGCGCAATCTAGGAATTGAGCATTAGAGCATATGATATAATACATCATAGAGCAAAAAAAAGTATACAATTAGTACTTTGAATATATTAGTTTCCTAAATAAGGTAGGCTGACATGCATAGTTTCATGAACAGGAATAATAATTGTCTGAGTATATATGTAAAACATGAATTAATAAATAGAGATCATGAAATTTGTAGTTACTGATATATGTGAAATCTGTAAATACTGTGTATGTATGAAAGCCTGTAAATACTGAAGGTACGTGAAATCTATAGAAACTGTGGATGCATGACCAAGCATATAACATGAACTGAATAAAAATCTGTAAACTAAAATACTGAAATAACAGATATCTATATGCATTGGGAAAACAACACTAAGACTAAACTACTGGTCTAATTACTGGACTGAGACTATGTGAGATATTATCTAATCGACATGCCCCAATCTGAGCTAATCGGGGTCCAACCTGTAACCCCAGTTGGAAGGGTTTTATACTGTGCCATGGGTACTGATGCTGGATATGTGGATCTACTAGAATGGTGTACAGTATTATCCTAAAGGATAAAGGGTGTCAAGTCTAATCTTATGGGTGACCACTGCGCAATAGTCAAGCCTATACTGATGGTGGCTTCTTATATCCTATGCTGGCTATGTAGTTCTGGAGTATAGGACATGCAATTAGTGAATATGCCTATCTGACGGGGAAGCCACCAGCCCTACGCTCACTCGGTGCTAAATCCTAATCCCAACTGAATGACACTGAGTTACTGACTATTTTTGAGTTTAACTAACTGATCTAGTAATGCTCATGAAGTATTCTGAAGTTATTCTGAAGATACTGAGATGAGACTAAGTAAATTGCTATGATTTTTGGGTATTTAATATCCCCAGGACTGAGAAGCGATAATAGTAAAACGACACTAAAGCTTGAAGGATTTTATTAAATAATCTTTCTTGTAAGCATTTTATCAAACACATGATATACATGGTCTATATAGAGCATGTGAATTAGTTTAAAGCTTGTAGTAAAGCACAACTTCAACACAGTTATCACAAATTGTGAATTAAATTAGTGGACAACAATATTCAAACATATTGAGTGGAGCATAAAACATGGTTTAAAACAAGATTCATGGAAATTCATGGTTTAATCATAATTTAAAATCTAGATAACTTGAAAAGATCATAATTTTGCAATATAAATCAGATACTTAGACTCCATGGGTGAAAGGAACCCATGGATGAACATCTAACATAGTTGAGTTAATGAATTTGAGAGGATTGATGGCGAGTTTTTCTTGAGATCTGATCTTGTATTTGAGAGCTAGGTTTTTAATGGAGAGAAATTTGATGAACAATGAGCATATTTTGCTCAATTTCAAGATTAATCTTCTGTTTACACGATTTGGAGGCTTGATGAAAGACAGGATTTCCCTTGGGATTAAAAATCCTGCAATTGTAACACCGATTAAGGCCTCACCGCGATGCGGTGAGTGGGTCATTACGATACCCACTGCGACGCGATGTAATCGCGGTGACTCTCTAATTCGTTACAATTGCTTTTTTGGGGTTCATCGGATGCAGTGCAACCACGGTGACCCTCTAAAAATTGACAAATGCTGAAATAGACATCATCGCGATACGATGACATGCTGTAACGCCCCAAGCCTGGTGCCAGGAATGCTACATGGTTCTTATGACCCCGAAGGACCATGAACAACCCCATGACTGATATTTTAGACACGTAATTTTGTCCATCCCGAAGTCCAATTTTAACCATTTTATTTTTACTCTCGTCTTAAAACGGACCCTACCCCTTTTAATTATCCCTCCGGCAAATATACAAAAATAACAACCCTTAGTAAAATCCCTAACAAATTTTATCTTATTTTAATTCTATCCTAACCAACTCACACCTCACTACCCTACCCCACCCCCTACCTCACTACCCCATCCCCTATCTCACTACCCCACCCCTTCTATCACGTTTTGTTCCTTTTGACCATATATACAATATTAAAGAGGGGGCCCACAAAAAAAGGGGGAGCATATACGAAAAGAGATCCATTTTTTGTTTCCAGGAAATAACAGGAGAGAGACCTACTTTTTTCTTCTCCATTATCTTCTTTACAAGGAATCACCCGACTAGAGTTTTCTACATACGCCAATTAAACAATACAAAACACACCATCTTCAAGAGACATAAGAAAATCACCATAGACATCACACTCAACGCACTCGCACCATCAGAAACACTACACAACAGCTTCGTGTCATAAAAAAAGGGACACCATCGAAAAACCTCACATAGTGCACTCATCGACACACATAGAATAAAATGGAGTGAGAACAGTGAGTGAGAGATATTTGAATCAGAAAAGAAACAGAGAAAAATAGAGGTTGAACAAAACAGGGGCAAATTCATTTGATTTTGAGGTTTTCCGGTGATTTCTCGCCGAAAAAAATTACTATCGCCAGAATATGAGCTTCTTATCTATTTTCCCATTTCTTCTGAATTTGTCAGAGCTCAGTTGAGATGAAACCAATGACAGCAGCTAATACCAACTCAAAAGGTTGTCTCGTTGTCTGCGTCTAGGTCAGATTTGGATGTCGTTGCTTTACGGTCCATCTGTCTTTGTTTTCTTTGTGGATTTTGAATCTGTTCCGATCACTATTTTTTGATATTGAGTTGATTCTACTCGTTTTGAGGTTCGATTCAAATATTCGGGCGCGTCTCTATCTTCCATATATTTAAAGCGGCATTGAGGTACAGTTCTTATCTCATTCCCTATTTTATTTTTTTTAATTTTGGTTGCTTGTTGTGGGTGTGAATAACTTTTTTGTTTAGCATGCTTGAGCCTTTTTGTGCGTACGTGGTTGATGTTGGATTTATTAGTAAAAGAATTGATTAATTAGTTTGACAATGAAATTGGGTAAGACGGAAATAAAAAATTGATAAAAGGGCGAATTTGGATTAATTTTGATTTATTGTTGGTTTGTTTAATTCGGAATAAATATTGATATCCATGAACATAATAGTATCATGATAGATCGAGCGGGGTAGGCAAACGTAAGTTGGGTAGGCAAAGTTTAGAATTTGTGGCTTTGGTTGAATGTTGGAAATTTCGTGGAATGTTTGAAATTTTGTCGAATAGTTTGATTTTCTCGTACTAAAAATATATTCATTTGGCTGGGGAATGCCTCAAGGAATTTGTATTGATTTATCTGGGGAATGCTCCGAAGTATCTTGTACTTGGAGGACACTCGTGATGAAGACCCGAGGCATTGGTGAAGCATTGGAGTTTAGTCTAGGACTAGTTTAGGATATGATTTATATTTTTTGCATTTTTATATTTTGGACTATATATTTAGACTGTACACTATATTTTGGGATTCATTTTGTTTTGCTTCTTTGATTGATTATTTTAATGTGTTTTGTGTGGTTTATATATTCGTAGTGTCAAATTAGCTGATATGCTCCATCAAGAGACCGTGGTCAAACCATAGAATCGTGGGGTACCTAACACCTTCCCCTCGGTCTACAGAATTTCTTAGCCAAAATCTCTGTTCGCAAACCAGTTTAAAGAGTCAAATCATTTTGAAAAAGATCTTTCAAAGGTGACTTGGCACACCGGTTTATGTCAAATGGCAACTCTGAGTTTTCATGCAAATAATACTTTTTGAAACAACTTTTCACCTTTTGTCACTTCAATAATAAAACCCTTTCAAACTTAAAATTTATTTTTTTGGAGTAAAAAAGGGTTGTGACAGCTCTGGCGACTCTGCTGGGGATAATTTCAGAATTCGAGCTTATTTTTAGAGTTGTATCGACTTAATTTGGCATTATGGGTGTATAGACGTTGTTGTGCTGTTTTGTGTTAGTGTTGTTTTTCATTGTTGAGTGCCGCATGCTCTTTATTTACAGATTTCATCTATGTGTTACCGCTTTATATCTGGCATTATGTGCATAATTTGAGTCATTCTTTCTGTAACAAGTCCGCAGTGCACGTTGTGTACACAACCACTAGTTGAGTCATCCTTATCTTAGGAGGGGGAGCCGTCGGCTAGTATGGATTGGGTGGAAAGCTAAAACAGTCACTATCGACCATACGCTCCCCCGAACAGCCTTGTTAGTGAATCCCAGCGTAGGTCAACCTTTAGGTAATGCTTATCTGTATCATATTGAGACCTAGCGGGATCCACTTGGTCCTTTGTAGGAGCTCACCTCTAAGGCATCCCTACGTGCTAAATGTTGCATCTTTGAGGGTAATGTGGTCATTTGACAGATTGATTTGGCCAAAAGCATGAGTTAGAAGCAAAGTGTGCAGGCAAGAAATTGTTGAAAAAAAAGAGTGAAAAAAAAAAGATTTGGTAGTTTTTAGGGTTCTTTATGGCTTTTGTTTTTCACAATTCAATTTTTTTTTACTTTTTGCACTCATTTCCCATAAATCAAAAACGTTAAAAATATTTTCCTTTTATTTCTTTAGTAAGTATTCACAATTCGAAAACTCCAAAATTTTTCCTTTCAATAGGAGCTTTGTACATTTTTATATAACAAAAATATCAAAAATATTTTTTTTCTTTCTTTCATAGTTGTTGGTGTTAGTTTCTAATTAAAAACCCAAAATAGTTTTTATTTGTCAGTCTTTAGTCGCCTTTCTCAATTCAGGGTTTAGTTTGTCATTTAATCCTTAATTGTCCAATATGGACGAACTATGCACCCCTGATTCTCCTCTCTCAGGAGTGAGATACGTAGGCAACCTATTGTGGGTTCAGGGATCTTATTTCAAAAATCCAAAAAATATTTTATTCACTCTTCATTTAGAGTAGGTGTCATATACATCTCTAAAAGAAAACCACAAAAAGATTTTCCTTTAATAGTTTCAAGTTTTATTTACGTATGAATGCAAAATTGAAAATCCAAAAAGATTTTTCTTTGATAATCTTAGGTTTCATTTTGTATAGGAATTTTAAAGCTGAAAATTCAAAAAGATTTTTCATCAATTCTTTTTACAATTTCTTATTTCTTTTCTTCGTAAAGTTTTAAGAAAAAAAAAGAAAGGAAAAAGAGTTTAAGTGGCCATTTTGGCAAGACTTCACAAACTACGCACACCTGATTCTCCTCTCTCGAGAGTAAGATAGTAGGCGCCCTTCTTGGGTTCGTTGATCTTTTCAAAGGAAAAGAAAAAGAACAATGTTTTGAGAAAGTGTCGAAGTCTAACATATTTGTTGCCTCTTGTTCAGTTAGTTTAAGGTGGTTGGTTTGTGGCTTCCTGGATGGTCCTCCATATCACACCAAATCCAATGATGGGTTAGTTGTGTCCAACAAGGATATAGAGAGTGGCATCATGGATGAAACAAAGAATCAGGAAATTGAGTGTTTAAAGAAATATAATTTGAGACTGAGACAACAAATGATGGAAATGTACCGAGCTTGGGTCAGTGGGCTTCCTCCACCTCCGTTCCCCACTTTGACCCAACAAATACCTATAGTCTTCCACCAAAATCACAAAGTCAGTTTCCTACTGTCGTTGATGCACCACAGCATGCCTCAGAATCCACTCCACGTAAAATACACCTCATTACTTCCAACACTCTTTCTTTAGCTCCTCACTACAATTCTACCACATTCACAACACCACATACCGTCTGTGCTTTTGTTTCTCAACCTTCTACTAAGGCTTCCACTTTTGCTATCAATCCAATGATTGTGCTTCCCCAGTCTACTAGTGAGTCCACATTCAATACTCTTGATGATTATTGTTATACTCTTGAGCCTACAGTTAAGTTTAATGGACTGCCAAAATGTCTTACTAAGAAGCCTAACATGCTAAAAGAGCCCGAGAAAATAGTTGGGAAAGTTAAGAGTGTAGAAAATGATATAAAAAGTTCCTTGGGACTTGTGGGCTATGAATTTGTTTCATACAAAAATTGGGGCATGTTTTCAAGTGTTAACATTCCTCCAAGCTTTGGGACATCAAAATTTGAGGATCTTGGTGGACATCATGATTCTGTGAAACATTTAGGATGATATTGCAATTGATCGAGGGAAACTGAAGAAAAGAAGAAGGAAAACACACCTATTGTCGTTCTAGGTCCAAAGCAAAGTTTAAGAGGTCCAACTCACCAATACTATCAGCCTCAATCCCAAGCTTCCACATCAAATCTACTTACTCATCTGCAACAAGGTTCCTCTTTTCAAAATCCAAGGAGTTTCATTCCACTTCCTCAATGTACTTTGAATAATGCACAATTGTTTACCCATCCATCTTCTTATCCACAATGGCATGCACCTGTACCTCAATATCATCCTCGACCTCCACAAATTTACCAAGGAACCTCTAAATCCACGTTTCATCCGAGGCAAGAGTTTGCAAAAATGAGGAAGGAAAAGGATAATTTCATTCCTATTGAGGAATCTTACGCCTGTTTATTCCAGAGATTAAGACAGAGGGGCATGATTACTCCTCTCCTTGGGCACACTCTTAATCGCCATTCAAGAAATTTTGACCTAATGCAAGATGTGCGTATCATTCTGATGCTCACGGTCATAGTATTGAAGATTTTTTAGATTTGAAAAGAGAAATTAAAAAGATAATTCAAGATGGATTAATTATGGTGCAGAACATTAACAGTGAGGGAAGCTCTAGTTATGCTGATATACAAACCAGTGGTTAAGTTGTCTGGCAGAGCAATTGAGAAGTCACCCCTCTCCTTACTAGGAAGAGGTCTTGTAGTTTTTTTTTTTTTTTTTTTTTTTTGAATTATTTCAGGGTTGTAGTTCAGGATCTATCTTGTTTTGTCCTTTTGTCATTTATGATCAAACCCTTCTATCTTTTATTTCAACCAAATGAATTGTCCCTTTTCCTTTGTGTTCTAAAATATATGTTGTTTATTTGTTTTCTTTATACAATATATTTTATGTTAACTCTAGTGATATGACATGCTTGTGAAATTTTCAGACAGATCTTAAAATCCAGTTTAAGCATAAACATTGAATCAGAAGGTTAAAGTTAGATAAAGAGAGCATCTGAGAAAATAGATAGAGTGTTGGGGCAATTGGTGATCAAGTTAAAGCCTCTTTGAAAATTAAGGCAATTATTTTGAGAATCGTGAGGATAACTTGGTCATCAATTAAAAGACATATATCAGTTAGGTCAAGTAGTGAATGTGCGATCCTATGTCAAAAGGAATAGAAAGAAAATTAGATCCACGAAGTCATGAGTCCTTCAGCATGAGGAATGTATAACGAAAGTGGAGTTGTATGTTTGACAAGGGTAGAAGAAGAATTGACACACATGCTCAGTTGAAGTTAGTGATTTTAAAGTGTCCCAAATGATCTTTATCTTTCATTTCATATTGCATGATATGTATTTGCATTTTCAAAGATTGATATGACGAAGGCATTTTATTTGGCTATCCAATCATTGTGTCATCCTTTGTTTACCCCATTTGAGCCTATTTAAATTTTCTTACATACCCCTCTTTTGGAATTAAGATAGAGTCAGCAAGCTTAAAAAAAGTATCGAGCAAAACAATAGAATAAAAAGCAAGAGAAGAAAGAAAAAGTATGTTAAAAATAAAAAAAAGGAGAAGAGAGTGTCAAGAAAAATAGAGTCAGAAAAATCCCCAAAAGAAAAGAGTCAATAAAAGAGAAACACAAAAAAATCAGAATCAATTAAAAGAACAAGTTGTTAGAACTAATCGTGACCTGATTCTCCCCTCTCGGGGGTGAGATACATAGACTTCCCTTCTTTGGGCTCGGTCCAACCAAATAAACAATTTAGAATCACCCAGTCAAAAGAAACTGGGTCATGAGTTCATCTTCATTGTTTGAGTCGATTCCAAAAGTTGTAAGTCTTACCCCACTTCAAGTTGTAAATCATCCTTTCTTTCTAACCTTATCCAAAAGCCAAGTTACAACCAAAGAAATACCTTCAGATCAATCTCTGAGAATGATAAGGCTAAGCATGCAACAGATATGATGACACATTTTTGTAACTACTCGTCTTCCTCAGCATAAGAAATCAGGAGAGAAATAAAATGAGAGTCTTATTGGTGAAAACCCTCACGGGAACCATAAGGTGATGATAAGTTGAAAGATATAAAAATGAGAAAGACTTATTGGTGAAAACCCCACGCCACCATAAGGCGATGGTGAGTTGAGAGAAAAATAAGAGAGGCTTGTTGGAAAAAATCCTTCAATGTGACACTAGCTGAATGAGCTCTTGGAATGCAATGGGTCCAAGAAAGTAACTTAGTTTCAAAGTCATTAACTCAAGAACAATTGGTAGAAAGTTTGGATAGAAAGATCAGGCAGCTTGATCCAAAATGCATGGCATAATCATTAGAGTTGACTGTCATTTCTAGATAAATTTTTCATTTCTTTATTTCAAATGGGGACATTCATTTTCTTCTCTTTCTTCTCTTTATTTTTTATTTTATTTTATTTATTCAGTTGTCTAAATAAAAATCATCTTCATTTTTCTCTTGTCTTTGAGTCAAGTCCATGTCAAAATATGTGAGAAAAGATTTCAAAACTGGCTACCAACTTCTTCAGTTGCGCAAAGCAAGAAAAAAGGCCAACACATGAAAGAGACATGATTGTAAGCCAAAATAAGGCATAAAAAAAGTTTTGTCAATCGACAAGTCTGGGAACTCATGGAAATGCCAAGGTTCAAAGGGTTTATCTGAGAAGCTTGACAAAGCAGAGATACTATATCTGTTTCAGAGTCACTCTTAATAATCTGAGTTCGGGTCAATGATACAGCAAGCCAACGACACATGCTAATGGTTGAAAGCAAGATTAAATGTGATAGGAGCAAGAGCAATTTCCACGAAAGCCAAAGCCATAAACCAGCCACCATATTTTTAAACTAACAATTGCATGAAACAGGAACACATGCTACCTTCGAATCAAGGATTTCAAAGCCTAAACATCAAAGGAAGTAATATTCTCACTTCTACAAATACAAGAGGCAATGTTGCTGCATATATTGGTATTCAAAACCATGGTAAAAATCATAATCATATATTTGTAAGGGGACGCACTTCCTTATTTGGTTAATTCAAGAAACATTTGTAAGGAAAACACAATTCTTTGTTTGGTTAATTCATGAGACATTTGAAGGAGAAGCATTTCCTTGTTTGGGTAATTCAAGAGACATTTGTTAGGATATGCACCTCCTTTTCTTCATAATTCAAGCGGCATTTGATAAGGAGACGCACTTCCTTGATTGGGTAATTTAAGCAACATTAGTAAGGAGACGCTCTTCCTTGTTTGGGTAATTCAAGCAACATTTGTAAGGAGACACACTTCCTTGTTTGGTAATTTAAGAAGCATTTGTAAGGAAACCAACTTTCTTGTTTTGGTAATTCAAGCGGCATTGGTAAGGAGACGCACTTCCTTGTTTTGGTAAATCAAGCGACATTTGGGAGGAGACGCACTTCCTTGTTTGGGTAATTCAAGCGGCATTTGATAAGGAGACGCACTTCCTTATTTGGGTAATTCAAGAAACATTTGTAAGGAGATGCACTTCTTGGTTTGGGCAATTCAAGCAACATTGGTAAGGAGACGCACTTCCTTATTTGGTTAATTCAAGCAACATTGGTAAGGAGACACACTTCCTTGTTTGGTTAATTCAAGAGGCATTGGTAAGGAGACGCTTCCTTGTTTTTGTAATTTAAGCAGAATTGGTAAGAAGACACACTTCCTTGTTTGGTAATTCAAGCAGTATTTGTAAGGATACACACTTCCTTGTTTGGGTAATTCAAGCAACATTTGATAAAGAGACAAACTTCCTTGTTTGGGTAATTCAAGCAACATTTGTAAGGAGACGCACTTCATGGTTTGGGTAATTCAAATAACATTGGTAAGGAGACGCACTTCCTTGTTTTGGTAATTCAAGCGACATTTGTAAGGAGATGCACTTCTTTGTTTTGGTAATTCAAGCAGCATTTGTGAGGAGACACACTTCCTTGTTTGTTAATTCAAGCAACTTTCGTAAGGAGATGCACTTCCTTATATGGGTAGTTCAAGCAACATTTTTAAGGAGACAGACTTCCTTATTTTGGTAATTCAAGTGACATTGGTGAGGAGACACACTTCCTTATTTGGGTAATTCAAGCGGCATTTGTGAGGAGACACACTTCCTTGTTTGTTTAATTCAAGCAACTTTGGTAAAGAGACACATGTCCTTGTTTGGGTAATTCAAGAGACATTTTTTAGGAGACACACTTCCTTGTTTTGGTAATTCAAGTGGCATTGGTAAGGAGATGAACTTCCTTATTTGGGTAATTCAAGCGGTATCATAAGGAGACACATTTCTTTATTTTGGTAATTCAAGCAGTATTTTTGCAGAGACTTACTTTCTTGTTTGGTAATTCAAGCGACATTGGTAAGGAGACACAATTCCTTTTTTGGTAATTCAAGTGGTATTTTTAAGGAGAGGCACTTTCTTGTATGGGAAATTCAAGCAACATTTGTAGGGAGATGCACTCCCTTGTTTGGGTAATTCAAGAATTTGTAAGGAGACACATTTCCTTGGATAATTTAAGTGGAATTTGTTGGGAGATGCACTTCTTTGTCATTTTTCATTTGTCAGGAGCCCACCTGAAGAACCTGATCAATGAATGAAAGTCAAGCGACAAGGTGAAAAAGTGAAAGTCAACAGATTGATAAAATTGCAAGTCAGGAGCCTGCCTGAAGAATAGGGTGATGAAACTCAAGTCAGGAGTCCAAAAGCAGATGTATAGATAGGATTTTTTTGTAATTTCATTTATGTTTTAACTTGTAATCTTTATTTTGATGTAATGGCAGAGCCACAGACCGGAACCTTGATGGAACCTCACTCGACTCTCCAAATCAATGTAGTTCTTCTCTTTTCAATCCTCTGAGATGCCCGTGACTTGATTATCTCATAACTTAGGTAGGTAGGATATCCTAAGTCAAGACCCGGTTGCCTTTCTTCCTTATGTTTATTTCTTTGAATAATGGTCGGAACAAAATGTTGTCTCGTTGTCTACTTCTTTGTTTGAAAACACTGCGTGTTTACATTCAAAGGGGGCACGATGTAGACACGTAATTTTGTCCCTTCCGAAGTCCAATTTTATCCATTTTATTTTTACTCTCATCTTACCATGTACCCTACCCCGCTTGATTATTCCTCCCCAAAAAATACAAAAATTACAACCCTTAACAAAATTCCTAACAAATTTTATCTTGTTTTAATTCTATCCTAACCAACTCACACCTCACTACCCCACCCCTACCCTATCTCACCCCTAGGATGCCTACCCCTTCTCTTACGTTTTTGTTCCTTTTGACCATATATACAATATTAAAGAGGGGTCCCACAGAAAAAGGGGGAGTATATACAAAAAGAGATCCATTTTTTGTTTCTAGGGAATAACAGGAAAGAGACCTACTTTTTCCTCTCTATTATTTTCTTTACAAGGAATCACCTGACTGGAGTTTTCCACATACACCTATTAAATAATACACAACACACACCATCTTCATGAGACACAAGAAATTCACCATAGACATAACACTCAACACACTGCACCATCAAAAACACTACACAACAGCTTCGTGTCACAAAAAAAAGGGACACAATCGGGAAACCTCACATAGTGCACTCATCGACACACACAGAATAAAATAGAGTGAGAACAGTGAGTGAGAGATATTTGAATTAGAAAAGAAACAGAGAGAAATAGAGGTTGAACAAAACAGGGGCAAATTCGTTTGATTTTGAGGTTTTCCGGCGATTTCTCGTTGGAAAAAATTACTGTCGCCAAAATCTGAGCTTCTTCTCTATTTTCCCATTTTTTTTGAATTTATCAGAGCTCAGTTGAGATGAAAACAATGTCACCATCTAAAACTAACTCAAAAAGTTGTGTCGTTGTTTGCATCTAGCTCAGATTTGGAAGTCGTTGCTTCGCGGTCCATCTGTCTTTGTTTTCTTTGTGGATTATGAATCTTTTTCACTCAATATTTTTTGAAATTGAGTTGATTCTTCTCATGTTAAGGTTTGATTCAAATGTTCGGGCGCGGTTCTATCTTCCATATATTTAAAGCGGCATTGAGGTGCATTTCTTATCTCATTCCCTATTCTATTTTTTTAAAATTTTGGTTGTTTGTTGTGGGTGTGAATAACTTGTTTGTTTATCATGCTTGAATATTTTTTGTGTGTACATGGTTGATGTTGGATTTGTTAGTCCAATAATGGGTTAATTAGTTTGACAATGAAATTGGGGAAGACAAAATTGAAAAACTGATAAAATGGCGAATTTGGATTAATTTTGATTTATTGTTGGTTTGTTTAATTTGGAATAAATATTGATATCATTGAACATAATAGTATCATGAAAGTTCGGGCTGGGTAGGCAAAGTTTAGAATTTGTGGCTTTGGTTGAATATTGGAAATTCCGTGAAATGTTTGAAATTTTGTCGAATAGTTTTATTTTATAGCACTAAAAATGTATTCATTTGGCTGGGGAATGACTCGAGATATTTGTATTGATTTATCTGGGGAATGATCCGAAGTATCTTGTACTTGGAGGACATTCGTGATGAAGGCCCTAGGAATCGGGTGAAGCATTGGAGTAGAGTCTAGGTCTAGTTTAGGATATGATTTATATTTTTCGCATTTTTATATTTTGGACTATATAATTGAACGTTACACTATATTTTGGCATTCATTTTGTTTTGCTTGTTTGAGTGATTATTTTAATGTGTGTTGTGTGGTTTATATATTCGTAGTGTCAAATTAGCCGATATGCTCTATCAAGCGACTATGGTCGAACACGGGATCGAGGGGGTGCCTAACACCTTCCCCTTGGTCAACAGAATTTCTTAGCCGAAATCTCTATTTGCAAAACAGTTTAAAAAGTCAAATCATTTTGAAAAGGATCTTTCAAAGGTGACTTTGCACATCGGATTATGTCAAGTGGCGACTCTGATTTTTCATGCAAATAATACTTTTTGAAACAACTTTTCACCTTTTGTCACTTCAATAACAAAAACCCTTTCAAACTTAAAATTTATCTTTTTATAGATATCTGTACCTGTATATTGTATAAGATAACATGATAATGCAGAAACAAGTACTGAAAGGCCATAAGGTTCAATTGTGAACATAAATGAATAATAGAACATAAGTGTGGGGCAATAAAATACCCAAAACAAAACTTAGAATAATGAAATCTAAAACATGAAAATCTGTATATAGTCTGAAAGCCTCTAGTGTCTAAATAATCTGAATAAGGAGTTGATGGGACATGTCCCCAACTAACTCCAACTAATAAATAATCAAAAGATAGTGAAGAAATAATAATGTCCTCGAAGGATGAGGACTCACTTCTAAAACTCTGAGTACTGGAATGCTATTACTGCTACTGATCTAGAAGTCGTGTCTCTGAACCTATGTTGTAACATAGAAAGTAAAGTACCATAGCTCAAATGCGTCAGTACAATACAATATACTGAGTATACGTGTGAGGTAGGCTATATGCAAGGGTTCACATGCATAAGCAATACTAATTCACTGGCTAATATGACGGTGAGAGTGCATACATGAATCCATAGTAACTGAGATCGTGGAAATATGATACTGAATCTATATACTGATGACATGAATTTACTGATATCTAACATGACTGATCATGGGATCTGATAACTTATATAACTGATAACATGAGTGACTGTGTCTGACAGTTCTGAATTTAATAGAACTATCTGAGTTTCATACTGCAACTGAGTTGACTATGTCTCACAGTCCTGATAATTTGAAATCTAAAGAACCATCTGAGTTCTTTTACTGAGACTGAGACTAAAACTATGCAAAGTAGTTATTTAATCGACATGCCCCAAATATGCTATAATAGCTGAGCTGGGGTCCAATGTGTGCCCTGATTGGAAGGGTGTCGATACCGCACCACTGGTAAGGACAACTATGTGTAACCCTCATCTAACAGTGTCCCCAAAAAGGAAAGGTAGGACCCTTATCTAACAGTTCTTATCCACCTCATCAACCCTCATCTAACAGTATCGATGTCTCAACCTATGCTGGCTACATAGTTTTGGAATGCAAGTAAGAACTCTAAGAATCACACCCTCATCTGGCAGTGTGTGTTCCCATCCTTGGGTTCACTCTGTGCTAATTTCTACTCCCATCTAAAGAGACTAAACCTGATTAGCTGACTGTACATGGACTGAGTTACTGACTTCCGTTGATTGATAGAATATTATTGCTATCTGATAATTAACTGAGATCATGAACTTTCTGAGATTTCCTGAGTCACATGACTGACTAAATTCTATGGAACATGGCTTGACTGAGTATAACGTGAAAACATGACTCTGGCTCTAGGCACACAACTATATTTTTTTGGGTACAAGTACCCCCAGCACTCGATGAAAGGAAATTGACACAACCATAACAATTCTTGATCATAGGAATAGAGTTCATAATGTATAATGCCATAAATAGGGGATTGCATGCTTCACATGGTTATTATATTCTTGTTCATGAAAGGGAACGCATAGAATATGTAAATACTCACATGGTTTCAATATCCAGAACAACTCTATAGCAAAATAATCAATGCATAATAACATTATGGAACTTGTGTTGAGTCTTAAGGTAGCATGGACTTGTCATTTGGGCACTACGCAATCATGAAAACATGATTTCTATCATTTTGAGCATTTTATTGAACACCTTGCATGCACAACTTTGAGCATAGGTGTCTTTTATCAATTTAACAATCCAAAACTACCCAAATTCATAGGTTATCAATCAACAAACTCACATACTTCATGAAAAGTCATCAAGACACCATCTTGAACATAAATGACAGCTATCAATATGAACATGATAGAATCACAACAAGAAAATCATAGTATGTTATTTAAAATATGATTCTTGAACTCCACAGATGAAAAGAATCCATGGATGAACAGTATGCATACCTTAGTTCATGATTTCGTGAAGATTGACGGGGAAATTTCCTTGAAATTAAATCTTCTATGAAAACCCTAGGGTTTGTTCTTGACTTTTTTTGATAGTACTTGAGTATAAGTTGCTGAATTATGGTCAAGTATCGTGTTATAAGGCTTATATAGGGTGGGGAAATTGACTCTTTTAACCCTAGGACACGTCTTTAATTTCTGAGTAAATTTTGCGATTTTCATCCTTGGCACGACGCGTCACTATCGCGCCAAGTCAGTGGAAAGTGAAAATTGGGAAATTACATGGTGGCACGACGCGGAGCTATCACGTTTCCACGTTTTCCGTGACCTGGAATTTTGGCGAGATGCGCCACTATTGTGGAGCAATACTGGAAATTGACAATTTCCATTTGAGCTATCTTCGTGATGCGCTGGAGGCTCAGGTGACACACTGTCTCTCTAAAAAGGCTCTAACTCTTCACCCGAGTATTGGATTTGGGTGAATTATATATCAATGGAAAGCTTATTAAATTTCCCACAGGACAAAAAGTGAAAATCTTGAAAATTCCTCATGGAGGCTGTTCTGAATATCTATGCTCTGAATAAGGACTACAACTGTTGTGTCACCTATACACTTCTTGAGCAAAGAGACATGGAAGACTGGATGAACTGAGGCTAGATCTGAAGGCAATTCGAGCTCATAAGCTACCTTGCCAAATCGATTGAGAATCTTGAAGGGATCGACATATTGGGGAATAAGGTTTCCCTTCTTGCCGAATCTTTTCACTCCCTTCATGGGAGAAATCTTGATGTATATATGATCAACAATATCAAACTCGAGATCTTTTCTATGAACATCTGCATAAGACTTCTGTCATCTTTGAGAAGCCCAGAGACTTTATCTAATTATCTGGACTTTTTTTAAGGCGTCGAATACCAAGTCAGGCCCTATGACTGAGGTCTCACTAACTTCAAACCAACCAGTTGGAGATCTACATCTCCCACCAAAGAGAGCTTCGAATGAAGCCATCTGAATACTGGAATGATAGTTGTTGTTGTATGTAAACTCAATCAAAGGAAAGTGGTCATCCTAAATTCCCTTGAAATCAAATGTACACGCCCTTAGCATATCTTCTAATGTCTGAATGGTCCTTTCTTCTTGACCATCTGTCTGAGGATGAAAAGATGTACTAAGATGGACTTGGGTACCAAGACTCTTTTGGAATGCCTTCCAAAAGTGAGAGGTGAACTGGGTTCCTCTGTCTGAGATAATAGATAACAGAACTCTGTGCAATCTGGCCAACTCTCTGACATAGAGTTTGACGTAATCCTCGGCTGAAAAAGATGTATGAATTGGAAGGAAATGGGCTGATAACTCAAGATCATGAGTGGATAATTCTTTTCATGAGGCTTTAACTATCTGGAGGCGTAGGCTATGACCTTACCATGCTGCATGAGGATACAACCCAAACCTAATCTAGGTGCATCACAATAAACTACGAACCCATCTGAACTATCTGGAAGAGCTATAACTAGAGATGAGGTGAGTCGAGTCTTTAACTCTTGAAAACTCTTCTCCTAAGAATCTGCCCACTGAAACTTAACCTTCTTCTGAGTCAATCTGGAAATAGGGGATGCAATAGAAGAAAATCCATCAAAAAATCATCTGTAATAGCCAACCAAGCCTAAGAAACTCCGGATAACTGATGGAGAGACAGGGCGAGGCCAGTTTCTTACCGCTTCGATCTTCTAAGGATCTACTCTAATTCCATCACCGGATATGATATGACCAACGAATGCTACTAACCTTAGCCAAAATTCGTACTTACTGAATTTAGCGAATAACTGATGATCTCTGAGAGTCTGAAGTACTATTCTGAGATGGTCTGCATCATTGTGCTCAGTGCGGGAATAGACCAGAATGTTATTTATGAAGACTCTGACAAACATGTCCAAGTACTGATTGAACACGTGGTTTATCAAGTCCATGAAAGCTACTGGGGCATTGGTAAGACCAAAGGACATGACTAGAAATTTGAAGTGACCATACCGAGTACGGAAAGTTGTCTTCGGAATTTCACATTCTCTAACTCTAAACTGATGGTAGCCTGATCTGAGGTCTATCTTAGAGAAATAACTAGCACCCTGAAGTTGGTAAAAAAAGTCATCAATTCTGGGAAGAGGATACTTGTTCTTGACTGTGACTTATTGAGTTGATGATAATCTATGCAAATCCTGAGAGAACCGTCTTTCTTCCGCTTTAATAAGACTGGTGCGCCCCACGAGGAAATGCTGGGTCTGATGAATCTCTTAACTAAGAGATCCTTCAATTGTTCTTTAAGTTCCTGGAGTTCTGCTGGTTCCATTCTTTATGGCATAATAGAGATAGGATTAGTGTCTGGAATAAGATCAATGCCGAAGTTAATTTTCCTATCGGGAGGAATGCCTGGAAGATCTTCGGGAAAGACATCTGAATATTCATTAACAACTGGGACTTATTCAAGACTGGGAGATTCAAAACCAGAGTCCTTAACATGAACTAGATGGTAGACACATCCCTTAGATATCATTTTCCTTGCCTGAAGGTAGGAAACAAGTTGACCCCTGAACGATGAAGTATTACCCTTCCACTAAAGGATGGGTTCCTATGGAAACTGAATTTGAACTATTTTATTTCTGTAGTTGACTGCGGTATAGCAGGAATGAAGCCAATCCATGCTGAGAATGACATCAAAATCAGTCATCTCTAATTTGACTAAGTCTGCTGAATTGACTTTCTGAAATATCATAACCGGGAAGTTCCTGTATACCCGCCGGGCTATGATGGTTTTAACCACTGGGGTAGAGATTGAAAAAGGATCTTCTAGAATTTTGGGACTGACTCCGAAATTGCCTGCTATATAAGGAGTGACAAAAGATAAGGATGCACCTGGATCTAGCAAAGTGTAAACATGAATATGAAAGATATATAACATACCAGTAATGACATCAAGAGAAATTTCTTGATCCTGTTGGGTCTGAAGAACATAGAGTCTGTTTGGGCGTTACCCACTAGTAGCACTGGAAGTGGCACCCTGCTGGTTCGAGCGACCGGACTGAGCTGTGGAACAGTTCTGCTGACCTTGATAACCCGACTGGGGACAATCTATGACTCTGTGTACTGGCTTTACACAACCAAAAAAGACATCGCTACCAGCTCTGCAAACACTCTTATAGTTCTTAGCACAAGTCTAACATAGGGGATTAGTTCGGGCATTGCTGACGCTGTCCTAAGGCTTAGATCCTGGCGCTCTATCTTTGTTACCCTCTCTAACCTTAGGAACTGGAGAACTGGCTGTAGAAGGAGATGGAAATGATGACTTAGGATGAAACTTGAAACAATTTCCTCCTTCTGATTTTGGCTGTCTAAAATTAAAGCTACCTGTCCTAGATTTCTTATTATGCTTCTCCTTTATCTTGATCTTTTGCTCCTCTATCTGCTGAGCATGGGTCATAAGTCTAGCTAAGGTCATGTCACTGTTTATCATGGTGGATCTGCACTCATTATCGATGCTGTCGTTCACCCCAAAAGTGAACTTACTCATCTTTGATCTACTGTCTGCAACCACATGAGGGGCATATCTAGATAATTGAGTAAACTTTAGAGAATACTCTTTCACCATCATATTTCCCTGCCTGAGGTTGATGAATTCAAGCACCTTAGCTTCTCTAAGATCTTGGGGAAAGAATTTATCTATGAATGCAGTGACAAACTCCTCCCACTCTATAGGACCTGCATCATCTGACCTTTCGGATTTCTACTTTTTGAACCAAGCATGAGCCACATCCTGCAACTAGTATGCGGTTAGCTCAGCACTCTCAATAGCAGTCACCCCCATGATTTTTATCACTTTATGGACTTGATCAATGAATTCCCGAGGGTCTTCATCTACCTTAGACCCGAGAAAGGTTAGAGGATTCATTCGGGTGAAGTCTCGAATTCTAGATGCAGCTGAATTGGACACTCGATTGGCCAAAATGACAACTGGTCATTCATTATGGGAAGCTACTAACTGATCAAGAGTTGTAAATGCGGTCCTAAACTCCGCATGAGAAACATGATTGCCCAAAGGTTCTTCGGGCTGAGGGGCTGACTAATTTCTTCTCTTGGGAGGCATATTCTAAAATAAAGAGAAGAAATAGATTAGACTGAGAGATTGACTTGAGGTTATGCTCACTGACATGACATGAATACTGAAAAAGGGGAAACTATTTGTAAAACATCTCATAGCCTCCTGCACATCAAAGTGGCGCACAAAACAGCTATGAACAAGACACTACTAGATGCAGCTTTCAGACTTCCTAGGACTCTATTGAACCTAGATCTGATACCAAGTTTGTAAATCACCGAGCCTGGTGCTCAAAATTCTACACAGTGCTCATGACCTCAAAGGACCACGAGCAAACCTATGACTGATATCTGTACCTGTATACTGTATAAGATAATATGATAATGTGGAAACATGCACTGAAAGGCGATAAGGTTCAATCATGAAAATAACTGGATAATATAACATAAGTGTGGGGTAATAAAATACCCAAAATAAAACTGAGAATACTGAAATCTGAAACATAAAAATCTGTATTTAGTCTATATTTAGACTGAAAGCCTCTACTGTCTGAATAATATGAATAAGGAGTTGATGGGACATGTCCCTAACTAACTCAAACTAAAAACTAATCAAAAGATAGTGAAGAAATAATCATGTACTCAAAGGATGAGGACTCATTGCTAAAACTATAAGTACTGGAATACTACTGCTGCTGTTGATCTGGAAGTCGTGTCTCTGAACCTATGGTGTAACATAAAAAGAAAAGCACCATAGCGTAAATACGTCAGTACAATAGAATGTACTGAGTATACGTGTGAGGTAGGCTATATGTAAGGGTTCGCATGCATGTGCAGTACTAATTGACTGGCTAATATGAATGTGAGAGTGTATACATGAATACATAGTAACTGAGATCGTGGAAACATGATATTGAATCGATAAACTGATGACATGAATTTACTGACATCTAACATAACTGATCATGGGATCTGATAACTTATATAATTGATAACATGAGTGACAGTGTCTGACAGTCCTAAATCTGATGGAGCTATCTGAGTTCCATACTATAACTAAGTTAACTGTGTCTAACAGTCCTAATAATCTGAAATCTAAAGAGCTATCTGAGTTCTTTTACTGAGACTAAAACTGTGAGAAGTAGTTATTTAACCGACATTCCCCACATGCACTATAATAGCTGAGCTGGGTTCCAATTTGTGCCATGATGGGAAGGGTGTCGATACCGCTCCACTCATAAGGATAATTATGGGTAACCCTCATCTGACAGTGTCCCCAAAAGAGAATGGTGGGGACCTCATATGACAGTGCTTATCCACCTTATCAACCCTCATCTGGCAGTGTAGATGTCTCAACCTATGCTGGATACATTATTCTGGAATGCAAGGATGACTACTAAGAATCACACCTTCATCTGGCAGTGTGTGTTCCCATCCTTGGGTTCACTCGGTGTTAATTTCTACTCCCATCTGAAGAGACTAAACCTGATTAGCTAACTGGACATGGACTGAGTTACTCACTTCCGTTGACTGACAGAATAGTACTGCTATCTAATAATTAACTGAGATCATGAGCTTTCTGAGATTTCCTTAGTCACATGACTAACTGAATTCTATGGAACATGGCTTGACTGAGGATAACGTGAAAACATGACTCTGGATCAAGGCACACAACTATATTTTTTGGGTACAAGTACCCCCAGGACTTGATGGAAAAAAACTGACACAACTATAACACTTCTTGATCATAGGAATAAAGTTCATAATGTACAATTCCATAAATAGGGGATTGCATGCTTCACATAGTTATCATATTCTTGTTCTTGGAAGGAAACACATAGAACATGTAAATACTCGCATAGTTTCAATATCCTAAAAAACTTCGTAGCATAACAATCAATGCATAACAACATTATAGAACTTGTGTTGAGTGATAAGGGTAGCATGGACTTGTCATTTGGGCACTACGTAGTCATGAAAACATGATTTCTATCATTTTGAGCATTTTATCGAACACCTTGCATGTACAACTTTGAGCATAGGTGTCTTTTATCAATTTAACAATCTAAAAATACCCAAATTCATAGTATTTCAATAAACAAACTCACATACTTCATGATAAGTCAGCAAGACATCATCTTGAAACATAAATGAAAACTATCAACATGAACATGATCGAATCACAACAAGAAAATCATAGTATGTTATTTAAAACATGATTCTTGGACTCCACAGATGTAGGGAATCCGTCGATGAACACTACGCATACCTTAGTTCATGATTTCGTGAAGATTGACGGTGAAATTTCCTTGAAATTGAATCTTCTATAAAAAACCTAGGGCTTGTTCTTGAGAGTTTTTGAGAGTACTTGAGTATAAGTTGCTAAAGTATGGCCAAATATCATTTATAACGCTTATATAGGGTGGAGAAATTGACCCTTTTAACCCTAGGACACGTCATTAATTTTTGAGAAAATTTCCCGATTTTCATCCTTGGCATGACGCGCCACTATCGTGCCAAGTCACTGGAAAGTGACAAATGGGAAATTGCATGGTGGCGCGACACGGAGCTATTGCGTGGTCACCTTTTCTTTGAACTGGAAGTTTGGCGCGATGTTCCACTATCATGGAGCAACACTTAAAATTGGCAATTGCCATTTGAGATATCTCCACGATGCGCTGGAGGCTCAGGTGACACACTGTCTCTCCAAAAAGGCTCTAACTCTTCGTCCGGGT
Organism: Capsicum pubescens; assembly: GCA_030864215.1. NCBI lineage: Eukaryota > Viridiplantae > Streptophyta > Magnoliopsida > Solanales > Solanaceae > Capsicum > Capsicum pubescens. Next base: position 98,480,930 of record CM061543.1, on the reverse strand, counting down.
GTCGGATTTGGGTGAATTATATATCGATGGGAAGCTTATTGAATATCCCATTGAAAAAAAAGTGAAATAATTGAAAATTCCTCTGTAATAATCATCATTCACTTTAGAACCTAATACTAGGCATTCTTGGGATGAATTTAGCTAGGAAGAAAATTTGGGGCATTACACATGCTCATCGCGATTATCATCGTGATGCGGCCTATCGCGGTGAGCTACTATTTTGAAAATTCAAATACAGTCCAATCCCCATTTGAAAATCTCAAAACTTACCCGAAACAAGCTATTTTCCAGCTTCTAAGTGATACAAGTACGTACTACGGGTTGGACTGATCTAGAAATGTTCGGGTATTACAATATCTTCCCCTGGGAACATTCATCCCTGAATAAGAATAATGAAGTTGAGATGATGATAACTGAGCTATAACAGGCATGCATAATTGAATGAATGCCTAAACTAATATATAAATGCAAGAACTATCGAATGAATGTCTATATAAAGCTGAAACTTGGAGTGAAAAGAGATGATCTGAGGAAACTAGTAACCTTGAAATGAATCCGCAATGAAAAGATGAGGGTATTTGGTCCACATATATTCTTATTCTTCCTAAGTTTCTCCCTCAACGGATTGATTCCACCAAAGAACTTTGACCAAGGGAACTTCTTTGTTCCTTAGTCGACAAACTTGATGATCAAGAATTTCAACTGAAACATCCTCATAGTAAATACTGTTCTGGACATCCACATTTTCTAAGGGGATAGCTACCGCTGGGTCACCAATACACTTTTTCAACCATGAAACATGGAACACTAGGTGCACCGAATCTAGATCTGAAGGCAATTCAAAATCATATGCTACCTTTCCAAAATAGCTGAGAATTCTGAAAGGACCGGCATATCGGGGACTAAGTTTCCCTTTTTTGCTGAACCTCTTCACTCCCTTCATGGGATAGATTTTTAAGTACACAAAATCACCAACCTCAAACTCGAGATCCTTTCTTCTCACATCTGTATATGATTTTTGCTGGCTTTAGGCTACCCTCAGCCTTTCCCTGATCAACTGAACTTTCTCGAATGCCAAGTCAGGTCCTACTTCTACGGCCTCACCCACTTCAAACCAACCAATTAGAGATCCACATCTCATACCATAAAGAGCCTCAAATGGAGCTATCTAAATATTGGAATGATAGCTATTATTATATGTAAATTCAATCAAGGGCAAGTGGTTATCCCAACTACCTTTAAATTCAACAACGCAGACTCTTAACATGTCTTCCAAAGTCAAAATGGTCCATTCTACTTGACCATCTGTCTGAAGGTGGAAGGCTGTACTGAGGTGGACTTGGGTACCGAGGCCCTTTTGGAATGCCTTCTAGAAGTGAGAGGTAAATTGGGCACCTCTATCTGAGATGATAGATAAGGGAACAATGTGTAACCTAGCCAACTCTCTGAGATAGAGTTTGGCATAGTCCTTGGCTGAATAAGAAGTATAGACTGTCAAGAAATGAGCTAATTTGGACATAGGGGATGCAATAGATGAAAAGCCTTCAATAAACTGACGGTAATTGCCATCCAAACTAAAGAAACTCCTGATATCTAATAGAGAGATAGATCTAGGAAAATTTTTCACTGCTTTGGTCTTTTGAGGATCAACTCTAGTGCCATCACCGGAAATAATATGACCAAGGAATACTACTGACGTTAGCCAAAATTTTTAGTTACTAAATTTGGAAAACAACTGATGGGTTCTAAGAGTTTGAAGTAAAATTATGAGGTGTTCTGCGTGATCATTCTCACTACGGGAATAGACAAGAATGCCATCGATGAAGACTATAACAAACATGTTCAAGTACTGCTTGAAAACTCGGTTTATCAAATCTATGAAAGTTGTTGGGTCATTTGTAAGACCAAAGGACATGACTAGAAATTCGAAGTGACATACCAGGTTTGGAAAGGTATTTTTGAAATGTCACATTCCCTGACTCTGAATTGATGATAGCCAGATCTGAGGACAATCTTAGAAAAGTAACTGGCACCCTGAAGTTGGTCAAATAAGTCATCAATTCTAGGAAGTGGATACTTATTTTTGCTGGTGACTTTGTTCAACTGATAGTAGATAATACACATTCTGAGAGAACTGTCTTTCTTACACATGAATAGAACTGGTGTGACCCATGGGGAGATTTTGGGTCTGATGAATCACTTATGTAAGAGATCCGTCAACTGTTCTTTTAGTTCTTTAAGTTTAGTTGTAGCCATTTTGTATGGAAAAATAGATATGGGCTGAGTATCTGGAAAAAGGTCTATTCCGAAGTTGATTTCCATTTTGGGAGGAACTCCGGGAATATCTTCAGGGAACACCTTTGGGAATTCCTTGACTACTGAAATTGACTCAAGGCTTAAAGTCTCTGAATTAGAGTCTTTGACTTAAACAAAATGGTAAATACACCCCTTGGATATCATCCTTCTCGCTCAAAGGTACGAAACAAGTTGACCCCTAAGAGCTGTAGTACTAACCCTCCATTTAAGGACTAGTTCATTTGGGAACTGAAAATTAACTATTCTATTTCTATAATCAAATGAAGAATTACATAAGTGGAGCCAATCTATGCCGAGAATGACATCAAAATTCATCATCTCTAACTCCACGAGATCAACTGAGGTAACTTTCTGAGATATTGTGACCCAACAGTTTCTGTATAACTGCTTGGCTCTAATGGAAACACCCACTAGAGTAGATACTGAAAAGGGATCTGCTAGAGTTTCGAGACTGACTCCGAAGTTAATGGCTATATATGGAGTTACAAAAGAAAGAGAAGCTCCAGGGACTAGTAAGGCATAAACATGTAAGTGAAATACCTAAAACGTACCATTAACTACGTCAGGAGAATTTTATTAATCTTAGTGGGAATAAAGAGCATATAATCTATTCGAACGCTGACCACTAGTAGCACTGGAAGTGGCACCCTACTGAGTTAGGCGATCGGATGGAACTGATGATTGATTGGACTGGCCCTATTGGCGCAACTCCTTACCTCTGTGAGAAACTACCCAACACTTCTGAATCTGATGGCCTGGCTTGCCACATCTGAAGTACACATCACTGCCCACTCTACACTTACCCTAATAGTGTCTACCATATTTCTAACATAGAGGATTCATACGGGCACTGTTAACACTGCCTTGGGACATAGAACCTACTGCCCTATACTGATTATCATTTATGAATTTGGGTACTGGGGAACTAGATAAAGAGGGTGTTGGGGCTGAAGACCTCTGAAGGAATTGGGGACGATTACCACCTGTTGACCTTGGCTGAATGAAATTAAAACTACCTGTCATAGCCCTCTTGTTCCCTCTCTCTTTCCTTAATATTCTACTCCTCGATCTGTTGAGCATGGATCATCAGTCTAGAAAATTTCATCTCCCTAATAATCATTATAGTCCTACACTCCTTGACCGCACTATCAGACACTCTAGACATAAACTTTCTCATCTTGGATCGGTTATCAGCTACTACATGAGGAGCATATCTAGCTAACTAAGTAAACTTGAGGGAATACTCCTTTACACTCATGCTGCCCTGCCTCAAGTTAATAAATTCTAACACCTTGGCCTCTAGCAACTTCAATAGGAAGAATCTGTCTAAGAAAGATATAGAAACTCTTCCCATTCCATATGCTCTGCATCAAAACACCTATCTACCTTTCACTGTTTAAACCACGTATGGGCCATATTTTTCAACTGATATGTAGCCAACTCAGCACTCTCACTAGATGTTATCCCCATAATATCCATTACCTTCTGAACTATATCTAAGAATTCCTGTAGATCTTCTTCAGACTTGGATCTCATAAAGAAAGGAGGATTCATTCGGGTGAAGTCCCAAATCCTAACTGCAGTAGTATTGGCCACGGGGTTGGCTTGAACAACAGTTGGCTGTTTATTTTGAGCTTTTACGGATTTGGCAAGAGTGGTGAACACATCCCTAAATTCTGTGTGAGAGACAAGTTTGTCCAGAGGATCTGGCTGGACAAGCAGAGGTACTGGCTGGTTTTCTACTCCTCTTCTGTTATTCTTTTTTAGTAGGCATGTTTATACATGGAAGGAAAAAATAAATTAGACTGCGAGTTTAACTTGAGCTCATGCTCACTCAAATGATATGAATACGGAAAGAAAGGAAACTTTTCCTAAACGCCTTGTAGCCTCCTGCCCATAAGTGTGGCGTGCTACACACCCTTGCATAAGACTTTACTTAACATGACTTTTAGACTTCCTAGGAATCTTTAAAACCTTAGTATTTTCTACCAAGTTTGTAACGCCCTGAGAGTACACCTTAGCGGTCACACGGTGCTTATAGTCCTGAGGGACCACAAGCTAACCTATGAGATGGTACCTACTGCGAGTACTGAATAACATAATCATAAATGCATAAGAATAACTAATATACCATAAGGTTTTAATATCTAAAACAAATACTAAATTATGAATCTAAAAAAATGACTATCAAAATCTGATAAGATAAAGAAAATCTGAATAACAGACTAACATGCCAACTGAAGTTTGAATACTAAATAACTAACTGTAATATCTGAAATCCTCTAAACTAACTGACTATGAGTTGATGGGAGAGGCCCCAACTAACTCCACTAACTACTGAACTAAAGAAATAAAGTAAAATAATTAGTCCTCAAAATATGAGGACTCATCACTGCTACTGTTGAGAGTCTGAGAAGTCTAAGAGCGATTCGGTAACTGAGCGTCAGAACCTATGATATAATACATCATAGCGCAAAAGAAAAGTATGCGATCAGTACTTTGAATGTACTGGTATGCTAAATGAGTTAGGCTGACATACATTGTTTCATGAACAGGAATAACAACTGTCTGAGTATAAATGTAAAACATGGAGTACTGAATAGAGAGAATGAAATCTATAGATACTAAAAATATGTGAAATCTATAAATACTGTGTATGCATGAAAGTCTATAAAAACTGAAGGTATGTGAAATCTATAGATATTGGGGATGTATGACGAAGCATATAACATGAACTAAATAAAAATTTGTAAACTAAAATACTAAAATAACTAATATCTGTATGCCTTGGTCAAGAAAATCTAAGATTAAACTATTGGTCTGATTACTGGATTGAGATTGTGGCAGGTATCGTCTAACCGACATGCCCTAATCTAAGCTAATCGAAGTCCAATCTGTAACCCCAGTTGGAAAGGTGTTAATACCATGCCACGGGTACTAATGCTGGCTATGTGAATCCACTAGACTGGTATATTGTATTATCTAAAAGGTAGAAGAGTGTCAAGCCTAATCTGACGGGTGACCCCTTGAGATAGTCAAGCCTATACTGACGGGTGACTTCTTATATCCTATGCTGGATACATAGTTCTGGAGTCTAGAGACTGCTATTAGTGACTCTGCCTATTTGATAAGGAAGCCACCATCCCTACACTCACTCGGTGTAAAATCCTACTCCCAACTGAATGACACTGAGTTACTCACTATTTTTGAGTTTACATGACTGATCTAGTAATGCTCATGATGTATTCTAAAGTTATTATGAAGATATTGAGATGATACTAATTAAACCTTTATGATTTTTTGGTATTTAATACCCTAGGACTCAAAAGCGATAATAGTAAAACAACACTAAAGCTTTGAGGTCATAGCATGAAGGCTTTTATTAAATAATTATTCTTATAAGCATTTTATCAAACACTTGATATGCATGGTGTATGTAGAGAATGGGAATTAGTTTAAAGCTTGTAGTAAAGCACAACTTCAACACCATTATCACAAGTCATGAATTAAATTAGTGGACAACAATATTCAAACATATGGAGTGTAGTAATAGACATCAATTTCACTAAAACATGGTATAGAACAAGATTCATGAAAATTCATGGTTTAATCATAATTTAAAATCAAGATAACTTAAAAAGATCATAATTTTACAATTTAAATTGGATACTCTTCATGGGTGAAAGGAACCAATGGATGAACATCTAACATACCTGAGTTCATGAATTTGAGAGGATTGATGGCGAGTTTTTCTTGAGATTTGATATTGTATTTGAGATCTAGGTTTTTAATGGAGAGAAATTTGATGAACAATGAGCATATTTTGCTCAATTTTAAGATTTATCTTCTGTTTACACAATTTGGGGGCTTGATGAAAGACAAGATTGCCCTTGGGATTTAAAATCTCACAATTGGAACACCGATTAAGGAATCACCATGACGCGGTGAGTGGGCCATTGTGATACCCACCACGACGTGGTGGAATCATGGTGACTCTCTAGATCATGACAATTTCTATTTTTGGGTTCAACGTAATACGGTGCAACCGCGGTGACCCTCTGGAAATTGACAAATGCCAAAATATCCTTCATCGCGATGTGATGATATGTTCATCGTGATACTCACCGCGATGTGGCCTAATTGCGGTGAGCAACTATTTTTCCAATTCGAATACGGTCCAATCCCCAGTCAAAAATCCCAAAACTTACCCAAAAGAAGTTATTTTCCAACTTCTAAGTGTTACAAGTACGTACTAAGGGTTGGACTGAGCTACAAAAATTTGGGGTATTACAACAACCCATGCTAAAGTTTTGAAGCACATGTTAAGCCTTGTTTCCTATCCCAACATGTGATATATCTAACGTACATAGATTTGATAATGTGCATTGGTTTTGAATGATTTTGAACTATTGGCCATGGCATTATGTTATCCTTACCCCTTGGTAGTATTCACCGCATTAAATGTCTTCAGATACTGTATCCACACGCGATGTAGGCATCATAGCTTCTTCTACTTTTCTTCTGCAGAGTTGGTCGATCAATTTGGTCTGTTAGTTCGTGGTGTTGTGGTGAAGTGGTGAGCTTCCATTCCTCAGAAGGCTTAGGTATTTCAACAAATTTCATTCTTATATTTGATTTGATAGTTACTTTCATTGCCATTAACAATAACATTTTCATTCTCTTTGTTATCTGTCAAAGTCGGGGACATGTACCGACTAAGACTGGTTTTGGTTCTTTATTTAGAAGGATTTGTTTGTATTACTGTAGATATTGGGTGGTGTTTTTTAGTTGTTTGGCCGGTCATCAGTCGCCGGTGATAGACTTGTTTTGATTTTATTTAAGCTTGTTGCATGCCATCTTGTTATATGTTTGGCATTCATCTGACATAAGGGGATATTTTGTTTGGTTTGATTAGGTGCAAGGGGTGATCTCCAGTCCAAGTGGGACTTGGGATACCCATCAAGGTCAGGCCTTAGTTCGGGTCTTGACAATAAATTTATATATTTTTCATTAGATTCCTTTATTCTGTAATATAATGTATTAAAGAGAGGTATAAACCCCTCTTCTTCTACTCTTCTCCCATTTTCCTCTCCATTATTGAAGGTAAGATTTTTTCATTGTTTTTCTTTATTTTGTTTGGTAAAATTATGATATCTTTCTTGGTATTCTTTGTTTGTTTAAAGCTTCTTCTCACTATTTTCTAATTTCTTCTCACTAATTTTTAATTTTTGATTTTTGAAATTAGGGTTTGCCATGGATGATGCAAAACTAGATTTGAATAACATTTGTTTAGACAAGGAAGATTCAATGTTGAATGCGGAGGTACGATGCAATCTTGGTTTCTTACTTCATTTGAAGACTTCTTGATCTGATAATAATCTGGGAAGAAGGTTTTGGTCTAGCCCATATTATGGATCAGACAAGTGTAACTTTTTTCTTTGGAGGGATGGTGTGGTTAATGAAGAATCTAAGTTCATTATTTCAAAGTTGGTGAAGAAAGAGGACATGAATGAACTATTGAAGACAATGAAGATGAAGAAAGAATTAGTTAGTTCTTACAGTGATAGGGAAATTATGGAGATGGAAGTTGAATCTGCATTCACTGAGATGGTAGAACAATCTAACTCATTTGTTTCAAAGAAAGACAAGGTGAAAAATATGCCAGAGAAGATAATTGAAGTAAAGAATATAGAGAGCTTTAATATTATTTTCATGGTGTGTATTTTCATGATGTGTGTTGCTATATGGATCAAAATAGCTAGTTGAAGTGTTTTGTATAGTGTTGTAATATGAATTTGTTGTTGGTAGTGTTCCCTTATTGTATGGTGGTTTGAACTTAATTTCGTTGAATGAAATACCCTATTTGAAATTGATTGTTGGTTTTGAGAACTTTTTGGTTTTGCTTATTTTGTTGAGCTAAATTTATCATTCCAAAATTGATAGAAACATCAAATAGCACCACAAAGGATAGATACAAATTTATATAAAACATTCAACTATAATGGCAAGTGAAGGAATTCTATACAAAATTAGTGCATAACTATTTAAGATGCAACTTTCAAGTGCAACATAAGCCAATACAAAATTACTGCACAAATGTCTGACATGCAACATTCTAGTGCATCATAAAAACTTCACAAAAAATTGCCTTGCAAAAGTAAATCACATTATTTGTCAAAATAACCTACCCAATTAACAATACAACATCAATTTTAATCTCAAAAACTACCAATATTTTAAAACTACTTCTATTGAGGCTTGGATTGTGAAGAAGCCATATTTTGCCTTTTGTTCATTCTCATCCTATCTCTCATCACTTTAAGTTGATTTCAAGTCACTATTTTTTTGTCCCTTCATTTTACTCCTATTTTTGGTTTGTAACCAAGGTCCCCTGTAAGATCAGCAGACCTTATAGGCCATGTAAAACCAGTATGTAGTATCATACTACTTGGCAACCCAGGCTGTAGACAAAGAAAAAAAGGAAGTTACACACATGTAAACCTCTATGACAATGTTAACTTAAGTTTTGCTGTCAGCATTTACATTATATGTTGTGAAACCATTTTCAGCAATCAAAACACCCATTCTAACTATCTTTGTGCTTTTACCAGTTACTCCTCTATTTCATGTACTAAATTGATCATGAAAAAGTGAAGTAGGTGGATTTGATGAAGCATGAATAGGTTAACAGGTGGATTTAGTGGAGCATGTAGTGTAACTTGTTTGATTTTCAAACCACTCATACAAAGATGTACTTCTTGCCACTCCTATGTCACCAAGAGATGTTTTTCTTGGTCTACCTATGACTTTTTTAGATTTTACAATTAGTGTTGCAGCCCTACCCCTTCTCTTGCCTCTTGTAGATCCTACAACATATTCAACACCCCTTTCCTTGCCTCTTGCAGCTTCTGTAATATGTGCAGCATCCCTTTTCCTGCCTTTTGCATTTTGGTGCAGCTCTTTCCATGACTCTTGTAGTAATTACAATTGGTTCATCAGGCCTTTCCCTATATGTAGGTGGTATTGGAACTTGTTCAGCCTGTGTTGTCTTTATTGGCCTTCTCTTAGGTCTAGGAGGTTCTTCAAAATTATCACTTGTTTCCCTTGGCCTTTCCCTAGGTCTATGAGGTGCATCAGTAGTAGTAGCAGTGTTTCTTGACTTCTCTGTAGGTCTTGAAGTACTTGGTACATCACTTGGTCTAAAAGAAACACCATTTGGTCCAATAAAATACATCAAAATAAGAGGTGAACCTGTTACATATTCAAAAATAATTAAACTACAAATAAATGATACAAGTCATTTAAAGTTACACACCCTTAAAAGACAACCTCTTTTATTGTGATTTTTTCCTTGACAGATGCTACAAGTCATAATAACCCCTATTATTTACATCTTTCCACACTTTTTGGTTAGACTAAACTCTCCATTCCTATTCTTCTTTGGCCTTCTAGGCATAGGTTTAATAACTGGTGGCTCCACATACAGATTTGTTGACTCTGGTCACATGGTCATGTTTGTCACTAGTTAAATGTAGTGACAGTAAGTCTTGTGATAAGTCTCCTTACTATAGTAACTATCAATAAAATCAATTGGTTCCAATTTCTTGTAAAGTATGCTGCAATCCCATGTGGACAGGGTATTCTCTTGAGCATCCAAGATCTATAGCTACATATACTATCCCTCATATCCACACTACGTACATATGGTCCATATGATATTTCAAATCCTCTTTCTCCATTAAAGTTAATATTATATCTCAGTGGATTTTCTGTGTTTTTTACTAATACTCCCAAAGCCATTGGAGATATATTAGTCAACCATGTTTCTGAAAACTTAGTGAATTCACCTAGTCTAGTCATTACCTTCACCCTTATCTCTTTTAGCATAGTAATAATTATTTTATGCCTTGGCACTAAGATCAAAGCAATAAATCTCTCAACCATGTTATTATCTATGCTATCACACTTGATGTCAGTTCTAAAGTACATTTTACACCAAGTTTGTACCTTGTAATGAAGTAAATTTAGAACAATATTTTTATCACCTAGCATGGCCATTTGGTTCAGATTTTTCTTCATTTCAGCTTCAAAGGTGTTTCTTTCACATTTCACAACTAATTCCTTCTTTGAAGACCTCTTCATTCCCCCACAATTGGTAAGAACGTGTCTTGCACACATTCTATGCTCCATATCTAGTAAAATCTCCATCAGTGTTGCTCTAAGACCTTGCAAATTAGGTCATAAAATTGAAAACAAACAAATTAAATATTCATAACTACACATAATATTCATTAAACATAACTAAATGAAGAAAAAATCATACCTTTTGCATATCTGAAATGATTGTGTAATCTATGCCATCCGTTGATCCCAAATCCTCTATCTACAATTTCACAAACCATGTCCAAGTGTTCTTATTCTCATACTCCCCACTACAGCCAAAACAATAGGAAATATTTGATTATTTCCATTTTTAGCCACAACAACCAACAACTATCCTTTTGTTAATCCCTTCAGGAAAAATCTATCTAAACCAATACATTTTATACAACCACCCAAAATAGCATTTTTACATGTATCAAAATAAATGTAGAAACTTTGAAAAATAAGTTTACCACTATCATCAAAATCATCAACTTTCACAACACATATGGAACCAGGATTGGACCTCAACATTTCATCTCTATAGTCAAATATTCTTCCAAACTCCTTCACATTATTACCCATTAAATCTTGAAGTATTCTACCTCTAGCTCTCGTAGAAGTAATTTTTCCAACATGTATCCCCAGTTCTTTTCTAATTAATTGTTGGAATTGAAATATCCTCATGTTTGGCTGCTCAGTGATTCTATCTTTGAAATGCTTGTGCAAGAATCTAAAATTACACATAACATTTCTATTGGTTTTGATACACCTATGCTTAAGATTGTAGGTTTTAATTTGAAAATCATTGCTAGACTTGTTAGGACTTGCATATAATAGCCAACACCCTTCCCTACATTTGACCCAACCTTTTTGCACTTATTAATATACTTTTCTAATTGAACACCTCTTTGAATTGCATATTTTTTAACATCTCTAAACTTAGTCGCATCCCCAAAAACCATGCTCAGTTACAACACAACTTGTTTAGAAAATTTATCATACACTACCTTTCTACTACTTATCCTCCCTAACCCATCTTCTGAATCAAATTCCACACTGTGTTCATTATAACTACAATACACAGGCTCTTCCTTAGCAACTTTACTTTTTAAACTTTTATTAACATCTTTTGTCTCATTAAACCCTAAATCTTGACAAACTTTACTAAGAGGAACTTCTTCAGGGTCATTAGGTATTATTTTTATTTTCTTCCTCCTCTGGTATCTGCTTCTTTCAGCCCTCAAGTTTATTTCCTCCTCATGCACATCACTTTCAAATTCAACACCATCTTCAACAAATAAATCTTGATGTCTGAATCTGACCTATTTTTAGTTGAGTGATCAGAAGCATCAATAATTGCTGCCTCAGCAGTACCTGCAGTCTCAGCAGTAGATGAGGCCTCACCAGAAGATGCAACAACTTGATTAGTTAATGGTTGAGTAGGTGCAGTCTCATTTTCAAGTTCAACATATCCAGCAATAGTTGATGCTTTATTAAAATGGCCACCCTCACCCACTTTATCAACAACCCATCCCCTTCATGGACCCGCTTGTCCCTTTCTTTAAAATAAACAAAAGATTCCTCATTGGTACTAGTCTATTCCAGTAAAACAATGGGACCATTAACTTGATCAAGTTGATCAACCATGTGACAAACGTACACCTCAATAATAAAATGTGTAACTTGTTGTACTATACCCTAAATCTTTTAAAAAGATGTTAGCTCAAAATCAGATAACTTTTTCACGTCCACATAAAAAATATTTGTGACTTCACCACCCTCGTATTCTGGTTTTAGACTCATACTATTCAAAACCCACCATGATAATATCTTAGAGTTATATATGTAAAATCACCCATTCCTGAAATTTAGTCACATTCACAATGAATGAAATTTAGGGAAAAATTGATTATTCAAATATATTATAATCATTCATACTAGAAGAATCAATTTAGATTACGAAAAAACCCTAATTTATTGATAAAATAAGAATGATTTAGACTAGAAAAAGCTCTATTTTTGACAAACTATGAAAGTTCAAATGACACAATCAAGACTACTGAACACTAACCCTAAAAAAATTATCATAAAGTTTAAATTTTAACTTTAGCCATCATAAAAAACCAAACTAAACTTCAAGACTTGTTGAACATTAGCACTTTCACAGCTCCACAATACGAAATCACACCTCCAAGTACACTAGAAGACTTGTTATTGTTGATCTTGCAAGCAAGAATTTTTTAAAGAGTAGTGAAAGTGAGAAATAAGGAAGAGGAATGAAAGAAATCGATGAAAATGTCTGAAAATGAATACAGAGAAGAGAAAAGGTCACTTATTTGTTGAATAATTATTTATCTTTTATTAAATGTATGGATAATCAGGATTTAAGTATAATTAAGAAATATAAATTCTTTTATTAATCAACCTTTGATGGACTGACTATGTGGTCCAAGTGGGCAAATATACACCATTTAAATACGGTAAAACAAGTCCAGGGTGGTCATAGGATCCCCGCAAAGTTCAGGATGTATAACTATAAATTTTGGCATAGTAAAGGTACTTTTGTACCTTTTCACCAACATTTAATAATCGTGTAAATACAGAACTTAAAATAATTACTTATTCATTATTTGGAGTTTGAACTTATGAAGTTATAGTAATATTTTTTTGGGAACATGTTTTGAGATTGATAAATTAAAATGTGTCCTCGAGTTTGAACTCCAAAACTCAACTTAAGGACACATGTTTGAACTTACATAGAGTAATTTTTTTAAGATAAAAAGTATTCTTAAAGAGGAACATGATAATTCACTATTACACTAACTATTATGGAGCAAAATTAAATGTAATGAACATATTTCACTATTGATAATAAAAGTCAAAATTACGTTGGCATTGACACACTAAAACACATTTTAAAAAATAAGATAAAGAAAAAACGAACCACATTATATATGTGCACTATAATATATCACAACAATTTGTAATAATTTAACAATAATAAAAAGAATTATTATAAAGTAAAAGATGACAAACTAAAAGTTGTAGTAAAAGTTATTAATGATAAATCTATTGTCAACCCTTTAAAAAGAAAAAATAATACTGATAGAGTATTAGACCTACTGATTACTTATTCAAGCTTAATAGTTTTCTATCAATACAACAGGCTACCTAATGTGTTTCAACTAAGCTAAAATAGTAAGTAAATGAGACAATGATTTTCACATGGAAAACACCCGGCTCAAAAGGTGTATAATAAACCTCAACCTGTACCTCTATAGGATTTACACCCAAACTTCACTTAAAAACTTTGAACCTCGACAAATAGAAAATTACAAGACTTATGTAATCTAGGAATTATAAACTCTAATTCCTACTTTTACAAAACACATTAACCACCCAAGGTATGTGTTCTTAAGTTTTTGAGTTCCCCAACTTGAAGACAGTGATCCTAGATAAGTTTATACTTCACCAAGACTAGAATTACATAAACATTACAACTCAAGAATAAACCTAATACATAGAATCTAAGACACTTCATCTTCTAAGCAATAGTAATAGGTTCGACTACGTGTTTCTTCAATCTTGAAATTGCCAAGTCAATTTTCCAATTGCCTTTTCTTTGTAAGTGAGTAAGTGACTATGTGAGTGCACTACCTCTATTTAACAACAACTCTTTAAAGAGTCCTTCAACAGATAAGTATTCTATCTTGAGTAAAGCTCTTAACTCTATAGAGTTTGTTGTGAAGTTCCTACTTTGATTTGACCATCCTTATCCTCAAGTGTTGTAATCCAACTCAAATTCTTCTTTAACCAACATGATCAACACTTTGAGTTTATCAACTTCAATAGCTTATCCATTTCTAAAATCAAGTGTTTTTGTCTTCATATACCAGTGGACTTTTATCACCTTGACTCTTCATATCAGTGGACCACTTCAACTAAAATATTTCAGCTATCATGTAGATCACCAAAATTTTACATACTCAAACAAATACCTTACCTTATACATAACTTTGTAGTCAAGTCAAAAGTTGTAGCAATATCTCAAACTAGAAAACAATCATAAAATTCTTCACTGGAAAAATAGCACAATTAAATTTTATGAGATCAAGGACACACGTGACCGATTTAATTTGCTAGATTGGTTGATTAAAGTATTTCAAAAATCATGATAGTAACATAAAAATGCAGTAGATGAGCATGCAAATAAAGTAAAGTTGAGTAAAGTAAAATAAAGAAAAACAATGAGTTTGAAAGCCTGGTGGAATGTAAAATGAAACATTTAAGGGTATCCTTGTGTAGTTGTGTTCACAAATATTTTTCTGCAACAATAAATTAAGCTTGGAAAGTATAACAGTCAATAATAAAGAGAGAAAGATTCAAATATAAGGAAAAAAGTACTACTATTGTATTGATTGGGAATCAAAATACTTTAGAATTATAAGCTATTTCTAAGTGACAAAAGACTAGACGTCTGCCAATGAGAGAACTCTATTCATGTAACGACCCGAAATCACCTCCCGAAATGTTACACGGTGCTTAAGGCTACAAGTAGCTCCAAGCTAAACCTTTGAGCCTGTTACTACTTATAATAACTCATTTCAAAATAAAATAAACAAAACAATGGCATTGTCATATCAAAAGATAGGAAATACTAAGAAAATACTCAGTCTAAACAACCACAATACTGGAAACCTCAACATAACAATAATCTGATGACTAGTCTAACAAAGCCTCTACTATTCCATGAACTAGAGAGCTATTGGGACAGGTCCCCAACTGACTCAAACTGAACTGAAAGCAATAACATAATGTAACACCTTAATTTTTTAAATCGGAACGCTACACGGTGCTTATGACCTTGAGAGACCACAAGCTAACCCATGACTGATATCTTTACCTGTAACTGCAATATGTAACATTGTAATGTGGAAAACATGAACAATAGGCCATAAGGTTAAACTAAATAAAGAATATGATAAAACATGACATCCATATGGGGTAATGAATACCCAAAATAATTGAAATCTCAATCAAATCTGAACTAAATCTGAAAGCCTCTAAGTAATATCTCAATAAGGAGTTGATGAAATAAGTCTCCAACTAACTCTGACTAACAAAACTAAACTAAAAGAATGAATGAAATAAAATAATATCATCCTCGAATGGAAGAGGACTCACTGCAACTTTGCGACCGAAATGCTACCGCTACTGCTGATCTGGAGCTCGTGTCTCAGAACCTAAGGTGTAACATAAAAGAAAGCACCATAGCGTAAATGCATCAGTACAACTGGGAGTACTGAGTATACGAGTGAATTAGGCTAAATGAAAAAGGGTTTACATACATGAACATTGCTAACTGACTGACTGATATGAACGTGAGAGTGCAAATATGCATACATAGTAGCTACAATCGTGAATGCATGATAGACAGATCTATACGCTAATACATAGTTTACTGATAACTAATACGACTGCTACTGTAATTCTGATAACATGGATAATTGTGTCTGACAGTCCTGAATCTGCTGGAACTATTTGTGTTCCATTCTGTAACTGAATTAACTGTATCTAACAGTCCTGGTATACTAAAATTTGAAGAACTATCTGAGTTCTCTTACAGAAACTAAGGCTGAAATTGTGGGAGGTAGCTATCTAACCGACATGCCCTAATAATGCATAAAGCTAAGTTGGGGTCGAATCTCTGCCCCGACTGAAGGGGTGTCAATACCACGCCACTGGTAAGGACAGTTGTGAGTGACCCTTATCTGGCAAATACTCAAAATGAGAATGGTGGGAACCCTAAATTGATAGGTGAAGCCACCTCATCAACCCTAATCTGACCGGTTGAGATGTCTCAATCTACGTTGGCTACATAGTTCCGAAACACAAGGATGACTGCTAAGAATCACACACTAAAACTGACAGGTGAATTCCCATCCTTGGATTCGCTCGGTGCTAATTACTACTCCCATCTGAACAGACTGAACATGATTTAACTAATTGTACGTAGACTGAGCTTACTGAATTTCATTGACTGACGGAATACTACTGCTATCTAATAATGGACTAAGATCATGCGGTTCCTGAGATTTCCTGAGTCACATGACTGACTGAATTCTATAGATCATGACTTAACTGAGAGTATCCTGATAACATGACATGGCTCTAGGCACACAACTATATTTTTAGGTCACAAGTACCCCCAGGACTCGATGGAAAGAAATTGACGCACATGACTGTCTTGAATACGTGACCAACATCAACAATCCATAATATAATAACTTGGGGAATTCCATGAAGTACATGGATATCATACATTTTGTACATAAGTAGGATTTGCAAGTGTAACACCCCGATTCGCTGAACCGAAATGCTACACGATGCTCATGACCCCGAGGGACCACAAGCTAACCCATGACTAATATCTGTACCTGTATACTACATATCTTCATATAATAATGCGGAATACACAGAACTATAAGGCCATAAGGTTCAACTGAATACAATCATATGGGTGAAAATATCCAAAACAACTCAATCTGAACGTAAATCTGAACATAAATCCGAAAGCCACTAAACTATCTGAATAAGGAGTTGAAGGAACATGTCTCCAACTAACTCCGTAAAACTGAACTGAAGAAATAAATAAACGAATCAAATCATATTGTCCTCGAATCAATGAGGACTCACTGTATCTTTGCGACTGGAATGCTACCGCTACTGCTGGGCTGGAGCTCGTGTCTCGGAACCTATGGTATAACATGAAAAGAAAGCACCATAGTGGAAATGTGTCAGTACAACTAGAGTACTGAGTATATGAGGAAGGTAGGCTAAACATAAAGGGTTTCACGCATGAACAACACTGACTGACTAATATGAACGTGGGAGTGAAAACACACATATATAGAAACTGGGACCGTGAATACGTGATAGCATGACCTGTAAGATAATACATGGTTTACTGATAACTATCATGACTGATACTGAAACTAAAAACATGGACGACTGTATCTGACAGTCTTGTATATACTGAAATCTGAAGAACGCCCTGAGTTCTTTTATTGAGACTGATACTGAAACTGTGGGAAGTAGTGTTTAACCGACATGCCCCATGTATGCCGTTATGGTTAAGCTGTGGTCCAATCTCTGGCCCGACTTAAGGGGTACCAATACCGTGCCACGGGTAAGGACAGCCTGTGAGTGACCCTTCTCTGGAGGGTACTCAATGAGAACGGTGTAAACCCTAAACTGACGAGTTAAGCTACCTCATCAACCCTAATCTGATGGGTTAATATGTCTTAACCTACATTGTCTACGTAGTTCTGGAACACAAGGATGACTACTAAGAATCACTCCCTGAACTGGCGGGTGAGTTCCCATCCTTGGGTTCACTTGGTACTAACCTCTACTCCCATATGGAGGGACTGGACATGAATAACTAACTGTACATGACTTAATCTTACTGAATTCCATTGACTGGCAGAATGTTACTGATATCTGACAACTGACTAAGATCATGAGGTTTTCCTGAGTCACATGACTGACTGAAGTCTATGGAATCATAGCTTGAGTTTAGATATCATGAAACATGACATGGCTCTTGGCACACAACTATAGTTTTCGGGTACAAGTACCCCCAGGACTCGATGGAAGGACACTGACACACATGACTGACTTGATCATAAGAGTAGAGTCCATAGTTTATAATATCATAAGGAAGGATCTGATACTATGCATGGTTATCAACATTGTATTGCATGGAAAGGATTTTATATCACATGGAAGTACTTGCACAATCTTAATATCATGTTCATTGCATAATCATATTGGCAACACATACCAATAGCATGAAAGTTCATGTGGATTGCATGGTTATCATACATCTTGTTCATAAGTAGGATTTGCAAGTAAACATAGCATAATCTCATAAGAATAGTTCATGAGTATTCCAACAATATTTACAAGGCACATTATCAACATAGAAGTCATTGGAACATAAGGGAATATCATGAATCCTTCACTAAGTCACAATTTAGCTATATTGCATGATTTCTAGTTTCTTAGGCATTTTATGAAACACCTTATATGCTCATCTTAAAAATAGGTGAAATCATCAAATTATACATCATGAAAAACCAAATTTATATGTTTCCAACTCATATGATATCATGAAATTCAAAAAAACATATAAAGATTCCATCTTGTGAATCACCCAATATCAAAAACATGATCATCAACACCCAACTATATAGAAATCATACTTTATAATGAAAAAGAGGGTTTTTGAGCTTTATGGATTAAAGGGATCCATAAATCAACTCACGCATACCTTAGAAGGAAGATTCTTGATGATTGACGGAGGAATTTTCTTGAAATCGGATCTTCAAGCTTAATTATGCAACCTAGTTGTTTTTCTCTTTTAGTTTTCTTGGATGATGAGCTTTGATATAATAATAGGGTTTTAATATGATTAGAAGCTATATATTTCATAGGGTTAAGTTTAGGGACGTGTAAGGAGTGTTAAAAGACTTAATTACCCTTAAAATAACTCAAAACGGAGTGTTTTTGGCACCTGGAACTGATTTAGGAGGCACCCAAGTGATTGCCTAAGCTAGGTTGGGTGGCGCCTAACCAATCGCCTATGCTTGGGTTGGGAGGCGCCTAACCAATCTCCTATGCTTGGGTTGGGCGGCGCCTAACCAATCGCCTATGCTTACTGTCTCTCACGAAAATGGGCATAACTTTTTGCTCGGGTATTGGATTAAGGCAAAATTGGTATCATTGGAAAGATAATTCGATTCTCTAAAATTTGGTGGTTCTAAATCATCAAAAATAACACAATAACATTGAGGTAAACTCTTTCAAAGATGATCCTTTCAAAATCGAACACTACAACTTGATGGATTCAAAAACTCTTAGCTTGTATTACCTTAAGTGACTCATATGATTATGCTTAATGCATCATAAGCTATCCTATCACTAGGATATTCATTGTAAGTCATGTAATCAAGTATTAATCATAGGATAGGAGATTTCATACGTAGAAATACTTATTCACTTCCTATCTTAGAAACATGCGAGGTATTACAATATCTCCCACTTTGGAATATTTGTCCTCGAATGAGAATTTACTGAGAAGGGATACAAGACAATAGAACTTGAACTGAAACTTGATCTCATGAATGACATGCTAAACATTCTTAGCTCGTGCATATCTGATGCACGGACAACTGACACATGAATGCATGACTGAGTATGAAACGGTTAATAGGTACCAAGTTTATACTAGAAACATGAACGTGAAACTGAATAAGATTAAGGAGAACAGTTACCTTGAGCTTGATCTGAATTGGCGGGGAAGAGGTGAGGATACTTGGTACATATATCTGTTTCTTCTTCCGAAGTAGCTCCCTCATGAGACTGATTTCGCCAAAGAACCTTGACTAGAGGGACTTCTTTGTTCCTCAATCTACGAGTTCGATAATCTAAAATTTTGACTGGAATATCTTCATAGGAGAGGCTGTTCTGAATGTCTATGCTCTAAATAGGGACAATTACTGCTGGGTTACCTATGAACTTCTTTAGCAAAGAGACATGGAAGACTGGATGGACTGAGGCTAGATTTGAAGGAAACTCAAGCTCATAAGCTACCTTGCCAAAGCGACAAAGAATTCTGAAGGGACCGACATATTGGGGACTGAATTTCCCTTTCTTTCCGAACCTCTTCACTCCCTTCATGGGAGAGATATTAAGATAGACATAGTCATTGACCTTGAACTTGAGATCCTTTCTACGAACATCTGCATAGGACTTCTGTCGGCTCTGAGCATCCCGAAGTCTCTCTCTTATCAACTGAACTTTCTCCAAGGCGTCGAATACTAAGTCAGGACCTATGATTGAGGCCTCACTAACTTTGAACCAACCAATAGGAGATCTACATCTCCTACCAAAGAGAGCTTCGAATGGAGCCATATGAATACTAAAATGATAGCTATTGTTGTATGCAAACTCAATCAAAGGCAAGTGGTCGTCCAAACTTCCCTTGAAGTCAATTTCATATGCCCTTAGCATATCTTCAAGCGTCTGAATGGTCCTCTCTGCTTGACCATCTGTCTGAGGATGAAATGATGTGCTGAGATGGACTTGGGTACCGAGACCCCTTTGGAACGCTTTCCAAAAGTTAGAAGTGAACTGGGTACCTCTGTCTGAGATAATAGATAGTGGAACACCGTGTAACATGAATAACTTCCTGATATAGAGTTTGGCATAATCCTCGATGGAATAAGAAGTACGAACAGGAAGGAAGTGAGCTGAGTTGGTCATTCTATCTATAATGACCCAAACCGAATCATGCTGATGATGAGTTCTAGGCAAACTCATCACGAAGTCCATGTTAACTTCTTCCCACTTCCAAGTCGAAATGGTGAACTATTGAATGGAACCACTAGGTTTCTGATGCTCTATGTTAACCTGCTGACATGTAGAGCACTTAGCCACAAACTCTGTAATATCTCTCTTCATCCCACTCCACCAATAGATCTCCCGCATGTCGCGGTACATCTTAGTGGCCCCTGGATGAATAGAGTATCGCGCACCATGCGCTTCTGCAAGTATTCACTGCCTCAATTCATCTACACCTGTAACACATAGACGACCCTGACAACGAAGAACACCATCTCTCCCTTGGGAGAAAACCTCAACTTTCTGATTCTGAACTGACTCTTTGAGCTTGACAAGGCTAGGATCCCTATCTTGTTTCTCTTTCACCTCGGAAACTAGAGATGACTCTGAACTACTATGAACACATACACCACCCTCTGAATAATCTACTAAGTGGACGCCTAGTCTGGAAAACAGATGGATCTCCTGAGCCATTTTTTCTTACTATCCTCAACGTGAGAAATAGTACCCATGGAGAGTCGACTGAGAGCGTCGGCCACAACATTGGCCTTGCCCGAATGATAAAGAACACTCATGTTGTAATCCTTCAAGAGCTCTAACCACCTTCTCTGGCGAAGATTGAAATCTTTATTGGAAAAGACATAATGGAGGCTTTTATGGTCTGTGAAGACATCTACATGAACTCCATAGAGATAATGCCTCCAAATCTTCAAGGCAAAAACCACCGCTGCTAACTCAAGATCATGAGTAGGATAATTCTTCTCATGTGGCTTTAACTGTCTGGAGGCGTAGGCTATGACCTTACAATGCTGTATGAGAACACAACCTAAACCCACTCTGGATGCATCACAATAGACTAAAAAACCATCTGAACCATTTGGAATAGCTAGAATTGGAGCAGGGGTAAGTCGAGTCTTTAACTCTTGAAAGCTCTTCTCGCATAAATCTGACCACTGAAACTTAATCTTCTTCTGAGTCAATCTGGACATGGGAGATGCAATATCAGAAAATCCCTTGACAAATCGTCTGTAATAGCCAGCCAAACCCAAGAAACTCCTAATATCTGATGGAGATACGGGTCTGGCCCAGTTTCTTACTGCCTCGGTTTTCTGAGAATATACTCTAATTCTATCACCAAAAACAATATGGCCAAGGAATGCTACTGATCTTTGCCAAAATTCACACTTGCTGAACTTAGCAAATAATTGGTGATCCCTGAGAGTCTGAAGAACAATCCTGAGATAGTATGCATGATCACGCTCTATGCGAGAATAGACCAGAATATCATCTATGAAGACTATGACAAACATGTCCAAGTACTGCTTAAACACACGGTTCATCAAATCCATAAAATTTGCAGGGGCATTGGTAAGACCAAATGACATGACTAAAAATTCGAAGTGACCATACCGAGTACGAAAAGCTGTGTTCGAAATGTCACATTCTCTAACTCTGAGCTGATGATAGCCTGATCTGAGGTCTATCTTGGAGAAGTAACTGGCACCCTGAAGTTTGTCGAATATATCATCAATACTGATAAGAGGATATCTGTTCTTGACTGTGACCTTGTTGAGTTGACGATAATCAATACACATCCAGAGAGAACCATCTTTCTTGCGCACGAATAATACTGGCGCACCCCATGGGGAAATGCTGGGTCTGATGAATCCCTTATCTAAGAGATCCTTCAACTGATCTTTCAGCTCCTTGAGTTCTACTGGTTCCATTTTTTATGGAGGAATAGAAATAGGTTGACTATCCGGAAGAAGGTCTATGCCAAAGTCTATTTCCCTTTCGGGAGAAATGCCTGGAAGATCTTCGGAAAGACATCTGAGTATTCATTAACAACAGGGACTGTTTCGAGGCTGGGATATATAGAGGTGGAATCTTTAACATGCACGAGATGATACATACATCCCTTAGAAATCATTTTCATTACCCGAAGGTAGGAAATACGTTGACCCCTGAATGCTGAAATGCTACCCTTCCACTCTAGGATGGGCTCATTCGGGAACTGAAACTGAACTATCCTATTTCTGTAGTCAACTATGGCATAGCAATAATAAAGCCAATCCATGCCGAGAATGACATCAAAATCAGTCATCTCTAACTCTACTAAATCTGCTGACGGGGATTTCTGAGATATCATAACCGGGCAGTTCCTGTATACCCACCGGGCTATGATGGTTTTACCCACTGGGGTAGAGACTGAGAAGGGCTCTGCTAGGACTTTGAGACTGATTCCAAAATCGCCTGCTATGTATGGAGTAACAAAAGACAAAGATGCACCTGGGTCTAGCAAATCATAAACATGAACATGGAGAATCTGTAACGTACCAGTAATGACATCAGGAGAATTTTCCTGATCCTGCTGGGAATGAAGAGCATAGAGTCTGTTTGGGCATTGCCCACTAGTAGCACTAGAATTGGCACCCTTCTTGTTCAGGCGACTGGACTGAGCTATAGAATGATTTTACTAACCCTGAAGACTTGACTGCAGACACTCCCTAATCCTGTGGCCTAGCTTCCCACAACCAAAACAGACATCACTACCGGCTCTACAAATGCCCTTATGGTTCTTACCATAAGTTTGACAAAAGGGATTCGTTCGGGCACTGCTAACGCTGCCCTGAGATTTAGAGCCTGGTTCTTTGTCTCTATTGCCATCTCTAAACTTTGGTACTAGAGCGCTGGCAGAGGAAGGATTTAGAATGGCTGACTTGGAGAAAAACTGTGAACGGTTTCCTCCATCTGACTTGGGGTGAGCAAAGTTAAAATTACCTGACCTTCCTCTCTTGTTCTGCCTCTCCCTAGTCTTAAACTTCTGCTCTTGTACTTGCTGGTAATGGGCCATGAGTCTGGATAAGGTCATATCACCGATCAGTATCGCAAACCTACACTCATTTACCACGCTATTGTTGACCCCTGACACGAACTTGCTCATCTTAGCCCTATTGTCTGCAACCACATGAGGAGCGTACCTATATAGATGAGTAAATCTGAGAGACTACTCCCTAATCGTAATATTCCCCTGCCTGAGGTTGATGAACTTAAGAACTTTGTCTTTCCTCAGCTCTTGGGGAAAGAATCTATCTAAGAAGGCTGTGACAAATTCCTCCCACTCGATAGGGCCTGTATCATCTAACCTCTCAGACTTCCACTGTTTGTACCAATCATGAGCAACATCCTGTAACTGGTAGGTGGCTAACTCAGCACTCTCAATAGAAGTAACACCCATGATGTCAATGACCTTCAGGACTTGGTCAATGAACTCCTGAGGGTCCTCATCAGACTTAGACCCATGGAAAGATGGAGGGTTCATCCGGGTGAAGTCCCGAACCCTAGCTTCTTTGGGATTGGCCAATGGATTGGTCAGAATGAGTGGTGGCCACTCAGTCTGTGCGGCCATGGACTGAGAAAGTGTGGTAAATGTGGCTCTAAACTCCGCATGGGAAACATGTTCGCCCAAAGGATCTTCGGGCTGAGGAGCTGGCTGGTTTCTTCTCTTTGGGGCCATGGTCTGAAATAATAGAAGAATGGATTAGACTGAGAGTTGAACTTGTGATTATGCTCACTAGCATGACATGAATAATGAAGAAAGGGGACTATTCCTAAAACATCTTATAGCCTCCAGCACATAAATGTGGCGCACAACATACCCATGTACAAGACTCTACTAGATACGGCTTTCAGACATCCTAGGACTCTATTGAAACTTAGGCTCTGATACCAAGTTTGTAACACCGCGATTCGCTGAACCAGAATGCTACACGGTGCTCATGACCCTGAGGGACCACAAGCTAACCCATGACAAATATCTGTACCTATATACTGCAAATCATGATATAATAATGCGGAATACATAGAACTGTAAGGCCATAAGGTTCAACTGAATACAATCATGTGGGTGAAAATACCCAAAACAACTCAATTTGAACGTAAATTTTAACATAAATCTGAAAGCCTCTAAACTATCTGAATAAGGAGTTGAAGGAACATGTCTTCAAATAACTCCGTAAAACTGAACTGAAGAAATAAATAAATAAATCAAATCATATTATCCTCGAATCAATGAGGACTCACTATGTCTCTGCGACTAGAATGCTACCGCTACTGCTGAGCTAGAGCTCGTGTCTCGGAACCTATGGTGTAACATGAAAAGAAAGAACCATAGCGCAAATGCGTCAGTACAACTGGAGTACTGAGTATACGAGGAAGTTAGGCTGAACATAAAGGGTTTCATCATGAACAACACTAACTGACTAATATGAACATGGGAGTGCAAACACATATATATAGAAACTGGGACCGTGAATACGTGATAGCATGACCTGTAAGCTAATACATGGTTTACTGATAACTTTCATGATTGATACTGAAACTGATAACATGGACGACTATGTCTGACCGTCCTGTATATACTAAAATTTGAAGAACACCCTGAGTTCTTTAACTGAGATTGATACTAAAACTGTGGGAAGTAGTGTTTAACCAACATTCCCCATGTATGCCGTTATGGCTAAGCTGGGGTCCAATCTCTGCCCCGACTGGAGGGGTGTCAATACCATGCCACAGGTAAGGACAGCCTGTGAGTGACCCTTATCTGGCGGGTACTCAATGATAACTATGGAAACCCTAAACTGACGGGTTAAGCCACCTCATCAACCCCAATCTGACGGGTTAAGATGTCTCAACCTATGCTGGCTACGTAGTTTTGGAACACAAGGATGAATACTAAGAATCACACCCTGAACTGGCGGGTGAGTTCCCATCCTTGGGTTCACTCGGTGCTAACCTCTACTCCCATCTAGAGGGACTCGACATGAATAACTGACTGTACATGACTTAATCTTACTGAATTCCGTTGACTGGCGGAATGTTACTGATATCTAACAACTGACTAAGATCATAAGGTTTTCTTGAGTCACATGACTAATTGAAGTCTATGTAATTATAGCTTGAGTTCGGATATCATGAAATATGACATGGATCTAGGCACACAGCTATAGTTTTCAGGTATAAGTACCCTCATGACTTGATGGAAGGACACTGACACACATGACTGACTTGATCATAAGAGTAGAGTCCATAGTTTATAATATCATAAGTAGGGATTTAATACTAAGCATGCTTATCAATAATGTATTGCATGGAAAGGATTTCATATCACATGGAAGTACTTGCACAATCTTAATAACATGTTCACTACATAATCATATTGGCAACACATACCAATAGCATGGAAGTTTATGTGGATTGCATGGTTATCATACATCTTGTTCATAAGTAGGATTTGCAAGTAAACATAGCATAATCTCATAAGAATAGTTCATGAGTATTCCAACAACATTTACAAGGCACATTATCAACATAGAAGTCATTGGAACGTAAGGGCATATCATGAATCCTTCACTTAGTCACAATTTAGCTATATTGCACGATTTCTAGTTTCTTAGGCATTTTATCAAACACCTTACATGAACATCTTAAGAATAGGTGAAATCATCAAATTATACATCATGAACAACCAAATTTACATGTTTCCAACTCATATGATATCATGAAATTCAAAAAAAACATATAAAGATTCCATCTGGGGAATCTCCCAATATCAACAACATGATCATCAACACCCAACAATATAGAAATCATAATTTATAATCAAAAATAGGGTTTTTTAGATTTATGGATGAAAGGGATCCATAAATCAACTCACGCATACCTTAGAAGGAAGATTCTTGATGATTGACGGAGGAATTTCCTTGAAATCGGATCTTCAAGCTTAATTATGCAACCCTAGTTGTTTTATCTTTTAGTTCTCTTGGATGATGAGCTTTGAGATTATAATAGGGTTGTAATATTATTAGAAGTTATATATTTTGTAGGGTTAAGTTTAGGGACGTGTAAGGAGTGTTAAAAGACTTAATTACCCTTAAAATAACTCAAAATGGAGTGTTTTTGGCACCTGAAACTGACTTAGGCAGCGCCCAAGTAATTGCCTAACTAGGTTGGGCGGCGCCTAACCAATCGCCTATGCTTGTATTGGGCGGCGCCTAACCAATCTCCTATGCTTGGGTTGGGAGGCGCCTAACCAATCGCCTATGCTTACTGTCTCTCAAGAAAATGGGAATAACTTTTCGCTCGTGTATTGTATTAAGGCAAAATTGGTATCTTTGGAAAGATAATTCGATTCTCTACAATTTGGTGGGTCTAAATCAGACAAAATACCACATAACATCGATTTATACTCGTTCAAATATGACCCTTACAAAATTGAACACTACAACTTGATGGATTCAAAAACTCTTAGCTTGTATTACCTTAAGTGACTCATATGAACATGCTTAATGCATCATAAGCTATCCTATCACTAGGATATTCATTGTAAGTCATGTACTCAAGTATGAATCACAGGATAAGAGATTTCATACGTAGGAATACTTATTCACTTCCTAGCTTAGAAATATGTGGGGTATTACAGCAAGTAAGCATGGCATAATCTCATAAGACTAGTTCATGAACAACCCAACAACATTTACAATACACAATATCAACATGAAATCCATTGGGGCATGGGGGCATATCATGAATCCTTAGTCCCAATTTAGTTATATTTCATGATTGTTAGTTTCCTAGGCATTTTATCAAGCACCTTGCATTCACTCTTTAAGGCATAGGTGTGTTTGATAAATTTCACCATATTAAACCACCCAAATTCATGGGTTCCAAATAATATGATCATAGCCTTCATGAAAATACAATCAAAATACTATTTTATAGCACAAATAGCAAAAACCAATATGTGTATGATTATATCTCAACAAACAATCATAATTTAGTATTTAAAGGTTGATTTTTGAACTCCGTGGATGAAACAAAATACGTGGATGAACACTACGCATACCTGACTCTGGGTTCTTAATGTTTTTGAACTTGAAGGATTTGAAATCCTCTGATTCTTGAAGAAGATTGAGTCTTGTTCTTGACGATTAAATTTAGAGAGAACCCCTAGTTTTGTTTGTGAAATAATTATGAGCATAATGGATGAATTCGGACTTATCTAGGTATATATGGACGAGTGGTAAGTGGCCAAAATACCCCTGTTAAAACGACCTAGAAATAAACTGAACGTGGCGATTGATAGGTGGACAAGAAATGGGGTTTACTGGATAAGGGTTGACGTCCTGGATGAAGGTCCGTCGACATCTGACTGTCCATCTACTCGTCCGTCAATCCTTATCCAAAACATGGATCAACTATCATGGCTATGACGGTCAAAGTGGTAGTCCATCACTCAATTGATGGTCCGTCAACTTATCCGTCAGGTCTTATCCAGAATGGGGCCCTTCTGCCTTAGCTGTGATGGTCAAAGTGGCGGTCCATCACTGTTTTGGCGGTCCATCAGCTTGGCCGTCACACCTGGGTGTTTCGGCAGTTCTAAGTAAAACATCCCTAACTCTCTCGTCTGACGTCGAATTTGGATGAAATTGGTATCGTTGGAAAGCTAACTAAATTTCCCACATGATAGAAAGTAAAAATCTCAAAAATACCACGTGTACAAAAATAATTTTGAATCAAAAATAAAGTCTTAGCATTCTTAAGATAATTTATAGTTAGGAGAAAGCACGGGTATTACAATATCTCCCCCTTGGGAACATTCGTCCTCGAATGAGAAATCAACTGAGATGGGATAAAAGAAAAGGTAATCATAGACTAAACATGAATGACTGAAATCTGATCTCATGACTGACATGATAAATATACTGAGCTCATGCATATCTGATGCATAAATAACTAATACATGAATGCATAACTGAGTAATCTGCTAAATTGAGTTTCTCAAGATTAGAATGCATAGCTGATGCATGATCTTATAACTGAACTGATACATAAATGCATGACTGAGTATGAAATGGTAATAGATACAAATTTTATGATGAGAACATGAACATGAAACTGAATAAGCTTAAGGCGAACTATTACCTTGAGCTTGATCTGAATTAGCGGAGAAGAGGTGAGGATACTTGGTATGCATGTCTGATTATGCTTCCCAAGTAGCTCCCCCATGAGAATGATTTTGCCAAAGAACCTTGACTAGAGGGACTTCTTTGTTACTCAAACAACGAGTCTGATAGTCTAAGATTTTGACTGGAATCTCTTCATAAGAGAGGCTGTTTTGAATGTTAATGCTCTGAATAGGGACTACAACAGCTGGGTCACCTATTTACTTCTTGATCAAAGAAACATGGAAGATTGGATGAACTGAGGCTAGATCTGAAGGAAATTAGAGCTCATAAGCTAACTGGCTGAGGCGACTGAGAATCCTGAAGGGACCGACATATCGGGGATTGAGTTTCCTTTTCTTTCCAAACCTCTTAATTACCTTCATGGGAGAGATCTTGAGATAGACATAGTCATTAACCTCGAACTCAATATCCTTTCTACTAACATCTGCATAAGACTTCTGTCGGCTCTGAGCATCCCGGAGTCTTTCTCTGATCAACTAAACTTTCTCTAAGGCATCGAATAGTAAGTCAGGACCCATGACTGAGGCCTTACTAACTTCAAACCAACCGATCGGAGATCTACACCTCCTACCATAGAGAGCTTCAAATGGATCCATCTGAATACTAGAATGATAGCTATTGTTGTATGCAAACTCAATCAAAGTCAAGTGGTCATCCCAACTTCCCTTGAAATCAATTGCACACACCCTTAGCATCTCTTTAAGAGTCTTAATGGTCCTTTCTGCTTAACCATCTGTCTGAGGATGAAAGGCTGTACTGAGATAAACTTAGGTACTAAGACCCTTTGGGAATGCTTTCCAAAAGTGAGAGGTGAACTGGGTACCTCTGCCTGAGATGATATATAATGGAACACCGTGTAATATAACCAACTCCCTGATATAGAGTTTGGCGTAATCCTCGGCTGAATAATAAGTACAAACTGGAAGAAAATAAGCAGACTTGGTTATTCTGTCTACAATGACCCAAACTGAATCATGCTGATGACGAGTGCAGGGTAAACCCATCACGAAGTCCATGTTCACTTCTTCCCACTTCCAAGTAGGAATGGTGAACTCCTGCATGGAACCACTAGGCTTCTGATTCTCTATATTAACCTACTAACATGTAGAGCACTTATCGACAAACTCTGCAACATCTCTCTTCATCCCAATCCACCAATAGATCTCCCGCAGGTCGCGGTACATCTTAGTGGCCCCTGGATAATAGAGTATCACGCAATATGCATTTCTGCAAGAATATGCTGCCTCAAGTCATCTACACCTAGAACACACAAACAACCCTGACAATGAAGAACACCATCTCCCCCTTGGGAGAAAACCTATATTTTTTAATTCTGAACTGACTCTTTTAGCTTTACAAGGCTAGGATCCTTGTCTTATTTTTTTCACCTCGAAAACTATAGATGACTCTGAACTACTCTGAACACATACACCACCCTCTGAAGAATCAACTAAGAGAACGCCTAGTCTGTAAAGGTGATGGATTTCCTGAGATATCTTCTTCTTGCTATCCAAAATGTGAGAAACACTACCCATAGAGAGTCTACTTAGAGAGTCGGCCACAACATTGGCCTTTCCCAGATGGTAAAAGACACTCATGTCATAATCTTTCAAGAGCTCTAACCACCTTCTCTAACGAAGATTGAGATCTTTCTGAGAAAAAAGATACTGGAGACTCTTATGATCTGTGAAGATGTCTACATCAACTCCGTTTAGATAATACCTCCAAATCTTTAAGGCAAATACTACGGCTGCTAACTCGAGATCATGAGTAGGATAATTCTTCTAATGGGGCTTTAACTGTCTAGAGGTGTAGGCTATGACTTTACCATGATGGGCGATGACACAATAAACTACGAAATCATCTGAACCATCTGGAAGAGCAAGAATTGGGGCCGAAGTAAGTCAAGTTCAATTCCTAAAAACTCTTCTAGCATGAATCTGACCACTGAAACTTGACCTTCTTCTGATTCAATCTAGACATAGAACATATAATAAAAGAAAATCCCTCAACAAACCATCTATAATAGCCAGCCAAACCCAAGAAACTCCTGATATCTAATGGAGATATAGGGAAAGGCCAGTTTCTTACTGCTTTGGTTTCTGAGGATTGATAACGCTCAAACTATAGCTCTCGTAAGAGTGTAAGCGGTCGTCGTCAAATATAGAACCCAACTGGGTTGGGTGTCGAATCCCACAGGGAATACTCGGTCACTAAGTATGCAATGATTAGTAGACTTTTGGTGAAAGTTCTGTGGATAAAGGGGGGATTTTATGCGTGAAGTAAAATTATCAAAATAGCAAAGTAAAAACGGAATGCTTGGTAGGTTTTAATCAATGATACTTGTAAGTTAGGGTTATGTCCACCTTATGAGTTCTACGTATCTATTGGCTATGAGTTATGCGGAATTCAGACATGCATGCGCTTATAGAGATTCGTATTCTATGGTAAATCCTAGCGTCTTTCGACCATCAAGGATTATATCACTTTAACTCTTACGAGCTTAAAGCGTATACTAATGGTACGAATTCTCCAAGAGGTTAATCCAGTTACGGCACTAACTTTTAAACAGGGGTTGGTAGCCCTATTTCCTTGTCATTCTCTCTTTTCCAGACATGTAACTTTTCTTTCGAACAAGTTAATGCTATACTGGCGTATTCTATATGTTTGCAACCACAAGAATTCAATTTGGATGAAGAGAGTAATGATATAAGCAACATACGTATCAAGAATTCACAAACTCATAGCAACAGATAGTATCTTATAAGGCTTCCATAACCCTAACAGAGAAGTTTAGCTACTCATGAGCGCAACGGAGATCACAATAAACATCATCATCATATCAAAACTAGAATGATCTCACGTTGGAGAGGAGTGTGGCGTCACAACAAGGGTGATGTTTTTCCTCTTGGTGTTTCCCACGAGTTAGCATTTTTCTCTGTTAACAATTGTAACGTTAATTAGGAGTGGAAGTTGAAAGAAAAAGAATTGAATTAATGAATGAGTGAATAATAAAAAGCTTGAATTAATTGAAAAGCATGAATGCTGAAAAATTCAACAAATAGGGTTTTTATAACATCCTTGTCCTAGTCCTACTGAAATGGGGTTTTTATCCTTGGCCTAGTCCTACTGGGTTACTGCATACTTTTCCTAAACCTACTAAGTTACTGCTGATCCCCAAAGTCTTTAGAAATGTTGTTTTTTCCCGTGACAAGTTATCCATGCATCACTTTCAGTCCATAGGCGTCCAAACGCTGCTTTCCTTCTTTCGTGAAGCTTCCTTTGGCATCAAGTTATCCATAAAGTGATGGAATATTCATCATTTATACCTGAAAACTTGCTAATCACGTTTGTTAGCTCACTTACAGGAAAAGGGACTAAAAGTGCATGAATTATATATTTTGTCCTCAAAACTTAGCTAAAATATGGGTACATTAAGGTGCTTTAGGCGTGTAAATACGCCTATCATCAACACCCCACACTTAAAGCTTTGTTCGTCCTCGAACAATATATCATGTCCATATAAACATCTACTTAGGTTTTCACAGTAACAACACAAAATATTCATCAAGACAGGCACAACAATTATTAACAAAGAGTAGTTTTCTAATCCCTTCTAGAAACAATTCAACCTCCAACATAGACTCATGATGATGGTTAATTCGTATTCAAAAGTTAAGGTACAAAGAATCATACAAGACTACCCAAAACTCATCAACCATGTGTGTCTCACATAAGATATTACCCATAATCACTCACAAGTATTGCATTTTTCAGAACATGGGTATAAGATTATCCTTGATCTCACTCTCACAAAGAATTCATATGTTGCAACTGATGACCATAGGCTTTCCCTTAGTGTAATGATCTACTAATATCAGAATGCTAAGCTTAGGATCAAATAGGTCTTTACAGGTTGTAATGTAGGCTAAGGGACGGGTAGGACTATTTTGGCCAGAAATAGTGACTATGTTCCTAAGCGCTTTAATACATCACATTATGCCATTAACACTCTCTTTTAATCAAACTTTCTACCTTTCTTTCATCTCTCACCCCTTTTCACCTATTTTTCCATTCAAACATAACTATCTTTTTATTTAATCATAAACACAATTTATTTTTTTATTTTTCTATTTTTTTTGTCTATAGCACACCTCTTATGATAGCCACTCTTTTTCATAACAAATTCAAGCACCAATACACTCTAAGGCATCACTCTCACCCAATTTCCTCTTATTTTGTCACATGACTTTACAGTTTAAAGCACTTAGGAATTTGGATCAAATTATGGTCATGAAAAAAATAGATAGGCTTACATATGAGGCTGTCAAAGAAAATGGCTAAAGTCTCAAAGGGGGTTAACTAAGATAATGTCCACGGGTAGGAAAGAAGGTAAACAATCACAGGCTGCCAAAGAAATGCCTAAATTATCTCCTAAACTTGCACTCTTTATTTCGCTTTACACACACACCAGGCAAGTTCTAGCATCAATCACCAACACAGAATATACTATCATCTCACACACACAAGGCACATGGTAAACTTTATTGGGAGTATTATAGACTCTTGACCCTAACAGATGAATGAATTAAACCACACAATTATCACACAGTGAGTCACACTTAGGGCCTAAATGTCTCAATAGTAATGATTCTATCACAAACACTTGTCATAACACCATGCCGCCTATCAGAACAATTTGATGCAAAATGAAAAAAATTCTACTAACTACTAACTAAATCAAACAAACAAACATAAATAAATGCAAATGCATATAAAGAAGTATAGCATACAAATACCATCACCCCATACTTAGACGGGACACACTGCCCTCAGTGGAAAGTAAATAAGAAGAACCTGATTAGTTGGACTCATCCTCTATGTCTGGGGTCATACCCCCTGCATCGGAATCATCATCAGAGTCATCGTCATCAGAGTTCTCCTCCACATTGGAGTCTGGCATTCATTGATTATCATCGGTTGGCATGTCATCATCAAGAGGTTCTTCAAAATATACACCTACTCCACACATAGCTCTTGCATGCTCATTCATTGGGTAGTCATAATCCAACTGTTAGAGCTCTACAGCAGTTGGAACACGACCCCCGCTCATCATGGTAAACCTCGTCATGCCATATAAATGGAGGAAGAAGCTTTCGTCGCGAGCATGTCTTTCTACAGTGGTTAGGTTGACGCCATGCATGGATTCAGCATCTTTAACCTTTATGAGGTCAACCTTCTTTGGGTTGTGTGGAAGCATATGATCTGCAGGTTCCCCCTCGATGTCCTCCTTCCTCAATATTGCAGTCAACAGATTGCCAAAGCTTAAGTGGGACCTCTTGTGCAGCCTGGCCTTACACATTGAAGATCGAATAATCGCCCCAATATTGACGGGGATGTTTGTCATCAAAGCGTACACCAAGAACACTCTATCATGTGTGATCTTTGTGTACTGTGACCCTGGAATCAGGCAAAAATTGACTATCCGCAACCATATCCGAGCTTCTCTGTTAAAGGAGGCATACGGGAAGGTATTGTGCCGACCGGTATCCTTGTGATGACTCCACCGTGCCATTGATCTTGTTCCGCATAGTGTGTGTCTGATTGCCCTGTATGGAGGTCTGCGATAAAGCTCCTTGAGTGGTCATGGATCTACAGATGGCAAGCCTAGAAAAGAGTTGAAGAATTCCGCGTTTAGTTGCAAAACTTGTCCCCGAATCTTTACTTCACTCCCTGTAGTCTTTGGGGACCAATTGGCATAGAACTCACGCGTTAGATCAAGATTACATTCTCCCATATCTCAGAAAATAAAGTCAAGATGTAGCGCCATGAGTTTTGCCAAGATACGAGGTTATTTCTTTTCTAGGCTCTCCTTTTGTATCAACTCCACGTGAACATATTTTTTTACTTTATTGTTCTTGTACCACTCTTTTGCTTCCTCCTCTAGGACCCATTTTATACCGAACATGCGGCGAGGTATTTGCAGCGAGGAGGATTCAACTTGCTCTTTTCATCACCTTTTTTGGCCTTTCTGTGAGGTGGTTGCTTTGTCTTTTCCTTGGCGTGCTTTTGGTGCCATTGTACCTGAGATTAAAATGACAGTCATGTTAGCTTCATCTCGGTAGATACAGTCGACAAACAAACAGTAGTGGCACCACCCCACACTTAATTTGTTGGCACAAACTAATTAAGTGAACGTTGTCGATTACTCAGACTTCATCGATATACGTTTAGGCGTTATGTTCCAACAATATAATCAGTGCATTCATACTCTTCTTGTCATCTTAACTATCCTTTTTTTATTCTATTTCATGAAATCTTGGCAATGCTTTCATGTTTGGATTGATGTACCTTTTGAGCAAGACTACTACATAGAGATTGAATCAAGTTATGGCATTAGAAATAATCACAACATCGTATGTTTGTAGTCAACCATGATTTTCATCTCGGTGAATAAGTCATTCCAACATGTAAGCTTTCTAGTTACAAGATTATGCAATTTTCTTGACCATGTCAAGTCCGCAAAATTATGACAGTGTATCAAAATCAAATACAAGTTGGAAACAAGTCAAGAGCATCCTTACGTATTCTTTCACTCACTTAGTTGTATCACAACAAATCAACCATATTCAAATCACCAATACTACTTCAAGATTTAACAATTTATTATAGGCGTAGTAGTGTAGTACTTACGGAATATAAAAGAAGAACAAAGAAGTACTTACTTGGTTGATGGCCTCGGAAGATGTTCTTGCAAAGTAAAAGAGCAAAAGGAAAATTTTTGAGAGATTTTGGAGAGGTAGACGGCGCCTAGGTTGAAGTTGCAATGCATTTTTGTTCTAAGACTAAGGTTCTATTTATAGGACAAGCTTGGGTCGGGTTTTGACCCATTTGGAATCGGATTTGGAGACCAAAAGTGACCATAGGCGGCGCCTAATGCTTTGCCTATGCTTGTCATAGGCGACGCCTTTTGCAAAGCCTTGTTGAGCATAGGCGGCGCCTATGCCATGGCATACTAGATTCAGAGACAAAAGGCTTTTGCATAGGCGCCGCCTATGCTATGGCATTGTTGAGCATAGGCGGCGCCTATGCTATGGCACTCTAGAATCCGAGAGCTTAGGCCATAGCATAGGCCTATCCTTGTTCGTGGCCTAGATTTACATAGGCCGAGCCTTGTTCTTTGCCTATATTTTCATAGGCAATGCCTAACCCATAGCCTTTAGCTTCTTCATTCCTAACTTACCACCTTCAACATGCAATACTTCCAAATCAAAATTTGAAACCAATCTCCTCCTTTACACCTCTTGCACCTACATTTACTTAAAAACAACAAAAACGATTAGAACGATGGGTTGCCTCCCACCAAGCGCCTTAGTTTTGGTCGTGGCTCAACTCTTCTTTTTGGATTTTTATTTAACAAAAACAAACTCTTAGTAAAATAGTAAAATGAAAAAAACGATGGGTTGCCTCCCATCTAGCGCTTGATTTATTGTCGCGACACGATATAGTTACCTCGAGTACTTAGATTTCGTCGAGATAGATGGTGGCCATGCATTTTATCGAGTCAAGAGGACCGATATATGGTTTTACCCATTGGCCATTCACCTTAAAGACAACACCATTATTGTCTTCTAGCTCAACTACTCCCGACGAGTAGACTTGGCTAATTTTGTATGGACCAGACCATTTGGACCTTAACTTACCTGGGAATATCTTCAGTCTGGAATTGAAAAGAAGTACCATATCACCTTTTTGAAAGTTTCATTGAACAATCCGTTGATCATGATACTTTTTCATCCGCTCCTTGTAGAAGTCTAATCTTTCATATGCATGTAGACGGAATTTATCCATCTCATTCAGCTGCTCCAATCTCATATTCATGGCATCATCCCAATTAAAATTCAGTCGCTTCAACGCCCATAATGCTTTATGCTCGAGCTCAATGGGCAAGTGACAAGACTTCCCATAAACTAGTTGGTACGGAGACATGCCAATTGGTGTTTTGAATGCACTCCTATAAGCCCATAGTGCATCGTCCAGCTTCCGAGACCAATCCCTCCTATTAGCGTTTACAGTCTTAGCAAGGATCTGCTTGATCTCTCGATTAGAAACCTCTACCTGTCCACTAGTTTGTGGGTGATAAGGCGTGGCTACCTTATGTTGCTTGACCCCATATTTCACCAACACGGATTTGAACAGCTTGTTGCAAAAGTGTGATCCTCCATCGCTTATGATGGTACGTGGTACCCCAAAACGAGAGAAGATATTTCTCTTCAAGAATGCTACAACATGCTTTCCTTCATTATCGGCCAGCGCTACTACTTCGACCCATTTGGATACATAGTCGACAGCAACTAGGATATATTTCATCCCAAACGAATTTACGAATGGGACCATGAAATTAATACCCCACACATCAAACAGCTCTACTTCAAGACTTTTTGACATGGGCATCTCATGGTGCTTCGAAATCGTGCCTTGTCTCTGACATTGGTCATATCTTCTCACAAATTCGTAGGCATCTCTAAATATCGAAGGCCAATAATAGCCGCTTTGCAATACCTTCCTTGCTGTTCGACCACCTGTATGATGTCCCCCAACTTGGGAAGCATGACTTACTTCCAAGATACTCGGCACTTCCACATGAGATATGCATCCCCTGATAACACCATCTGCACATCGTCGAAACATATATGGCTCAACCCAGAAG
Source organism: Capsicum pubescens (assembly GCA_030864215.1). Taxonomy (NCBI): domain Eukaryota; kingdom Viridiplantae; phylum Streptophyta; class Magnoliopsida; order Solanales; family Solanaceae; genus Capsicum; species Capsicum pubescens. Next base: position 98,443,325 of record CM061543.1, on the reverse strand, counting down.
TAGTGTTTTACATCATGCATGAACTTCCTCTTTTGATGAAAAGACAGATGTGCAGGCATCACATTACTTACCACGAAGTTCGCAAAGTCTGCATACCATGGTAACTCTTCCATCGTTGTGGCTAGGATCTCTTCATCGGGGAATATATCATCAATCTCAAGATCAGGTTGCGCTATATGCTCGTTCTCAAGTCTAGATAGGTGATTAGCCACTTGGTTTTCGCAACCTTTTCTATCTTTTACCTCGAAATTAAATTCCTGCAGCAATAACACCCATCGAATTAGCCTCGGATTTGCATCCTTCTTCGTCATTAGGTATCTCAGGGATGCATGATTGGTATGAACCACCACTTTGGTCCCCAATAGGTATGCACGAAACTTTTCAAAAGCGTAAACAACTGCTAGAAGCTCTTGTTCCGTGACAGTATAGTTCTTCTGGGCTCCGTTCAAGACCTTGCTCGCGTAGTAGATTGGATGAAATAACTTTTCTCTTCTCTGGCCAAGTACAGCACCCAAAGCTACTCCGCTTGCATCACACATAGATTCAAATGGTAGGGACCAATCCGGTGCTACAATGATAGGAGCTTCAATTAGCTTCCCTTTGAGGCATTCGAATGCCTTCAAGCAATCTTCACCGAAGTCGAACATTGCATCCTTCTCCAAAAGCTTGCATAACGGACTAGCAATCTTGGAAAAGTCTTTAATGAACCTTCGATAAAAACCTGCATGCCCGAGGAAACTACGAACTCCCTTTACAGAGATTGGAGGTGGTTTTTTCTCGATGACTTCAATTTTAGCTCGATCCACCTCAATTCCTCTTTCGGAAATTTTATGCCCAAGAACAATACCTTCTTTAACCATAAAGTGGCACTTCTCCCAGTTTAGCACCAAGTTGAATTCAATACATCTCTGTAACGCCATACTTAGATTCGCTAAGCATGATTCGAACGACTCACCCACAACTGAAAAATCGTCCATGAATACCTCCAAGGTGTCTTCAACCATATCAGAAAAAATGGACAACATACAACGCTGAAAAGTGGCGGGTGCGTTACATAGCCCAAATGGCATACGTTTGAAGGCAAACGTACCATATGGGCATGTAAACGTGGTCTTATCTTGGTCTTCGGGAGCAATACAGATCTGATTATAGCTGGAGTAACCATCTAAGAAGCAAAACCATCCTTTCCCTGCCAATCGATCAAGCATTTGGTCCATGAATGGCATTGGGAAGTGATCCTTAAGCGTCCATGAATTCAGCTTTCGGTAGTCCATGCATACTCTCCACCCTGTGACAGGTCTGAGTGGAATTAGCTCATTCTTTTCATTTGCAACTACTGTCATGCCCCCTTTCTTGGGCACACACTGTACCGGGCTCACCTATTTACTGTCAGAGATTGGATACACTACCCCTTCATCTAACCACTTAATAATTTCTTTCTTCACCACCTCTTCCATAGGTGGATTCAAACGTCTTTGATGCTCAATAGTGGGTATGCAATTTTCTTCAAGCTGAATCTTGTGCATACATATCCCAGGCAGAATACCAATAATATCAGCGATGGTCCAACCGATGGCTCTCATGTATTTCCTTAGAACAGCGATGAGAGTTGCAACTTGCTGCTCACCTAAGTCAGCCGCCACAATAATCGGGAGGGTGTTTCCACTTCCCAAGAATGCGTACTTTAGATGATTGGGTAGCTCCTTCAATTCTAACATTGGTGGCTCTTCAATGGATGGTTTAGCTGGTGGTGTAGGCCGATTTCTTAGATCGAGGTCCAGCTTCTTGGGAGCATAAGGATACGAACCTATTCCTGTTAGAGCACAAATAGTTTCTTCATAATTTTCAGCATCCTCACGCTTAATATTCATAAGCACAGCCGCCAATGGATTAACAATAAGTTGCTCCTCTACGGATAATTCTTTCTCATCGTCAAAATAAACATCAGCTACCGAGAACACATTCAGATCTTTTGGTTGCTTCATTGATTTGCATACATCAAAGCGAACTACTTCGTCATTCATCTGAAATAAAAACTTATTCTCTCTTAAATCAATAAGCACACTCCCTGTTGCAAGGAAAGGGTTCCCCAAGATTATGGGAACTTCAGAGTCCACCTCACAGTCCAGAATAACAAAGTCTTCCGAAAAGATGAATGAAGAAACCTTCACCAATACATCATATAAAATGCCAACAGGTCATTTTACCTACCTATCTGCCATCACGAGCCTCATATTGGTTGGAGTAGGATCCCCCAACCCTAACTTTCTTTAAATAGATAGCGGCATCAAATTGATGTTGGCTCCTAAATCGCATAATGCCTTGGCAAAATTCAAAGATCCAACAGTGTAAGGAATGGTGAAGGACCAGGGTCGGCTTTTTTCTGAACTAGCGATCTGGTAGCGATTGCACTGCAATGATGAACAGTATCTGTCAACTCATAACTTGCTGCCCGCTTCTTTGTTAAAAGATCCTTCATAAATTTCGCGTACCCAGGCATCTGTTCTAGCGCCTCTACCAATGGAACATTTATGGTCAGCTGTTTTAACATCGTCATGAATTTATTGAACTTGGTATCATCGGCTTTCTTCTCCAATCTCTGAGGAAAAGGTGGTGGTGGAAGGGGAATAGTTTTCTCCACCGCTTCCTTTTCATCTTGCTTCAGTTCGGCGATCTTTTCAGGCTGTGGACGTTGAGAGGTGACGTCACGAACAACCTCATCAGCTGCTTCGGCTTCTTTTGGTTCTATAATGATCTCATTATCTTCTACATCATCAACCACCTGCTTGCCTTTGGATGGATTTTCCAACACTTTACCACTTCGGGTGGTGATAGCCATACACGATCCATCATTCCTTGGATTTTGCACTGTGTCGCTAGGTAGTGTTCCAGCTTTTCTTTGATTTAATGCCGCTGAAAGTTGACTCAATTGCTGCTCTAGTTGCTTTATTGCAGTAGAATACGAGTCAACCAATTGATTTATTGAAGACAAATCGTTCTTCACCTCATTCACTCCCGTATTAGTTGCCTCAACTCCTTTCAGCAGCTTTGCCATCATATCTTCCATAGACATCTTCCCAGAGCCAGACGCCACAGCCTCACGGTTTCCAGGAGGAACATACAAACCACTCCTGTCAGTCTTATTCTTCCAACCACCTTGATCGCGGTCCTTGTATCCAGATTTATCATAATAGTTCCGACCTTGGTTTCCTTGGGCATTGCCTCAGAAACCCCCTGATTATTCAAGTAGTTGGCTTCTTCCTCTGAATCTGATTCGTCTATTCCTTTTGACGCAACTTCTTTGACTTTTTTGGTCTTCCCTAATAATAGATGCTTTGTAAGAAGATCCATCTGTGTTTTCATGTGCGCCATATCTTGATCACATTCCTCTTGTCTACGCCTTTCTTCTGTAGTCATGCCAACAGATACGGTAGGGCTTGCTACCTCAGAATCCCTGGTATGCCAAGCTCTACTCTTCTTTGTCATACAATCTAGCATATCACTTGCCCCGAGAAAAGTAAGGTCCATGAATAATCCTCCAGCCGCATTATCAACCACTGGCTTAGTTACCGAATTCAAGGATCTGTATAATATCTCTATCAAGTGGACATTGGTCATATGATGGTTTGGGCACCTCAGAAGCTTCTTCTTAAATCTCTCCCATGTTTCGTGGAGAGCTTCAGTTGGAAGCTGTCGGAAGTTGCTGATCTCATCTCTCAACTATGCTCTCTTGGATGGCGGAAAGAATCTTTCTAGGAAAGCGTCTTTCAATTGCCTCCAATTGGTGATAGAATCAGGAGTCAGCCTATTCAACCATAGAGTTGCCTCCCCAGATAGAGACAATGGAAATAAGCACAGCCGAATTGCATTCTGTCCAACGCCTGGATTGTCGAATGAATTGCATGTAGAGATGAAGTTGATCAGATGCATATTCGGATCATCACCTACAAGTCCACCAAATAATCCCTTGAGATGCAATAGTTGAATCATGGTGCTGGTGATATTGAACTTTGCTCCAGGTGCCAAGGGTGGAGGAATAATAGCTCCTGTAGCACCAGCTCCATCCAGATCGCCGTCATCATCATCAAAAGGAATCTGCATAGCTCGGCGGTCAGGCCTCAGTCTAGCTTGGCGATCTCTCCTCTGCATAGGTGCTGCCACTTCATCTACACGCCTAGGGTTTAGTAGCTCGTCATCACCTAGGTCCTCATCGTCAGGATTTATTGCTCGCCCAGGGTTATCAATATTTTGTTGATGTACTTGGGCAGCTGCCAACGCAGCTAATCTAGTCTACTCCTGTTAAGCAGCCCTTCTTTCAATGTCACGTTGTGCATCCATTCGGCCAATAAGTTGTGGTTCAGGATTGATAGGTAATATCGGTTGACCTGAACTTCGAGTTTTTGGCATGCACTCAAACAAACCTGAATAAAACAAAAACAACAACTAAAAGTAAAATCTGAAAATCTTTGACAAAAGGGTCTAGTAACTATCACAAACTTAGTTGACAACCGTATTCCCCGGCAACGGCGCCAAAATTTGATAACGCTCAAATTACAGCTCTCGTAAGAGTGTAAGCGGTCGTCGTCAAATATAGAACCCAACTGGTTTGGGTGTCGAATCCCACAGGGAATACTCGGTCACTAAGTATGCAACGATTAGTAGACTTTTGGTGAAAGTTCTGCGGATAAAGGGGGGATTTTATGCGTGAAGTAAAATTATCAAAATAGCAAAGTAAAAACGGAATGCTTGGTAGGTTTTAATCAATGAGACTTGTAAGTTAGGGTTATGTCCACCTTATGAGTTCTACGTATCTATTGGCTATGATTTATGCGGAATTCAGACATGCATGCGCTTATAGAGATTCGTATTCTATGGTAAATCCTATCGTCTTTCGACCATCAAGGATTATATCACTTTAACTCTTTCGAGCTTAAAGCGTATACTAATGGTACGAATTCTCCAAGAGGTTAATCCAGTTACGGCACAAACTTTTAAACAGGGGTTGGTAGCCCTATTTCCTTGTCATTCTCACTTTTCCAGACATGTAACTTTTCTTTCGAACAAGTTAATGCTATACTGGCGTATTCTATATATTTGCAACCACAAGAATTCAATTAAGATGAAGAGACTAATGATATAAGCAGCATACATATCAAGAATTCACAAACTCATAGCAACAGATAGTATCTCATAAGGCTTCCATAACCCTAACAGAGAAGTTTAGCTACTCATGAGCGCAACGGAGATCACAATAAACATCATCATCATATCAAAACTAGAATGATCTCACATTGGAGAGGAGTGTGGCGTCACAACAAGGGTGACGTTTTTCCTCTTGGTGTTTCCCACGAGTTAGCGTTTTTCTCTGTTAACAATTGTAACGTTAATTAGGAGCGGAAGTTGAAAGAAAAAGAATTGAATTAATGAATGAGTGAATAATAAAAAGCTTGAATTAATTGAAAAGCATGAATGCTGAAAAATTCAGCAAATAGGGTTTTTATAACATCCTTGTCCTAGTCCTACTGAAATGGGGTTTTTATCCTTGTCCTAGTCCTACTGGGTTACTTCATACTTGTCCTAATCCTACTAAGTTACTGCTGATCCCCAAAGTCTTTAGAAATGCTGTTTTTGTCCGGGACAAGTTATCCATGCATCACTTTCAGTCCATAGGCGTCCAAACACTGCTTTCTTTCTTTCGTGAAGCTTCCTTTTGCGTCAAGTTATCCATAAAGTGCTGGAATCTTCCTCATTTATACCTGAAAACTTGCTAATCACGTTTGTTAGCTCACTTACAGGAAAAGGGACTAAAAGTGCATGAATTATATATTTTGTCCTCAAAACTTAGCTAAAATATGGGTACATTAAGGTGCTTTAGGCGTGTAAATACGCCTATCATCAAGGATCTAATCTAATGCCCTCACCGAAAATAATATGGACAAAGAATGCTACTAATCTTTGACAAAACTCGCACTTACTGAACTTGGCGAACAACTGGTGATCTCTGAGAGTCTGAAGAACAATTTTGAGATGGTATGAATGATCATGCTCTGTACGAGAATAGACCAGAATATCATCTATGAAGAATATAAGGAACATGTCCAAATACTTCTTGAACACCCGGTTCATCAAGTCCATGAAAGATGCAGGGGCATTGGTAAGACCAAAGGACATGACTAGAAATTTGAAGTGACCATACCGAGTATTGAAAGCTATCTTTGGGATGTCACATTCTCTAACTCTATGATGATGATAGCCTGATCTAAGGTCTATCTTGGAGAAATAACTAGCACCCTAAAGTTGGTCAAACAGATAATCTATTCTAGGAAATGGATACCTGATCCTGACCGTAACTTTGTTGAGCTGACAGTAATCGATACACATCCTAAGAGAACCATCTTTCTTGCGCACGAATAAGACTGGTGCACCCCATGGGGATACTCCGGGCCTGATGAATCCCTTATCTAAGAGATCCTTCAACTGATCTTTCAGTTCCTTGAATTCTGCCGGTGCCATTTTGTATGACGGAATAGAAATAGGCTGAGTGTCTGGGAGAAGGTCTATGCCGAAGTCTATTTCCTTTTTGTGAGGACTGCCTAAAAGATCTTTGGGAAAGACATCAGAATATTCATTAACAACTAGAACTGATTCAATACTGGGAGATTCGGAACTGGAATTCTTAACATGCACGAGATGATACACACACCTCTTAGAAATCATTTTCCTTGACCGAAGGTAGGAAACAAGTTGACCCCTGAAAGATGAGGTACTGATGATAGGCGTATTTACACGCCTAAAGTACTATAATTGACCCATATTTTAGCTAAGTTTTGAGGACAAAATATATAATTCATGCACTTTTAGTCCTTTTTCCTGTAAGTGAGCTAACAAACGTGATTAGAAAGTTTTCAGGTATAAATGATGCAGATTTCAGCATTTTATGGATAACTTGACGCACAAGGAAGCTTTACGAAAGAAGGAAGGGAAATCTTGGACGCCAAGGACCAAAAGTGACGCATGGAATATCTGTCCCGGGCAAAAACAACATTTCCAAAGACTTTGGGGATCAGCAGTAACTTATTAGGATTAGGATAATGATGCATTAACCTAGTAGGATTAGGTTAAGTAATGCAGTAGCCTAGTAGGAATAGGATATGGGTGTTATAAATACCTTATGTTGCTGAAGTTTTATGATAATCTCTCCCTATTCTTAAACAATTCATTCTGGAGTTCCGAAAACAATTCTCTTTCAATTAATTACTTTCTCTTCATCTATTCAATTCTTAATTTCCACAACAAGAGAACCGCTATTCTAAAAGGGAATTCACGCCTAACGCCATACCAAACCCTACTACACGTGAGATCTTTATTTTGGTATAATGATAAAGTCTATTGTGATTTTTGTCGCACTCATGAATAGCTAAACTTCTCTGTTGGGGTTATGGAAGCCTTATGAGATACTATCTATTGCTATGAGTTTGTGAGTTCGTGACTCGTATGATGCTTATATCGTTATTCTCTTCATCTTAATGCAAATTCTAGTGGTTGCAAACGCATAGAATACGCCAGTATAGCATTAACTTGTTTGAAAGAAAAGTTATATGTCTGGAAAAGAGATAATGTCAAGGTAATAGGGCACCAACCCCTGTTAAAAAGTTAGTTCCATAACTGGATTAACCTCTTGGAGAGTTCGTACCGTTAGACACGCTTTAAGCTCGAAAGAGTTAAAGTGAAATAATCCTTGATGGTCGAAAGACGCCTGGATTTACCATAGAATACAACTCTCTATAAGAACATGCATGTCTGAATTCCACATAACTCATAGCCAATAGAGACGTATAACTCATAAGGTGGACATAACCCCAACTCTCAATTCTCATTGGTTAAACATCTTACTGAACATTCTTTCCTTTTTACTTTGCTATTTTCCGTTTTTACTCTACTATTTTGTTACATTATTGCACGCTACAAAATCCCCCCTTTTACGAGACTTGCACCAAAAGTCTAATAATCTTTGCTTACTTAGTGACCGGCTATTCTCTGTGGGATCGATACCCAACCCAGTTGGGTTATATATTTGACAACGACCGTTTACACTCTTACGAGAGTTGTAGTTTGAGCGTTATCAGGTACTACCCTTTCACTCTGGGACAAGCTCATTTGGGAACTAAAATTGAACTATCCTATTTCTTCAGTCGACTGTGGCATAGCAGGAATGAAGCCAATCTATGGCGAGAATGACATCAAAATCAGTCATCTCTAACTCGACTAAATCTGCTGACGTGGATTTTTAAAATATTATAACTGGGTAGTTCCTGTATACCCACCGAGCTATGATGGTTTTTCCCACTGAGATAGAGACTGAAAAGGGCTCTGCTAAAATTTCGGGACTGATTTCAAAATCGCCTGCTATGTATGGAGTAACAAAAGACAAGGATGCACCTGGATCTAGCAAAGCATAAACATAAACATGGAAAATCTGTAACATACCAGTATCGACATTAGGAGAATTTTCCTGATCCTGTCGAGTCTGAAGAGTATAAAATCTATCTGGACGTTGCCCACTAGTAGCACTGGAAGCGGCACCCTGCTGATTTGGTCGACCAGACTGGGCTGTGGAACGATTTTGCTGACCCTGAGGACCTGACTATGGACACTCTCTAATCCTGTGGCCTAGTTTTCCACAACCAAAACAGACTTCACTTCCAGATCTGCAAACACCCTTATGGTTCTTACTATAAGTCTGACATAGGGGATTAGTACAGGCACTACTGACACTGCCCTAAGAATTAGAGCCTGGTGCTCTGTCTCTGTTGCCATCTTTGAATTTTGGCTCTGGGTCACTGGCGGAGGAAGGATCTGGAGCTGCTAACTTGGGATAAAACTGCGAACAGTTTCCTCCCTTGGATTTGGGTTGAGCAAAACTGAAACTTCCTAACCTTGCTCTCTTATTCCGCCTCTCCCTAATCCTAACCTTCTACTTCTCTATCTGTTGAGCATGGGTCATGAGCCTAGCTAAGGTCATATCACTATTCAGCATCGCACCTCTACACTCATTTACCATGCTATCATTCACCCCTGACATGAACCTGCTCATCTTAGCCCTATTGTCTGCAACCACATGAGGGGCATATCTAGCTAGCTGAGTAAACCTAAGAAAATACTCCCTAACCTTCATATTTCCTTGCCTGAGGTTGATAAACTCAATAACTTTGGCCTCCCTCTACTCTAGGGGAAAGAATCTGTCTAAGAAAGCCATGAAAAATTACTCCCACTCAATATGACCTTTATCATCTACCCTTTAAGACTTCCACTATTTGTACCAAGTATGAGCCACATCTTGTAACTGGTATGCGGCTAACTCAGAACTCTCAACAAAGGTAACACCCATGATATCTATGACCTTCTAGACTTGGAAAATAAACTCCTGAGGGTCTTCATATGACTTAGACCCAAATAAAGATGGAGGGTTCATTCGGGTAAAGTCCCAAATTCTAGATGCTGCAGAATTGGCCACTGGATTGGCCGGGATCATTGGTATCCATTCATTTTGGGAAGAAAAAACTGAGCAAGTATTGTGAATGCAACCCTAAAATCCTTATAAGAAACATGTTCGCCCAAAGGATCTTCGGGCCGTGGAGCTGGATGGTTTCTTCTCTTTGGAGGCATATTCTGAAATAAGAGAAGAACGGATTAGACTGAGAGTTTAACTTGAGATTATTCTCACTAGCACGACATGAATACTGAAAGAAGGGAAACTATTCCTAAAACATATCATAGCCTCATGCACATAAATATGGAGCGCAACATACCCATGCACAAGACTCTACTAGATGTATCTTTCAGACTTTCTAGGACTCTATTGAACCTTAGTCTCTGATACCAAGATTGTAATATCCTAATTTTATGAATCAGAATGCTACACGGTGCTTATGTCCCCGAGGGACCGCAAGCTAACCCATGACTAATATCTGTACCTATATACTGCAATATGTAACATATTAATACGGAAAACATGAACAATAGGCCATAAGGTTCAACTAAATAAATAATCTGATAAAACTTGACATCCATAAGAGGTAACGAATACCCAAAACAGCTAAAGTTTGAATCAAATCTCAATGAAATCTGAAAGCCTCTAAGTACTGTCTGAATAAGGAGTTGAAGGAACAAGTCTCCAACTAACTCCGTCTAATAAAACTGAACTGAAATAATGAATCAAATAAAATAATATCGTCCTCGAATGGAAGAGGACTGACTGCAACTCTGCGATTGGAATGCTATCTCTACTGCTGATCTAGAGCTCGTGTCAGAGAACCTATGGTGTAATATGAAATAAACACCATAGCACAAATACGTCAGTACAACTGGGAGTACTGAGTATACGAGTGAGGTAGGCTAAATGCCAAAGGGTTTACATGCATGAACAATGCTAACTGACTGAATAATATGAATGTGAGAGTGCAAACATGCATACATAGTAACTAGAATCACGAATGTGTGATAGATAGATCTGTAAGCTAATACATGGTTTACTAATAACTAACATGACTGCTACTGTAATTCTGACAACATGGATGACTGTCTGATAGTCCTGAATCTACTGGAACTATCTATGTTCCGTTTTGTAACTGAATTGACTGTATCTGAAAGTCCTGGTATACTGAAATCGAAAGAACTATCTGAGTTCTCTTATTAAAACTGAGGTTGAAACTGTGGGAGGTTTCCATCTAACCGACATGCCCTAATAACGCATAAAGCTAAGTTAGGGTCCAATCTCTGCCCCGACTGGAGGGGTGTCAATACCGTGCTACTAGTAAGTATAGCTATGAGCGACCCTTATCTGGAAAGTACTCAAAATGAGAATAGTGGGAACCCTAAACTACCAGGTTAAGCCACCTCATCAACACTAATCTGACAGGTTAAGATTTCTCAACCTACGCTGGCTACGTAGTTCTGGAACACAAGGATGACTTCTAAGAATCACACCCTAAAACTGACAGGTGATTTCCCATCCTTGGATTCGCTTGGTGCTAATTAATAATCCCATATAAAGAGACTGAACATAATTTAACTGACTGTACGTAGACTGAGCTTACTTAATTTCATTGACTGATGGAATACTACTTATATCTAATAACTGACTGAGATCATGAGGTTCCTGAGATTTCCTGAGTCACATGACTGACTAAATTCTATAGATTATGGCTTGAATGAGAGTATCGTGATATCATGACATGGATCTAGAAACACAGCTATATTTTTTGGGCACAAGTACCCCCAGTACTTGATAGAAGGAAACTGACGCACATGACTATCTTGAATACGTGACCAACATCAATAATCCATAATATCATAACTTGGGGAATTCCATGAAGTACATGTATATCATACATTTTTTACATAAGTAGGATTTTCAAGTAAGAATGGCATAATCTCATAAGACTAGTTCATGAACTACCCAACAGCATTTACAAGACACAATATCAACATGAAAGTCATTGGGGCATGGGGGCATATCATGAATCCTTTACTTAGTTATAATTTAGTTATATTGCATGATTTTTGGTTTCCTAGGCATTTTATCAAACACCTTGCATGCATTCTTTTAGGCATAGGTGTGTTTCATAAATTTCACCATATTAAACCACCCAAATTCATGGGTTCCAACTAATATGATCATAGCCTTCATCAAAATACAATCAAAATACTATTTTATAGAACAAATAGCAAACATCCACATGAGTAGGATCATATCACCACAAATAATCGTAATTTAGTATTTAAAGGTTGATTTTTGAACTATACATATGAAAGGAATCAGTGGATGAACATTACGCATACCTGACTCAGGGTTCTTGATGTTTTTGAACTGAAGGATTTGAAATCCTCTGATTCTTAAAGAAGAGTGAATCTTGTTTTTAAAGATTAAATTTATAGAGAAATCCTAGTATTGTTTGTGAAAAAATAATGAGCATAATGGATGAATTCGAACTTATCTGGATATATATGGGCGAGTGGTAAGTGACCAAAATACCCCTGTTAAAATGAACTGGAAATAAACTAAACGTGGCGAGTGACGGTCAGACTGACAGTCCGTCAGATACTTGATGGTCCGTCACTTATCCATTCAGACGTGGACCAGAAATGGGGTTTGCTGGATAAGGTTTGACAGCCTGGATGATGGTCCATCAACATCTGACGGTCCGTCAACTCGTCCGTCAATCCTTATCCAAAACATGGCTCAACTGTTGTGGCTGTGACGGTCAAAGTGGCAGTCCGTCACTCAATTGACGGTCCATCAACTTGTCTGTCAGGTCTTATCCATAACGGGGCCCTTATTCCTTGGCTGTGATGGTCCATCACTATTTTGGCGGTCCGTCAGCTTGGCCGTCACACCTGGTCATTTCGACAGTTCTAAGTAAAACGTCCATAACTTCCTCATCTGACGTAGGATTTAGATGAAATTGGTATCGATGGAAAGCTAACTAAATTTTCCATGTGATAGGAAGTAAAATTCTCAAAAATACCACGTTTAGAAAAATAACTTTGCATCTCAAATCAAGCCTTAGCATTCTTAAGATGATTTATAGCTAGGAGAAAGCATGGGTATTACACATAACCACTGAAGTACTGAAATATCTGAAGAAAGGTTAGGTCCTCGAACCATGAGGACTCACCATTGCAGAGATGCAGACAGAGGTACTCAAAAATCACTGGCGAGTCTGGGACTGAGCACCTGAACCTACATTATAAGAGAACGTAGGACATAGACATGTATGTGGATCATCACTTGGGAATTTACTGAGTATATGGGGGTGTATGCATTTACATAAAACAATATCAATACTCTTTAATCAAATCGTTCATGCAATTAGGAATGACTCACATGGCTTGAATAAGTAAAAAATGTAAAGCTCATAAATCATGTAAAATGAAGCATGTAGCACAAATCTCGTGAGTCATTATACTTTAGCTTTAAAATATGTACTCTCCTCTTATTGTCATTACTCGGAGGCTAAAGGAAACTTTAAGAAATACTTTCAACTCATGCATATATCTCATGGAGAGTAAAACTACTCTAATTCTCAAGAACTTAGAACTCTTTTGGACTCAAAACACTTGAAACTCAGAATCATATATCTTTGGTTTAAAAAAACTAATGATCAACTCTTATTAGTAGAGAAAACTACTTTCTTCTTTGGAAAAATACTCAAAAGTTGTTTATTTACTTTAGAAAATATCATATCTCAAGGGAAAATACTTTAGGAAGGTTCTCGTCACAGACATAAACCATGCGAGCTACATGGAGTCCAACGTCTTGTCCTCCTAAGGGAAAAGCATCACATTGAAGAGAGGCGTCATACTCTTTCCAAGGAGTATAACCTTAACTGAGTGATCACTTATCTCGGCCTCGGGCCCACTCATCTCGGCCTCAGGCCCAAAATCTAAAACCTATGGTGGCAAGTAGTTCTAGGTTAAGAAACCGTAGTAACTTACCAAACTCGGTGCTATATACTACTCCCTTTGGTTTATGTTGCTCCTCTCATGGAAATCTACTTTAAAATAATCTCATGGTTCAATAAGAACCTAACTATAACATTTGTAATCTCATGTAGTGAAGTGGATTTCAAAGATCTATGACCATTAGGTCAAAACTTTCTCAATGATGTCAAAATAATCAAATCATGGGTGCTTATAGCACAAAAATTCATAAAAACTGGAATCTCAAGTAGGGCTTAATGACCCATAATTTAATCTCAAGTTAAGACTCATCAAAATGCATATTATATAGCATATAGATTCATAAATCATGTAGAAATCTAGAAGTTACAGTAATTTGCCTTAAAATCTCAACATACTTATGTACTTCAATTTCTAGAACATTGAAACTCATAAATTCTCAAGGATTAACAACATAGGGTATAAACCCAGCTTTAATTTCTTAAGAAAATATGCAAAATCATGCTAATTAACTTTCAATTCATGGGAAATATCAAACTCTTGCAACTAATAACAATGGGTGAAAAACCCTAATTCAATTTCATGTAAAATCTCATCAATTGTAAAAATTTGAAGTTTAAAATAAGTATTTGGGCACAAAGGTGAAAGGATTACCCTTGTTCAAAACCCCACATACCTTAGATTATGAAATTGGATGAACAAGCTTGATTTAAACTCTTCTTCTTACTCTTCAGAGTGAGGGTTCTTGCAACCCTTTACTTGGGGAACTTGAATATCCACTCAACTTGTGAAATCTATGAAGGATTCTTGAGTTTCTTGGAGAAGAATTTTAGATTGTACTACAGAGAGAAACACTAGCTCTCTTATGTATGGATGATGAATGAAGCCATATACTTCATTTGGAATATATATGAATGTTAAAAGAGTGGGAAAAGACCAAAATGCCCTTTTTAAAATGACTTAAAAATACTAATCGGGTTGTGTGATGGTGGGGTGCAATGGTCCATCAGAGGGCCAACAGTCCATCGGTGGTCCTGACCGTTGAACCTGGTCCAGAAACACACTCTCTGTCTTGACTACAACGGTGTGGTACGACGGTACATCAATAGTTCGATGTTATGTTGGCCCTCTCCATCGAACTTGGACAGTGAGTTGATCTACTGCCTCCTTGTGATAGTGGGGTGTGATGGCTCGTTGCTAGTGTGATGGTCCGTCAGACCTCTCTGTCGCACTTGGGAGATTCCACTATTTTCTGTAAAAAGGCTATATCCTTATACTCCGACATTGAATTTTGACAAAAAAGGTATCGTTTGAAAGATAATTCAATTTCCCATCCGATAGAAAGTCATTTTCAGGAAAATGCAACAAGATTAAAACACTTATAACTTGGGAAGTCTCTTCTCAATTTTTTAGGGCTGGAATTACACTTCACTTGACATGATCTAAGGCTCAAACTACGAGGAAACTTTGCGGGGTCTTACAATATCTCCCCCTTGGAAAAATTTGTCCTTGAATGTCCAAAATTAGAATAGGGACACAGGAAAAACAGAGTACACATAGCTAAAGCAATTTGCTAAACGGGCTCAAAATCTTTCTAAACTCTTGAATGCTCGAAAATTGCGAGAACTCATGTAAGAATATATGCATGTCTGAACTGTAGATTAGAAGGGCTAAATTATGGAAGAATAATACCTTTGGCTTGATTTGAATTCCCGAAAAAGAGGTGTGGGTACTTGGCTCGCATGTCGGCTTCTGCCTCCCAAGTAGCGCCCACAACTGACAAGTTCCACCACAAAACTTTGACCATGGGAACCTCTTTGTTACTCAGTCTAAGGATCTGAAAATCTAGAATCTCAACGGGAATCTCATCGAATGAAAGACTGTTCTGAATATTTGCACTCTCTAAAGGGTTTCCTACAACTGAATCACCAATATGCTGCTTAAGCATGAAGACATGAAAAATAGAATGAAAGGCTGACAACTCTACATGCAACTTAACCTCATAGGCTACTTTGCCAACACAGATCAAGACTCTATACGGGACAACATAGCGGGGACTAAGCTTTCCCTTTTTACCAAACCTCTTTACCCCTTTCATAGGTGAAATCTTCAAGTTTACCAAATCACCCATCTAAAACTCAAGATCTCTTATCCTCACATCGGCATATGACTTTTGACAACTCTGAGCAGTCTTCAACCTTTTTTTGATCAACTTTACTTTCTCCATGGATTCAAACACTGCATCGGGCCCAATCACGACAGCTTCACCCACTTCAAACCAACCTACGGGTGATCTACATCTCCTACCATACAAGGCCTCAAATGGTGTTATCTCATGATAGCATTGTAGCTATTGTTATAAGCAAACTCTATCAATGGAAAATTCTCATCCCAACTACCTTTGAAATCAAGATCACACGCCCTCAACATATCTTCTAGAGTTTGAATGGTCCTCTCATCTTTAACTTCTGTCTGCGGATGAAAAGAAAAACTCAAATGAACTTTGGTACCAAGTCCCTGCTAAAATGTCCTCCAAAAATGAGAAGTAAATTGAGTTCCCCTATCAGAAATGATAGACGAGGGAACTCCGTGCTGTAATAATCTAGCATAATCCTCAGCTGTATAAGATGTATGTACGGGAAAGAAATGTGCAAACTTAGTCTGCCTGTCCACAACAACCCAAATAGAATCATGATGATGACGTGAAAGAGGTAACCCAGTCACGAAGTCCATATTCACCACCTCCCACTTTCAAGTGGGTATACAAAACTCTTGCATGACACAACTAGGTCTTTGGTGCTCTACATTAACCTGTTGGTATGTTGCACACTTTGCTACGAACTTAGCTATATCCTTCTTCATACCATTTCACCAATACATTTCCCACAAGTCACGGTATATCTTAGTAGTGCTGGGATGAATAGAATACCATGCGCCATGCTCTTCAGCCATAATCCTCTGCCTCAGATTATCAACACATGGACCACACAATCTACCTTTCAATCTCAACATGCCATCTCCCCCTTGGGATAAAACCTCTACCTTTTGGTCCTTAACTGACTCCTTCAGTCTGGCCAAACTAGGATCTCTATCTTGTTTCTCCTCCACTTTCGAAACTAAAGAGGATTCGGAACTATTTTGCACCAAAGTACTTCCCTCAGCTGAATCAAGCAACCTAACACCCAATCTATCCAGTCGATGCACATCACGAGCTAACTCTTTCTTACCTTCTTCTACATGAGCAACACTACCCATAGATAATCTGCTAAGGGCATCTGCTACTATATTGGCCCTGCTCGGGTGATACAACACTCATATCATAGTTTTTTAACAACTCTAACCACCTCATCTGCCTAAGGTTCAATTCCTTTTGGGTGAACATATACTTCAGACTTTTATGATCAGCAAACACATCAACATAAACACCATAAATATAGTGTCTCTAGATTTTCAAAGAAAAGAGTACAACATCTAATTCAAGATCATGGGTTGGGTAGTTCTTTTCATACGGCTTCAACTATCTAGAGGCACAAGCTATAACCTTAACTCTTTGCATCAACACACAACCCAAACCAAATCTAGAGGAATTACAATACACTACAAAACCATATGTACCATCAGGCAAAGTCAATAAAGGGGCTGAAGTAAGTCGAGTCTTCAACTCCTGAAAAATCTTCTCATAGGAATTTCACCACTGGAACTTAATATTTTTTGGGTCAATCGGGTCATGGGATACGCAATAGAAGAGAAACCTTCAACAAAACAGTGGTAGTAGCTAGATAAACCTAAGAAACTCCTAATGTCAGACGGAGAAACAGGTCTAGGCCAATTTCTTACAGCTTCTGTCTTTTGTGGATCAACTCTAATGCCTTCGATTGAAATAATATGACCCAGAAAAGCTACTGATCTTAGCTAAAATTCATACTTGCTAAATTTGGCAAACAACTGGTGATCTCTAAGGGTTTGCAAGACAATTCTAAGGTGCTCTGCATGGTCATTCTCAGTACGATAGTACAAAAGGATGTCATCTATGAACACTATGACAAATATATTAAGATATTTCTTAAACACTCGATTCATGAGGTCCATATAGGATGCTGGGGCATTGGTTAGCCCGAAAGACATGACTAGAAAATCAAAGTGACCATAGCGGGTTTGAAAGGCTGTCTTTGGAATCTCACATTCCCTCACATTAAGCTGGTGATAGCCGGATCTAAGGTCTATTTTGGAGAAATAACTTGCACTTTGTAACTGATCAAACAGGTCATCAATTCTCGAAAGAGGATACTTATTTTTGACTGTGACCTTGTTAAGCTGACGATAATCAATGCACATATGCAAAGAACCATTTTTCTTTCACAAAAATAAAATAGGTACACCCGAAGGAGAAATATTGGGCCTTATAAAACCTTTGTCTAAAAGATATTTCAGTTTCTCCTTCAAATCCTTAAGCTATGCAGGTGCCATACGGTATGGAGGAATAGAAATAGGTTGAGTGAAGGGAAGAAGGTCAATCCTGAATTCTATCTCTCTATCAGGAGGTACCCCTGGGAGATCTTCCAGAAAAAATCAGGAAACTCATTAACAATATTGACTGACTAAATAGTTGGAGCCTCGGACTTAGTGTCTTTGACTCTAACTAGGTGATAGATGCAACCTTTGGATATTAGCTTTTTGGATTTGAGATAGGAGATAAAATGACTCTTGGGAGATACCAAAATCTTGAACCACTCAAAAACTGGTTCATCAGGAAACTGAAACTTGACCGCACGAGTACGACAGTCTATAGATGCATAACAAGAATGAAGCCAATCCATACCCAGAATAAGGTCAAAATCCACCATGTCTAACTCTATCAAATCAGAAATCATGACTCTATGAAGAATAGTAATAGGATAATTTTTGTAAACTTGATTAGCAACAACTGACTCCCCTACTAGAGTAGAAACTAGGAATGGCTCAGGAATCTTTTTGGGACTCATTTTGAAATTCACAGCTACAAGTGGGGTCACATAAGAGAAACTTAACCCGGGGTCCAACAACACATAAACATCAATGAAAAAGACACGGAGCATACCAGTAAAAAAATTGGGAGAGTCCTCCTGCTCCTGATGGGATGGTAAGACATAAAATTTGTTTTGGTGTGGACCGCCATTAGTGCTAGATGAAGCACCCTGAGTAAGGGTGGGATGGGGTACAGGAGCTAGTGCACTAGTAGTCTATTCTTGAGGTTGCGCATCTCTGTTCCCTTGTCTAGCCTGCGGACAATCTCTAAGTCTGTGGCCTAGCTTACCACAACCAAAATAAGCACTCAAATCTATGAAACACTCATCGGGATGATCCCTACCACACTTGTATAAGGAGGATAGTGGGGCCTATTACAACACTGTTCAACTACCTAGACATAAAAGACCTGTTCCCTTGCTTCTTTTTTTCTCTAGGAACAGGAGTGCTAATTGATAAAAGCACTAGCATAGACTAACGACTCTGGAGCTGAGGGCGGTTCCCTCCATGTGACATAGACTGACTATACTCATGCTGCTCAGATCTAGCCCTCTTGTTATCCCTTACCTTATCTCTATCCCTTATCTTATCTAGCTTTATCTGTTATGCACGTGTCATTAACCTAGACAGATTTATATACCTATTCAGCATCGTAGTCCTACACTCTTTCAGTACCAACCCAGAAACACCTATCATAAACTTGCTCATAATATCTCGGGTGTCAGCAAACAAATCAAGAGCATACTTGGCTAACTAGTTAAAGTTAATGCAGTAATCCTTAACAGTCATAGAGCCCTACCTCAAGTTCATAAACCCCTCAATATTTTCTTCCCTCATCTCAAGAAGAAAGAACTTGTCCAAGAATGTATCTTGGAACACCTGCCAAGTCATAGGAGCAACACCCTCACCTTTACCCTTCTTCCATGCTACAACCCAGTCATAAGCAATGTATTTTAACCTATAAGACGCTAGCTTAACACTTTCTTCCTCAGAAACATGCATCACCTGTGTGATCTTTCTCACCTCATCAAGGTACAACTGTGGTTCCTTACTTTGTTTAGACCTATAAAACTCTGGTAGATTCATCCGCATGAAATCATGAATCTTAGCAGTAGCTAAATCACCTTCCTGCTAATTTACAACTGTAGTCTGGTTATTGGCCTAAACATTAGCGATGGCTACTTGGGCTAACGCCTGAAAGGCCGCCCAAAACTCAGCATGAGACATAGTCTTATTCAAGGGATTAATAGGTTGGGGTTGCTCATTATCATTTCTATGGGAATTCCCTCTCCGGGGAGGAATTTTCTTAAATAAGAGAACACAAATTATTAGATGAGAGGGACAACTATAGGCATGATAGAATCTAAAAGAACGAAATAACTTTTTCCTAAAACGTCTTGTAGCCTCTTGCTAGTAGATGTGGCGTGATACATACCAATGATCAAGACTCTACTCAACGTAGCTTGTCAGACAACTTAGGATTCCTTAAACCATAGGCTCTGATACCAAGTTTGTAACGACCCAAAATTACCTCCCGGGATGACACACGGTGCTTTAGGCTACAAGTAGCCCCAAGATAACCCTTTGAGCCTGTTACTACTTATAATAACTTAATTTAAGATGAAATAAACAAAACACTGGCATTGTCAAATCAAATGATAGGAAATACTAAGAAAATACTCCGTCTAAAAGACCACAATACTGGAAACCTCAACATAACAACAATCTGATGACTAGTCGAACAAAGCCTCTACTACTCCACGAACTACAGAGCCATTGGGACAGGTCCCCAACTGACTGAAACTGAACTGAAAGAAATAACATAACCACTGAAGTATAGAAATGTCTAAAGATAAGTCCTCGAACCATGAGGACTCACCACTGTAAAGATGTAGACAAAGGTACTCAAAAATCACTGACGAGGCTGGGACTGAGAACCTGAACCTACATTATAAGACAATGTAGCACATAGACATATATGTGGATCAATACTTAGGAATGTACTGAGTATGTGGGGGTGTATGGATTTACATAAAACAATATAAATACTCTTTAATAAAATCATGCATGGAATTAGGAATGACTCACATGGCTTGAATAAGTTAAAAATGTAAGCTCATAAATCATGTAGAATGAAGTATGTAGCATAAATCTTGTGAGTCATTATACTTTAGCTTTAAAATCTGTACTCTCCTCTTATTCTCATTAATCGGAGGTTGAAGGAAACTTTAAGCAATACTTTAAACTCATGTATACATCTCATGGAGAGTAAAACTTCTCTAATGCTGAAGAACTTAGCACTCTTTTGGACTCAAAACACATGGAACTCGGAATTATAAAATTTTGGTTTAAAAATACTGATGATCAACTCTTATTAGTAGACAAAACTACTTTCTTCTTTTGAAAAATACTCAAAAGTTGTTTATTTACTTTAGAAAATATCTTATCTCAAAGGAAAATACTTTAGGGAGGTTCTCATAACCGACATAAACAATGCGAGCTACATGGATTCCAATGTCTTGTCCTCCTAAAGAAGAAACCTCATGTTGGGGAGAGTCATTATACTCTTTCCAGAGATTATAACCTTAACTCAGTGATCACTTATCTCAACCTCGGGCCCACACATCTCGACCTCAGGCCCTAAATCTCAAACCTAGGGTGGCACGTAGTTCTAGGATAATAAATCATAGTAACTTACCCAACTCGGTGCTAAATACTACTATCTTTAGTTTATCTCGCTCATCTCATGGAAATCCACTTTAAAATAATCTCATTGTTTCATAAGAACCCAACTGTAAAATCTGTAATCTCATGTAGTGAAGTGGATTTCAAAGATCTATGACCATTAGGTAAAAACTTTCTCAATGATCTCAAAATACTCAAATCATAGGTGCTTATAGCGCAAAAATTCAAAAAAACTGGAATCTCAAGTAGGGCTTAATGACCTATAATTTAATCTCAAGTTAGACTTATCAAAATGCATATTAGATCACATATAGATTCATAAATCAGGTAGAAATCTGGAAGTTGCAACAATTTTCCTTAAAATCTCAACATACTTATGTACTTCAATTTCTAGAACATTGAAACTCATAAATTCTTAAGGAGTAACAACATAGGGTATAAACCCAGCTTCAATTTCTTAAGAAAACATGCAAAATCATGCTAATTGACTTTCAATTCATGGGAAACATCAATATCTTTCAACCAATAACAATAGGTTAAAAACCTTAATTCCATTTTATGTAAAATATCATCAATTATAGAAAACTATAGTTTAAAATATGTCTTTGGGCACAAGGGTGAAAGGATTACCCTTGTTCAAAACCCCACATACCTTAGATTATGAAATTGAATGAACAAGCTTGATTTAAACTCTTCTTCTTACTCTTGAGAGAGAGGGTTCTTGCAACCCTTTACTTGGGGAACGTGAATGTCAACTCAACTTGTGAAATCCATGGAGGATTCTTGAGTTTCTTAGAGAATTATTTTAGATTGTTCTAGAGAGAGAAACCTTAGCTCTCTTATGTTTGGATGATGAATGAAGCCATCTGATTTGTTTGAAATATATCTAAATATTAAAAGGGTAGGATAAGATAAAAAATCCCTTTTTAAAATGACTTAAAAATACTGATCGAGTTGTGCGATGGTGGGGTGCAACGGTCCGTCGGAGGGTCGATGATCTATCGGTCCTGACCATCGAACCTGGTCTAGAAACTCACTTTCTATCTCAACTACAATGGTGGGGTACGACGGTACGTTGATAGTCCGATGGCCCGTTGACCCTCTCCGTTGAACTTGACCAGTGAGTTGATTTTCTGCCTCCTTGCGATGGTGGGGTGCGATGGCCCGTCGCTAGTGCGATGGTCCGTCGGACCTCTCTGTCACACTTGGGCGATTCCACTGCTTTCTGGAGAAAGGCTATATATTTCTACTCCAATATCGTATTTTGAAAAAAAGGTATTGTTGGAAAGACAATTCAATTTCCAACATGATAGAAAGTCATTTTCAGGAAAATTCGACAATATTAAAACACTAATACCTTGGGAAGTCTCTTATCAACCTCTTAGGGGTGGAATTATACTTCACCTGACATGCTCTAAGGCTCAGACTACGAGGGAACTTTACAAGGTCTTATAATTCGAGCCCTAAAGTACTAGGACCAATAGATGCAGGACATGTGCATGGAAAAGTTATTTACAATTACTAGCTGGCATCCCTGATCAGCTTTAACAGTCGTACAAACCCATCTACATGCCTACCTTTTCTGACCCATTATCTTCTTGTCTGTTTATCTACGTTATATAAGGATGATTCTGAATCCAATTCTTTCCAAGCATATTTTTTTTCTAAGGATTTTCCCTCAAAGTATGATCATAACTGAATCTTATTACTCTGTGAGGCATACCTTCAAGTATTCTATGCTCATGTTGTCACGTGTTTTTTCCAAATTCATCAAACAAATAGTCGCTCTATTTTTTAGATGTGACATCAGTCAGAGTCGAGAAATTAAATTCAAAGTTCTGCTGCAGAAACATCAAAGAGATGATTCCTATCATAAAGGATCATGCACACTTTTGCATTAAATACCAAAAACATGTGTCTTTTGATTATCTTTCTCTAAAATATCATGTCCAATTACAATCTATTGATATCTACCACCCTCATGCATTGTGGACTCATTTAAAACCTTAAATCCCTCATAATTTCTTCAAGCTCTCCTTCTTGTGTTCAGCGTTTGGGTCTTCTACACTTTTCAAGTCTTCATATTTGTTTGCTTTCTTTCTGTCATAGAAACTAGTACATCTTTATTTTCCATAGGATGTCTTTTCCTAGAATTGTTAGAGACTTTAAAGATATTTTAGCCTCCCTTTTTGAGAAAAAAAAAATGATTTTTAAAAGGCCTACATCAGATTTCACTTATGAAAAAGAAGGTTTCAAAGTCATGGTTGAGCTCTTCCAACTGTTAGTCCAAATCAAATTTGACAAAGATTGGGAGCACTTGATTCTCACCATCCCTCATGAAATCTTCAAATAGTGGGCAAAAAATTTTTTATTTCCTTAATCCATGAAGATGACATTCATGTTGTAAGGAATGACTATGGCTAGCCCAAATGAGTACTCTATCTATCCTTGGTTATTTAGGTTCTTATATGTTTCCTTTCCCATGGATCTTGAGATATCCCCCTAATAGGATTGGACAATACCTCACAATCATGAGCTAGGGCTGACCCATGTCGACAAAGGCCATTAGAATTGGACAATTTACTATCCCATTTTCGGCAATAAAATGTATTTTCTCCATTTTTGATACAGGCACGATCATCACCATGGACATTTGTGAATGTGTTGAATGCAACCGAGGGAGTGTACGAGTTGAAGTATGAAGAAAGGCCTTGGAATACACCAAGGCTTCCTCTAAGCACACTCCATGTGCGCCTTTTGAAGCCTTTTTTCATTAAGGGTTTTGTCTCTTATTTGTAATGTACTATAAATAGAAAATTATAGGGTTTTAGTTAATTAGTTATTGAATATTGTTGAAAGAAAACTCCTTTTGAGAGAGAGAGATCCAAACCATAACTAGGGCTCATACAAGTGTGAACTCAATTGTCTTTGCATTTTGCTTGGAAATGTTGGTGCTTGAGTAGTGAATTCCCTTTTATATCTTTGTAGGAGTGTGGTGCTGCTACTGTAAGTCTCGGGAAAATTGTACAACTTGGCAAGGAGGTTATTCCTATAAGTCTCGGGAAAGTACCTTTGCTACACAAGGTTCTTCAACCTAAACCAAAGAGGGGGTTGTCCCTCAATCAATTCATTCTCAATCCATTTGATGTACTCCCAAAACGTATTAGCATACCCTTCAAAGTGAGCTATAGCATAGAAACTCTTCTTTTTATTCAGTGAGATAATTAACTAGTAAGATCTTGTAACAATATGACTCCCATGAAAGATAGGTTTCGGGGTCACTCTCACCCTAGAAAATGGGAAGGCTCACTTTGATGGAATGGAGACCTATATCTCTATTTTGTTGGTAGGTTACTTGTTTGTCCCAATGACCAAGTCATCCTCCATGACCTCGGTGTTCCCTTTGAGCCCTATGTCTCCCTCTCATTTCTTCTTCCATCACATAAGTACCATTATAGGCTCCATATCCTTCATGTTCATCTCTACCATATTCCTCTACATGGACTCGTCAGTTTTGATGAGTTATTTTATTTGGTGGAGATTGAGGCCTTTGGGTAAGTAGAGATTATATGTGAGAGTTCAGGTTTACAGGAGGCAGTTGTCTTCTAAGTCCTTGTTGGACTTGTGGGAGAAATGGCTTATCTAGGTCTCGGGTTTAAGGGAAATTTGGCACTTGGCTTGTGGCATTTTGTGGTGGTCTTAGAGGATTGATCATTTGAAGTAAAGTTTTGTGGGTAACGCTGGTGGAAGTATTTTTTTCATGTCCACTTTAGCAAACATGTTGTCAAGGAGTAGAAGCATGAGAGTTCCTTTGACTCTCCACATGATCCAACCTCTCACCCAATGATGACACATCCGTTTTCACCTTTACTATGCTTCGGTTAAGAGCTTCAATCCCAACCAAGATAGTATTAAGGACATTGTTATTCATAGTTTTTGATGTTGTCCCCTCGGATTCCATTGTACCTAGGAAGTTACCTACAAAAAACCAAATGAGTTAGTTGTAAAACAAAGGTTCTCACATTCTCTCTTTATTTCTCATCTCTCGGATTCCTCACACTCACTCTCTCAAGTGTTGTAAGTTTGATTGTACTTTGTGAGGTGTTGAAAGATGAACAAAATGTTTACAATGACTCAAAAGAACAAGCACACAAGGAACGTAAATGCGAATAACGGTTCAAAACCAAATCACAATCTAGTAAATGGTTACTAGCTTGTAAGTTAGTATTAGAATCAACAATGAAACTAAGGAATCAACAAAATGAAAATAAAAAACAAAATTTGAGATTGAAAGAGTTGAGTGAATAGTAAAATTATGATATGGAAGTCCACTATTGGTCATTTTTATTTGAACAACTTTTATTCACCAATTTGAAGTCTTGATCACTTAACAATTTGAAATGGTGAAATTTGGTTAATGGAGGGAAACTACAAGTCTTGGAACTCCTTTCAATTTTCAAACACAGAGTCTTGACTTGTACTTTTTCCTGAAAACATGGTCCTTTAAACATGGAAAAGTTGTTGAAAAGTGGTTGTCAAGTCTTTGATGGATGTGAGCTAGTCTTTTCACCAACATGTACTACAATTTGGTTCTTCACCATTTTAGATCTAATATGCACTTTATATTCAACAAGGTTGAAGAGTGGTGAATAATATCAAGAATAACAACAACAACAACTAAGAACAACAACAATATCCACACATCCAAGAACAAATCTGCAACACCAATGTCTACACACACGGCCAAGGCTAAGTTCACAACAACAACATCAACAATGTACGCTCAAACTTAGATTTAGACTCAAAGGTGTTAGTGAAGAACAAAACAAACACTAGAAACAAAAAAACACACCAAATAACTACTAGATATAGACACAAAATACAAGTCTTTTCCAAGACAATAACAATACCAACTCTAGGCCAGGAATAAGATCTCAAGAACACAACTTTTTTTTTTTGAATTTTCAAGCAAGCAAGCCCAAGATTGAACTTGTGGGAACAAAATCAGCCATGATATGATACCAAATGATACAAACCACCTCAAGGAACATGGAAAAATGGCTTAAAATAGTCCATAAGGAAAGATGAAACCGAGCTACATTTGAGACCAAGTCTCGGGTTGGACAACAACACAAGAATAAAAAGATAATGAGGTGTATTAACACCTATTTCAGTGAGCCAAAAAACTAACAAGGAGATTAATAGGATGAGAAAAACAATAACATGAACAACAACAACAAGATGCCCCACATGGTTTCAACTAAAACAAGAAGAAACAATAACAAGGTTACACAAATGTAAAGATAACTAGTGAGTCATACACTATAAAAAGACCCAAGAACCCAAAGATGTATAAAATCTAAGGACCCCTAATACTTACAATAGCAACACCACACTCTACGAAGACATAAGAGGAAATACACCACTAAAGCACCAACGTTTCTAAGCAAAATGCAAATACAAGTGAGTCCACACTTGTATGAGCACTTGTTATGGTTTGGATCTCTCTCTCTCAAGAGGAGTGTTCTTTCAACAATATTCAATAACTAACCAACTAAAATCCTACAATGTTCTATTTATAGTATATTACAAATAAGATACAAAAGACCTTTTAATGAAAAAAGTCTTTAAAAGGCGCCCATAGAGTGTGCTTAGGGGCGACCTTGGTGTATTCTAAGTCCCTTCTTCACACTTAAACTTGTACACTCACTCGGTTGCATTCAACAAACTCACAAACCTACATGGTCATGATCATGCCCGTATTAATTTTTGACTTAGAGAGCTCGAATTTAGGCAATTTCATACGGGTTATCGAGATTTCTTTCAATGGTATAATTTTAATCCTTTATTCTATCAATTTCTATTGATTTTCTCTTCAAAATAACTTTAAGTCCTTGATTTTAAATATGATTTTGGTGTTTTATAAAGTAAAGTATAAAATTCATTTTTCTTGATTTAAGGTCCGATTTCAACTCATTTTCCATAGGTTTTTAACTATAACCTTCTCATGACATAAGAAACATTATTATAAAATTATATCCCCATTTGGCTTTTGTATTTTTTAAAATAATTTGTGAAAATTTTTTTAGATCTGAAACAAATATAGTCGATATGGGTATTGTTGAACTCCTTGACCTGTAAATGTCATATTTGACTAGATTACACATGTTTTTGATGATTCGAGGGTGTAGTTCTTTTTCTTTATTCATTGGACTGAGTCTTGGCTTAAAAATCTTCTTTAAATACAAGTTGAGATGTACCTTGACTTTCTCTGAAGTGCTTATGTGTTGTATGTTTGTTTGCTTGTGTTTTATGAACTTTTTAGGATTGAAGGTCCTGCTATGTAATGACCCGAGAGTACACCCTGGATGCCACACGGTGATTACAGTCCCATGTGACCATAAACTAAGCCATGAGCTGGTACTTGCTGTGAGCACTAAATAAAACTGATAAACAACATATGCAGAATTTCGACTGACACGCCATAAGGTTTTAATAATTAAAATTAATACTGAATCATGGTTTAAAAAATTTGGAAACATATTGATAAAATGACTGATAATCACATCTAAAAATAGACCAACTGTCTGTACTAGTCTGAAAGCCTCTAAACTGTTTGACTTATAAGTTTATGGGACAAGCCCCTAACTAACTTCAACTGACTAAATGACTGAACTACTGACATAACTGAACATAAGATAACTCATCTTCAGAGGAAGAGGACTAACCATGGTTGCTGCTGCTGATGCAATATAAAGTGTAAATATGATCACGGATCCGAGCATCTGAACCTATGATATAAGATGTCATAGCGTAAGAAAAGAGTATGCAGTCAGTACTTCTGATATGTACGTGTTCTTGTACATGAGTAATAACTTATTAAATGCAAAGCATGAGGTACTGATTAACAAAGAATGAAAACTATATTGGGTGAGAATGCATGACCATGCATAAAACAAGTACTTCATTAGCCGATAAACTGAGATACTGAAATATGATTATAAATTAACTAGTAAACTACATGCTATGGTCAAGAAAGACTGAACTGAGTGCTAAAACTGAAAATGTGAGATATTTCATCTAATCGACATGCCCCAATATAGACTGGTTGGGGTCTAACCTGTAACCCCAGTTGAAAGGGTGTTAATACCGTTCCATGGGTTACTAACAATGGATGGGTCAATCCTAATCTAGCAGAAAGACTCATGAGATATATATATATATGTACGTTAACCTAAGACTTGTAGGAAGACATATTAACCTATGCTGGCTATGTAGTTCTGTAACTCAGGGATTGCTACTGAGGGTCACACCCTAAACTGGCAGGAATGCACCCATCCCTGGGTTCGCTCGGTGCTGAATCCTACTCCCAACTGAACTGACACTGAGCACTAAACTGGGTTAGGCTTGACATGATTCGATTGGGACCTTTCTATGACTACTATAAAGTAGGTAAACAGCTAGATATCGGGTATCATAACCCCTAGGACTTGAAACCATTGACAATAGGACCATAATATAAATTTTAAAACATAATAAACAGTCACAATTCAACTCTTACTCATTTAGTCATTTTATCAAACACTTGGAAGGCCTAACCTTGTACGTAGGAATAATTAACATGCTGACATCTCATGACTTCAACAACGAGTTCACAAATTAGGGGATTCAACATGATACTTACATCAACAAACGTACGCATTAGTTTATTCCACATAAAATTCACACATTCATAACTTGACACTCAAATTACAATGCATACTTGGACATACTATGATCTAAGTCAAGAAAATCCATAACTCAAGCTTTGAAAAAGGTTCTTGGTCTCCAATGGTTGGAAGGGACCCAAGGTTAAAACCTTAACATACCTCAATTAAAGAATTTGTAAGGTTTTTGGGCGGTTTCCTTAAAACTTGAGCTTGAATCTTGAAGAGTTAGGGGTTGTTCTTAATAGATAATGGCTTTCAATTAAGAGAGTTTGAGTAAAAAATGACTAAATATGCAGTCTTCAATCCCGTGTTATGAACCTATTGGGTGAAGGAAAAATGACTTATTTGCCCTTAAAAATATGGAACAAAACTGAATAAAATGCACGGACTGGACTGGGTGGGGCACTGCGGGGGCCACGGGCTCTAGCATGGGCTCCCTAGCACTGAACAGGGTAGGGCGCCACAACATAGGATATGACCTTACCCTTCAGCATTAAAACACAACTCCAACCAACTCAGGAAACATTACAGTAAACAACAAACCCATCTGAACCATCGAGCAACGTCAAGACTAGGACTGAGGTGAGTTGAGTCTTCAACTCCTGAAAACTCTTCTCACAAGAATCTGACCATTGAAACTTGACTTTCTTCTGAGTCAATCTGGACATGGGGGATACAATAGATGAAAACCCTTAAAAAAACCATTGGTAATAGCTAGCCAAACCCAAGAAACTCCTGATATTTGATGGAGAAATGGGTCTGGGCCAGTTTCTCACTGATTCGATCTTTTGAGGGTCAACTCTAATGACATCACCGAAAATGATATGGCTAAGAAAAGCTATTGATCTTAGCCAAAATTTGCACTTAATGAATTTGTAGAATAACTGATGGTCTCAAAGAGTCTACAACACAATTCTAAGGTAGTATGAATGATCATTTTCATTACGGCAATAGACAAGGATATCATCTATAAAGACTATGACGAACACTTCCAAGTACTATTTGAACACTCAGTTCATCAAGTCCATAAAGGCTGCTGGGGTGTTTGTGAGACCAAAGGACATGACTAGAAACTCAAAGTGACTATACCGGGTTCAGAAAGTTATTTTTATCATGTCACATTGTCTTACTCTGAGCTGATGAAAGTCAGATCTGAGGTCTATTTTAGAAAACCAACTGGCACCCTGAGTTGGTCAAACAAGTCATCTATTCTAGGAAGTGGGTATTTATTCTTGATTATGACTTTGTTCAATGACGATAGTCGATGCACATCCTAAGAGAACCATCTTTCTTACACACGAGTAGGACTGGTGCGCCCCACGGGGAGACACTTGGACTGATGAATGCCTTATTTAATAGGTCTTTTAACTGTTTTTTTAGTTCTTTGAGTTCAGTTAGGGCAATTCTGTATGGAGGAATAGAGATAGGTTGGGTATCTTGGAGAAGGTCTATCCCAAAGTCTATTTCCCTTTTAGGAGGAACTCCGGAAAGATTTTTGGGAAACACCTCTGGAAATTCCCTTGCTACTGGAACTGACTCAAGATTAGGCATCTTAGAAATAGAGTCATTGACACGAAAAAGATGATACACATATCCCTTGGATATCATTTTTCTTGCTCTAAAGTATGAAAAAAAGATGATCCCTAGGTGTTGTGGTACTATCCCTCCACTCAAGGACTGGTTTATTTGGGAACTAGAATTAGACAATTCTGTTTCAATAATCAACTGAAGCACAGCATGAATGAAGCTAATCCATGCCAAGAATGACATCAAAATTAGTCATCTCTTGTTCTATAAGGTCTACTAATGTGACTTTCTAAGACACTATAACCGCGTAGTTTCTGTATACCCGCCAGGCTATGATAGACTTAACCACTGGGATAGTTATTGAGAAATTCTCTATCAAGGTTTCGAGACTGAATCTGAAGTTGACCACTAAATAAGGGGTTACAAAAGAAAGAGAAGCTCTAGGTTCAAGCAAAGCATAAACATGTAAATGAAATACTTACAGCGCACTAGCAACCACATTAGGAGAAATTTTCTGATATTGTCGGGACAGAAGTGCATAGAGCCTATTTGGACGCTGCCCACTAGTAGCACTAGAAGTGGTTCCCTATGAAGAAAGGCGACTGGACTAGACTAGGGGGACGATTGTGCTGACTCTATGGACCTTCCTGTGGACATTTTTTGATTCTGTGACCTGGCTTACCACACCTAAAACATACATCACTACCATCTCTGCAAACACCCAGATGGTTCCTACCATATTTTTGGCAAAGAGGATTTGTTCGAGCACTGTTCACACTACCCTGAGACTTAGAGCCTGACGCCCTATCCTTGTTTTCATTCCTGAATTTGGGCATTAGTGCACTAGCCAAAGACAAAGCTGGGACTGAAGATTTCGGGCAAATCTAAGGATGGTTACCACCCTTTGACTTCGGCTGAGTGAAATTAAAACTACCTATCCTAGCCCTCTAGTTCTCTCTCTCTCAACTTAATCTTTTCTTTCTCTATCTGTTGTGCATGGATAATAAGCCTATAAAAGTCCATTTCCTTAATCATCATCGTAGTCCTACACTCCTTGACCATGCTATCAGATACCCCAGACACAAACTTGATTATCCTAGACCCGTTGTCAGCTACTATTTGAGGAGCATACCTATCCAGCTAAGTAAACTTGAGGGAATACTCTATCACACTCTTGTTTTCTAGTTTTAGATTAATAAACACTAACACCTTATCCTCTTTCAACTCCAATGGGAAGAATCTTTCTTAGAAGGCAGTAGAAAACTCCTCACACTCTACAGGTTTAGCCTTTATGCCCCTATCCATTTTCCACTGCTTAAACCAAGTATGAGCCATATATTTTAACTAGTAAGAAGCTAGTTCAGCACCCTCACTAGAAGTCAGCCTCATATTTCCAGTTACCTTTTGCACCATGTCTAGGAATTCCTATGGATCCTCTTCAGACTTAGATCTCAAAAATGAAGAAGGATTCTTTCGAGTGAAGTCCCAAATCTTGGTTGCGGTAGTATTGGCCACTGTATTGGACTGAACAGCAGATGGCCACAAATTTTGGGCTGCTACGGAGTGAGATAGAGTGGTGAATGGAACTCTGAACTCTATATGAGAAACATGCTCATTCAAGGGATTTTCCTAAATGGGTAGAGGTGTTGGATGGTTTTCGGTTCTTCTTCGGTTAGTCTTTATGGGAGTCATATTCTATACATGGAAATAAAAGTTGAAATAGATAGATAGTTTAACTTGAGATCCTTCTCATTCATATGATATGGATACTAAAAAAAGGGAAACATTTCCTAAAATGTCTTGTTGCCTCTTTCCCATAAGTGTGGTGCACTTCACACATATGCAAAAACCTCTAATAAACGCATCTTTTTGAATCCCTAGGACAACTTTAAAACCTTACGCTCTGATACCATGTTTGCAACGACCCAAGAGTACACCTTGGACGCCACACGGTGCTTATGGTACCATGATACCATAAGCTAACCATGAGCTGGTACGTGTTATGAGCACTAAATAAAAGTGATAAGCAATATATGTGAAATTTTAACTGAAATGCCATAAGGTTTTAACAGTTGAAATTAATACTGAATCATAGTTTAAAATTTCTGGAAACATATTGATAAAATGACTGATAATCACAATAAAAAATCGACCAACTATCTATACTGGTCTGAAAGCATCTAAATGGTTTGACTTTGGAGTTAATGGGACAAGCTCCCAACTAACTTCGACTGACTAAATAATTGAACTACTGATATAACTGAACATAAGATAACTCATCCGCGAAGGTATAGGACTCACCATGCTATTACTGCTGATGCAATGGAAAGTCTTAGTACAATCGAGGATGTGAGCATTTGAACCTATGATATAAGACATCATAGCATAAGAAAAGAGTATGCGGTCAGTACTTTTGAATGTACTGGTATACTAAATGAGGTAAGTCTAATATGCACGGATTCATGTTCATGAGTAATAACTGACTGAAAGTAAGGCATGAGGTATTGAGTAATAATGCATGAAAACTATAAAGACAGAAAATGTATGACCATTCATAAAAAAATTAGTAAAGTAGCTGGTAAACTGAGATACTAAAATCTGATAGTTTATTAACTGATAAACTATATGTTATGATCAAGAAAGACTGAACTGAATTCTAAACTGAGTGCTGAAACTAAAATTGTGGCAGCTTTCATCTAACTGACATGCCCTAATATAGACTGATTGGGGTCCAACCTATAACCCAGTTGGATGGGTTTTAGTACCGTGCCACGGGTTACTAACAATGGCCGGGTCAACCCCAATCTAGTAGGAAGACTCATGATATATATGTATATATGTCAACCCTAGACTGGCAAGAAGACATGATAACCTACACTGTCTACGTAATTCTATAACTTAGGGATGAATACTAAGGGTCACACCCTAAACTGGCAGGAATTCCTCCATCCCTGGGTTCGCTTGGTGCTGTATACTACTCCTAACTGAACCGACACTGAGTACTAAATTGGGTTAGGATTGACTGTACTCATGCTAACCTTTTTAACTGACTGAGCACTACTTCGCATGATTCAACTGAGACCTTTCTATGACTACTATAAACTAGGTAAACAACTATATTTCGGATATCATAACCCTAGGACTCGATATCATCGACAATAAGACCATACCAAAATTTTAAAATATTACAAACAGTCATATTTCAACTTTCACTCATTTAATCATTTTATCAAACACTTGGAAGGCCTAACATTGTACATAGGAATGATCAACATGCTGACATCTCATGACTTCAATAATGAGTTCACAATTTAGGGGATTCAACATGATACTTACATCAATCAGCGTACGCATTAGTTTATTTCACATGAATTTCACACATTCATAACTTGACACCCAAATCATAATACATACATGAACTATGATCTAAGTCAAGAAAATCCATTACTCAAGCTTTGAAAAAGTATATTGGACTCCAAGGGTTGGAAGGGACCCAAGGATGAACACTCAACATACCTCAATTGATGAATTTGTGAGGGTTCTTGGTTGTTTTCTTGAAACTTGAGCTTGAATCTTGAAGAGCTAGGGTTCGTTCTTGAGAGAAAATGGCTTTAAATTGAGAGAGTTTGAGTAAAATATGACCAAATATGCTATTTGTGTCTTCAATACCTTGTAATGGACCTATTGGGCGAAGGTAAAATGACTCATTTGCCTTTAAAAATGCGGAACAAAATTTAAGAAAATGCACGGACTGGACTGCGCAGGGCGTCGTGGGCTCCAGAGCACCGCGGGCTCCCCCAGCACCGGACTGGGTAGGGTGCCAAAGGGCGAATCACCCTCCGCTGCTGTTTTAGAAGTCCATACACACCTTTACGCTTGTCCGAAAATTCTAAAACTAACCCGATTTGTACTATTGACTTCCCCGATCATGAATCAACTTAAAAACTAACTTTCTAATGTCAAAAAGTTTATGAATAAATACATAGAATTTTGAGGGCCTTAGAAATGACTAAGTCCTAACACTTAGTTAAACATTTGAAGTATTGGACCCCTTTTACTTGCAAGAGTGAGCCAAAATGAGCTTAGAATCTTATAGGGTCTTACAATATCTCCTCTTTGGAAACATTCATCCTCGAATGAGGCTGATTAAGCTGACAAAACTGAGTAATTGAGTTTACATGCTGAATATACATGCTAAGAACATGATTACATAACTGAGCTAATTCGTGAATGCATGAGTGACATGAGAAATACATGCAGCTGGAATTGAGTATGAAGTAGAATAAATCTAAGGAAGACTGTTACCTTAGGATGAGTTAGAATTTGCATAGAAGAGATGAGGGTCTTGGTTCGCATCTTTGCTTCTTCTTCCCAAGTGACTCCCTCAACAAACTGGTTTCGCCAAAGGACTTTGACCAAGGTGACTTCTTTGTTCCTTAGTCTGCGAATCTAACGGCCAAGAACTTCGACTGTAATTTTTTTATAAGAGAGACTATTCTTAACATCTACACTTTCTAAGGGGACTACAACCACTCGTCACTAATATACTTCTTTAGCAAGGAGACTTGAAATAATGGGTCCACTAATGCTAAGTTTGCATGCAACTCAAGTTCATAGGCTACCTTCCCATAGCGACTCAAGATCTTGTAAGGCCCAACTTATCGGAAACTGAGATTCCCCTTCTTGCCAAACCTCTTTAGTCCCTTCATGGGAGAGATCTTCAGATACACAAAATCCCTAATCTCAAACTCGAGATCTTTCCTCCTTACATCCCCATAAGATTTTTGTTGGCTTTGGGTTGTCTTAAGCCTTTCCCTGATCAATTGAACCTTGTCTTAGTAATTAATTACTAAATTTATTCCTATCAACATGGTATCTTCTACCTTAAACCAACCAATAGGAGATATACACCTCCTTCCGTAAAGAGCCTCAAATGGAGCCATCTGAATACTAGAATGATAGTTGTTATTATATGCGAACTCTATCAAAGGTAAGTGATCTTCCCAGCTACCTTTAAAATCACGGGCACAAGCTCTTAATATGTCTTCTAGGGTCTGAATGGTCCTCTCGACTTGACCATATGTCTGAGGGTGTAAAGTTGTACTAAGGTGAACTTAGGTACCAAGACCCTTTTGGAAAGCCTTCCAAAAATGAGAGGCAAACTAAGTACCTCTATCTGAAATGATGGAAAATTGGACTACATGAAACCTAACCAACTTTCTAAGGTAGAGATTAGCATAGTCCTCGGCTCAATAAGAAGTATGGACTGGAAAGAAATGGGCTGATTTGGTCATCCGGTTCACAATAACCCAAATCGAATCTTGTTGATGACGAGTACAAGGCAAACCTGTCACAAAGTCCATGTTCACTTTTTCCCACTTCCAAGTGGGAATATTGAACTCCTGTATATAACCACTAGTCTTTTGGTGCTCAACCTTAACTTGCTGACAAATAGAGCACTTAGCTACAAACTCCGCAATATCTTTCTTCATACCCCTCCGCCAATAGATTTCCTGCAGATCATGGTACATCTTAGTGGCCCCTGGGTGAATAGAGTAATGTGCACCATGCACTTCTGCAAGAATTAGTTGTCTTTACTTATTTACACATGGAACACACAACCTACCCTAGCAATGCAACACACTATTTCCTCCTTTGGAGAAAACCTCTACTTTCTGGTCTCTGACAAACTCCTTCAACCTAACCAAACTAGAATCCATATCTTGCTTTTCTTTCACTTTGGCAACCAAAAAGGATTTCAAACTATTTTGCACCCATACACTACCCTTGTCTAAATCAACCAAATGGATGCCTAGTATGGCAAGCTGATGAAATTCCTGAACTAGTTTTTTTTTTATCATTTTCAATGTGAGCAACACTACCCATGGAAAATCTACTGAGGGCATCTTGCACTGCATTGGCCTTTCCTAGATGATACAAAACACTTATGTCGTAGTCTTTCAACAACTCAAACCACCTCATTTAGTGCAAGTTCAAATATTTTTGTGATAATACATACTGCAATCTCTTGTGGTCCGTGAACACATCAACATGCACCCCATACAAATAATGCCTCCAAATCATTAAGGCAAACACAACGGCTTCTATTCAAGATCATGGGTAGGGTAATTTTTTTCATGGGGATTAATATTTCTAGTGGCATATTGTAACGCCCCGGAAAATGGGTCCCGGAGCGTCACACGGTGCTTGAGGCTATGAGCAACCCCAAGCTAACCCTTTGACCCATTTTCATTTAGTTCAACACAAATCAACGGGGTTTGCATAAATAACCCTCAAATATTAATAGAGTAATCATCATTCAAGAATAAAAGAATTTCAGAAAGATAACAAAATACAACTTATTAGTCAACTCCCAACATCTATACTAGTCTGACAAGCCTCTAAGAAAATCAATAAAACCAGCGAGCCATTGAGAGATGCCCCAACTAACTCATACTCAATTATCAAATGTAAACAATTCCGTGAAACCAACATTAGACATCACATCCTCGGAACATAAGGACTCACCACAACAGAGGATGTAGAACAGCGTGCCTGAAGAATCACTGTCGAACCTGGAACTGAGCACCTGAACCTACATTCTGAGAAAATGCAGCCCACATCCGAAGATGTGGGTCAGTACCATAGAAAGGAACTGAGTATATGGGGGTGTATGCAGTTTTATAAACATCATCATCATAAATATTTATAAGAAATATGCAGGATGTATGAAAGACTTACATAGCCCGAAGAAAATTATCATAATCATGAGAGGATGAAATAAGTACAATAACACATGTGAGTCATCATATAATTTGTCAATCACTTTTAGTTCATCAAGAATATCAATTCTGATAATGTAAATATCATTTAAATCATTCGAAAGAATAACTTTCATAATTCCACTTTCAAATCACTTCACCATTCACCATAGACACAAAGAAACACACACACGCTAGGAGATCCTATAAAGGACATAAACCATGTGAGCTACTTGGAGTTCAACGTACAACCCACATTGGGGAGAGTCGTCCTATCCTTTCCATCGGAGTAGGACTATCGATATCAAATCCACACAAACTAGTGATTACTATATAAATCAGCCTCAGGCTCACTCTTATGGGGGCACGTAGTTCTAGGGAAGTAAGGTCGCTTTATACCTCCCACTCGGTGCTAAAGAATTCTCCCAGACATACCTCAGATCATTTCAAAGACAATCCACAACAAAATAATTTCAGTAATATATAAATATACATCGGGAGCTATCATGCTTCCCATCTATCAAAATCAACCACGTTGTGGATTTCTTTCACACTCGAGTACAAAACAACTCCATTAAGACCAAAAGGTCAAATCATTCAAAATATCTCAAAGATTCAACATCAACGTGCTTATAACACACTTTCTCAAAAAAACATAATTTCCAATGGGGATTCACGACCCAAATATCAAAATCATGATAAATATCGTTCAAGATTCATGCTTTATATCTCCACACATTTAAATTCATCTTTCAAAATCATAAACATCAAGATTTCATAATAATCATCATAAGATATGGGTCCATGCTTCAAATTCATAAAATTCAAATAAAAATCATGCCTTTGTAAAGAAAATTACTTTTGGGCACAAGAACGAAAGAGAGTTCTTATTGAAAAACCCCACATACCTTGAATGATGAACTTTAGATCGATACTCATTTTTGAGATGTTAATTGTGCTTTTGAATGATGGTTCTTGGAGTTCTTGAACTAGGAACTTGGAATCTTGAATAAATTTGCAGAATTAATGGTGAACTTTAGAGGTTCTTGAAGTTTGATGTAGGAGCTTTGGGTTTTCTTTTTGAGGGAATTTGATGAAATATAACATATAATGCTTCTAATAGGCTTTATTATAGGGTTTGGACGGATTTTGTGTGAGGGGGAATGACCAAAACGCCCCTAAAAATCAAATAATTATCGAATTTGTCCTTTGGTAGACTGTTTTGATAGTCTGAAGTAGATCAACCATAACGTTTTACTCCGATATCCAAATTTGATGAAACCAATTTCATTAGAAAGAGGACTCTCATATATTTCTGTTGATATATAGTATCTTACCCAGATCATTGTGTACGAGGAGTTATGATCGTTTGAAGTTGACCCAAAAATTCTCTTTTGACAGGCTGAAGTAGATCGACCATAACTTTTTTCTCCGATAGACAAATTGTATGAAACCAATTTCATTGGAAAGAGGAATCGCAGAGATTTCCATTGATATGTAGTAGATTACCCATATCATTATGTACAAGTAGTTATGATTGTTTAAAGTTGGAGAAAAAATACGCCAGGCCTCAGTACTTTTTCCTGCACGTTTTACTGTTCACTACTATTCACGGTTCGATCGGAATGTTCATAACTCGTCGCTCGAGTGTCCGTTTTAGATGATCCAAATATTATTGGAAAGATTATTCAATACTCTACGCAATGGTGGGTCATAATCTAAGACATTCCACATGGAAAAATTTATAATTCATTCTAGAAGATAGAACCCAACACGTTTACGCACAAAATTTCAACGAAAAATTTCCCGGGGTATTACATCATCCCCCCTTGGAAACATTCATCCTCGAATGATGCTAGACATGCCAAGATTAGATAGGGAATAGAGAATACAGCTGAAACCATTCCTTAGACTCGTCACCACATTGTTTCTCACTCCGAATACAACATACAATGCATAAATTCAAGAAACTACAGCTGAACACATAAAAAATGACAGCTGAACTGCTGCAACTTTTATCAAAAGTGCATGATTTAGGAAACAACGGTGCCTTCGGCTTTATCAGAGTTTGCGGAAAATAGGTACGGGTACTTGGATCGCATATCCGCCTCAGCTTCCCAAGTTGCACCCTCAACAGATTGGTTTCGCCACAACACCTTGACCAAGGGAACTTCTTTGTTCCTTAGTCTTCGGACACTGATATCAAGAATCTCAGTAGGAATCTTATCAAAAGAAAGATTTTCTTGAATGTCAACACTCACAGAGGAATCCACTACCACAGCATCGCTAATATGCTTTCTAAGCATGGATACATAGAATATTGGATGAACACAGGAAAACTCGGAAGGCAACTCGACCTCATAAGCTACCTTACCAACACGGCTAAGAATTTTGTAAGGACCAACATAATGGGGACTAAGCTTGCCCTTCTTTCCGAATCTATTCACCCCCCTCATGGGTGATATTTTCAGATACACTAGGTCACCAACTTCAAACTCAAGGTCTCTCCTTCTAACATCCACATATGACTTCTAACGACTCTGCACAGTTTTCAACTTTTCCCTAATCAACTTAACTTTTTCCATAGCCTCAAATACCGAATCAGGACCACTCACAGCCGCTTCACCCACCTTAAACCAACCTATGGGTGATCTACAC
Organism: Capsicum pubescens; assembly: GCA_030864215.1. Lineage (NCBI taxonomy): Eukaryota > Viridiplantae > Streptophyta > Magnoliopsida > Solanales > Solanaceae > Capsicum > Capsicum pubescens. The sequence continues at coordinate 98,403,520 of CM061543.1, read as the reverse complement.
TTCCTCCCATATAAGGCTTCAAATGGATCCATGCCAATACTAGAGTGGAAACTGTTATTGTAAGAAAACTTTATCAACGGTAAGTGATCATCCCAACTTCCCTTAAAGTCAAGTGTACAAGATCTCAACATATCCTCTAAGGTCTGGATGGTCCGCTCAGCTTGACCATCGGTCTGCAGATGAAAAGCAGAACTACAAAGCACTTGGGTACCAAGACCCTTTTGAAAAGCTTTCCAAAATTGCAAAGTGAACTGAGTACCCCTATCCGAAATAATAGACAAGGGAACTCCATGCAGTCTGACTAGATATCGGATATACAATCTAGCATAATCCTCAGCAGTATATAAAGTATAAACAGGCAAGAAATAAGAAGACTTAGTCAACCAATCAACCACAACCCAAATGGAATCATGATGGCATCGGGAAGGAGGTAAACCAATCACGAAGACCATATTTATCTCTTCCCACTTCCAGGTGGGAATACTAAACTCTTGCATCATACCACCAGGTCTTTGGTGTTCAACCTTAACTTGTTGTTATGTTGCACACTTAGCTACAAACGCTGATATATCTTTCTTCATGCCACTCCACCAATAGATTTCCCACAAGTCTCGGTACATCTTGGTGGAACCAAGATGAATAGAATATCGCCCCCCGTGTGCTTCAGCCATAATCCTCTATCCCAGATCATCAACATTCGGGGAACACAATCTACCCTGTAATCTTAACACACCATCTCCCCCTTGGGAAAAAACCTCTACTTTTTGGTCCTTGACTGAATCCTTCAGTCTGACCAAACTAGCATCTAAGTATTGCTTTTCCTTCACTTCCGAAACCAAGGAGGATTCGTAACTACTCTGAACCCCTATACTACCTTCAGCAGAGTCAAACAACCTAACCCTCAATCTAGTCAAACAATGTACATCACTAGCCAACTCTTTCTTACCTTCTACCACATGCGAAACACTACCCATGGACACTCTACTTAGGGCATCCGCCACAACATTGGCCTTGTCTGGATGGTACAGCACACTAATATCATAGTCCTTTAACAATTCTAACCATCGTCTGTGCCTAAGATTCAATTCTCTCTGGGTAAACACATATTGCAGACTCTTATGATCAGTGAAAACATCAACATGGACACCATACAAATAGTGTCTCCAGATTTTCAAAGCAAACACAACAGCAGCAAACTCAAGGTCATGGGTGGGGTAATTTTTCTCATGGGGTTTCAACTGTCTAGAAGCATAAGCTATCACCTTACCCTTTTGTATCAATACGCAACCCAACCCAACTTTCAAAGCATCACAGTACACTACAAAACCATCAACACCATCAGGCAAAGTCAAAACAGGGGCTGAAGTGAGTCGAGTCTTCAACTCCTGAAAACTCTTCTTACAAGATTTGGACCACAAGAACTTCACTTTCTTTTGGGTCAACCAAGTCATAAGAGATGTTATAGAGGAGAAACCCTCAACAAAATGGCAGTAATAGCCAGTTAAACCTAAGAAACTTTGGATATCAGTTGGAGAAATAGGTCTAGGCAAATTTCTAACAGCTTCGGTCTTTTGGGGATCAACCCTAATACACTCGAAAGAAATGATATGACCTATAAAAGCAACTGACCTTAGCCAAAACTCACACTTACTGAACTTGGCAAACAACTTGTGATCTCTAAGGGTTTGGAAGACAGTTCAGATATGATCAGAATGTTAATCCTCACTACAGGAGTACACCAGTATATCATTAATGAACACTATGACAAACATATCCAGATATGGTCTAAACACTCGATTCATGAGGTCCATGAAAGCTGTTGGGGTATTAGTTAACCCGAAAGACATAACAAGGAACTCAAAATGGCCATAACGAGTTTGGAAAGCATTTTTTGGGATGTCACACTCCCTAACTTTATGTTGATGATAGCTGGAACGAAGGTCTATCTTTGAGAAATAACTTGCACCTTACAATTGGTCAAACAAATCATCTATTCTCGGAAGGGGGTACTTATTTTTTACGGTGACTATATTTAGTTGGCGGTAATCAATGCACATACGCAAAGAGCCATCTTTCTTTCACAGAAACAACACAGGAGCACCCCAAGGAGAAACAATGGGCCTTATGAAACCCTTATCTAGTAGATCTTTGAGTTGCTCTTTCAACTCCTTAAGTTCTGCAGGGGCCATACAGTAAGGAGGAATAGAAATGGGCTGAGTATCAGGAAAAAGATCAATCCCGAACTCTATCTCTCTATCAGGAAGTATCCCTGGGAGATCATCCGGAAAGACATCAGAAAACTCATTGACGAAGTTAACAGACTGGAGAGTTGGAGTCTCAGACTTAGTGTCTTTGACTCTAACCAAATGGTAAATACACCCCTTGGAAATAAGCTTTCTAGCTTTGAGGTAAGAGATAAAATGACTCTTGGGTGACACAGAATTCCCAGACCACTCAAACACGGATTCACTCGGAAACTAAAACTTGACAACTCGGGTCTGACAATCAATAGAAGCATAAGAAGAATATAGCCAGTCCATACCTAGAATCATATCAAAATCTACCATGTCTAACTCAATCAGATCAGCCAATAAGACTCTATGAAGAATGGTAACAGGACACTTTTTATACACTTTCTGGGCAACAATCGAATCACCCACTGGGGTAGAAAATAGGATAGGCTCAGGAATAACCTCAGGACTCATTTCAAAATTCACAGCAATCAAAGGTGTAATATATGAGAAACTGGATCCAGGATCGAACAAAGCATACACATCAAACTTAAATATACGAAGCATACCCGTAACAATATCGGGAGAGTCCTCCTATTCCTGGCGGGATGATAAAGCATAAAATCTATTCTGGTGCTGCTCGCCAGCATTGCTAGAAGAGGCGCCCTAAGCTTGGGCTGGGCGAGTCGCTGGAACTGGAGCACTAACAGTCTGAGTCTGGGTCTGAGGGCGATAGTCACAACGCCCTTGTCCATCCTGTGGACAATCTCTAACTCTGTGACCCATGTCACCACACCAGAAAAAACATCTTTTCTCACCCCAACACTCACCTGAATGAGCCCTATCACACTTAAGACACAAGGGATGATTTGGCTTACTTCCAGCACTGTATTAGGACATGGATGCATATGACCTGCTACCTTGCTCCTGCCTACCTCTAGGCATGGGAGCACTAGCATATGACGGTGCTGGCATAGATGAATGATCCTGATACTGAGGGCGACTCCCTCCCTGCGATATAGTCTGACCCTGTCCGTGCTGCTCGAACCTAGCTCTCTTATTCCCTCTCATTCTATCTCTCTCCTTAATCTTGTCTGCCTCAATCTGTTGGGCATGAGTCGTCATCCTAGAAAGATTAATCTCACTATTCAGCATAGCAAACCTATACTCTTTAACCACATAACTAGACACTCCAGTCACAAACTTACTCATACTAGCCCGATTATCAGCCACTAAGTCAGGAGCATACTTGGCAAACTAATTGAACTTTAGACAGTACTCCCTAACAGTCATAGAGCCGTGTCGCAGGTTCATAAACTCTTCCACCTTTGCCTCCCTCATCTCCAAAGGGAGAAACTTATCCAGGAATGCATTCTAGAACTCTTTCCATGTTGTAGGGACAATTCCCTCACCTATACCTTTTTTCCAAGAAACAACCTAGTCATAAGCAAGGTCTTTCAACCTATACGCAGCCAACTCCATACTATGTTCCTCAGATATATGCATCACCGGAGTAATCTTCCGCACCTTCTCTAAAAACAACCGTGGATCCTCATCATACTTGGACCTATAGAATTCTGGCAGATTTATCCGCATGAAGTCATGGATCCTGGCAGCAGCTGAATCACCTCTCTGCTACTGTATATCCGGGGCTGGGTTGGCCTGAATATTTGCAGTAACAGCTTGGGTCAGCGCCTGAAAAGCTGCCCGAAATTTAGTATGAGACATGTTTTCATTAATGGGTCAGTGGGTTGAGGTTGCTGACCATCATTATTTCTTCTCACTCGACGTGGAGGCATATTTCTTAAAGATGAGAGAACGAATCAATAGCAGAGAGAGATACTTTAAGCACGATAGACTTCTGAAAGAAAGAATCACACTTTTTCCTAAAACATCTTGTATCCTCTTGCTCATATATGTGGCGCGCTACACACCGCTGATCAAGACTCTACTTAACACATCTTGTCAGACTCCCTAAGACACCTTAAAACCTTAGGCTCTGATACCAAGTTTGTAACGCCCTGAAAAATGGGTCCCGGAGCGTCGCACGGTGCTTGTGGCTACGAGTAGCCCCAAGCTAACCCTTTGAGCCACTTTCATTCAGTTTAACACAAATCAATGGGGTTTCCATAAAAAACCCTCAAATATCAACAGAGTAATCATCATCCAAGAATAAAAGAATTTCCGAAAGATAACAAAATACGACTTATTAGTCAACTCCCAACATTTATACTAGTCAGACAAGCCTCTAAGAAAATTAATAAAATCAGCGAGCCATTGAGACATGCCCCAACTGACTCATACTCAATTATCAAATGTAAACAATTCCATGAAACCAACATCAGACATCACGTCCTCGGAACATGAGGACTCACCACAAAAGAGGATATAGAACAACGTGCCCAAAGAATCACTATTAAACCTGGAACTGAGCACCTAAACCTACATTCCGAGAAAATGCAGCCCACATCCGAAGATGTGGGTCAGTACCATGGAAAGGAACCGAGTATATGGGGGTGTATGAAGTTGTATAAACATCATCATCATAAATATTTATAAGAAATATGCAGGATATATGAAAGACTCACATAGCCCGAAGAAAATCATCATAATCATGAGAGGATGAAATAAGTACAATAACACATGTGAGTCATCATATAATTTGTCAATCACTTTCAGTTCATCAATAATATCAATTCTCATAATGTAAATATCATTTAAATCTTTCGAAAGAATAACTTTCACAATTCCACTTTCAAATCACTTCACCATTCACCATAGACACAAGGAAACACACACACGCTGGGAGATCCTATAACCGACATAAACCATGTGATCTACTTAGAGTCCAACGTACAATCCACGTTGGGGAGAGCCATACTATCCTTTCCATCGGAGTAGGACTATCGATATCAAATCCACACAAACTAGTGATCACTATATAAATCAGTCTCAGGCTCACTCCTACGGGGGCACGTAGTTCTAGGGAGGTAAGGTCGTTTTATACCTCCCACTCGATGCTAAAGATTTCTCCCGGACTTATCTCAGATCATTTCAAAGACAATCCACAGAAAAACAATTTCAGTAATATATAAATATATATCGGGAGCCATCATGCTTTCCATCTATCAAAATCAACCACGTTGTGGATTTCTTTCACACTCGAGTTCAAAACAACTCCATTAAGACCAAAAGTTTAAATCATTCTAAATATCTAAAATACTCAATATCAACGTGCTTATAACACACACTTTCTCAGAAAAACTCAATTTCCAATGGGGATTCACGACCTAAATATCAAAATCATGATAAATATCGTTCAAGATTCATGCTTTATATCTCCACACTTATAAATTCATCTTTAAAAATCATAAACATCAATATTTCATAATAATCATCATAAGCTATGGGTTCATGCTTCAAATTCGTAAAAGTCAAATAAAAATCATGCCTTTGTAAAGAAAATTACTTTTGGGAACAAGAATGAAAGAGAGTTTTTGTTGAAAAACCCCACATACCTTGAATGATGAACTTTAGATCTATACTCTTTTTTGTGATGTTAATCGTGCCTTTGAATGATTGTTCTTGGAGTTCTTGAACTAGGAACTTGGAATCTTGAATAAATTTGCAGAATTAATGGTGAACTTTGGAGGTTCTTGAAGTTGGATGTAGGAGCTTAGGGTTTTCTTTTTGAGGGAATTTGATGAAATATAACATATAATGCTTCTAATAGGCGTTAATATAGGGTTTGGATGGATTTTGGTTGAGGGGGAATGACCAAAACGCCCCTAAAAATCAAATAATTCTCGAATCTTTCCTTTGGTGGACTGTTTTGATAGTCTGAAGTAGATCAACCATAATGTTTTACTCCGATATCCAAATTGGATGAAATCAATTTCATTAGAAATAAGACTCTCATATATTTTTGTTGATATATTTTATCTCACCCAGATCATTGTGTACCAGGAGTTATGATCTTTTGAAGTTGACCCAAACATTCTCTTTTGGTAGGCTGAAGTAGATCGACCATAAATTTTTTGTCCAATAGACAAATTGGATGAAACTAATTTCATTGGAAAGAGGACTCGCAGAGCTTTACGTTGATATATAGTAGATCACCCAGATCATTATTTACAAAGATTTATGATCATTTAAATTTGGAGAAAAAATATGTCAGGCCTCAGTACTTTTTCCTGCACGTTTTACTATTTACTACTATTCATGGTTCGATCGGAATGTTCATAACTCATCGCTCGGGTGTTCGTTTTAAATGATACACATATCGTTGGAAAGCTTATTTGATAATCTACGCAAGGGTGGGTCATAATCTAAGACATTCCGCATGGAAAAATTTATAATTCATTCTAGAAGATAGTACCCAACACGTTTACCCACAAAATTTCAACGAAAAATTTCCTGGGGTATTACACATAGGCTATGACCTTACCCTTCTCCATCAAAACATAACCCAAATTAATTCTGGAAGAATCACAGTAAACAACCAACCCATATGAACCATAGGGCAACGTCAAGACTAGGGCTGAGGTGAGTCGAGTTTTCAACTCCTGAAAACTCTTCTCACTGGAATCTAAACATTGAAACTTGACTTTTTTCTGAGTCAATATGGACATGGGGGATGCATAGACAAAAATCCTTGAACAAACCATCGGTAATAGCCAGCCAAACTCAAGAAACTCCTGATATATATTGGAGAAATGGGTTTGGGCCTATTTTTCAATACTTTGGTCTTTTGAGGGTCAACTTTAATACCATCTCCAAAAATGATATGGCTAAGATAATCTACTGATCTTAGCCATAATTTTCACTTACTGAATTTGGCGCACAACTGATGGTCTCAAAGAGTCTGCAACACTATTCTGAGCTGGTATACATGATCGTTTTCATTACAGGAATAAACAAGGATATCATCTATGAAGAATATGATGAACAAGTCGAAGTACTATTTGAAAACTCAGTTCATCAAGTCTATATAGGCTGCAGGGGAATTTGTGATACCAAAGGATATGACTAAAAACTCAAAGTGACCATACCGAGTTTGGAAAACTATTTTCGGAATGACACATTCTCTTACTCTGAGTTAATGATAGCTGAATCTAAGGTTTAATTTAGAAAAGTAACTGGCACCGTAAAGTTGGTAGAACAAGTCATATATTCTAGGAAGTGGGTATTTATACTTTATTGTGACTTTGTTCAACTGACGGTAGTCTATGCATATCCTAAGAGAACTATCTATCTTATATACGAATAGGACTAGTGCGCCCCACAAGGAGATGATGGGCCTGATGAATCCCTTATTTAGGAGGTCTTTAAACTTTTCTTTTAGTTCTTTGAGTTCAGTTGAAGCCATTCTGTATGTTAGAATAGAGATGGGCTGGGTATCTGGGACAAAGTCTATCCCAAAGGTTATTTCCCTTTCGGGAGGAACTCTGGGAAGATCTTTGGGAAACACCTATGGAAATTCCCTTGCTACTGGAACTAACTCAAGATTGGACATCGCTTAACTAAAGTCTTTGACCCGCACAAGATAATAGACACATCCCTTGGATATAATTTTTTTTCTCTAAAGTATGAAACAAGATGAACCCTAGGCGTTGTGGTGCTACCCCTCCACTCAAGGACTAGTTCATTTGGGAACTAGAAGTAGACAATTCTATTTCTACAATCAACTGAATCAAAGTATGAATAAAGACAATTTGTGCCGAGAATAATGTTAAAATTAATCATATCTTGTTCTATAAGGTCTACTGATGTGATTTTTTGAGACACTATAATCGGGCAGTTTTGGTATAACCACTTAGCTATGATAGACTTACCCGCTGAGGTATATACTGAGAAAGGTTCTATTAATGTTTTGGGACTAACTTTGAAGTTGAACGCTATATATGGGGTTACAAAAGAAAGAGAAGCTTCAGGGTCAAGAAAAGCAAAAACATATAAATGAAAGACTTGCAGCATACTAATAACCACATCAGGAGAACTTTCCTGATCCTATCGGGACTAAAGTGCATAGATCCTATTTAGGCACTACCCACTGGTCGCATAAGAAGCAGCACCCTGCTGAAATGGGTGACCAAAATAAACTGAGGGATGATTGTGCTGACTCTGCGGACCTTCCTACATACATTTTTTGATTCTATGACCTGGATTTCCACACCCAAAATATACGTCGCTGCAAGCTCTGCAAATACCCGCATGGTTCCGACTATATTTATGGCAAAGAGGATTTGTTCAAGAACTGTTCACACTACCCTGAGACTTAGAGCCTGATGCCCTATCCTTATTTTCATTCCTGAATTCAGAAATTGGTGCACTAGCTGAAGATGGAGCCAGGACTGAAGATTTCAGGTGGAACTAAGGAAGGTTACTACTCTCTGACTTCGACTAAGTGAAATTAAAGCTACCTATCCTAGCCCTCTTGTTCTCCCTCTCTCTCCTTAATATTTTCCTCCTCTATCTGTTGTGCATGGACCATAAGCCAAGAAGTGTCTATTTCCTTAATCAGCATCACGGTCCTACACTTCTTGACCATGCTATCAGATACCCTAGACACAAACTTGCTCATTCTTGACCCATTGTCAGCACTTGAGGGAATACTCTTTGACACTCATGCTATCTTATTTTAGATTAATAAAATCTAACACTTTAGCCTCCCTCAACTCCAATGGGAAGAATCTATCTAAGAAGGCAGTAGAAAACTTCTCCCACGCTACAGGTCCAACATTTGTGCCCCTATACACTTTCCACTACTTAAACCAAGTATGAGCCACATCTTATAACTAGTAACCAGCTAGTTCATCACTTTCACTGAGAGTCAACCCCGTAATATCTATTATTTTCTGCACCATGTCTAGGAATTACTGTGGGTCCTCTTCAGAGTTAGATCCCAAAAATAAAGGAGGATTCATTTGGGTAAAGTCATGAATCTAGGATGCAGCAGTATTGGCCACAGGGTTGACCTAAACAGTAGCTGGCCGCACATTTTGGGCTGCTACGAAGTGAGCTAAATGGTGAATGCAGCTCTAAAATCTGCATGAGAAACATGTTCATTTAGGGGATCTTCCTAAATGGGCCGAGGTGCTGGATGGCTTTTCATTCTTCTCTCGTTAGTCTTTTTTCGAGGCATATTCTGTATACTAAAGGAAAAGTTGAATTAGATGGAGATTTTAACTTGAGCTCCTGCTCATTCGCATGGTATGGACACTGAAAGAAGGGAAACATTTCCTAAAATATCTTGTAGTCTTTTGCCCATAGTGTGGTGGGCTTTACACACATGCACAAGACTCTACTTAACACGACTTTTAGACTCCCTAGGACACTTTAAAATATTAGGCTCTGATACCATATTTGTAATGACCTGGGAGTACACCCTGGATACCACATGGTGCTTACGGTCCCATGAGACCATAAGCTAACCCATGAGTTGGTACCTACTATAAGTATTGAATAAAATTGATAAACAACATATTCAGAATTTTGACTAAAATGCCATAAGGTTTTAATAACTAAAATTAATACTGAATCATGGTTTAAAACATCTGGAAACATATTGATAAGACAACTGATAATCACAACCTAAAACTGATCAACTGTCTATACTAGTCTGAAAGCCTCTAAACTATCTGACTTTGGAGTTGATGGGATAAGCCCCCAACTAACTAAAACTGACCAAGTAATTGAACTACTGATATAATTGAACATAAGATAACTAATCCTCAAAGGAAAAGGACTCACCACGGCTGCTGCTGCTGGTGCTATGAAAATTCTAAGTATGATCAGTGATCCGAGTGTCTGAACCTATGATATAAGACATCACGGTGCAAGAAAAAAGTATGTGGTTAGCTCTTTTGAATGTACTAGTATACTAAATAAGGTGTGGCTGATATGCACGAGTTCATGTTCATGAGTAATAACTAACTAAATATAAAGCATGAGGTACTGAGTAACAATGCATACAAAATATAAAGACTGCGAATGCATGACCATGCATAAAACAAGTACTAAAGTAGTCGGTAAACTAAGATACTAAAATATGATAGTTAATAATAGGTAAACTACGTGCTATGGTCAAGTAAGATTGAGCTGAATTCTGAACTGAGTGTTGAAACTAAAATGTGGGAGCTTTTATCTAACCGACATTCCCCAATATAGACTGATTGGGGTCTAACCTATAACCCAGTTGGAAGGGTGTTAGTACCGTTCCACGGGTTATAACAATGGCTGGGTCAACCCTTATCTGGTAGGAAGAAAAATGATATATATATATATATATATATATATATATGTCAACCTTAGACTGGCAGGAAGACATATTAACCTACACTGGCTACGTTGTTTTGTAACTCAAGGATTTCTACTTAGGGTCACCTCTAAACTGGCATGAATTCCCCCATCCCTGGGTTCGCTTGGTTCTGAATCCTACTCCCAACTAAACTGACACTGAGCACCAAAATGGGTTAGGCTTGACTACACTCATACTGACCTTGTTAACTGATTGAGTACAACTTCACATGATTCGACCGGGACCTTTCTATGAATACTGTAAACTAGGTAAACAACTAGATTTCGGGTATCATAACCCCCAGGACTCGATATAATTAACAATAGGACCATAACACAAATTTTAAAACATAACAAACAGTCACAATTCAACTTTCACTCATTTAGTCATTTTATCAAACACTTGGAAGGCATAACCTTGTACATAGGAATGATCAACATGCGAACATCTCATGACTTCAACAATGAGTTCACAATTTAGGGGATTCAACATGATACTTATATCAACCAACGCACACATTAGTTTATTTTACATAAAATTCACACATTCATAACTTGACACGCAAATTATAACGCATACATGGACATAATATGATCTAAGTTAAGAAAATACATTACTCAAGCTTTGAAAAAGGTTCTTGGACTCCAAGGGTTTGAATGGACCAAAGGATGAACACTTAACATACCTCAATTGAAGAATTCATGAGGGTTCTTGGTGGTTTCATTGAAACTTAAGCTTGAATCTTGAAGAGCTAGGGTTTGTTCTTGAGATAGAATAGCTTTAGATTGAGAGATTTTGAGTAAAAGATGACCAAATATGCTATTTGGGGCTTCAATACCGTGTTATGTACCTATTGAGTGAAGGGAAAATGACTCATTTTTCCTTAAAATGCAGAACAAAATTAAAGACAATGCACAGACCGGAATGGGCAGGGCGCCGCGGGCTTCGGAGCGCCGCTTTGGAGCGGCCGCCGCAGGCTCCCCCAGCATTGAACTAGGTAGTGCTCCATGGGATAATCACCCTCCACTGCTTCTTTGGAAGTCCAAACATTCCCTTACGCTTTTTCATAAATTCTGAAACTCACCCGAGATGTACTATTGACTTCTCCAATCATGAATCAACTTAAAAATTAACTTTCCGATATCATAAAGGTCAAGAATAAATACATCAAAGTTTGAAGGATTTATAAATTACTAATTCCTAACACTTAGTAAAACATTTAAGTCTTGGACCCCTTTTACATGCAAGACTGAGCTAAAATGAGTTTAGGATCTTATGGGGTCTTACACGCTGAGGCATCTCCATGGGTATCAGACTCTTTGATGGATTGTAGTTGTATCATTGATTATCTTAATTAGTATTTATACTTGAGGATATACTTATAAAAGGTTGTGGATAGTTGGCTTATAACTGTAACGTCCCAAAATAACCCCAAGGTATGACTGGCTCCCGACAACACCACTTGCCGGAAGAACCAATTTTCTATACTTTTATAATATCTAGAAACACTGAGATGAAAACATATACAACTCCACATGCAAGAAATAATCATTAATGCAGGGCAGTTTTCCAACAAGACACTGCATAGCAATTTATGAAAACGACAATCATTTAGATAAAAAATATCTAACCCAAGGCCCACACAAAGTTCATAGAGCATCTAAATAGAGTTACATTAGTTTGGGCAAACAAACCCAACGAAAGGAAACATAAGCTAAAAATAACGAAAGAAGAATGACAGCCTTCACGAATGATGTGAAGGCTCATTTTAGCGACAGAATCGACACGTAAAGACAGTCAGCCACGAGCCTCTCTCTCTGTAATTGTATCTGCATGTATGCAAGTAAGGAGTGATCTATATAAATATAACCCAGTAAGATCCTCGACCCGCTACTTTAATACCCCTGGAACAAGTATTAGAAAATATAAAATACATAAATAATATGTACAAAATATCTCCCATAAAGTAATGTCAATAAGATCCAAAGAAAGTTCAAAAATGCCACCCTATATCTCAACTCAATCCACACTCACGATTTGTCATAAACGGCACTGAAGGATCGGCCTAGCACCTCGACAAGTCTACGGCAACATATATAATGCCCCAAAAATTCTATTATGGCTACAAGCCCCTAACATATTATAGCAGCAAAATTAATGCCCCTAACAAATTACGGTAACATAAGTAATGCCCCTAACATATTACGGAAGCATAAGTAATGCCCCTAACATATTACGGCAGCTATGTATGCCCCTAGAGACTATAACGGCAGCGACAAAAAAATATGTTCAGCACCCCTACATAACCTCACTTATTATATCTAAACAACTCTCACCAAACTTTGCAAATACAAATCCATAAATAATCAATACCACCGATTCTACCAAGTCGCACGTTTGTGCCAACACATGGACTAAGCAGAAAAACATAATTTTTATAAAGCAAATTTGAAAAGCAAGCATCAAAGCTTAAAGTCTCACTTACCTCACCAACGACAATTTCCATAACCTCACTATGCATAGAACGCCAGCTAAATATCCTTCAATGGCTTCAATCTATGAAAAAATATTAAATAACGATATCAATTATATTATTCGGGGTCAGATTCCAATATCCTTACTATTTAAGGTTAATGCTAAACCTTAATATTTCACATCATTATCCATGAATTAAGGATAATTTAATAGGGGAAGGCTTCCAAAACAAAAATTTTAACATAATAACCAATGATTTCTAACCCATAATGTCAATAACTTCACTATTTAAATTTCTACCCTTAAGAAGCTATTCCAATTCCAACCATTTCTCTCATCACTAATCAATTATTGCCCTACCATTATTGTTTCCCTTACAATAACAAAGAATGGTTGGATTGATTAGATTTTACCCTTACAGTAATCAAGTTCTACCCTTACAGTAACAAAAAATGTTACAAACAACGCTTTATTCCTCTGTATCTGCTGTTGTTGTCCCTGTCAAGCTGGAGAAATATTCCTTGATGATTGGCCTACCGACTCTGATTGCGTAGTCCTAGACTTTCCATGATCAAAACCACTCTTGCTCCAAGATGGAGCACCGCTAAACCCACCCAAGTTATGTGCCTTCTTGTTTTATCGATTAATCTTTTCCATCTCATAATAGGACTCAGAATGGAGAGCAGTGTCAAACACCTTAGAATAGGATCTATTACCCATATTGCATATCATTGGACCATGATAACTAGCCTCAAGTACATCCATAAATTGCCTTACTTTCTCTCTCTAATATATAACAAAAGTGGAACATACCTAGACAACTCAGTAAACTTAGCTTCATACTCAGTAACGGTCATAGATCCCTATCGTAATTCATTAAACTGGTTTCTTATGTCATCTTATTTGCTCAAGGGAATAAATCTGTCCAAAAACATAGCTAGAAACTCTGACCAAGTGATCGGTGGTATCCCTGCTTGTCTTCCCCTCAAAAAGGAAGTCCACCATTCCTCGGGAGACCCTGAGAAATGAAAAGTGGAAAATTCAACGCCATAAGTCTCCTTCAGTCCCAAAGTAGTCAGTATCTTCTCGCAGCAATCTAGAAACTTTTGAGGCTCCATAGAAGATAGTGTAGCATCAAACTTTGGGGGCTTAAGATCCATGAAATTCTTCAGATCCTTGGGTTTCCCTAAAGCTGCAATCGAATGATCAACGGGTAGAGGTGCCTGAGAGGTTGAAATATTCAACTGAACTTGTGCTTGCATATGTGTAGTAGCTTGAGGAGCGGGAGTTCGACCTTAATTAGTCTCTAATGCCTCAAGTACATTCAACATTCTTTCCACTGCATCTGCATGAAATGTAATAGTAGGTGCAGCAAGTGGCACTGCAGCTGGAGCATCTCGATCAACCTGATCCTGTGCTTGCTCGAAAGCCACAACATAGGGCTGGCCCCCATTCCCACTGTAGGCTGAGCATCGGTCTGAATCCTAGTTTTAGGCCTAGTTGGATGATACACAACTCGACCACGACCACGCATAGGATCCTGTCCAGCACCACGTCCAACAGGTGCATTAGATTGACTAGCGTAGGAAGAACTACGTCTCTTAACCATCTGCAAAACAATATTTAAATGTTAGACTTAATTCAACTCAATGCACGAATAATGAATAAAAAGGGGAAACTTCCTAGATGTTCTGTAGACTCAATTTTAGAAATATGGGTACCTACATACCCCTAAACAAGAATCTACTAAACACTGCTCCATGATCTGAGACCTAAAGCCTATGCTCTAATACCAACTTTGTCATATCCCAAAATAACCCCTAGGCATGACTGGCTCCCGACAACACCACTTGCCAGAAGAACCAATTTTCTATACATTCAAAATATCTAGAAACATTGAGATGAAAACATATACAACTCCATATGCAAGAAATAATCATTAACGCAGGGTAATTATCCAACAAGATACTGCATAGTGATTTATGAAAGTGACAATCGTTTAGATAACAAATCTCTAACCCAAGTCCCACGCAAATTTCATGGAGCATCTAAACAGAGTTACATGAGTTCAACCTTTGGGCATACAAATCCAACGAAAGGAAACATAAGCTAAAAATAACTAAAGATGAATGATAGCCGTCATGAACAATGTGAAGGCTCACCTTAGTGGCAGAATCCCCATGTAAAGACAGTCATCCACGAGCCTCTCTCTTTGCAACTGTATATGCAAGTAAGGAGTGAGCTATATAAATATAACCCAGTAAGATGCTCGACCCGCTACTTTAATACCCCTGAAAAAATTATTAGAAAATACAAAATACAAAAATAATATGTACATAATATCTCTCATAAAGTAATGTCAATAAGATCCAAAGGAAGTTAAAAAATGGCACCCTATATCTCAACTCAATCCACACTCATGACTTGTCATAAACGGCAGTGAAGGTTATCATCCTAGCACCCCAACAAGTCTACTGCAGCATATAAATGCCCCAAAAAGTCTACAATGGAAGCATGTACAAGCCTCTAACATATTACGGCAGCATAATTAATGCCCCTAACATATTAAGGAAGCATAAGTAATGCCCCTAACATATTACAACAATTATGTATGCCCCTAGAGACTATAACGACAGCGACAAAAAAATATGTTCAGCACCCCTACATCACCTCACTTATTATAAGGAAACAACTCTCACCAAACTTTACAAATACATATCCACAAATAATCAATACCATCGATTCTACCAAGTTGCACGTTTTTTCCAACACATGCACTAGGCAGAAAAACATAATTTTTATAAAGAAAATTTGAAAAGAAAGCATCAAAGCTTAAAGTCTCACTTACCAGGCTAACGACAAGTTCCATAACCTCACTATACGCCAGCCAAATATCCATCAATGGCTTCAATCTATGAAAAAATATTAAATAACGATATCAATTGTATTATTCGGGGTCAGATTCCAATATCCTTACTATTCTAGGTTAATGCTAAACCTTAATATCTCACATCATTATCCATGAATTAAGGATAATTTAATAGGGGAAGGCTTCCAAAACAAAAATTTCAACATAATAACCAATGATTTCTAACCCATAATGTCAATAACTTTACTATTTAAATTTCTACCCTTAAGAAGCGATTCCAATGCCAACTATTTCTCTCATCACTAATCAATTATTTCCTTAACATTATGTTTCCCTTATAGTAACAAAAAATGGTTGGATTGATTGGATTCTACCCTTATAGTAATCAATTTCTACCCTTACAGTAACAAATAATGTTACGAATAACACTTTATGAGTATCTCAAACATATGCACATATATTAGTTACTGCAGCAGTAGACTATAACCACTATGAAGAATATCAAACATACATTATTTACTAATTTGCCAAAACTACAAAAAAATTCATACCTTATCACTTCACAAAGATGCCTGCCAATACCGTGTAGATACTCTCTGTTTATCTTTTTTTTTCTTTTGGTATTCTTTTTTGCTTTTTGTTTTTCCCGGGATAAAAGATCATATATATAACCCTAGTACCGTGAAATTGAAAAAGGTTCTTGACTTGTCCGTTTTTAATTCCTTAATTAATATTAATAATTGGTTATAATTACCAATTATACCTTTATTAAAAAGGAAATAATTAGTTGGCTATTACAATAACCTTGAATAAATTGATAGTACCTATTTTAGAATTTGAATACTGTTTAATTGACTTTATTGTGATGAGCGGGCCTTAGTAACCTTTTAGGAGATAATTATGTTATTATTGTTAGTGATGGAATAATTGAGGTTTAGAGAATACTTAGAGTATAAATGGACTTGCAATCATTGATTTAGTTTCACTTATTAGGGAACATAATTAACTAGCATAGTTTACTTTTATATTTTAGTCTAATGATGTCATCCTTGGAAAAGATGAGACATATCATATGGAACGATCAAGGCTTAGGTAGTTCTACGATATTATTGTCTGTGTTGCCATGTGGGGGCTTAGGTGAATATTATTATTGACATGAGAAATCATTTATTATCATGTGCTCAAGTGAGGGCTTATATGCATACTATTATTGAATGGCAAAAAATTATTATTGTGATGCTCGAGTGGGGGCTTGAATTGATATTATTAGCCTTGATTGTGCATTAAATTATCATATTTATTATTATTCCACCGAGTGAGGCTTGACTTATTACATAGGACTTATTTGTTCATTAAACTGCCTTTTTATATTGATGATACAAGAGAGGGGTTCAAAATTATACTTTTAATGTCTTACATAACTATTCATTCTAGTAGTGTCTAGCAAGGGCTAATATCATGAATTATTGACACACGCTTTATATGTCTTGAATGGATTATCATCTTCATAATTATCAATTGTGAGCACTACATCCTTATTTCATAGATGCATAATCATGAGACTTGGGTACCACTGAGAAACACTTATTCTAAAAGAAAGTGAGAAACCTTTAAAAATGCCTAGACTAAGGGATATATCGATCGAGTTGATTGAGATATGAGAAATATTTTATAAACTTCTATTTGTGAACATTATCCAAAGAGGTGTATTTAGATTATGAGAAAGTATACAGGTTGCAAACCCCCTATGGGTCTCATCTAAGAAGTGTTATGGCTCGGTGGGTGTATACAAAAAGTTATGAGATATATTTCAATCATTCATCATCATCCCATCATCATCACTGTATTACATTGCATGAATTATATTTTATGACATTTCATTGGTATGTCTTGATAATGAGTTTGAATATTTACTTTTGTATTAAATTACTGCGATTGAACCTTATTTGTTATATCATGTATTTTTTGTTCATTTCACTAAATAACATCATGCTATACTACCTAGTGGTTGATTTGGGAGTTGATATATTCATGAGATGTGAGACATGATAATGGCTTGATTAGTGAGACTTGTAGTGTTGTTTCTCTTGGTAGCATCATATACACATAATTGCACACTCTCACTACTTTATCCCAAATTATTGGTCGAATATGATAATTGAGTCCTATATACTGTGCTAATGATTTTCCCTTCTAATGACTTCTTTTTACTTACTGATCATAAAAATTACTAGTGTTGACTCTAGACCTATGTTCCCACCCTGTAAATTAATTATCTTATGACTATTCTGTTGGGTTACCTTGATAGAATAAAGTGGCATATTTTTCGGTTATAGATCTATTGGGGAAACCTTTGGTAGTTGGGGTAGTGATTCTCACTATCACTTTGGATTAGGATCCATTATCGATGATACTTTTTGACTACATATGTTCCACACTCACCCTTGCATTTTATTTATTCTTTTTCTTATTTTTTACACCCGTGCAAGTATTGGTTTGAATAGTGGATTGTAAATTACGTTCCTTTAGCGTTGGAGTTGTGAAGATTGCGGTAAGAACTACTATACTTCGAATTTACTCAAATCTCTCTACTTTTATTTTATGCTTTCTTCATATTTAAGATACATTAGTCTATTATTATTGTGAACTATAGGCTTGTATTAGTGACAACTATACCTAGGATATACTTTGATACTTGTATTTGTTTGTATAAACATTTTAAAATTATATTTATGCTCCTTTTTTCTACTTTTTTTCCATAAATTATTGAGTTTTAGGTTGGGACAGGCTTACTTTTTGTAGGATATGACAAGTTTCATCATGTACCTATTTTATATCGTGAATAATTGGTATTAAATCTCTAGGTTCATTGGTCTCATTATTACAATTTGAGTCTAGTAGCATCTTGTAGATCGATGTAGAGATGTCTGTTATCTATCTTCGAGAGACTACTTGACTTTAGGAGAAAATTACTTCTTCATTTTGGCTTGTGCATTCCTTAGATTTTTGTAACTCCAAATATCTTATTCACTCTCTCAAAGATGGTCAATATCCAGGACGTCTAAGGTTGTATGGAGGAGGGGTTACAAAAACTTCTTTGAAATGAAAAAATAAAAAATCTGAACCAATGTTAAGTGCCACTAACGATGTCATGCAATAAATGCAAGAAAGGATGCAAAATATGCAGTGCCAAATGGAGGAATAAAATAGAACTATCCGATAAGAAGTGCTTGCAGATGTTATTGCTCAACTTCAGCGTGCATGACTAATTGATCCTAACATACTAGTAGCATTGTCCTATCCTTCACTAGGATAATCAACTTCTACACTAATGACAATAGGGAGAAACAATCAAGGTTAGCATCGCTACTACTTCTCTGTTAAGACTATTTTTCTTCTTCCCTTATCGTTTCTCTCTTGTGACTATTATATTTTTTTTCTCTTCTTATCTATTATTTTATATCCAAGTAGGCAATAGGAATAACATTTTAATATATATTGGACTGTGTTGGATTATTATAGCTGAATTATTTTGGATAGTTGAAAGTGTTCAGTTGTTATGTTCTGATAGGGTTGGTACTAGAGAGAAATGTATTTGATAACTGGAAGTGTTTAGTTAATATTGTAATTGTAAAGAATATTTTACATTTTTTTATAAAGTGCTTATTACTATGAGAATTTTTTCTGATATGATTGGTATTGGAATTTGACATTAATTTTTTTCTTAACTAAAAGGGTTCAGTTGATACAGTTTGCATTGTTTCTTGTATCATACACCTTGACACTTTGGTTCTTGTTTTTAAGTCATGACTGAACATATATGTTGATCAGTATATGCTTGATTTGTAGCTAAGTTTTCATGAATACTTGTCTCTAAGATCGTTTATTTCATTTGTGTCTGTAAATACAAAACTTATTCTAAATAAGAAATGTGACAGAACTAGCCATTTAAAAACATCATATTTTTTTATCTTGTAAAGGTATTATAATATGGATGGACAGAGGTAGCTTGGAATAGTTTAAATATGTTTGGTTCATTGATTTATTAAGTAGCAGCCTACAATGGTGTTTTGGGATAGTTTAAATGTGTTTGATTCATTGATTTCTTAAAAAGTAGCCTACAATTGTGTTTTATGGTTATATTTTGGTTCACTTATGTTAAGTCACACATGTGTTTAGATGCTTGTAGTATGAAGTTGGTGCAGCAATATTCAAGTTCATCTAGATATACGTTTTAATCTTGGATCCGCTTAATAATCTAACTAGTACAACTTTCTTTTTTAGCTTTTGGAAATAAGAATTATGTTCAAACTTTACATATGGCTACAACATAATTTTTTATGGAGGTTATCTGATAGCTGAATTCATATAGGATTTCATTAGAGATTTGCATTCCTGTCATCACTTTTCCCTAATTTCTTGTAAGAATTCATTAATTATTTTCTATTAACATTGTAGGTGATGATGATGATCACATTGAAGATGGAAATGAAAGTGATGATTATCGAACTTGACCTTACTTAGAAGATTTTTCAAATTGGATTTTGACTGTTAAAAAAATTATACATCTTGTATATTGAAACATTGTACATGCATGTTGCACTTTTTAATTTGAATGGTGAAGTAATATTTTGGTTCTTGTTGGGTTGAAATTTTTGGTAATGATGATGAAGTGGCTACACCTGATAAACTATTGCAGTAGCTTCAAAAACTGTAGTATTAGCTTGAAAAAAACTGTTGCATTAGCTACATAAAATCGTTTCCATGGAATGGGGTTTAACAGTCATAATTGTTGCATTAGAAAAATAAAATGTTTCATTAGCTTCATAAAATGATTTCTATGAACTGGGTAGTAAAAGTCAAATCCATTCCATTAGAAAAAACATAATTGTTACAGCAGATTACAAACAAACATCGCAATAGAATAAAAAGTGATGGTTATATATGTTTACATAAAACTCTATAGAGATGGTTTAAAACTGTCTCATATCACTTCTAACTGTCGTATATCATTGGTAACCTAAACCATAGTCATAAAGTATCTTATAGTGACGGTTATTGCAACCATCGTAATAAATCATACCATTAGAGCTAATGTAGCACAAATAGTTGTAGCTGGTGGCACAACAATCTCCGTAGGCAAATAATGACAGTTTTGATGTCTATTGTATAGGTAATAGAACTATTGGCATAGCCCTAATTTCGAGTAGTGATCTATTTTGTTTTGTTTTCTTGCTTTAGTTGATATATTTGTTTCCTCATATTTATTGTGCTTGATTTAGTTTGTCTCCTCTTGATTCAAATTGAAAGAAAGTATAAACATAGGTATTTTTTCATTGGAAACATAGGTATTTTTTCATTGTTACCTTCTCGTGCACTTTGTTAGTGCCCTACCTTTCCAACAAAGTGACATCAAAGCACTGCTTGTTGTTGATTGTCGAATTTGAATGATAGATACTGATGTTCTGGATTTGGACGATACATTTTGCATCTCCTAAAGGGGTAATTTTTTGTTTTCTAGAACCTATTGGTGTATTTGATTCTTGCTTCACTTGTTCTCAAAGACAAACTCAGAGGCAAGGATAAAGAAGAAAAGTAAAATTCTTAAATCTTAAGACGGGCTAACCGATGGATCGTTAATCCCGATGGACCGTCAGACTGACTATTTCTCCTAAGTAGAACACCTAGATATTATGAATACAACTAATGACTCATGCGACTGACCGTTGGTCCAGTGATGGGTCTTCGGCACAGACGTCGCACCTAAACCAGAATGAGTAAAAGTTTTTTATCTCAAGGAAAACCAGCGTGATGTGTCGTCAGGTCCTCAATGGACCATCATACAGTCCATATCCATCAACTGTAGGACAACAAAACACTAGTCAATGATTGATGGTCCAGTCGATGTATCTTCATAGTCCCGATGACCCATCAGGAGAATCGTCCATGATAACATAGCAACCCAAATTTAAAATTTCAAATCACAACTTTCTAGGGGCCTATAAATACCCAGTTTAGGGTTAGAATGGGCCTCTTTTGACTATTACTAAATTCATAACATAAAAATGTCCGATAAACAAGTGGCGAGCTGAAGCTTATACTATTTTCCTTCTTTTAAACTTTAATTTGAGAATCCTAATTTGATTCATAAGTTCATTCTAAATTATTTATGAAATTTAATTTATTCATCTTCTTCTTAATTATGTGTGGCTAAAGCTCCCATAACTAGGGTTATAAGATCCATGGTGTAAATCAATATTAGGGTTGTGGGATTGATGAATTCTTGAAAACAATTGCAATTACATCTCCTTCTCTTCAGTTTTATGATTTCTCTTGGTTGCAAACTTGATAAATGTTCCCATAAATATAACTTGCTTGAACAAAGATGTTAATGTTGGGAAAAGAGAATGGTGACAAGGTGATTAGAGCCTTTACACTCTAATTTTACAATTGATGCCTTAACCAGATCAATTTCTTGGGGAATTTCTTGTTGAACTATTCTATCACCTTAAGTTTTAAAGAATTATGGTGAATCCATCTTTGAAGGTTGACAAACAATTGAATGGGACTACTTTTGCAAATTTACCTGTAATTGTAATTGTTGATGTAAGATTCATAAAACCCACATCCCTTAACATGGAATCATCTTATTGATCATAACCTTAGTTTCTTGATTCTTATTTTCTTACACATTACAATAAAAGCATTGGTCTCTACTGCATTACAATTATTAAAGCAATAATTTTAACAACAAACCCCCTCTTTGATGACTGAAAACTCATGACTAATAATCTATTAATAAACAAATGACTTAGTTAACACCTTATTCCTTGTGGGATTCAACCCCAACCTTAGTTGGATTATTTATTTGAAAACAAATGCTTACTCTATTTTCAAAAAAAGTTATAATTTGGGTATATCAAATTTTGGCACCGTTGCCAGGGAATATGATTGTCAATTAATTTTATGTGCATTAATTGACTCTTAGTCAAGTTTCCTATTTTTACTTTTATTTGTTGTTTTTGGTACTTGTAGGTTATTTATTGTCCATTCCATGGAACCAAAGTTTAAGTTAACCATTATTACCTTATAATCTGAAACCTCAAAGAACTCTGAGAAGGAACATAGCTACCAACAAGAGGCTGCAAGACTGGTCGCTTTGGCTAATGCACAGGTTATCCAATAGAATATATATGTACCCAGGAGTTCTCCTAATATGGATGATGAGGACATGGGAGATGATGAGTTTGTTAATTCGATGAGTAGATGGCGTGCTGAAAAAATTGCACCGACAAATCAAAATGAGTAAGCAAGAGGGAGAGTGCACCAAAAGCCTGAGGTGCAGTTTGATCTAGATGACGATGACACTAATTTGGATGGAGTTGGAACCATGGGAGTAATATTTCCACCACCATTATATCTTGGGGTGAAATTTAATATCACTAGCATAATGATCCAACTGCTCTATTTGAAAGAGTTATTTGGTGGATTACATGTTGATGATCGTATTTCATATTTGGTGAACATCATCATCATCTGCAAGTCATTCGACTATCCTAGAGTGGGAAAAAATTCCATTCATATAAGGTTATTTCCGTTGTCTCTGTCTGGGGAGGAAACTTTGTGGCTGAATGAGTTGGCACCCGATTCTATAACAAACTAGAGGCAACGGAAAGGAGCTTTGCTAGAAAGGTTTTTTCCACTTCTCAAGATGTTACAATTGAAGGATGAGATCAGTAACTTTAGGAAACTGCCTTCCAAAGCTCTTCATGAAACATGGATAAGGTTTTAGAAGAAGTTGATTGAGTGTCCGAATGATAAGTTGACGGATGAATAATTGATCGAAACATTTTATAAGGCTTTAAACTTAAATACAAAGCCAACCATGGACAATGCTACAGGATGAGCTTTTATGGATTGCACTTTTACTAAGTCTACAAATATGTTGGATAGAATAATAAATACAAGTGAATCTTAACATACCAGGGATTCTGAGGTAGCAAGCAATACTTATTCAAGTGATATGTTAGTGGAACAACACTGGATAAAAGAGGAATGTGATCAAGATATGGCTCACAAGCATTTGCTCTCGAGAAAGGTGGAAAAGGTCAAAGTTGTGGGATCGCATAGTAGGGTAACTGAATTTAATTTTGAGGAGGAGGCAAATTATTTGAATAACTAGGGGTGCTTTTAGGCCATTGGCCAAGGAAACCAAGCTCGGAACTATCAGTAGGATAATAATTAAGATAAGGTTGGTTAAAGAGATCATGAACAAGGAAGCTAGAAGAACAAGGGTGATCTAAGTGGATTATATGTACCACCTGGGAGCCGTGGCACTATGGAAAATGATTTTAGGAAGATGTCTATGGAGCTATGATGGTTAAATTATTGAAAGGGTTAGAATCAACTGTTGTAGGAGTTAGGGAGATGAAGAGTGACTTGTCAACCATAAGTCAATTAGTTGACTCTCACACCATATCTCTTAAGCATTTGGTGCTGGAAATGAGAAAATTATACACAATGTTCAACCAATGAAAAAGTGGGACTTTATTGAGTGACGCAATTTAAAATTTGAGGAATGAAGATTCATGTATGGATATTACCACTAGGAGTGGTAAGATATTCCCAGATCCATATTGAGGAACACCTTCTCAAGTTAATGATGTTGAGTTAGAGGATGCAACAAATGATGATACACGAACTGAGTCTAAAAAGATGGGAAATGAGAAGAAGAATGATGCATAAGTAGACTACTATCTAAGTAAAAAAATGCTAGTAATATGGAGCATGTCAAAGAAAAGAAGGTAGAGACTGCCCCAATAAGAATTCCAAGGCTACCGCCTCGCTTTCTACATTGATTGAAGAAGAAAGCAGATGAGGTTAAGTTTAGAAGTTCATGTCTATGTTAAAACAATTGTCAATGAACATACCTTTAGTTGATTCATTAGAGAAAATACTGGGATACATCAAGTTCATAAAGTACTTAGTGACAAAGAAGAAAATTGTTAGCTACAAACCATTGGACAACATTCATCATTGCAGTGCTATCATTACTAGATCGTTAGTATAAAAGAAAGCTGATCCAGGAGCATTCACCATCCAGTGTATAATTGGAGCATTTATATTTTCTCAGGCACTTTGCGATTTAGGGGAAAGTATCAACCTTATGCCACTAGCGATCTTCTAGCAGTTAGGTTTAAGGACTCCTAAGCCAACATCTATGAAATTATTGATGGACTACTGGTCAGTAAAGAGACCGATGGGTATTTTCTATGATGTTCTTGTGAAAGTGTCCAACTTTATATTCCTTTTAGACTTTGTAATCCTTGATTGTGAAGTGCCCGTAATCTTGGGTATGCCATTTTTACCAACTGAGAGAGTATTAGTTTTGACGCCTGTAAATCTATGAAGAAATCAAGGGAGATGAGTGTAGTCTTGGTTATTGATGTTATTTATGAAGTTTATCTAGTTGTACCAGTTGAAGAAATATTTGTTATGAAGACCTTAGCTACAGTCTTAATGAATTTTGATAGTGAAGGAATTGATGAATATGATGAGACTGTATGTGCATTGATTGGAATTGGGTCATATTCATATGCTTCTTAAAAACTAGATTTGGACTTGTAAAATCGACCAACACTGCCTGCAAAGCCATCTATTGAAGAACTACTAATTTTTTAGCTGAAGGAGTTACTAGGACACCTCGGTATGTGTTTTTAGTTGAAGGTAAAACTTTATCAGTAATCATTGTAGCTAATTTAGTAGAGTATTAGGTTGATGCTCTTATTTTAGTATTAAGGTGATATAATAGGGACATAGGGTGGACGATTGCCGATATCATAGGCATTCCACCAGGGATCTGTACTCATAAGATATATTTAGAAGAATATTACACTCCCACTATTGAGCATCAACACAGACTCAATCTACTAATACAAGAAGTGATGAAGGAAATAATAAAGTAGTTTGATGTAGGAGTGGTTTAACTGATTTCTTATAGCAAATGAGTAAGCCCAGTAAGTGTGTCCCCAAGAAAAAAGGTATGATGGTGGTAGCCAATGAGAAAAATCAGCTAATTCTAATCAGGACAGTGACCGAGTGTAGGGTTTACATGGACTATAAGCATTTAAATTCTTAGACCTTGAAAGATCAGTTTCTCATACCCTTCGTGGACTAAATTCAAGACTAGTTGGCGGGAAGGGGTTGGTATTGCTTTTTATATAGATACTCAAGTTACAATAAAATACTGCACCTGAAGATTAAGAGAAAAATACATTCACCTATCCATATGGAACCTTTGTTTTTGAAAGAACATAGTTCAGGTTATGTAACGTACTTGCCACTTTCCCAGGGTTTATGATGTCCATTTTCTCGAACGTGGTGGAAGACACTTTGGAAGTGTTTATTGATGATTTTTTGGTGGTTGGTGATTCATTTGATAGTTTCTTGGTGAACTTAGGCAATGCATTTCAACGTCTTGAGGAGTTCAATCTTGTCCTTAACCGAAAAAATGTCACTTCATGGTGAAGGAGACATAGTATTGGAGCATAAAATCTCAGCCAAAGGAATTGAAGTCATTGAAAAACTACCTCCAATCTCGGTGAAAGGAGTACATAGTTTTCTTTGCCATATACGTCTCTATTAGAGGTTCATAAAGGATTTTTCTAAAACTGCAAATCCATTATGCAAATTGTTATAAAAGAAAACCAAGTTTGTGTTTGATGAGGATTGTTTGAAGTCTTTCCAATGCCTTAAGGAAAAATTAGTGGTTGCTCCCATCTTTATTGCTCCAGATTAGTCCAAACAGTTTGAAGTAATGTGTGATGCAAGAGATGTTGCACTTGGGGTTGTTCTTGAGAAAAAAAAAAAGGAAAACCTTTTTCATCCCATTTATTATGCCAATAAAGAATTGAATGGAGCACAAAAGAACTGTATTGCTATGGAGAAGGAGCTCCTAGCCATGGTTTATGATTTCATAAAACTTTGGGCATACTTGTCGGGAACAAAGGTGGTGGTTAATACCGACCATGCAACATTAAGATACTTAATATCAAAGAAGGATGCCAAACAAAGGCTAATAAGATGAGTTTTTCTGGTTTAAGAGATCGACATTGAAGTTAAAGTCAGAAAAAGGGTAAAAATCAAGTAGCAGACCATTTGTCTTGGTTAGAGAATGAAGGGAAGAGTTCAGAAGAGTCAAAAATTGATGACTCTTTTCCTGATGAGTAGGTTTTTTGTAACACCCCGATTTTTTGAACCGGAATGCTACACGGTGTGTATGACCCCGAGGGACCACAAGCTAACCTATGAATGATATCTATACCTGTATAATGCATTATATAAGAGTAATATGCGGAAAATATGAACAATAGGCCATAAGGTTCAACTGAATAAAGAATCTGTCAAAAACATAACTTCCATATGGGTGACAAATACCCAAAACAACTGAAATCTGAATTAAATCTAATCTACATCTTAAAGCCTCTAAGTAGTGTCTAAATAAGGAGTTGAAGGAACATGTCTCTAACTAATTCTGTCTAACAAAATTGAACTGAAAGAATGAATAAAATAAAATAATGTTGTCCTCGAATGGAAGAGGACTCACTGCAACTGTGTGACTTAAATGCTACTGCTACTGCTGATCTGGAGCTCGTGTTTGACAACCTATGGTGTAACATAAAAGAAAGCACCATAGCTCAAATGCGTCATCACAACTGGAGTACTAAGTATATGAGTGAGGTAGGCTACATGCAAAAGGGTTTACATGCATGAACAATGCTAACTGACTAACTGATAGGAACGTGAGAGTGCAAACATTCATACATAGTAACTAGAATCGTGAATGTGTGATAGATAAATTTGTATGCTAATACATGGTTTACTGATAACTATCATGACTGATATGAAGTTCAGATAATATGGATGACTATGTCAGATAGTCCTAAATCTGATGGAACTATCTGTGTTCCATTTTGTAACTGAATTGACTGTATCTGACAGCCCTAGTGTACTGATATCTGAAGAACTATCTGAGTTCGTTTACTGAGAGTGATACTAAAACTGTGGGAGGTAGCCATCTAACCGACATGCCCCAATAACACATAAAGCTAAGTTAGGGTCCAATCTCTGGCCCGACTAGAAGGGTGTCAATACTGCGCCACTGGTAAGGACAGTTGTGAGTGACCCTTATCTGGCAGGTACTCAAAATGAGAATGGTGGGAAACCTAAACTAATAGGTTAAGCCTCCTCATCAACCCTAATCTAATAGGTTAAGATGTCTCAACCTACACTGGCTACGTAGTTCTGAAACACAAGAATGACTGCTAAGAATCACACCCTAAAACTGATAGGTGAGTTCCCATCCTTGGATTCACTTAGTGCTAATTACTACTCTCATCTGAAGAGACTGAACATGACTTAACTAACTGTACATAGACTGAGCTTACTGAATTCCATTGACTGATGGAATACTACTGATATCTGATAACTGGCTGAGATTATGAGGTTTCTGAGATTTCCTGAGTCACATGACTGACTGAATTCTATAGATCATAGCTTGACTGAGAGTATCATGATAACATGACGGTTCTAGGCAAACAAATATATTTTTTGGGTACAAGTACCCCCAGGACTCGATGGAGGGAAAATAACGCACATGACAGACTTGAATACGTGACCAACATCAATAATCCATAATATCATAACATGGGGAAATTCCATAAAGTACATGGATATCACACATTTTGTACATTAGTAGGATTTGCAAGTAATCATGGCATAATCTCATAAGACTAGTTCATGAACAACCCAATAACATTTACAATACACAATATCAACATGAAAGTCATTGGAACATAGGGGCATATCATGAATCCTTTGCTTAGTCACAATTTAGCTATATTGCATGATTTCTAGTTTCCTAAGCATTGTATCAAACACCTTGCATGACCTATTTACGGCATAGGTGTGTTTCATAAATTTCACCATATTAAATCACCCAAATTCATGGGTTCCAACTTCCATGATCATAGCCTTCATAAAAATACAACCAAAATACTATTTTATACTACAAATAGCAAACACCAACATAGATATGATTATATCACCACAAAAAATCATAATTTAGTATTTAAAGATTGATTTTTGAACTCCACGGATGAAAGGAATCCGTGGATAAACACTACGCATACCTGACTCAGGGTTCTTGATGTTTTTGAACTTGAAGAATTTGAAATCCTCTGATTCTTGAAGAAGATTGAGTCTTGTTCTTGAAGATAAAATTTAGAGAGAAACCCTATTTTTTGTTCGTGAAATAATAATGAACATAATGGCTGAATTCGAACACATCTGGGTATAAATAGGAGAGTAGTAAGTGACCAAAATACCCCTATTAAAATGACCTGGAAATAAAATAAATGTGGCGAGTGATGGTCAGACTGACGGTTCGTCAGACACTTGACGGTCCGTCACTTAGCCCGTCAGACGTGGACCAGAAATGGTGTTTACTGGATAAGAGTTGACGGCCTGGATGACGGTCCATCACAACTTTGACGGTCCGTCAACTCGTCTGTTAGTCCTTATCTAGTACATGGTTCAACTTCCTTAGCTGTGATGGTCCAAGTGGCGGTCCGTCACTTATGTGGCGGTCCGTCAACTTGGCCATCACACCTGGGCGTTTTCGATAGTTTCGAGTAAAACGTCCATAACTTCCTCGTTTGATGTCGGATTTTGACAAAATTGGTATCGTTGGAAAGCTAACTCAATTTCCCATGTGAAAGAAAGTAATAATATCAAAAATACCATATGTACAAAATATATTTGCATTTCAAGGCAAGTCCTAACGTCCTTGAGATTATTTCTAGCTAGGAAGAAACACGGGTATTACAATATATCCCCCTTGAGAACATTCATCCTCGAATGAGACTGACTGAGAGGGAAAATAAAATAATAAATGAACATGAACTGAACACGAATATCTGGAACACGATCTCATGACTTACATGACTGATAAACTGACTAGAATATATTGAACATGCATATCTAATGCACGTGTAACTGATTCATGAATTCATGACTGAGGTTCTCGAAATGAGAATGAATAGCCTAGGCATAATTATATACTGGACTAATACATGTATGCATGACTAAATATGCAATGGCATTTGATACCGAATTTTCCATAGAACATGAGCATGAAACGAAATACCAAGTTGTATTGAATGTTGAACGTGAAATTGAATAAGCTTAAGGAGGACTATTACCTTGAGCTTGATCTGGATTGGCGGAGAAGAGGTGAGGATACTTGGTACGCATATCTTTTTTTGCTTCCTAAGTATCTCTCTCAATGGACTGATTTCTCCAAAGAACTTTAACTAGAGGGACTTCTTTGTTCCTCAGCCTACGAGTCTGATAGTCTAAGATTTCAACTGGAATCTCTTCAAAAGAGAGGTTGTTCTGAACGTCGATGCTCTGAATAGGGACTACAACATTTGGGTCACCTATGTACTTATTGAGCAAATAAACATGGAAGACTGGATGAACTGAGTCTAAATCTGAAGGTAATTCGAGCTCATAAGCTACCTTGACGAAGCGACTAAGAATCCTAAAGGGACCGCTATATCGGGGACTGAGTTTCCCTTTCTTGCCGGACCTCTTTACTCTCTTTACGGGAGAGATCTTCAGATATACACAGTCATTGACCTCAAAATCGAGATCCTTTCTACGAACATCTGGATAAGACTTCTGTCATCTCTGAGCATCCCGGAGTCTCTCTCTGATCTGCTGAACTTTCTCGAAGGCATCAAATACTAAGTCAGGACCTATAACTGAGGCCTCACTAACTTCTAACCAACCGATCGAAGATTTACACCTCCTACCATAGAGATATTCGAATAGAGCCATCTGAATACTAGAATGATAGCTATTATTGTATGCAAACTCAATCAAAGGCAAGTGGTCATCCCAACTTCCCTTGAAATCAACTGCACACGCCCTTAGCATATCTTCAAGAGTCTGAATGGTACTTTCTGCTTGACCATCTGTCTGAGGATGAAAAGCTGTACTAAGATGAACTTGGGTACCAAGACCCTTTTGGAATGCTTTCCAAAATGTAGAGGTGAACTGGGTACCTCTATCTGAGATGATAGATAATGGAACACAATGTAATCTGACCAACTCCCTAATATAGAGTTTGGCGTAATCCTCGATTGAATAAGAGGTAGGAAATGGAAAGAAATGAGTTGAATTGGTCATTTTATCTATAATTACCAAAACTGAATTATGCTGATGACGAGTGTGAGGCAAATCCATCACAAAATCCGTGTTCACTTCTTCCCACTTCCAAGTAGGAATGGTGAACTCCTGCATGGAACCACTAGGCTTCTGATGCTCTATCTTAACCTGCTGATATGTAGAGCACTTAGCTACAAACTCTGCAATATCTCTCTTCATCCCACTCCACCAATAGGTCTCCCGTAAGTCACGGTACATCTTAGTATCCCCTAGATGAATATATTATCGAGCGCCATGCACTTCTGCAAGAATTTTTTGGCTCAAGTCATCTATACCTAGAACACACAGACGACCCTAACAATGAAGAACACCATCTCCCCCTTGGAAGAAAACCTCTACTTTTTTATTCTGAATTGACTCTTTTAGATTGAAAAGGCTAGGATCCCTGTCTTTCTTCTCTTTCACCTCAAAAACTATAGATGACTCTGAACTACTCTGAACACATACACCACCCTCTGAAGAGTCAACTAAGCGAAGGCCTAGTCTGGCAAGCTGATGGATCTCCCGAGTTATTTTTTTCTTGCAATCCTCAACGTGAGAAATACTACCAATGGAGAGTCTACTGAAAGAATTGTCCACAACATTGGCCTTGTCCGGATGGTAAAGGACACTCATGTCATAATCCTTCAAAAGCTCTAACCACCTTCTCTGACGAATATTGAGATCTTTCTGAGAAAAGACATACTGGAGGCTCTTATCATCTGTGAAGACATCTACATAAACTCCATATTGATAATGCCTTCAAATCTTTAAGGCAAAGACTACGGCTGCTAACTCAAGATCATGAGTAGGATACTTCTTCTCATAGGGCTTTAACTGTATGGAGGCGTAGGCTATGACTTTACCATGATGCATGAGGACATAACCTAAACTCACTCTTGATGCATCATAATAGACTTCAAAACCGTCTGAACCATCTGGAAGAGCTAGAACTGGAGCTGAAGTGAGTCGAGTCTTTAATTCCTGAAAACTCTTCTCGCATGAATATTACCACTGAAACTTGACCTTCTTCTAATTCAATCTGGACATAGGAGATGCAATAGAATAAAATACCTCAATTAACCATCTGTAATAGCCAGCCAAACCCAAAAACTCCTGATATCTGATGGAGATATAAGGCGAGGCCAGTTTCTTACCACTTTGGTTTTCTGAGGATCTACTCTAATGCCATCACCGGAAATAATATGGCCAAGGAATACTACTGATCTTGGAAAAAATTAGCACTTACCAAACTTGGCAAACAACTGATGATCTATGAGAATTTGAAGAATAATTCTGAATGGTCTGTATGATCACGCTCAGTGCAGGAATAGACCAGAATATCATCTATGAAGACTATGAGGAACATGTCCAAGTACTTCTTGAACACCCAGTTTATCAAGTCTATGAAAGCTGCAGGGGCATTGGTAAGACCAAAGGACATAACTAGAAATTCAAAGTGACCATACCGAGTACGGAAAGCTGTCTTCAAGATGTCACATTCTCAAACTCTGAGCTGATGATAGTCTAATCTGAGGTCTATCTTGGAGAAATAACTAGCACCGTGAAGCTGTTCAAACAAGTCATCTATTCATGGAAGAGGATACTTGTTCTTGATCGTAACTTTGTTGAGATAAGGATAATCAATACACATCGTGAGAGAACCATCTTTCTTGTGCACGAATAAGACTGGTGCGCCCCATGGAGAAATGTTGGGTCTAATGAATCCCTTATCTAAGAGATCCTTTAACTGATCTTTCAGTTCCTTGAGTTCTACTGGTGCCATTCTGTATGGAAAAATAGATATAGGCTGAGTGTCTAGAACCAGATCAATGCCAAAGTCTATTTACCTTTTGGGAGGAATGCCTAGAAGATCTTCAGGAAAGACATCAGAATATTTATTAACCACTAAAATTGATTCAAATATAGGAGATTCAGAACTGGAATCTTTAACATGCATGAGATGATACACACACCCCTTAGAAATCATTTTCCCTGCCCGAAGGTAGGAAACAAGCTGACCCCTGAATGATGAAGTACTACCCTTCTACTCTAGGACGGGCTCATTCAGGAACTGAAACTGAACTATCCTATTTCTGTAGTCGATTGTGGCATACCAGGAATGGAGCCAACCCATGCCGAGAATGACATCAAAATTAGTCATCTCTAACTAGACTAAATCTGCTGACATGGATTTCTGAAATATCATAATCGGGCAGTTCCTGTATACCCACCGAGCTATAATGGTTTTACCCACTGGGGTAGAGACTGAAAAGGGCTCTGCTAAAATTTAGGGACTGATTTTGAAATCACCTGCTATGTATGGAGTAACAAAAGACAAGGATACACTTGGATATAGCAAAGCATAAACATGAACATGGAAAATCTGTAACGTACCAGTAACGACATCAGGAGAAATTTCCTGATCCTATCGAGTCTGAAGAGCATAGAGTCTGTTTGGGTGTTACCCACTGGTAGCACTGAAAGCGGCACCCTACTAATTTGGGTGACCGAACTAGGCTGTGGAACGATTCTACTTACCCTGAGGACCTGACTGTGGACACTCTCTAATCCCTCTGGCCTGGTTTTCCATAACCAAAAAAGATATCACTACCAGATTTGCAAAATACCCTTAGGGTTCTTACCACAGGTCTGGCAAAGCAGATTTGTGTGGGCACTGCTAACACTGCCCTGGGTCTGAGAGCCTGGGACTCTATCTCTAAATTTAGGAGCTGGAGTGCTGGATAAAGAATGAACTGGAGATAATGACTTAGGATGAAACTGTGAACGGTTTCCTTCCTCTGATTTGGGTTGAGCAAAACTGAAACTGTTTGTCTTTGCTCTCTTTTTCTGCCTCTACCTAGTCCTAATCTTATGCTCCTCTATTTGCTGAGCATGGGTCATGAGCCTAGATAAAGTCATATCATTGTTTATCATCACAGACCTACACTCATTTACCACGCTATCATTCACTCCTGACACGAACTTTCTCATCTTAGACCTAATGTCTATAACCACATGAGGGGCATATCTGGATAACTGAGTAAATCTGAGAGAATACTCTTTAACCATCATATTTACCTGCCTGAGGTGGATTAACTTAAGAATATTGGCCTCCCTTAGCTCTTGGTGAAAGAATCTGTCTAAGAAGGCCGTGACAAATTCCTCCCACTCTATAGGATCTGCATCCTCTACCCTCTCAAACTTCCATTATTTGTACCAAGTATGAGCGACATATTGCAACTGGTATGCGGCTAACTCATCTCTCTTAATGGAAGTAACTCCCATGATGTCTATGACCTTCTGGACTTTGTCAATGAATTCTTGAGGGTCTTCATCAGACTTAGACCTGAAGAAAGATGGAGGGTTCATTCAGGTGAAGTCCCGAATCCTAGCTGTGGCTGAGTTAACCACTGGATTGGCTGGAATAACTGGTGGCCATTCATTATGGGAAGCCATAAATTGATCAAGTGTGGTGAATGCTACTCTAAACTCTGCATCAGAAATATGTTCGCCCAAAGGATCTTCGAGCTGAGGAGCTGGCTGGTTTCTTCTCTTTGGACTCATATTCTGAAATAAGAGAAGAACGGATTAGACTAAGAGTTTAACTTGAGATTATTCTCACTAGCACGACATGAATACTAAAAGAAGGGAAACTATTCCTAAAACATCTTATAGCCTCCTGCACATAAATGTGGTGCACAAAAAACCCATGTACAAGACTCTACTAGATGCGGCTTTCAGACTTCCTAGGACTCTATTGTACCTTAAGCTCTGATGCCAAGTTTGTAATGCCCCAATATACTAAACCGGAATGCTACACGGTACTTATGACCCTAAGGGACCATAAGCTAACCTAAGACTAATATATATACCTTTACACTGCATTATATACAAGTAATATATGGAAAACATGAAAAATAGGCCATAAGGTTCAACTGAATAAAGAATCTGTCAAAAATGTAACATACATATGGCTGACAAATATCCAAAACAATTGAAATCTGAATCAAATCTGATCTATATCTAAAAGCCTCTAAGCACTGTCTGAATAAGGAGTTGAAGGAACATGTCTACAACTAACTCTGTCTAACAAAACTAAACCGAAAGAATGAATGAAATAAAATAATGTCATCCTCGAATGAAAGAGGACTCACTGCAACTCTGCGACTGGAATTCTACTGCTACTGCTGATCTGAAGTCATGTCTGAAAACCTATGGTGTAACATGAAAGAAAGAACCATAGGGAAAATGCATCAGCACAACTGGAGTACTGAGTATACAAGTGAGGTAGGATAAATGTAAAAGGGTTTACATGCATGAACAATGCAAACTAACTGACTGATATGAACGTGAGAGTGCAAAAATGCATACATAGTGACTAAAATCATGAATGCCTGATAGATAGATCTGTATGCTAATACATGATTTACTGATAACTAACATGACTGATACTGAAGTTCTGGTAACATGGATGACTGTGTCTGATACTCCTGAATCTGATGGAACTATCCGTGTTCTGTTCTATAACTGAATTGACTGTATCTGAGAGTCCTAGTGTACTGATATCTGAAGAACTATCTGAGTTCTTTTACTGAGACTGCTATTGAAACTGTGGGAGGTATCCATCTAACCGACATTCCCCAATAACGAATAAATATAAATTAGGGTCCAATCTCTTCCCTGACTGGAAGGGTGTCAATACAGCGCCACTAGTAAGGACAGTTGTGAGTGACCCTTATCTGGCAAGTACTAAAAATGAGAATGGTGGGAACCCTAAACTGATAGGTTAAGACACCTCATCAACCCTAATTTAAAAGGTTAAGATGTCTCAACCTACGCTGGCTACATAGTTCTGGAACACAAGGATGACTACTAAGAATCACACCCTAAAACGGACAGGAGAGTTCCCATCCTTGGATTAGCTCGGTGCTAATTACAACTCCCATTTGAAAAGAATGAATATGATTTAACTAACTGTACGTGGACTGATATTACTGTATTCCATTGACTTACGGAATACTAATAATATCTGATAAATGACTGCATTCATGAGGTTTCTGAGATTTCCTGAGTCACATGACTGACTGAATTCTATAGATCATGGATTAACTAAGACTATCATGATAACATGACATGGTTCTAGGAACACAGCTATATTTTTCGGGTACAAGTACCCCTCAGGACTCGATGGAAAAAAACTGACGCACATGACTGACTTGAATACGTAACCAACATCAACAATCCATACTATCATAACTTGGGGATATTCCATGAAGTACATGGATATCATACATTTTATACATAAGTAGGATTTGCAAGTAAGCTTGGAATAATTTATGAAAAGCTCAACAACATTTACAAGACACAATATCAACATGAAAGTCATTGGAACATGGGGGCATATCATGAATCCTTTGCTTAGTCACAATTTAGCTATATTGCATGATTGCTAGTGTCCTAGGCATTTTATCAAACACCTTGCATGCACTCTCTAAGTCATAGGTATGTTTCATATATTTCACCATATTAAACAACCCAAATTAATGAGTTCCAACTACCATAATCATAGCCTTCATGAAAATACAACTAAAATACTATTTTATAGCACAAATAGCAAACACCAACATAGATATGATCATATCACAACTGAAAATCATAATTTAGTATTTAAAGAATGATTTTTGAACTCCACGTATGAAAGGAATCTGTGGATAAACACTATGCATACCTGACTCAGGGTTCTTGATGTTTTTGAACTTGAAGGATTTGAATTCCTCTGATTCTTGAAGAATATAGAGTCTTATTCTTGAAGATAAAATTTAGAGAGAAACCCTAGTTTTTGTTTGTGAATTAATAATGAACATAATGGCTGAATTCGGACTCATCTGGGTATATATAGGCAAGTGGTAAGTGACCAAAATACCCCTATTTAAATTACCTGGAAATAAACTGAACGTGGTAAGTGACGGTCAGACACTTGATGGTCCATCACTTATCCCGTCAGACGTGGACCAGAAATGGGGTTTACTGGATAAGAGTTGACGGCCTGGATGATGGTCCGTCACAACTTTTACGGTCCGTCAAGTCGTCCGTCAATCCTTATCCAGTACATGGATCAACTGCCTTGGCTGTGATGGTCCAAGTGGAGATCCGTCACTTATGTGGTGGTCCGTCAACTTGGCCGTCACACCTGGGCATTTCTGACAGTTCCGAGTAAAACGTCCATAACTTCCTCATTTTTATATCGGATTTCGACAAAATTGGTATCGTTGGAAAGGTAACTTAATTTCTCACATGGTAGAATGTAAAAATATCAAAACTACCATGTGTACAAAATATATTTGCATTTCAAGGAAAGTTCTAGCGTTCTTGAGATAATTTATAGCTAGGAAGAAGCACGGGTATTACATTCTTGCTGCGACGCTTGATTTGGTTCCATAGTATGCATATTTTAGAAACTATGTGGTCAGTGACATCATTCTAGACAACCTCAGATTTCATTAAAAGAAAAAGTTTCTACATAAGGTATAAAGGTATTTTTGGGATGCAACTTATTTGTTCAGACATTGTGCTGACAACATTATTAGGAGATCCATACCATAGGTGGAGGTATTGAATATTATGCAACAGTGTCATTTCATCCCAGTTGGGAGACATCATGCAGGCGATTTAACTAACAGAAATCTTGTAGAGTGTCTATTATTGGACCTTAATTCATAAAGACGCTTATGAATTTCTGAGTGATTGTGATCAATGTCAACAAAGGGGTCCATCTCTAGACATCATGAGATGCCAATGACTAAGATATTGGAGGTGGAGTTGTCTGATATATAGGGCATAGATTACATGGTGGCCTTTGTGAGATCTTATTGTCTCTAGTACATCTTGGTTGTTGTGGACTACGTGTCCAAGTAGATATAAGTTGTGGCTCTAGCAGACAATGAATACAAGAGAGTGGTTGCTTTCTTGAGAAAGAACATTTTATCTTGTTTTGGTATTGAAAGAACCATTATAAGTGATGGAGGGTCAAACTTTTACAACAAGATGTTCCAAGATGCTCTGCATAAGTTTGGGCTGAGGCAACACTAGGTAGCCATACTATATCACCTGCAAACTAGTGGACAAGTTGAAGTGTCAAATAGGGAAATAAATTCTATCTTGGTTAAGACCTTTAATGCAATCAAAAGTGATTGGTCAAGAAAACTTGATGATGCTGTTTGGATGTATCAAGCAGCTTTCAAGACACCCATCAGAATGTCTCCTTACCAACTAGTTTTTGGTAAAGCTTGTCATTTGCCAGAGTATCTTGAACACAAGGCATTGTGGGAAGGTCATGACCCGAACCGGGGCCCTGGTTGTGACGAGCATCCCAAACCATGAAGGCCCGAGAGCCCTTCTAACTTGCAATAACATACACAATTCATATACAAAGAGGAAATGTGAAAATACATAACAAAACAGAATAATGGTCAACTTTTATTTCAAACTACTCAATACTGAAATGAGTTCATAAAGATCAACAACATCTACCACTAGTCTGCGAAATCTGTACTAACTAAAAATAACCTCTGTCTGAAGACTGGGACAAGGCCCCCAGTCGGACCATAAATCAAAATAAAAATAACAATGACTTATACATTAGGCCTTCCGGAATAGGGGAGGCTCACCAACTTCCAATCTCAGACCAATCAATCTACGGCTTAGCGGGACCCCGGGATTTTATCTCAGATCCTAAAATATAGGGGGGTCAATACATATGTACTGGTATGTGAAATAAATCCAAAATAAATAGCATCTTTAATACATAATATAGATGAGAGCATTTCATAAAACATTACAAATAAGATAAGTAAACACATGTGCATAATTTAAAATTTTCCAAAGCTTTCTTACAAACATGAAAACACTTTGTTACTCTTCTGAGCTAACCGGTCCACCCTACAAATTTGTACTTCCATGGGCTATATGGAATCCTCCCTTGACTCGGCAGCCAAGCCTCCAATCCAAGTATGCCGCAAGGATTGGAGTTATTAATATTTTGGTACACCCTCTTACAAGTATACTGTGGCATCACCCTTACATGATGTCCACATTATTCCTTTTTAGGATAATACCCATATCGGCAACTACGATTTCCAGCGATGAGCCTTTACATTCAAATGCCTTCTTTGGGTAACCGACTAGCTCTATTACGCCCATTTTTTTAATTCTTCGAAAACATGCTTCATTCTTTCAAAACGTTTAATACTTATTCTATTAAGGGTATGTCATCACCGGGTATTGTCATATCCTGACTTGTAAGTCATTCATATCATATCAAATTTATAACCCATCTTATTTAGAACATGAAAATGACCACCAATGATTCAAAACGTTATAAGAGAGTTATTACTTTGAAATATCAAGAAAAACTTATGCAATTATCCTCTTTTTGCAAGACTAAAAACATATGATTTTAATGTTAATTGTTCAATCACATGCAATTCTTCTCTTTAACCCAAAGAGTTTAATTATATCCAGAAAAATTCCCGCTCATCATATCACAAAACATGCTAATCATCATGATGTTGAGAAACTTACTTTCAAAACGTGGTCCATGCATTCAAAATCATCCATAATTCAAATAAACAAGATACTTCATAACAAGAGGGGAATTTTATTAATCATGCTCTCAATGTGAACCCTTCAAAAGATAATCGAAAACACATGTCTATATATATATATATAATTGCAAATTCAATTCCAAATAAAGGGGATCTAATCCAACATTTACTTCTATCAAAAAAAACCATGATGCATGCAATTCAATTGTTATCAAAACCTCTTTTCGAAATCATGGTTATATATCTTTAAATTTGATAAAAACGTTAAAACCCATGCCCATGGAGTTTAAGGATAGTCCCACATACCTTAATTGATGAGGAATTCGTGAAAAGATCAAACCTTTAAACTTGGAAGAGAAAACCCTAGTTGTTTTTCTCCTCTTGTGTTTTAGAAAGATGAACTAGGGATTTAAGAGAGTTAAAACATTAATAATGACCCTAATTTCATATATAGATGTTTAGGGATGGTTTTGGAACGTAAAAAGACTTGTTTTCCCTTGAAATAACTCAAAACGGATCTCGTACACCATAAAACATAAGATTTGTGGTGCAAACCCCATGGAAAACCTTAAGGTTTGCGTCATACAAGCTATGGAAAACATTAAAGTTTGCGGCGCCTAAGCCATCGCCAAGCCTGGACCGTGTCTCATTCAAAAACTCATAACTTTTGACTTCGGACCCAGATTGTCAAATGGTTGGATGCGTTAGAAAGAAGACTCAAAGACCTTTCATTTGATTTATAGTAGGCCCTCTAACTCGTCATAGTCTAGGAGTAAATGGAATTTGATCCAAGTTGAAACAACTACTTAAACTTGATCGATGGAAAAATTTTCAACTAGCCTTTGAGTTAGGGGATTTTTGTGACCTCAGTTCATATTCAAAGGTATTCCCACACTATAGAATTGATCACCACACATATATTATCAAGAAATCATTTGATTCAAGTCTATAGACGTAGGAACGATGGTCTAAATTCTATCTGAAAGGTGCGAGGTGTTACATTATCTCCCCCTTGGGATCATTCGTCCCCGAATGATGGGTAGGGACTTGTTGAAGCTCTACAAGTAAGGAATAAGGAACGTACCCTCGCATTAAATATTATTCCTCAACAAAATATGCAAAGGCATCTTATGAGCTTCATGATAACCCCTAGTGAAACATATAAGCACGAAACATGAGGTAATGAGACTTTACATAGGGATGATCTTGCACATGAGTTCTATGAGTTATAATTATCACAACATAAGGAATGAGTTAATTTGGTAAAAATTGGCCTGATTTGCATCGGTACTAATCATCAAATAAGGTTTCGAGGAAATATGGATAGAAGCATTCTCTTTCTCACAAGATACAGTGAATAGACTTAAACTTAGAAACATTACTCACCTATACCCCAAACAGTAAATAACATATTTTGTAATCTCCAACTTACAATTCTCCCATCACACATCTAACCACAAGAGTTTGAGTCCCATTACATAGTATTTATATGTTGAAACCTAACTCAAAATAACAAGGTGCTAACTTAAGCTACAGGACCTGTACTCTACACCCCATTAAGAAAATTATTTCACCTTATCACTACCATTAAACATACTCAAATTTTTTTTTAAATCAAGGAGTACTAACCACATAACACATTGATTTTATATTCATCAAACACATCATTCAATCCTATCATTACTACCCCCACTTCAAGGATCTTCCCTCTAAGTCCAGTAAAATCAATCACTCTTACATAGACTTTCGTCATATATCTCCTCCCTAACTATTTCACATAAAAAAAGTTCATCTCTTTCTTCTATCTTCTCCTATAACCTTAACTCAAGAAATCATATCCAAAAATTTTCACCTTCAAGAACATTTACTCCCCTACCTAAAACATAACCACGCTTCCTCAACCACAATCATACTAACATAAGGAGGGTCATTGAGGGACCCAAGCATAAACATCGTGAATGAAAGTACCACTATTAGACCATAACTTATACTTATTGCACTACTCAAGGAGGGCCATGAAATGAAAATACTATAGAATAGACACGAAGTTCTTCATATATCAAGTTTATAGATCATAAGTAGAGGGTAATTCGGAAGAAACACAATACAACATGAATTCCTAGGATAAAGCACAGTGAGAAAACTTTGGTGCCCATATCAAGATAAAATGAGGGGAAGAGACTGAATTATCCTCCTGGACCCAAAAATTAGTAAGACAAACTGGGCACCCAATGCGTTAAGCGATGCACAGCGTCGGTCCTTATCGACGTGATTCCAAGCGCGATGCATCGATATCGTATTGGCCCACTTTTTGATCATCCAAACATGCCTCAAATGTCGTCTGGAAAATCTAAAACTTTCCTGACACACCCCCTTTACACCCCTAATCATGACTCAACTCAAAAATCTATATTTTAGGGTCGGGAAGATTAATTTGAAAATCATGGAAGTTAAGAGCTCAGAAAATGACTAAGTCGTTTAACAATTAGAAAAAAAAATTTAGGTTGCCAGCTCTCCATACATGAAACCAAGAATGGTATTGAGTTAAGAATGCTACGGGGTGTTACATTACAACTATGACAATGATTTCCGCTTGAAGTGATTGTTCCTTATTTAAGAAACTGAGATTTGCCATGAGTTTGCGTAGACTTTATAACTTTGGCTAATACCGATGTAAAATGATTCGGTAATGTATAGAAAACATAATTTCTTCGAGCCAAGCATTATGTGAGACACAGATTTTTATGGATTGTGAGAAACATAACATAGAGCTTGGATACTTGGAATATTGGATCACTGAGACATCATTGCTTCTAGTTTGGAGGTTGGAACATTATATGTGTTATATAGAGAATTCATACCTTAGACATAGGCAGGACTTGAACACATGATGTAGGACATTAGGATAATAATCTCCTAAATTGAAGTATGAGTAGTATGCTTGAGTAGGAATAGATTTATCATGAATCCACCCCGCAACTTGCCGCATTGAGAAAAATTCAGGAACTAACTTAATTCCCCATCTCCCCCTTAGATCAAAGTCACAATCCTAGACTTACGGGAATATCCCCTCATCAAATCTTTAGATAAAACTCTCAACATAAAACAGACATCAACACATACTTTAACTCTAAACTCTCCTCGAAGAACTATATTCTGAAGGCCTAGCTTTTCTATAAATGCTACTGTTAACTTTCGTTAGACTCTATATCCATCACTCTACAACTATCACGCTCATGAGCACACATATTCATACTTCTTATCACAAGAGGGGGGTATCAGTATATACATGAACACAAACACCTCTCATTAATCTCTAATACAAAGACACTAAATTATTTCTAGGACATCCCCTTTCAGGGACACTAATCGTAATATTTTCTAACTCCCAAAGCCATCAACTTACGACTAATATTTTAATAGGAATAGACATCCATATTCTAAACACTTAACACTCCATCTTCATTTCCTTAAAATACTATCATTACACCTCTAATCACAAACCTATAACTTAACAAAATTTGTAAAACAGTACCTAAGGTGTATATTGCCTACCTACATTTCCTTAATTCAACTTTAAATAATGCTATACAATAACTCCCCAGACTTCTCTATACCACAAGATTCTAGAATGACTTCTAGGTGCCCAAAACACTTATACACATAAAACTTTATCTAACAACCTACTACCTGGGGTTCAACTTATTCCCTTATACTCACGCTCTTATCCACTTAATGATTTAACCATAAGTCATTATTTTAACAATAGTCCTCATGTACATATATACCTCACGATTACCACTTAAACTTTTCATAAATTATCAATCTAGCCCATTTCACACATCACATAAAGCTTGCTAACTAATTTCAACAAAACATGCATCATTAATCTTAAGCTACTACTCTTACCACCACACTTCACATCTTAAGTTCAAGACTATAGTCTAGTGTCAATCATGTACCACCAATGAAGCATGACACATACTATATTAGCCTATTAGATTGGGAACTAACCCAAAATACTTTATTTCATTTAACTACTACCTTAAATAATGCCCCCTCTATGACATTCTTACTACAACTTAAAAGATGTTATATATCTTCTCACAAGCAGTACTAGTTTTCAACTACTAGAGAAAAAAAAACAATCAAAGGGAAAGAGTCTCTTAATAAGGATAGTCTATCTCAATCTTATAATACAACTCATTTCAATCTTATCGACATATTCTAATTTCTTACATCATACTTACTTACCTAATCATACATCACAATGATCTTCAAAATTCAATGAGAACTAATGAGTCTCTACCTATAACTTATTAACTAATCTACCTCTTTTCATTCAAAACCTATAACTGATTTTTATAACTACCATAACTATCCACTATAGGCTCGTTCCCTAATTCGACTAGATAATAATCATAGCCAGCCACTTTCTTCACAAACTACCATACAATCTACAAATATTGCCACCGCATTAGTCTATCACTATACAATGGCAACCCACTTCTCAATCCACGATTATACAACTAAAACTATTTATTTACGCAAATGTCATCCTCACTTTGACTACTAAACTTGTGACTTCATGTCACCAACTTCTGGATCCTCTCACTACTAATAGGTCATGACACTTTAACATATACTACTACACAGATGGAAAAACAGTTCCAACATTCTGCTACACATCATTATCCTTAAACATGACATTTCCAACAAGGATTTTATTAAAGGAAACTGAATACACTCCATACCTCAGGCTCAACCACACAACTAATACAGATTGAGGTATATGCTTAAATTAAAAATCTTTAAAGAACTCATGGACTCCTCTCAAGTCTTTTTGCAAATTCATACTTTAGAGATAACTCAATCAGAGAGAACCACATTGCTGGGGAAGCTAGACACGTGGACTTGTATCGCCTCGAGAAAGAGGCATGACCCATGAAATTAGAGTAATGAAGGAATTTGGGCAACTTTCTTATGGACGATGCTATAGTACGAACTGGAGTATGAAAGAATAAGAAACAACTCCTAAATGCCGATTAGCCTCTTGATTGTAAGTGTGGTGCACAACACACCCATAAGAAAGACTCTACTAGACATGATTTCACTGACACCCTGGGACCATGAACCATGCTCTGATACTAAGTTTTTCATTACCCAAATTGGGGCCCTGACCATGACAGGTATCCCAAACCATGAAGG
Source organism: Capsicum pubescens (assembly GCA_030864215.1). Taxonomy (NCBI): domain Eukaryota; kingdom Viridiplantae; phylum Streptophyta; class Magnoliopsida; order Solanales; family Solanaceae; genus Capsicum; species Capsicum pubescens. The sequence continues at coordinate 98,358,562 of CM061543.1, read as the reverse complement.
CCCGAGAGCCCTTGTAACTTGCAATCACATGCACTATTTATATACAAAGAGAAAATGAAAAAAAGCATACCAAAACAAAATAATGGGCAACTTTTATTTCAAACTACTCAATACTGAAATGAGTTCATAAAGATCAACAACATCTAACACTAGTCTGCAAAATCTTTACTAACTAAATATAACCTTTATCTGAAGACAAGGACAAGGCCCCTGGTCGGACCATAAATCAAAATAAAAATAACAATGACTTATACAATAGGCTTTCTGGAATAAGAAAGGCTCACCAACTTCCAATCTCACACTAACCAATCTACGGCTTAGCAGGACCCCGGGATTTTATCTCAGATCCTGAAATATAGAGGGGGTCAATACATATGTACTGGTATATGAAACAAATCCAAAATAAATAGCATCTTTAATACACAATATAGATGAGAGCATTTCATAAAATATTACAAATAAGAGAAGTAAACACATGGGCATAATTTAGAATTTTCAAAAGCTTTCTTGCAAATATGACTCAACACATTATTACTCTTCTGAGCTACCCGGTCCACCCTACAAATCTGTACTTCCATGGGCTATATGTAATACGCCCTTATTAGGCGGCCAAGACTTCAATCCAAGTATGCCACAAGGATTGGAGTTCATAATATTTTGGTACACCCCCTTATAAGCATACCGTGGCATCACCCTTACATGATGTCCATATCATTCCTTTTTAAGGATAATACCCGTATCAAAAACTATGATTTCCAGCGATGAGCCCTTACACTCAAACATCTTGTTTGGGTAACCAACTATCTCCCTTAATCCCATTTTTTAAATTCTTCAAAAACATGCTTCATTCTTTCAAAACATTTACTACCTATTCTATTAAGTACCTGTCATCACCGGGTATCGTCATACCCTAACTTGTAAGTCATTCATATTGTATCAAATTCATAGCCCATCTTATTTAGAACATTCAAATGACCACCAATGATTCAAAAAGTTATAAGAGAGTCTTCACTTTTGAATCTCAAGAAAAACTTATGCAATCATCCTCTTTTTGCAAGACTAAAGACATATGATGACCATGTTAATTGTTCAATCATATGCAACTCTTATCTATAATGAAAAATAGTTTAATTATATTAAGAAAACTTCCCTCTCATCTGTAACGCCCTGATTGTCTGAACCAAAATGCTACATGGTGTTTACGACCCCAAAGAACCACAAGCTAACCCATGACTGATATCTATACCTGTATTCTATATTATATACATGTAATATTCGGGAAACATGAACAATAGGCCATAAGGTTCAACTGAGTAAAGAATATTTCAAAACATAACATCTATATGGGTGATAAATACCCAAAACAACTGAAGTCTGAATCAAATCTGAACATAAATCTGAAAGCCTCTAAGTACTGTCTGAATAAGAAGTTGAAGGAGCATATCTCCAACTAACTCTGTAAACAGAAAGATAACTGAAATAATAAATTAATCAAATCATATCGTCCTCAAATGAATATGACTTACTGCAACTCTGTCTACTAGAATGAAACTGCTACTGCTGGTCTGGAACTCATGTCTCTGAACCTATGGTGTAACATGAAAAGAAAGCACCATAGCGTAAATGCATCAGTACGTGGGAATGTACTGAGTATACGAGTGAGGTAGGCTAAATGCAAAAGGGTTTACATGCATAAACAATACTAACTGACTGACTGATATAAATGTAAGAGTGCAAACATGCATACATAGTAACTCGAATCATAAATACGTGATAGTTAGATCTGTATGCTAATACATAGTTTACTGATAACTAACATGACTGATACTATAGTTCTGATTACATGGGCGACTGTGTCTGACAGTCTTGAATCTGATGGAACTATCTGAGTTTTGTACCATAATTGAATTAACTATATCTGACAGTCCATATATACTGATATCTGAAAAACTATCTTAGTTCTTTTACTGAGACTGAGTCTGAAATTATGGGAGGTAGTTATTTAACTGGTATGCCCTATATATGCTATTATAGCTGAGCTGGGGTCCAATCTCTTCCCTGACTGGAAGGGTGTCAATACCGCGCCACTAGTAAGGACAAGTTGTGGGTAACCCTCATCTGACAGTGTCGTCGAAATAGAATGGCAGGGCCTTCATTTGACAGTGCTAAGCCACCTCATCAACCCTCATCTGACAGTGTTGATGCCTAAACCTATGCCGGTTACATAGTTCTGGAACATAAGGATGACTGCTAAGAATTACACCCTTATCTGGCAGTGTGTTTTCCAATCCTTGGGTTCACTCGGTGCTAACTTCTACTCTCATAGGAAGAGACTGAACATGATTTAACTGACTACATATGTACTGAGCTTACTGAATTTCATTGACTGATAGAATACTACTGATATCTGATAACTGACTGAAATCATGAGGTTTCCTAAGTCACATCAATAACTGATTTCTACTGAATCATGGCTTGAGTTTGGATATCGTGAAACATGACATGTCTCTAGGAACACAGCTATATTTTTTGGGTATGAATACCCCCAGGACTCGATGGAAGGAAACTGACACACATGACTGACTTGATCATAAGAGTGGAGTCCACAATTCACAATATCATGAGTAGGGGATAGTATACCACATGTAGTTTTTCAACATCTTATGCATGGTAGGGAGTGCATGGAATATATATCATGTACATATTGTATCACTCAATTATCATGAATGCTTCATACCACAACAATAGCAACAAAACAAAGGCATGGAACTCACATTGAATTATATAGTTAACATGGACTTGTCATTTAGATATTATGGAACCATGTAAACTTGAATTTTTAGCATCCTAAGCATTTTATCAAACACCTTGCATGCACTCTTTAAGGCATAAGTGTGTTTCATGAATTTGCACTATATTAAACCACCCAATTCATGGATTCCAACCAACATGATCATAACCTTCATGAAAACACAATAAAAATACTATTCTATAGCACAAATAGCAAACACCAATATGAGTATGATCATATCACCACAAACAACCATAATTTAGTATTTAAAGATTGATTCTTGAACTCCACGGGCAAAAGAAATCCGTGGATGAACACTATGCATACTTTAGATTAAGAATTCGTGAAAGTTAGCGGTAGAATAGGCTTGGAATTTGAAACCCCCAATTAAACCCTTGACTTGTTCTTGGTTGTTCTTGAGAGAAATTTAGCAAAAGCACTATAATTTGGTGTTTTAGAGGCTCAATCCCATGTTAAGAAGCTTATATAAGGGTGAAAAAGGACCAAAATGCCCATAAAAACACGAAGGTGGAATGCTGAAAAATTGGGCACCCATCGGAGTTGCCAGGCGGTGCCCGCCAAGTCCGCCGGACTAGACCAGGCGGCGCCTTCCTTAGAGCGATGTTCTAGCTGGGGCGACGTGGACTTATCGCCCCGAGCTACTATTTTGGAAACCCAAACAATCCCTTACACTATCCGAAAAATTCCAAAACATACTTGGGATATACTACAACCTTACCCCATCGTAACACAACTTGAAAATCCAAAATCTAAGATCGAGAAGGTCATCAAATAAATATCCAAAGTTTAGAGGTATAAAATGAGACTAAGTGTTGAACACTTATAAAAAATTTCTAAGTCTTGGAGCTTGAGAGCTTAAAGAGATGAACTCTAGACTTAGGATTTTACGGGGTCTTACAATATCTCCCCCTTTGGAACATTCGTCCTTGAATGAGAATCAACTAAGAGGGGATAAAAGACAAGCTAGACATAAACTGAACATGAATAACTGAGACATGACTTCATGATTGACATTATAAATATACTGAACTCATGCATATCTGATGCATAGATAACTGATACATAAATGTGTGACTGTATGCTCTGATAAACTAAGCTTCTCAAGATGAGAATGCATAGCTTATGCATGATTTTATAACTGAACTGATACATAAATGCATGACTGAGCATGCATTGGTAGTAGACACCAAGTTTATGATGGGAACGTTAACATACAACTGAATAATCTTAAGGAGAACTGTTACCTTGAGCTTGATCTGAATTGGCGGAGAAGAGGTACGATAGTTGGTACGTATATCTACCTCTTCTTCCTAAGTAGCTCCCTCATGAGACTGATTTTGCCAAAGAACTTTAACTAGAGAGACCTCTTTGTTCCTCAATCTAAGAGTTTGATAGTCTAAGATTTCGACTGGAATCTCTTCATAAGAGAGGTTGTTCTGAACATTTTATGCTCTGAATAAGGAATACAACTGTTGGGTCACCTATGTACTTCTTGAGCAAGGAGACATAGAAGACTGGATGGACTGAGGCTAAGTCTGAAGGAAATTCTAGCTCATAAGCTACCTTGCCGAATCGAATGAGAATCCTGAAGGTACCAAAATAGCAGGGATTGAGCTTTTACTTCTTTCCGAACCGCTTCACTCCCTTCATGGGAAAGATCTTGAGATAGACATAACCATTGACCTCGAACTTAAGATCCTTTTTACAAACATCAGCATAAGACTTCTATCAGCTCTGAGCAAACCGGAGTCTCTCTCTGATCAACTAAACTTTCTCTAAGCCATCGAATACTAAGTCAGGAACAATAACTGAGGCCTCACTAACTTCAAACCAACCGATTGGAGATCTACAGCTCCTACCATAGAGAGATTTGAATGGAGCCATTTGAATACTAGAACGATAGCTATTATTATATGAAAACTCAATTAAAGGCAAGTGGTCATCCCAACTTCCCTTGAAATCAATTTCACACACCCTTAGCATATCTTCTAGAGTATGAATGGTCCTCTCTTCTTGACCATCTGTCTGAGGATGAAAGGTTGTACTAAGATGGACTTGGGTATCAAGACCCTTTTTGAATGCTTTCCAAAAGTGAGAGGTGAATTGGGTACCTCTGTCTGAGATGATAGATAATGGAACACCATGTAATCTGACCAACTCCCTGATATAGAGTTTGGCATAATCCTCGATTGAATAAGAGGTAGGAACTGGAAAGAAATGAGCTGACTTGGTCATTCTATCTATAATGACCCAAACTGAATCATGCTGATGACGAGTGTGAGGCAAATCCATTACAAAATCCATGTTCATTTCTTCCCACTTCCAAGTAGGAAAGGTGAACTCCTGCATGGAAACACTAGGCTTCTGATGCTCTATCATAACCTACTGACATGTAGAGCACTTAGCCACAAACTTAGCAAGATCCATCTTCATCCCACTCCACCAATAGATCTCCCACAAGTCGTGGTACATATTAGTGGCCCTTGGATGAATAGAGTATCACGCACCATGTGCTTCTGCAAGAATTTACAACTTCAAGTTATCTACACTCGAAACACACAGACGACCCTGACAATGACGAACACCATCTCCCCCTTACGAGAAAACCTCTACTTTTTTATTCTGAACTGACTCTTTTAGCTTATCAAGGCTACAATCCCTATCTTTATTCTCTTTCACCTCAGAAACTAGAGATGACTCTGAACTACTCTGAATACATACACCACCCTCTAAAGAATCAATTAAGCGAACGCCTAGTCTGGCAAGCTGATGGATCTCCTGATCTATCTTCTTCTTTCTATCCTCTACGAGTGAAATATTACACATGGAGAGTCTATTGAGATCATCATCCACAATATTGGCCTTGACCGAATGGTAAAGGAAACTCATGTCATAATCTTTCAAAAGCTCTAACCATATTCTCTGATGAAGATTGAGATCTTTCTGAGAAAAGACATACTGGAGACTCTTATAATCTGTGAAGACATCTACATGAAATCCATATAGATAATGCCTCCAAATCTTTAAGGCAAATACTACGGCTGCTAACTCAAGATTATGAGTAGGACAATTATTCTCATGGGGCTTTAACTGTCAGGAGGTGTAGGCTATGACCTTACTATGCTGCATGAGGACATAACCTAAATCCACTCTATATGCATCACAATATACAATGAACCCATCTGAACCATCTGGTAAAGCTAGAACTGGAGCTGAGGTGAGTCGAGTCTACAACTCTTGAAAATCTTCTCGCATGAATTTGACCACTGAAACTTAACCTTTTTCTGAGTCAATCTGGACATAAGAGATGCAATAGAAGAAAATCCCTCAATAAGCCGTCTGTAATACCCAGCCAAACCCAATAAACTCCTGATATTTGATGGAGATATGGGGCGAGGCCAGTTTATTAGTGGTTCAGCTTTCTATGGATCTACTCTAATGCCATCACCGAAAACAATATGGCTAAGTAATGCTACTAATCTTAGCCAAAATTTATACTTACTAAGCTTGGCGAACAACTGATGATCTCTGAGAATCTGAAGAATAATTTTGAGATAGTCTGAATGATCACGCTCAGTGCAGCAATAGACCAGAATATCATCTATGAAGACTATGACAAACATGTCCAAGTACTACTTTAACACACAGTTCATCAAGTCCATGAAATCGATTGGGACATTGGTAAGAGCAAAGTACATGACTAGAAATTCAAAGTGACCATACCGAGTACGAAAAGCTGTCTTTGGGATGTCACATTCTCTAAATCTGTGTTGATGGTAGCCTGATCTGAGGTCTATCTTAGAGAAATAACTGTCACCCTGAATTTGGTCAAACAGGTCATCTATTCTAGGAAGTGGATACCTGTTCTTGACTGTAACTTTGTTGAGCTGATGGTAATCGATACACATCCTGAGAGAACCATCTTTTTTGCCCTAATAAGACTGGTGCACCCTATAGGGATACACTTGGACTGATGAATCCCTTATCTAAGATATCCTTCAACTAATCTTTTAGTTCTTTGAGTTCTGCTAGAGCCATTCTGTATGGCGGAATAGAAATAGGCTTAGTATCTGGGAGAAGGTCTATGCCGAAGTCTATTTCCCTTTCGGGAGAAATGCCTGGAAGATCTTCGGGAAAGATATCTAAATATTTATTAACCACTGGGAATGATTAAAAGCTAGGAGATTCAGAACTGGAATCTTTAACATGCATGAGATGATATACATACACCTTAGAAATCATTTTCCTTGCCCAAAGGTAGGAAACAAGCTGACCCTTGAAAGATGAAGTACTACCATTCCACTCTAGGATTGGCTCATTCGAGAACTGAAACTGAACTATGTTATTTCTACAGTCGACTATGTCATAGAAGGAATGAAGCCAATCCATGTCGTGAACGACATCAAAATCAGTCATCTCTAATTTGACTAAATCTGCTGATATGGCTTTCTAAAATATCATAATCGGGAAGTTCCTGTATACCCGCTGAGCTATGATGGTTTTACCCACTGGGGTAGGTATTGAAAAGGGCTCTGCTAAAGTTTCGGGACTGATTCCGAAATTGCCGAGCTATGATGGTCTTACCCACTTGGTCAATGAATTCTTGAGGGTCTTCATCAGACTTAGACCCAAAGAATAATGGAGGGTTCATTCGGGTGAAGTCCCGAATTCTAGCTACGGCTAATTTGACCACTGGATTTGTCAGAATAACTAGCAGCCATTCATTTTGGGCAGCCACAGACTGAGCAAGTGTGGTGACTACGGCTCTAAACTCCGCATGAGAAACATGTTCGCTCAAAGGATCTTCGGGCTGAGAAGCTGGCTGGTTTCTTCTCTTTGGATCCATATTCTGAAACAAAAGAAGAAAAGATTAGACTAAGAGTTTAACTTGAGATTATGCTCACTAGCACGACATGAATACTAAAAGAAGGGAAACTATTCCTAAAACATCTTATAGCCTCCTCCACAAAAATGTGGCGCACAACACACCCATGTACAAGAATCTACTAGATTTGGCTTTCAGACTTCCTAGGACTCTATTGAACCTTAGGTAACAAGTCTAGGTGACGACTCATGGTCAATTATCACAAGTCGTTACCTTAGTCGTGATGACCGGACTCAAATTTATTTTTTGTTTAAATTAGGGTACTTTTGGTCTTTTCTTACCTTTACACTATTCACACAACTTATAAACACTCAAATAGCATATTTCCCTTCAGTTAATCAAAATCAAATATACTACCTTCATCTTAAACTCCCAAAGTAATAGAAAACAGGGTTTATTAGGAATTCATCCCTCAAGATCACAACTTTGGATTTCTTTTAATTTTCTTTGTATTTTAGGGGTGTCTCTCTTCATTAACTTGTATTTTTCATTATGGCACAAATTGATTCAATATCTATGTGATTTAATTATTGGGTATTACATTAGGTTAAGGGATTTTGACTTTCTATTATTGGAATTATTTTCCGATGTTTTGAATATGTTATTCATGCTTTGATTTATGCTTTTTGGGATTGAATAGGTGCATTGGAATAGTGATTGGAATGTTAGGATATAGATTTCCCCAATTTTTGACTTGGAATTGGCACTAACCTCAACCCACCTTATAAACTTAATTCTTGAAATTAGTAAATTGCATAGCTTAACTTGCCCTTGGGGAAATATTACATGGTATTAAAGGATAAACAAAAATAAATGGATTTTGCATGGCCTCGGTGTCCATGATTTTAGATTTTTAAAATAGAACTTAGGAGTCACATGGTCATAAGGGTTAGTTTGGCATAATATTTAAGCTTGTAAGCATAATTGGTATGATGATACCATGTTGTGAATGCCTTAATAAAAACTCCTTGGTTTAATGGTTGGATTTATGTGTAAACTACTTTGACTCCAAGGGGACTAATGTTTGAAACCACGTTTGCCAGCTTGGAGGTCTATATGATTTTTCTCTTGGTGCACACATAATATAGATATGTATATATATGTATATATATAGGAATGTTTAACGCCTTGGTGGCTTTAGATCTTCCTTGAATTTTCTCGGTTCGTACGGATAACATGTAATGGGCCCCTTTTGGCAGGGGGAGATAAACCCATATAGCCCATGGTTTCCTTTAGGACAGAGAGAGCTACATAGTTCAGGTTAATGTTTTAAAATCTTATGCTTATGACCCTTGTCTCTATCCTGGTATCCTATATATGTATGTATGAATATGTGCATGTGGTTTCAATTGGTTTTGGAAATTTTATTACTTTATAACTATCTGTAATGCCCCGATTATCTGAACCGAAATGCTACACGGTGGTCATGACCCCGAAGGACCACAAGCTAACCCATGAATGATATGTGTACCTGTATACTGCATAATAAGACATAATAATGCGGAAACATGCGCTGAGAGGCCATAAGGTTCAATTCTAAACATAACTGAATAATAATAATAATATCGTCTGAAACAAGTGGTATCACAATACCAAAACAAAACTAAAATACAGAAGTCTGAAAATTATGAAAATACTGTAGTCGTCTGAAATCCTCTAACTGTCTGAATAAACTGAATAAGGAGTTGATGGGACATGTCCACAACTAACTCCAGCTACTAACAAATTATAAGATAATGAAGAAATAATCATGTCCTTAAAAGATGAGGACTCACTGCTAAACTCTGAGTACTAGAATGCTACTGCTACTGCTGGTCTGGAAGACGTGTCTCTGATCCTATGGTGTAATATAAAAAAAAAAAAAGCACCATAGCGCAAATGCGTCAGTATGTGGGAATGTACTTAGTATGCAAGTGAGGTAGGCTAAATACATGAGGTTTATATGCATGAATGATAATTACTGATAGACTAATATGAACGTGAGAGTACATGCATGAAATCATAGTAATTGAGATCGTGAAAAACATGATAACTGAATCTATATAATGATGACAAGAATTTACTGATATCTAACATGACTAATGTCGTGTTCTGATAACTGATAACATGAGTGACTATATCTGATCGTCCTGAATCTGAAGGAACTATCTGAGCTCCATACTGTATATGAGTTGACTGTGTTTGATAGTCCTGAATTTTGAAGAACTATCTGACTTCATTTACTGAGACTGATACTAAAACTGTGGGAAATATCTATTTAACCAACATGCCCCATGTATGCCATAATAGCTGAGCTGGGGTCCAATCTCTGCCCTGACTGGAAGGGTGTCAATATCATGCCACTGGTAAAAACAAGCTGTAGGTAACCCTCATCTGACAGTGTCCCCAAAAGAGAACAGTGGGGCCCTCATCTGATAGTGCTAAGATACCTCATCAACCCTCATCTAACAGTGTTGATGTCTCAACCTAAGATGGATACATAGTTCTGGAACACAAGGATGACCGCTAAGAATCACACCCTCATCTGGCAGTGTCTGTTCCCATCCTTGGGTTCACTCGGTGCTAATTTCTATTCCCATCTGAGGAGACTAAACATTATTATCTTATTGTACATGGACTGAGTTACTAACTTTGGCTGACTAACAGAATATTACTGCTATCTGACAACTAACTGAGATCATGAGATTTCCTGAGTCACATGACTGACGGAATTCTATGGAACATGGCTTCACTGAGGATATCGTGCAAACTTGACATACCTCTAGGCACACAACTATATTTTTTGGGTAGAAGTACCCCCAGGACTCGATGGAAGGAAACTGACAAATATGACTTTCTTGAAAACATGATCAATATCAACAATGCATAATATCATAACTTGGGGGATTTCTTAGAGTACATGGTTATATACATCTTGTACATAAGTAGGATTAGCAAGTAAGCATAGCATAATATCATAATACTAGTTCATGAGTAATCCAACAATTTTTACAGGACACATTACCAACATGGAAGTCATTGGAACATAGGAGCATATCATGAATCCTTCACTTAGTCACAATTAAGCTACATTGCTTGATTTCTAGTTTCTTAGGCATTTCATCAAATACGTTACATGCAACATTTTGGGCATAGGTATAATCATCAATTCAACAATATTAAACCACTAAATTTAAGGATTTCAACTTATATGCTAACATGTCCTCATAAAATCACATAAAGGTTCCAACTTGGGAATCACACAACAACAACCTCATGGTTACAATTAACCCACAACAAAATATTCATAATACATGATTTAAAACTTGATTCTTGAGCTCCATGGATGAAAGGAATCTATGGATGAACACTATGCATACCTTAGATTTATGATTCATGAAAGTTAGCAGAGAAACTTTCTTGAATCTTGAAGTTCCCAATAAAACCCTAGGTTTGTTCTTGATGATCTTGGAGAGGATTTCAACAAAAGGAGTATATTTTTGTGTTTTGGAGCTTTAATCACGTGTTTTGGGGTTTATATATGGATGGAAAAGGATCAAAATACCCTTAAAAACACGAAGGTGGAATGCTGAAAAACTGGGCACCCACCGGAGTTGTAGGGTATCTCCTGGCAAGTCCACCGGGCTAGCCAGGGCGGCGCCTGGCTTAGAGCGGTACTCTAGCTAGGGCGGTGCGGACCTATCACCCTGAGCTATTATTTTGGGCACCCAAATTTGCCCTTACGCTACTCCAAAAAAATCAAAACTCGCCCGGAATGTACTACAACCTTGCCCATTCGCAACACAACTTGAAAAATGGTAAACGGAGGTCGGAAAGATCGTCAAATAAATCCCCGAAGTTTGAAGGTATAAAATGAGACTAAGTGTTTAACACTTACCTAAAGTTTTCTAAGTGTTGTACCTTATATTCAGATTCAAAGAGCTATACGAGCTGAATACTAACGCAATAATTTTACAGGGTCTTACAATATCTCCCCTTAAGAACATTCATCTTCGAATGAGACTGATTAAGAGGGGAAACAACAAGCTAAAAATGACTTGGACATGAATGACTAAAACATTATCTCATAAGTGACATGTCTGATAAACTGAATACATCATACTGAACATGCATACCTGATGCATGTGTAACTGATTCATCAATGCATGACTGAGGTTCTCGCAATGAGAATTCATATCTAATGCATGATTAAATACTGGACTAATACATATATGCATGATGGAATATGCAATGGTACTTAATACCAGATTTGAGATGAAACATGAGCATGAACTGAATACCAAGTTGTATAGGATACTGAACGTGAAACTGAATAAGCTTAAGGAGAACTGTTACCTTGATCTTGATCTGAACTGGCGGAGAAGAGGTGAGGATACTTGGTATGCATGTCTGCATCTTCTTCCCAAGTAGCTCCCTCAACGTACTAATTTTGCCAAAGAACTTTGACTAGAGGGAGTTCTTTGTTCCTCAGTCTATGAGTCTGATAGTCTAAGATTTCAAATTGAATCTCTTCATAAATGAGGTTGTTCTAAACATCAATGCTCTGAATAGGGACTACGACTGATGGTTCACCTAATCACTTCTTGAGTAAAGAAACATGTAAGACTGGGTGAACTGAAGCTAGATCCAAAGGCAATTCGAGCTCATAAGCTACCTTGCCTAAACGACTGAGAATCCTGAAGTGATCGACATTTTGAGGACTGAGATTTCCCTTCTTGCCGATCCGCTTCACTCCCTTCATGGGAGAGATCATTAGATAGACATAATCATCAATCTCGAACTTGAGATCCTTTCTACGAAAGTCTGGATAAGACTTCTGTCAGCTCAACGCAGCTCAGAGTCTTTCTCTAATCAATTAAACTTTATCTAAGGCGTCGAATACCAAGTCAGGACCTATGTCTGAGGCCTTACTAACATTGAACCAATCGATTGGAGATCTTCACCTCTTACAATAAAGAGCTTTTAATAAAGCCATCTGAATACTAGAATGATAGCTATTGTTGTATGCAAATTCAATCAAAGGAAAGTGGTCATCCCAAGTACCCTTGAAATCAACTACACACGCCCTTAGCATATCTTCAAGAGTCTGAATGGTCCTTTATACTTGACCATCTGTCTAATGATGAAAAGTTGTACTGAGATAAACTTAGGTACAAAGGACCTTTTGGAACACTTTCCAAAAGTGAGAGGTGAACTGGGTACCTCTATCTGAGATGATAGATAATGGGATACCGTGTAATCTGACCAACTCTCTGATATAGAATTTGGAGAAATCCTTGGCTGAATAAGATGTATGAACTGGAAGGAAATAAGCTGACTTGGTCATTCTGTCTACAATGACAAAAACTAAATTATGTTGATGACGAGTTTGAGGCAAACTCATCATGAAGTCTATTTTCGTTTCTTCCCACTTCCAAGTAGGAATGGTGAAATCCTGCATAGAACCACTAGGCTTCTGATGCTCTATCTTAACTTGCTGGCATGTAGAGCACTTAGCCATAAACTCTGCAACATCCCTCTTCATACCACTCCACCAATAGATCTCCCACAAGTCATGGTACATCTTAGTGGCCCCTGGATAAATAGAGTATCGTGCACCATACGCTTCTGTAAGAATTCACTGCCTCAAGCCATCTACACCTGGAACATAGAGACGAACCTGACAACGAAGAGCACCATCTCCTTCTTGGGAGAAAATCTCCACTTTCTAATTTTGAACTGACTCTTTTAGCTTGATAAGGCTAGGATCCCTGTCTTGCTATTCTTTTACCTCGAAACTAGAGATGACTCTGAACTACTCTGAACACATATACCACCCTCTGAAGAATCAACTAAGAGAACACCTATTCTGGCAAGCTGGTGGATTTCTTGAGCTATCTTCTTCTTGTTTTCCACAACATGATAAATACTACCCATGACGAGCCTACTGAGAGCATCGGCCACAACGTTGACCTTGCTCGAATGATAAAGGACACTCATGTCATAATCTTTCAAGAGCTCTAACCACCTTCTTTGATGAAGATTGAGATATTTATGAGAAAAGTCATACTGAAGACTCTTATGATTTGTGAAGACATCTACATGAACTTCGTATGGATAATGCCTCCAAATCTATAAGGTAAATACTACGGCTACTTACTTAAGATTAGGAGTAGGATAATTCTTCTCATGGGGCTTCAACTGTTTGGAGGCGTAGGATATGACCTTACCATGCTGCATAAGTACACAACCTAAACCCACTCTGGATGCATCGCAATACACTAGGAACCCATCTGGACCTTCTGGAAGAGCTAGAACTGGAGCTTATTGAGTCAGTCTTCAACTCCTGAAAACTCTTCTCGCAAGAATCTGACCACTAAAACTTGACCTTCTTGTGAGTCAATCTGGACATAGGAGATGCAATTGAAGAAAATCCCTCAATAAACCTTTTGTAATAGCTAGCCAAACCCAAGAAACTCCTGATATCTGATGGAGACAAGGAATGAGGCCAGTTTTTTACCACTTCAGTCTTGTAAGGATCTACTCTAATGCCATCACCGGAAATAATGTGGCCAAGGAATGCTACTGATCTTATCCAAAATTTGCACTTATTGAATTTGACGAATAGCTGATGATCTCTGAGAGTTTGAAGAACAATTCTGAGATGGCCTGAATGGTCGCACTCTATGCGGGAATAGACCAGAATATCATCTATGAAGACTATGATGAACATGTCCAAGTACTTCTTGAACACATGATTTATCAAATCCTTGAAAGTGGCTGGGGCATTGGTAATACCAAATGACATGACTAAAAATTCAAAGTGACTATACCAAGTACGAAAAGCTGTCTTCAGACACATTCTCTAACTCTGAGTTGATGATAGCCTAATTTGAGGTCTATCTTGAAGAAATAATTGGCTCCCTGAAGTTGTTCAAACAAGTCATCTATTCTAGGAAGAGGATACTTGTTATTGACTGTGACTTTATTGAGTTGATGGTAATCTATGCACATCCTGAGAGAACCATCTTTCTTGTGCATGAATAAGACTGGTGCGCCCCACGGGGAAATGCTAGGTCTGATGAATCATTTATCTAAGATATCCTTCCACTATTCTTTAAGTTCTTAGAGTTCTGCTGGTGCCATTCTGTATGGCAAAATAGAGATAGGTTAAGTATCAGGGATGAGGTCGATGCCGAAGTCTATCCCTTTCGGGAGAAAGGCCTGGAAGATCTTCAGGAAAGGCATTTGAATATTCATTAATAACAGGGGCAGATTTGAGACTGGGAGATTTGAAACCAAAGTATTTAAACTGAATGAGTTGATAAACACATCGCTTGGATATTATTTTCCTTGCCCGAAGGTAGGAAATAAGCTAACCCCTGAAAGATAAAGTACTACCCTTCCACTCTAAGACGGGCTCATTCAAAAATTGAAACTGAACTATTTGATTTTTGTAGTCGACTGTGGCATAGAAAAAGTCAAGTCAATCCATGCCAAGAATGACATCAAAATCAGTCATCTCTAACTCAACTAAATATACTGACGTGAATTTCTAAAATATCATAATCGGGCAGTTCCTGCATACCCGCTAAGCTATGATGGTTTTACCCACTGGGGTAGTGACTAAAAAGGGCTCTGCTAGAATTTCGGGATTGACTCCAAAATTGCCTGCTATATAAGGAGTAACAAAAGACAAAGATGCACCTGGATCTAGCAAAGCATAAACATAGATATAAAAGATATGTAACGTACTAGTAACGACATCAGGAGAATTTTCCTGATCCTATCGGGTCTAAAGAGCATAGAGTCTGTTTGGGCATTACCAACTAGTAGCACTGGAAGTGGCACCCTGCTGGCTCGGGTGATCGGACTGAGCTGCAAAATGGTTTTGCTAACCCTGATAACCAGACTGAGGAAAATCTCTGAATCTGTGGCCTGGCTTGCTATAATAAAAAAAACAACACTACCAGCTCTACAAGCACCCTTGTGCTTCTTACCACAAGTCTGACATAGGGGATTAGTTCGGGCAGTGCTGACAGTGCCCTAAGACTTAGAGCCCGGCTCTCTATCTCTGTTACCCTCTCTGAACTTAGGAAATGGAGCACTGGCTATAGAAGGAGCTGGAACTGAAGACTAAGGAAGAAACTGGCAACGGTTTCCTCCTTCTGACTTAGGCTGTCTAAAATTGAAGCTACATGTCCTAGCTTTCTTATTCTACTTCTCTCTTTGCTTAATTTTCTTCTCCTCTATTTGCTGAGCATGGGTCATAAGTCTGGCCAAGGTCATGTCACTATTTAGCATGGCGGATCTGCACTCATTAACCATGCTGTCATTTACCCCTGAAACAAACTTACTCATCTTAGCTCTACTATCTGTAACCACATGAGGGGCATATCTAGCTAATTGAGTAAACCTGAGAGAATACTCTTTCACCGTTATATAGCCCTACCTGAGGTTGATGAACTCTAGAACCTTTGCCTCCCTCAAATCCTGGGGAAAGAATCTGTCTAGGAAAGTCGTGACAAACTCTTCCCACTCAATAGGACCTACATCATCTACCCTTTCGAACTTCCACTGCTTGTACCAAGTATGAACCATATCTTGCAACATATATGCAGCTCACTCATCACTCTCAGCAGTAGTCACTCCCATAATATCTGTCACTTTCTGATCCTGATCAATGAATTCCTGAGGGTCTTCATCTACCTTAGATCCAAGGAATGTTAGAGGATTCATTTGGGTGAAATCTCAAATCCTAGTTGTGGATGAGTTGGCCATTGGGTTGGCTGGAATGACTACTAGCCACTTGTTATGGGTAGCTGATGACTGAGAAAAAGTGCTAAATGAGGTTCTAAATTCCGCATGAGAAACATGATCGCCCAAAGGTTCTTTGGGCTGAGGATCTGGCTGTTTTCTTCTCTTTGGAGGCATGTTCTAAAAACAAGAGGAGAAATGGATTAGACTGATAGATTAACTTGTGATTATGCCCACAGGTATGACATGAATACTGAAAGAGGGGAAAGTATTTCTTTAAACATCTCATAGTCCCTTGCACATAAATGTGATGCACAACACACCCATGTACAAGACTCTACTAGATGCGGCTTACAGACTTCCTAGGACACTATTGAACCTTAGGATCAGATACCAAGTTTGTATCGCCCCGATTATCTGAACCAAAGTGCTATACGATTGTCATGACCTTGAAGGACCACAAACTAATCCATGACTGATATATGTACCTATATACAGTATAATAAGACATAATAATGTGGAAACATTCATTGAGAGGCTATAAGGTTCAATTCTAAACATAACTAAATAATAATAATAATATCATTTGAAACAAGTGGTATTACAATACAAAAACAAAACTGAAATATTGAAGTCTGAAAATCATGAAAATATTGTAGTCATCTGAAAGCCTCTAACTGTATGAATAAACTGAATAAAGAGTTAATGGGACATTTCGCCAACTAACACCAGCTACTAACATATCATAAGATAATGAAGAAATAATCATGTCCTCGAAAGATGAGAACTCACTACTAAACTCTGAGAACTGGAATGCTACAGCTTCTGTTGGTCTGGAAGAGTGTCTCTGAACCTATGGTGAAACATAAAAAGAAAGCACCATAGCGCAAATTCTTCAGTACGCGGGAATGTACTAAATATGCAAGTGAGGTAGGCTGAATACATGGGGTTTATATGCATGAATGATAATAACTGATAGACCAATATGAACATGAGAGTACATACATGAAATCATAGTAACTGAGATCGTCAAAAACATGATAACTGAATCTATATACTGATGACATGAATTTACTTATATCTAACATGACTGATGTTGAGTTCTGATAACTGATAACATAAGTGACTGGATCTGACAGTTCTAAATCTGATGGAACTATCTGAGCTCCATACTGTATTTGAGTTGACTGTTTCTGACAGTCCTGAATTCTAAAGAACTTTTTGAGTTCTTTTACTGAGACTGATACTAAAACTATGGGAAATAGCTATTTAATCGACATGCCCCATGTATGCCATAATAGTTGATCTGGGATCCAATCTCTTCCCTAACTGGAAGGGTGTCATTACTGCGCCACTGCAAAAGAAAAGTTGTGGGTAACCCTCATCTAACAGTATCCCTAAAATAGAATGGTGGGGATCTCATATAAAAGTGCTAAGCAATCTCATCAACCCTCATCTGACAGTGTTGATGTCTCAACCTATGCTGGCTACATAGTTCTGGAACACAAGGATGACTGCAAATAATCACACCCTCATCTGGCAGTGTGTGTTCCCATCCTTGGGTTCACTCGACGCTAATTTCTATTCCCATCTGAAGAGACTGAACATGATTATCTATTTTTACATGGGCTGAGTTACTGACTTCCGTTGATTGACAAAATATTACTGCTATCTGACAATTAACTAAGATCATGAGATTTCTGAGATTTCCTGAGTCACATGACTAACTAAATTCTATGAAACATGGCTTGACTGAGGATATCGTGAAAACTTCACAGGGCTCTAGGAATATTGCTATATATTTTTTTTACAAGTACGCCCAGGACTCGATGGAAGAAAACTGACAAACATGACTTTCTTGAATACATGATCAACATCAACAATCCATAATATCATAACTTAGGGGATTTCATGGAGTACGTGGTTATCATACATCTTGTACATAAGTAGGATTTGCAAGTAAGCATAGCATAATCTCATAAGAATAGTTCATGAGCAATCCAACAACATTTATAAGACACATTACCTACATGAAAGTTATTGGAACATAGGAGCATATCATGAATCCTTCACTTAGTCACAATTAAGCTATATTGTATGATTTCTAGTTTCTTTGGAATTTCATCAAATACCTTACATTCACCATTTTAGGCATAGGTATAACCATCAATTCAACAATATTAAACCACCAAATTTATGGATTTCAACTTATATGCTAACGTGTCCTGATAAAATCACATAAAGGTTCCAACTTGGGAATCACACAACAACAACCTCATGGTTACAATTAACCCAAAATAAAATATTTAGAATACATGATTTAAAACTAGATTCTTGATCTCCATGGACTAAATGAATCCATAGATGAACACTAGACATACCTTAGATTGATGATTCATGAAAGTTAGCGGTAAAATTTGCTTGAATCTTGAAGTTCCCAATAGAACCCTAGGTTTGTTCTTAATGATCTTGGAGAGGATTTCAACAAAAGAAGTATATTTTGGTGTGTTTGATCTTTAATCACATGTTTTGAGGTTTATTTATGGATGGAAAAGGACCAAAATACCCTTAGAAACACGTAGGTGGAATGCGGAAAAACTGGGCACCCATCGGAGTTACAGGGCATCACCTGGAAAGTCCACGAGGCTAGCCAGGGTGGCGCCTGGCTTAGAGCGGTGCTCTATCCAAGGCAGTGCAGGCCTATCTCCCTAAGCTACTATTTTGGGCATCCAAACGTACGCTTACGCTACTCCAAAAATTCTGAAACTCCCTTGGGATGTACTACGACCTTTCCCCATCGTAACGCAACTTGAAAATTGGAAAAAAAAGGTCAGTAAGGTCGTCAAATAAATCCCCAAAATTTGAAGGTCTAAAATGAGACTAAGTGTTGAACACTTAGCTAAAATTTTCTAGGTATTGGACCTTATATTGAGCCTCAAAGAGCTAAACGAGCTGAATACGAATGTAACAATTTTTTGGGGTCTTACACTATCACTGAGTTACATACAGTGCTTATCCCATTGACCATCCCTGGATGCTACATCATTTCATAATGTAGGGTCCGAAGGGTTTTCTATTGCTCCAGTGCAGCGTTAGGTTGTCCAGTTCATGGTTGATCAGTTGTGAAGTGGTAAGCCTCCATCTTTCGAGAAGCCCTGCCCTTTCATTAGGTTTTTTTTCATATTTTGGGAATCGTGATTTTTCTTTTGTCATGGTCGAGGGAATGTCCCGACCTAGTTTGGCATTCTGTTTTTTAGAGGCTTTTGTCAACAAGTGTCGGTTTGATGTTTGTTCTTGACTCTCAATTTTTATTTGGATTATATATTCTTCTTATTATCATGTTTAGTTGACTTCTACTGTATTCTTTTATTGTGTTCTGGATGTTAGGTTAAAGGGATTGTCTCTGGCTTATGGTAGGCTTGAGATACCTATCATGAATAGGCTTTGGTTTGGGTTGTGACATTGGTATGATGATACCAAGTTGGTAAATACGTTAATGAAATACTATTGGGTTAATGGTAGTTTATGTGCAACTATTTTAATTTGGGCTTAAAGGGAATTATGTAGATCACCGTGAAGGTGTAGATCCTGGGGGGATTAATAATGGAAACCAAGTTTGACTATGTTGGGGGTCCATGTAACCGTGTGCATGGTGAACACAGTATATTTTGGATGGGCTATTAAGCTTGGTTTCTTTAGCCTTTCCTTGGTTTTCCTCTATTTGTGTGGCTAACACACACTGTGGCCTTCCAGCAGAGGAAGACAGACCCATATAGCCCATGGGTGCCTTTTGAACGGAGCGAGCTACATAGTTTAGGTTAATAAGTTAAACTCTCATGTTCATGGCCCTTCTCCCTATCCCAGCATCCTATATAATGTTGTGCATGTGGTTTTGACTGGTTTTTGATAAGTGAACTATTTTATCCCTTTTCCTCGAGTTACATGTCAGTGCTCGCCCAATTGACCATCCCCGGACGTTGTATCATTCATGATGTAGTTTCAGAGGACTTTTCTGTTTATCATGTACAACGTTAGGTGGTAAGGCACGTCAGTTTACTCACTGCGAAGTTGTAAGCTTTCATCTTTTGGAAGGCCCTATCATGTCATTAGGTTTCTTTCATAGTTTGGAAATTATGACTTTATTTTTTCATAGTGGTGGCATATCCTACTAAGTTTGGTATTCTTGGTTTAGAGGATTTGTAGACAAGTATAAGAGTTGTCGCTTGTCTTGATTTCTTAGAACTATCACTTGGTTTATCTATCCTTCTTATTTATATTATGGTTGACTTCCACAGTTTTCTCTTATTGTGCTCTTGAGGTAAGGATAGGGGGTGGTCTTCGGTTTTGGGGGGCTTGAGATACTCATCACAGAAAGGCCCTGGTTCGATTGTGATAACCTCAAATACTGAAACTCGGTACTCAAGCCTTACTCCTCCCAAACAGACTCGGAATCAACTAAAACATGGAAATATAGAATCTATGGGTCAAAAGAAAGCCAACGATATCCATATTGCCTATTTTCAAGTCGGGGTCAAAACAATCCCCAAAATGGGTTTTAAAAAAAGAAGGGAATATCATAATTTTATTTTTGAAACATGTTTCCCATATTTTTAGGATTCTACAGTTGAAAACTCAAGAGAAAACGAGTTAAAATGAGGTCCATATTGAAGAAAAACAATGTTTAAGCTTTACCGACAAAATCTCTTAAATGCTTTTTGAAATCAAGAATCTGAAGTTGTTTTGTTGATGAAATTGAGAGAAAACTGATAATTATAAGATTAGAAGCTTACCCAAGTGAAAACGGATTGAAAATGGTGTTTGAATCAATAAATACAAGTTTTAGGCCTTCCGGGCCAAAATCCCCAATTTCCTTCTTTAATCCGTGTTAAAACAAGAATTAGATGATAAAATTGGAGTAAAGTAGTTGAAACAGGTGTTTAGAAGCTTACCCAATATAGAAATGGAAGAAATTGATCAAAAATGTGAAACCCTAAGCTCTAAGTCTCAAAAATGAAAAAACATGGGTATATATAGAGTCTAAGTCTCCAACGACCCCTCGAAATTCATCCAGAATCCTGTGAACACAAATAAAATATTCAACCTTATCAAACTGAGGGTTGAAATAAGCTTTAAAAGCCATAAAACCACACCAACCATGTAACCAACCTAGAATCAAAGTTTTGGATTTGTTGGCGCAGTCTGTTTTTCCATCCAACACATAGATCAATAAATATTGACCGAATCAACTATATGGCTTTTCAAACCACCAAAAATCATAATTTCACATAAATTACACCGAAATGCATCGGGAACGGTATCAATCATCCCCACACCTCAAAAATATCACATAGAAACCATGGGTAGAGATAAAACGGTCAAATCACATGGAAATACATATTTCACATAATTCATGAAAATTTGAGTCATTGCACCATTTACCACTAAAAATATAGTTCATCCCAGAACTAAAGACAAAGGAATACCTGAACCGAAAGAAAGATGGGGATAGGAACTAAGCATATAATACTCGACCTAACAAGTATCCTCATCTACAAGTCGGTGTCTCCACTGGACCTTAACCACTAGAATAACTCTAGAACGCAACTATCTAACATCTCTAGCCAAGACGGAGACACGCTCTTCAAAAATAGCCCATCTCCTATCTATCTGAATCGAATCCCAAATGAATGGCATGAGATCATCCGCAATGTAACGACGAACCATGGAAACATAAAAAACTAGATAAACTGCTGATAAATCTGGGGGTAAGGCCAACTCATAATCCATGTGACCAACAGTCTGAAAAATATCAAATGGGAAAATAGACCTTGGGATGAGCTTTCCCCTCTTCCCAAACCTCATCACACCTTTTATGGGTGAAACTCAAATAAAAACTCAATCACCAACACCAAATCTCAAGGCACAAAATCTATGATCTGCATAGCAATTTTTCCTACTCTGAGCCATACAAAGTTTATCCTGAATGATCCAAACTTTATCTAAAGACTCACGAAGAAAGTACGTACCTCGAGGTCTAATCTTAGAAACATCAAACCAACCAACTAGAAAGCGACAACACCTATCATAAAAACCCTCCAAAGGAGCCATATCAATATTGAAATGGAAGCTATTATTATATGAAAACTCTACCAGGTCTAGATAATCTCCCACTGACCACAAAAATCTAGAACATAAGCATGGAGCGTGTCCTCCAAAACCTGAATAATCCGCTCTGACTGCTCGTCAGTCTGGGGGTGAAAAGTCGTACTAAGATAAAAACAACTACCCAACTTATCCTAAAAGGTATTCCAAATGTGAGATGTGAACATTGACTCTCAATCTCAGATAATAGACACTGGTACACCATTAAGATGCACTATCTGACCAATATAGATGCGGGCCAACCTGTCAACACCAAAAGAAACCTAAATCGGAATGAAATAAGCAGACTTGGCTAATTGAACCATGATGACCCAAACACTATTATAATGATCAAAAATATGATGAAACCCAATCCCAAAGTCCATAGTGACCCATTCCCATTTCCACTCGGGAATGAGTATCCTCTGAAGCAATCTACCAGGTCTCACATACTTGACTTTCACCTTCTGGAAACAAAGGCAATGAGCTATAAAATCTGATACATCCTTCTTTATACCACCTTATTAGTAATGCTACCTCAAATCACAATACATCATAGTCAATCCCTAATGGATGGAATACCAGGAAAAATATGCCTCCTTCAAGATTAATCTAAACTAGTCACCTACTCTCAATATATAAACTCATCCTCTAATCCTCAAAATCCCATCTGAATCAAGTGAGGGTTCCTTAGCCTCACCCTATAACACTTTATCCAAAATTAACCTTAATCAAACATCATCCAACTAATGAGCCCGAATCTACTCCATCAACAAATACCTAGCCTCCAGGAATGCCAAAACAAACCCAGGTTTTAAAATATCAAGCCTAATAATCTAGTTAGCTAAAGACTGAACCTCTAAGGCCAAGAACCTCTCCTGAGTCAAAAGATACGCCAAACTGCCTATGCTAGTCGACTTTTGGCTCAAGGCATCCGAAACAACATTAACCTTGATCGGATGATAGAGAATAGTCAAGTCATAATCCTTAAGCAACTCAAGTCAACGGTGCTACCTCATATTAATATCTTGTTGGGTGAATAAATATTAAAGGCTATGATGATCTTAGAAAATCTCATAATGGAATCCATACGAGTAGTGACTCCATAACTTCAAAGCAAAAACAACCGCGCACAACTCTAAATAATAGGTAGCGTAATGCTTCTTATAGGGCTTCAACTGACAAGAAGCATATTGTAATGCCCCGATTCTGTACCCCGGATGCTACACAGTGCTTACGATCTTAAAGGACCATAAACTAACCCATGACCGATATCTTCTATGAGCACTAAATAAATATACTGTAATAAATGCGGAAAATGGATGAAATGCCATAAGGTTCAAAATCTATAAATACTAATAAAGTGTATCAACTGAAATAACAATTTGTAAAACTGAATACTATCTAAAAACTAGTCTGAAAAGCCTCTAACTGAATTGTCTAAAGGTGGAGTTGATGGGACAATCCCCCGACTAACTCCATATACTAAAATACCGAGTCTACTGTAAAGAATGGAATAAAAGAATATCCTCGATAGATGAGGACTCACTACTAAATCTAATTTATTGATGAATCTGGATCTATCTATGTATAGTCAGGAACCTGAGCATCCAAACCTATGATATAGACATCATAATGCAAAGAGAGAGTATGCGTCAGTACGTGGAATGTACTGGTATGCTAGATAAGGTAAGGATGGATGCAAGGTTTCATATGCATGAACAATAACTGACTGATGATACAGAGTAACTGAACATAAGAGTACATGGATAACTAAAATTGCTATAAATTTAGAGCATGCAATACTATGCATATACATATACTGTAACTGAGCTTTTTTGAAGATAAGTACTAGTTTTGATACTGAGTAATGGATAATCTGAGATTACTAATACTGATTGAGTATATCAAATATTCATGATTCTGTAGAACTGAACTGAGCTCTATTCCGAAGATTAAAATTGAGACTATGAGAGGTAATCATCTAACTAACATGCCCCTTTTCTGAATAGATTTGGGGTCTAACTTGTAACCCCAGTTGGAAGGGTGTCAGTACCGTGTTACGAGTAAAGACACTAAAGAGTCACCCTATACTGGTAGGTTCCATAAACTAGAATGGTGGTACCTCTACTGGCAGGAAAAGTACCTCATTAACCCTCAACAGCTGGTTGATGTCTCAACTATGCTGGCTATATAGTTCTGGAATACAATAATTGCTTCTAATAATCATACCCTCTAATGGAAGGTGAGCCCTCATCCTTGGGTTCACTCGATGCTAAATCCTACTCCCAACTGAAAGGCACTGAATTGAGCATACTGAACTGGATTGGATTGAGTTTGAGTTTATTGAGTTTTCCTGAGTTCTGTAACTAACTGAGTTCTACTATATTCTGTAACTGACTGAGAGTACTACTAATCATGAGATGAATGATACTATTCCATAACTGACACTAGCTCTAGGTAAACAGCTAAATTATCGGGTATTAAATACCCCCAGGACTCGATAGCATGAAAATTAAAGCATAGCATAATCTTGAAAACATAATAATGGCTACTTGATCACAATCCACTCATTGGGACATTTTAGCAAACACTTGTAACGCATTTACTCGTACATGAATTTAGAATACATGCTATCATGTTATAATGGCACTATTTCATTCACATAGGCATTTTATCAAACATATGGGGAGCATGCTTAGATCATACAATAATCAACACATAAAGTTATAATGGCTACATAAATCACTTACAAATTGAAAGGTTTATCAAGAAGATCATGTAATTCAACACATAAAATTATTAATTTCATAAAATCTTGTAATTCAATCATGAACTAAAACCTAACAACAACATGAACATGAATTCAATTTAATTCAATCATGAAAGTTCAAAATTCAGCAATCTTGTAGTTTGAAAATGGATTTGTGAACTCTATGGGTGAAAGGAACCCATAGGTGAACACTTAACATACCTTGGAAAGTTAATTCTTAAAGGTGCTTGAAGAAATTCTTGAGTTTAGACCTTGATTCTTGAAGCTAGGGTTTTGTTAATTAAGAAGAAAAGCTTGTTGATTTGGGGAAAAGTTAATAAACAAATGGTTTAAAATATTTTAAGGGCTTTAATCTCACACTTGGGCGGAATAAAATAATAGGAAAAGACTAATTTAACCCTGGAAGAAACATTATTTTTCATCAAAATTTTTCTATTTGGGCACTTGCAGCAACGCGCCATAATTGCGTCGGGCCACTGGAAATTACCAACTGGGAATGTGGCTTGTGGCACAATGCAGTGGTATTGCATTGCCACTTTGGATGCGACCTCGAAGTTCCCCGCGACGCGGTGGGATCGCGTTGGTACATTGGAAATTGACAAATATGAAAAAATAAATTGTCTCGCGATGCGCCGGTACTGCGGTACCTCACTGGAAACTGACAATTGCCATTTTGACATACTCTACGATTCTCTACTATCCTGAATGACGGTGGCTAACAATTAAAACTTAAAATAACTATAACTTCGTACCCGGTTATTGGATTTAGGTGACTTTTATATCATTGGAAAGCTAATTCAATTTCCTACGCAATGGTAGGCTATAAACTGAAAAATACTGAGTATTTTAAATTTTTTATATTACATAACTCATGAACTGAGAGTTAATGATAAGCTAACAAAATATGGGGTATTACAATATCTTCCCCTTGGGAACATTCATCCTTGAATGAGACTGATTAAGCTAAGACACTGATTGACTGAGTTTACACACTGAACATGCATATCTGATGCATGACTTCATTACTGAAAAACTGAGCTCTTACACTGAACATGCATATCTGATGAATGGAATACATGACTGAAGCTACCGATAAGCTGGGTTTTCATACTAAACATCCATATTTGATGCATGAGTACATGACTGAATATGCAAGGGTAATAGATACAAAGTTTATAACTATATCTAAGCATGGAACTGAGTTAATATAAGGGAGGTCGTTACCTCAAGATGAGAATACTGATGACCCTATGATCCTTGACTGAACATACATGAATAGGAACATAAGAACATAACTGAGTCTGAAATATGATACATGAACTGAATATGATAAACTGGACTGATTTCCTTGAATACATTCCATGACATGGAAATGGTCATATGGAGGATATTGGAATGAGAAGGTCAACTTATAAGTACCCTCTACCCCAAACTGGATTCATTATGTGAAGAGAAACTAGAAGGTTTAGAAAATAAAAGCTCAGGGGATATAGTTCATCTCCCCCTTGGGACATTATGTCCCTCGAAGAATACTGAATCGGCTGAGATATTGAGAAGAAGATAAGACGATGCATGGGGAACCTACATACTGAATCATGATTGAATACCTAGGATCTGAAACTGAGGCATGCCACATAAACCGAGCTGAACTTACAACTACCCAGTTTCTCCATCTTGTAGGAGTTATATTCATGAGACTTTGGATAATGCAACTAGATGGAAAGATAGCAAACCTGACCATACAAACTTTTCCACCTAACTGCTAAACTAAATGGATGGCTTTACGAATTAACTCATGCTGAAAATTTATACTCAACTAGAGCATTTCTTTGACATCCTTCCTACAGAGTTCTAGTAACTTTAGGGAGCAAGAAATCTTGGCATGGACTGAATAAAACATTTGAATAAGAAATCACTTCCTGGCTAAAATTTTGTAATATGAGGAGAAGCCTACAAAACATTATCTAAGATTGAGTGACTAAGCCTTATGCACTGCATCTATAAATTTCCAAGCCTAGACACATTCCTCGAATACTGTCTCAACTATACTCTCCACCTTAGTATGGTGATTCATCGGAGACTAATGAAAACATTCACATAGGCACTGAAATAGAATGCATAAACATATTAATTTATCTGATTAACTGAATAGGTGATAGCTGAATACTGGTCATGTAAGAGAGAACTATACTTAGTTTGGATTGAAACTGTACGGTATAGTATTATGCATATGAGGTAAGGATTGATTGAGCAATATGGGATATTGAGTACGAATATGTGTAAATTGTATTATACGAGATGCTAGATGTAATACCCCAAACTTTTACTTAAGCCTAAATTTAGTCTCTAGAAGGTTAAGGAATGACTTCCTAAGTGAGTAACATTTAAAGCATATAGAATTTCCCTAACTTTAACTTTTTATCATGTGGGAAATTGAATTAGATTTCCAATGATATAAGATACGCCCAAATTCGATAATCGGACAAGAAGTTATGGCTAATTTAAGTCCTAGTCATAAAATAGCGTCATTTTAGTGCTTGGCACATCACGGAGAGGTTCTATTTGACAATTGTCAATTACTAGTGGAACTCCGCGATAGAGGTGTGTCACGATGAAGTTCCAAGTCCTAACCAGTGGGACAACGCGATAGCACCGCGTCACAGTGATCCCTAGAATCCCATTTGTCAAATTCCTGTGAGCCACCGTGATAGTGGCGCGTCGCGGTGGCCCATTAAATCGGGTTTTCTAGTTCAATTTTTCTAGCTTCATATAGAAGTAAAAAAAAAAGGGCACTTTGAACTTTTCTCAATCCTCTTAAATCATACAAACATCATATTTGAAGTCATTCCAAGCATTATATGAGGTTTTCTTAAGATTTCTCTCAAATAAAAACCCTAAGTACCCAAAACCTCTTTCGAGAATCTCAAGAATTCACCATAGATTTACCAAGTTGAGTCAAGATTCAAGGTTCCCAAGTCAAGGGCTTTAAGAACCCTTATCCAAAAGTACGAGAAAGAGTCTCAAGCAAGTTTATTCATCCAAGTTCATAACCTGAGGTATGTGGGGTTTGAAAAAGAACATTCCTTTCGTTATTGTGCCCAAAGATTTGATTTTTATAAATGAATTTCATGTTTTTTCAAGTGGGTCTATACCCAAATTATATTATTTTGAGAATATGAATTGATATTATGATTTGAATTGATAATTCATGCAATAAATTACACACTCCTATATTGATGTAATATTCTCAAGTGTTTTCAAGACTGGTGTCATGAATTAAGATTTATTGTAAAATTGTGATCCTTTAAGAATATGCAAGCCTTAAGTCCAAGAATGAATTTTTGATACTTTCTAAAGTGAGTCAAGATGTGTATTGATATTTTCATGATTTTAATGTTTTAAAGCTTATTGATGATAAGTCTATCAAGATTTCAAGAAAAGAATTGATTTTGATCCTAAGATAAGAAGGAAATCCACACCACTCTAATTTGAGTTAAAGGGGAGCATAATTGGCTTCCATTTCATACTTCTGAACTGTTTAAGGTGAATTTTCCTTAAGTCCTTAGCTTATGAAAGGGAGAAGTATTTAGTACCGAGTTGGGCTTGATTCCAAGGTTTCATGCCCCAAAACTACGAGCCACCGTAGGACTTGTTTTACCCTAAGTAGGTTAAGATAGTGATCACTAAAAGTTAAGGTTCTGCTCTGATGGCAAGGATAGAACAGCTCTCCCCAATATGGGACAGCTGTTGGACTCCATGTAAGCTCACATGGTTTATGTCGGTTAGAAAAAACTCCCAAGTGTCCTAAGTTTCCTAGAATCTCAAGTCTTAAAGTTCCTAAAGTGTCAAGCTCTTGAGTTCTAAAGAAGTTTTACTCTCCTAACGATAAGAGTATGAGTTTGAAAGTTGATATTTTAAGGATTTCACCTAGATATAAGTTAGATATCAATGAAAGAATTCAGATTGAGAATAAAGAGTAATGACTCACATGATTTATATTACATGCGTCTTTATTCATTAATTATGAGTGTTTTATTCAAGATATGTGAGTCATTTACCATTGCATGTATGTTTCCAATAAAGATATATGATATTCCTTATTTAAATTGCTTACACCCCCATATGCTTAGTACATTCCCAAAGTACTAATCCATATACTCATTTGTGTGCTACATTTTCCCATAATGTAGGTTCAGGTGCTCAATCCCAGCAACGTCAGTGATCCCGAGTACCTATATTTGCATCTTCACAGTAGTAAGACCTTATGGTTCGAGGACCTCTTTTCAAATATTTTAGTTTTTTTAGATGATGATTTTATGTCTCTTTAGTTGACTATGAATCAGTTGGGGGCCTGTACCAATGGCTCTCTAGTTTTCTTGAGTAGTAGAGGCTTGTCGGACTAGTTTACCAGATTATGAGTATGTTGATATTTTTGGTATTGGGATTGTTTGGATAGAGTATTTTCTTCGTTTTTATCATGATTATGATATGACAGTACTAGTGACTTGTTTTATTCGCCTTTAAGTAAGCTTTATATGAAGTAACAGGCTTAAAGGGGTTAGCTTGGGGCTACTTGTAGCCTTAAGCACCGTGTGACATCCCAGGACCCATTTTCGGGGAGTTACACTAGACCAAGCATATCACATGATTCTAGAATACTGGTAACTTAATAAATGGTAACTGTACTCTATGGTCAGGCAAACCTGGGACTGAACTAATTTTTTGTACTGAATGTTGAACTGATACTGTAATTGAGTTCTGACAACAACGTGGTGGAGACTGACATGAATCGAAGATCTGATTAGACACTCACACTCTGCATTTTCCCAACTTTTCATCTAAATTCTTATTTCCCCCTTCAACAACTAAATACAACTCCTTGCTAGTCATTTACTTGCACACTAACCTGACTTTCAAGCCTATGTTCATAACTACAACCTCGTGTAAAACAATATGCAAACATCTTTCCTTAACATAAAACATTTACTCTCTCCCATCTAAGAAATCAGTCATTACTAAATTTTTTCATAAGGAGAGTTTACTGAAGGGTTAAATCATGAGGACCTGAAGCATGTATGAATACTCTACCAAACTCAACACTTAGCTGAGGCCTGAGGAATAGAATATCAACATCATGGATTTATCAATAGATTTAAACTGATCATATACATGACATAATCTGAATTTAGCTGATCTTTAGGAGTGTAGCGTAACTCACGGGAACTGAGCATACTATAAAGCATGACATGAGTACATGAGTCATGAGTTACATGACCTAAGTCTGGAATTTCCGTGTTCATGGAACATGATTCGTAACACTGAATAAACCGAAACTCCTTATACTAGGAACTGTAAGCGTACTTGATTTCCTTGCTAACTTCATGAATATGAGTTATGTTAATAGAGCTAACACGGAAGACATGAATAGATATCACAAAAACTGATGGGTTTTGAGAGTCTGAAGCATGATTCTGAGATGATCTGCGTGATCATTCTCGTTACAGAAATAGCTAAGAATGTATTTGATGAAGACTATAATGAACATGTCCAAGTACTGCTTGAACACGCGGTTCATTAAGTCCATGAAAGCTAATGAGGCATTATTAAGACCAAAGGACATGACTAGAAACTCAAAGTGACCATATAGGGTTTTGAAGGCTATTTTCGAAATGTCACATTCCCTGACTCTGAGCTGATGATCGCCTGATCTGAGGTCTATCTTAGAAAAGTAACTAGCACCCTGAAGTTGGTAAAAAAATTCATTGATTCTAGAAAGGAGGTACTTATTCTTGACTATGACTTTGTTCAACTGAGGGTAATCTATACACATTCTAAGAGAACTGTCTTTCTTATGCACAAATAAGGCTGGTGCACCCCACGGGAAAATGTTGGGTCTGATGAATCCCTTATCTAGGAGATCCTTGAACTGTTCTTTTAACTCTCTGAGTTTAGCTAGAGCCATTCTGTATGGAGAAATAGAAATAGACTGAGTATCTAGAAAAAGATCTATTCCAAAGTTGATTTCCCTAATGGGAGGAACTCCAAGAAGATTTTCGGGAAACACATGAGAATTCATTCACTATTGAGACTGACTCAAGACTGGGAATTCCTGAACTAGAGACCTTGATTCGCACAAGATGATAGACACATCCCTTGTATATCATTTTTCTCGCTCTAAGGTATAAAATTAACTGACCCTTAAGCATTGTAGTACTACCCCTTCATTCAAGGACTGGTTCATTTGGAAACTGCAAATGAACAATTTTGTTTTTACAATCGACTGAGGCATAGAATGAATGGAGTCGATCTATGCCGAGAATGATATCAAAATTTTTCATCTCTAATTGTACTAATTCTGCTGAAGTGACTTTCTAAGATATCATAATCGGACAGTTCCTGTATACCCGTCGGGCTATGATGTACTGACCTACTGGGGTAAAGACTGAGAATGGCTCTGTTAAGGCTTCTAGTTTGGCTTTAAAGTCGCCTGCTATGTAAGGAGTCATGAAAGACAGATAAGTTCTTAGATCTAATAAGTCATAAACATGTAAATGGAAGATCTGTAACATACTAGTGACCATATTAAGACGACTTTCCCGATCTTGCCTGGACTGAGGTGTATGCCCACTGGTGGCACTGGAAGTGGCACCTTGCTGATTTGGACGATTGGACTGAGCTGAAGGATGGTTGGACTGACCCAATTGGCATAAATATCTTTCCCTATAAGCTAATACTCTACACTCTCGCATCATATTGCCTGGATTACCATATCCAAAACATACATCAGTACCAACTCTACACACTTCTTTATGATTCTTACCACATTCTCAACAAAGTGGATGGGTACAACCACTACTCATACTACCCTGGGTTTTGGAGCCTGGCGCCCTATCCCGATGGTCATTTCTGGACTCTGGTACTGGCGCCCTGACTGATAGCAAAATTAGGGCTAAGAATCTCTGACGAAACTGGGAGCGGTTACTACCCCCTGATCTTTGATTAGAATTATTTGTTTTAGCCCTCTTATTCTTCCTATGCTTCCTTCCCTCATTGTACTGAGTACAAGTCAAAAGCCTAGATAGGACAACAGTATGCAAATTTTTTTAAGCAACTACTGAATAAGCTAAGGTAGTGAAAGCAGCTCTAAATTCATAGTGAGAGACATGCTCATGCAGGGGATCTGCCTGAACAAGAGGAGGAGCTGACTGGTTTTCATTACTTCTTCCATTAGCTTCTTTGGGAGGCATGTCTAGGAAGCATAAGAAAGAGATGAATTAGACCGAGAGATTAAATTGAGCTCATGCTCACTCGTACGATATGAATACTAAACAAAAGGAAACTTTTCCTAAAACATCTCATAGACTCTTGTCCATAAGTGTGGTACGCTATACACCTATGCAAAAGACTCTACTAGATTCTGCGTTCAGACTTACTAGGACATTGTTGAACCTTAGGCTCTGATACCAAGTTTGTAACTTCCTGATTTTGTACCTCGAATGCTACACGGTGCTTATGATTCAAAAGGACCTCAACCTAACCCATGACTGATATCTGTTGTGATCACTGAATAAACATACTTTAATAAATATGGAAAATAGGGTAAACTGCCATAAGGTTCAAAATCTATAAATACAAGTAAAGTGTATTGATTGAAATAACAATCTGTAAAACTAAATACTGTCTGAAAACTAGTCTTAAAAGTCTCTAACTGAACTGTCTGAAGGTGGAGTTGATGGGATAATCCCCCAACTAACTCCATCTACGGAAATACTGAGTCTACTATAAAGAATAGAATAAAAGAATATCCTCGGTAGATAAGGACTCACTACTAAATATGATTCACTGGCTGAATATGGATCTGTCTATGTGTGGTCGGGAACCTGAGCATCCGAACCTATGATATAAGACATCCTAAAGAAAAAAGAGAGTATGTGTCAGTACGTTGAATATACTGGTATGCTAGATGAGGTAAGGTTTGATGCAAGGGTTCATATGCATGAACAATAACTTACTAAATGATACAGAGTAACAGAACATGAGAGTACATGGATAACTGAAACTGCTATAAATATAGAGCATACAATATTGTGCATATACATATACTGTAACTAGGCATTTCTAAAGCTAAGTACTGAGTTCTGATACTGAGTAATGGATAATTTGAGATTACTGATACTGATTGGCTATATCTGACAGTCCTGATTCTATAGAACTGAACTGAGCACTATTCTAAAGAGTGAAACTGACACTGTGGGAGGTAATCATCTAACCAACATGCCTCTTTTCTGAATAGATTTGGGGTCCAACCTGTAACCCCAGTTGGAAGGGTTTCAGTACCGTGCAACAGGTAAAGACACTGAAGAGTCATCCTCTACTGGTAGGTGCCCTAAACGAGAATGGTAGTACCCTCTACTGGCAGGTAAAGCACCTCATCATCCCTCAATTGGTAGGTTGATGTCTCAACCTATGCTGACTACATAGTTTAAGAATGCAAGGATTGTTTCTAAGGATCACAGCCTCTACTGGTAGGTGATCCCCCATACTTGGGCTCACTTGTTGTTGAATCCTACTCCCAACTGAAACACACTGAACTGAGCATACTGAACTGGACTACACTCAGACTGAGTTTACTGAGTTTTCCTGAGTTCTATAACTGATGAGTTCTACAAATTTTTGTAACTGACTGAGAGTACTACTGATCATAACATGACTGGTACTATTCTGTAACTGACACTAGCTCTAGGTAAACAGCTAAATTGTCGGGTATTAAATACCCCCAGGACTCGATAGCATGAAAAGTAAAGCATAGCATCATCTTGAAAACATAATAATGGCTACTTGATCACAATCCACTTATTGGGACATTTTAGCAAATACTTGTAATGAATTTACTCATACATGAATGGAGAATACATGCTATCATGTTATAATGGCACTATTTCATTCGCATAGGCATTTTACCAAACACATAAGGAGCATGCTTAGATCATACAATAATCAACACAAATAGTTATAATGGTTACATAAATCACTTGAAAATTGAAGGGTTTATCATGAAGATCATGTAATTCAACACATAAAATTATTAATTTCATAAAATCTTGTAATTCAATCATGAACTAAAAATCAACAATAACATGAACATGAATTCAATTTAATTCAAGCATGGAAGTTCATAATTCAGCAATATTGTAGTTTGAAAATGGTTTCATGGACTCTATGGGTGAAAGAAACCCATAGATGAGCACCTAACATACCCTGGAAAGTTAATTCTTGAAGGTGCTTAAAGAAATTCTTGAGTGTTGACCTTGATTCTTAAAGCTAGGGTTTTGTTAATGCAGAAGGAGAGATTTTTAATTAGGGGAAAAGTTAATAAACAAATGGTTTAAAACATTTTTTGGGATTTAATCTCACACCTGGCGGAATAAAATCATGGGAAAAGACTAATTTAACCCTGGATAAAATATTTATTTTTTGTCAAAAAATTTTTATTTGAGCCCTTGGAGCGACATTCCATGATCGCATCGGGCCACTGAAAATTGCCAATTGGGAATGTGTCTGGTATGCGACGTAGTGTATCACGTTGCCACCTTGGATGCGACCTGGAAGTTCACCGCGACACGGTGGGATCGCGTTGGTACACTGGAAATTGACAAATGTGAAAATAAGTTTTGGCGCAATGCACCGGTATCGTGGTACGTCACTGGAAACTGAAAATTGCCATTTTTACATACTCTGCGACACGCTACTGGCCTAAATGACGGTGTTTAATGACTAAAACTAAAATGGTCATAACTTCTTACCCTATTATCGGATTTAGACAAATTGTATATCGTTGGAAAGCTAATTCAATTTCCTATATAATAGTAGACTCTAAACTAAAAAATACCAAGTATTTCAAAAAATTTATATTGGAAAACTCATGGACTGAGAGTTAATCTTAAGTTAAGGAAATACGAGGTATTACACATGCAATCACCTTACTCTCTTTCATCAACACAACACCTAACCCAACACCGAAATCATCACAAAAGACGATTAAAACCACACCCTCCTTAGGAATAGTCATGATAGGTGTTGACGTCAACAAATACTTGAGTTTTTGGAAGCTCACCTCACAAGCATTGAAAAACAAAAAGAAAATCTTCTTCTGAGTCAGTGTAATACCCCGGGAGTACACCCTGGATGCCATACGGTGCTTACAGTTTTGAGAGACCACAAGCAAACCCATGAGCTGGTACCTGCTGTGGGCACTGAATAAGATATTGATAACGAATATATGTGGAAACAAATAAATATGCCATAAGGTTTCAATACTGAAAATAATATAACTGAAATCCATAAGTCTAAAACATAAGCAAAAATGCTGAAAACTGACCGATAAAACTGACAACTAATTGATTGTCTGAAATGTCCAAAAGCCTCTAAAACTAAGTAAATAAGAGTTGATGGGAAAGGCCCCAACTTACTCCAACTGACTACTGAACTGAAATACTGAAATAACATAACCGATCCTTGGAATATGAGGACTCACCACTACTACTACTGCTGATGCGTTGGGAGGTCTAGGTGAGATCGGGAACCTGAGAATCCAAACCTATGATATGATACATCATAGCACAAGAAATTAGTATGCGGTTAGTACTTTGAATGTACTAGTATGCTAAATGGGGTTAGGATGATATGCATGGGCTCATGTACATGAATAATAATTGATTGAATAAATAGCATAAAATAACTGATACCTGGTATGCATGAAAGCTATGAAATATGAGGATGCATGACCAAGCATATAACATGATACTGAAATAGTATGTAAATTGAAATACCAAAATACTGATATTGAATAACTTATAACTGTATGCTATGGTCAAGAAACCTTTGAACTAAACTTTGTACTAGATACTGAACTGAGACTGTAGGAGCTAGCTATAACCGGCATGCCCTAATGTACTATTAGGGTCCAACCTGTAACCTAATTAAAAGGGTGTCAGTATCGTGCCATGGGTACTAACACCAGCTGTGTGGATCCACTAATCTGATGTCTCAAAGAATGAGGGTGTCATGACTAACTGACGGGGGACCCCTCTAAGTCTAGGTGGCGCTGTAGGTCTAGAACATAGGGACTTCTACTAGCGTCTCTTGCCTAACTATTGGGGGAGATGCCATCCCTATATTTACTTAGTGCTAAGTCTTTATTCCCAACTAAAGGGCACTGATTACTAGACTGAACTAAGTTTTACCGATATAATAGCTGAATGAATTGATGATTTAATATATACGAAACCATTCCAAAAATACTGAGACTAAATAAATAGCTAAGTTTTTGGGTATTCATAATACCCAAGACTCGATAACATTAAAAGTAGAAACATACTAAAGCTTCAAAAGCATAATAAGTAGTCATTGTTCGAAATTCATCTCTTAGGCATTTCATCAAACACATGGGGGGTCATAAAGTTAAATCATGAGAATAGTTAAATCATAGGATAACATAATTTCAACGCTAAAATCGTGGGTTATGGATTTAACATGAAAATATCATCGTTTAAACATGTCAAGGGATGATTCCAATGAAAACACATGTAAACATAATATAAAATCAAAATTCATGGAAGTTCATGGATAAAATTCATGAAATCATGTAAAGGTCATGGTTTTAAACTTGAAAATAGATTCTTGGACTCTATGGGTGAAAAGGACCCATGAATGAACATCTAACATACCTTAACTGATGAATTTTTATAAGTTCTTGGTGATTTCTTGAATCTTGAACTTGGATATGAAGAAGCTGGGGTTTTGTTCTTGAGAGAGTTTGTGAAAAGATGAATGATTTTTCCCCTTTGGGGACCTTAATCTCATGTTATAGGTGAGGCAAAGTAAGGGAAAAATGACACACATACCCCCACATACATAGAAATAATTAAACTGATCATGGACAGTGATGTGGTAAACGACGCACGTTGCTCAGTCGATGCGTTAGGCGATGCATCGCGTTGTACCCTACAAACGTGATAAGCAATGTGTTGCGGTCATATCGCGCTGATGCTCTAGTTTGAACATCTAAACAAGCCTCAAACCTCTTGCAAAATATCTAAAACTTACCCAAGACATGATATTGACCACCCCGATCATGAATTAACATAAAAATCGACATTCTAAGACCGGGAAGGTCGGAATTAAAGTCATCAAAGTTTAAGAGGATTTGGAAATGACTAAGTTTTAACACTTGGTGAAATTTTCTAAGTCTTGGACCCCTTTAGCATGCAAGAGTGAGCTAAAATGAGCTAGGATCTTATAGGGTCTTACATTCAACTTGGTCAATAGGGCTACAATAGATGAGAAACCCTCAATAAAATATTGATAGTAACCACCATGCCAACAAAGATTCGAATCTTGGTAGGTGAAGTAGGCCTAGCCTAATAACGAACTGTTGCAATCTTGGATGGATCAACCATAATACCATCCGTAGTGACAACATAACCCAAAAAGAGATAGACTCCAACAAAAATTTGCACTTGGAGAACTTCGCATACAACTTCTCATCCCTTAGTCTCTGAATCATAATCCGCAAATGCTCTTTATAATTAGCCTCACTCTTGGAATAAACCAAGATATCATCTATAAATACAATCTCAAAGGATTTGAGATACAGTAGAAATACCTCATTCATCATCTCGATGAATGAGGCTGGGGCATTGGTCAACCCAAAATACATGACAAAGAACTCAAAAGGACTATATCGAGTCCAAAAAGCTTTCTTCGAAATATCCGAAGCTCTAATCCTCAACTGGTGATATCCAGATCTCAAATCAATCTTTAAAAACACTGAACCACCATGAAGTTCATCAAACAAATCATCAATACAAGGAAGAGAATACTTATTCTTAACTGTCATCCTGTTCAACTACTAATAATCAATACACATATGCATAGATCCGTCATTTTTCTTCACAAACAACATAGGCGCACCCCAAGGTGATATACTAGGTTAGGTAAATCCCTTATCAAAAAACTCCTGCAACTGATCCTTTAATTTCTTTAACTCAACTTGGGCCATCCTATAAGGAGGAATAGGATAGGCTTGGTGGCTCACTCAATATTAATGGAAAAATCAATATCATGATCTAGAGGCATACCAGGCAAATCTATGGGGAACATATCCATGAACTCATGTACAATACAAATAGAATCCAAAGAAAGAGGTGGGGCAACACTAGCATTATGAAAATGATCCAAATAGGAAAAACATACCCTCTCAACAAAGCGATGAGCCTGAACATAGGATATAACCCTTTTAGGATCTGAATAAAGCACACCCTTCTAAGCTATGTTTGGCACACCTGGTGGATCTAAAGTCACGGTCTTAGAATAACAATCTAGGATAGCATAGTAAGGCACCAACAATTCCATATCCAAAATGACATTTAAATCAACTATATCTAAGACAAGAAAATCTACTCAAGTCTCGCGCCAAATAAAAGTCACAACACAAGATTGGTACACCCGATTCACCACTAAAGAATCTCCTATAGGGGTAGATACAAGAATAGGAATGGTAAGAGGATCACTAATAAAATCAAATCCCAAAGAAAAATATATAGATACATAAGAGAAAGTTGATCCTAGATAAAATAACACGGATGCAGATCTGAAATAAATTGGGATAATACTTATGATGAGAGGATTGAAATCCTTTGTCTCTTGTCTGGAGGGTATACCATAGCACTATCCATAACCACCAAGTGCTTAAGTATCCCCGCAGAGACCACTACTTTTTCCTCTTGCACCTTTGGTAGAACCTCTACCTTTCACAGCTAAAATAGGAGTAGCTCTGAATACACGATGGGGACAGTCCGTGTCCAAGTGGCAGTCTTATCACACATATAGCAAGCTCTATGACCTGACTCAATAGAAAGAGGTACAAATGGACTAGAATAACCACCTAACCTACTAAACCAGAAAACCCACTACCTAAGCTCTACAAAGATGCCCGCACTAGTCTACCATGATATCAAGGGAAACCTCTAGAATCCTTACCTCGAGAAGTATGACCTTTGAACCCTCCCATACGATGCACCTTTTTGGCACATTTCAGAGATGCTCAAAGAATACCTCAGTCATCTTAGTATGGTCCATTATACTCTAAATGATTCTCCAAACACTACTATCTGGGACGTAGCTAACTAAAAATAAATATCCAACACCTTTAGAACTTCTGCATCTTCTTAAATTTGGTGGCAGTGTTGGCATAGAAATACCTAGACAAGACATGAAAATGTGCCTTATACTCTACAATAGTAATGAAGCCTTGTTCTAGGCGATAAAACTCATCTCTCATTCGATCCCTTAGACTATAAGGCATGAACCTCTCCAAAAAGGACTCAACAATTAATCCCAACACATCTCAGGAGAATCAAAAGGTTTGCAACTAATAAGTGGCCTCCACTAATCTCTAGCGATATTTACCAATTGATAAGTAGTATATGCAACACCATGTGACTCAAGCGAACCCAAGTTATGCAATTTCTCGTGACAATCAATTAAAAACTCATAGGCATCCTTTCCTATGACACTACTGAACCTAGGAGGACCCAAACAAATGAATCTCTTAAACCTCTTCTTGTCCTCAAAAGACATAACTATACTCGCAATAAAAGAAAGCATAATAAATCTGGCAGGATGAGGTCCTCCCTTGGGAGGTAACATAAATGAAGGCTAAACTCCTAATCTCAAAATACCATACTCAAATGCAGGCACTAAAGGAGGAGTAACATTCAAAGTCTATTAAGTACCAAAATAAAAAGTAGGTATCATCGAAGGATCCATACTTGGGGCTAAGGAAATACCATAATTAAATTCTATCTCAAATGAAGGTACAATAATAGAGTTAGGGAAACATCAGGTGCACTCAAAGGATCACCCTCCAAATGGGTCAACAAAGGAATCAACCACCCCTCCAAGACTAGGATAGAAGAACTCAATGGAATTAAAGTAGTACCCACATCTCCAGTACTCTTAACACGATGCTCATGGGAGAGTTCTATAGCATTACTCCTATACAGAGTAGATCCACGTGCTCATCGACTACCTTAAGCCTATCCATAAGTTGTTGGGCTCTCTGATCGGATGAAGGCTTTATATCTCTAACTTCACGAGATCTAGTCATCACCATCTACATCAAAAAGAGTAAAATATGACTTATAACATAAGGTGTGAAGGAAATTTGCATGATAAGTAAAAAATAAGGGAAAATCCCTAAAGACATCCTATAGTGCAATACCCTACATTTTTTGGCTAGAATTTGAACTGACATTCCTACGTGTATAAACTCTAATCCTATGATTTGTATATGAATATATGTGTCATTATCATTTACCTTGTGTACAAAGTGTTTTCAATACAAATCATGGTCATGGGAGTAGAAAGCTATGCTCATTTTACTTTAAAGTATTCGTCAGTCAAAATGGTGATGAATTGAGGTGATAAGCAGTCAACCAAGTGATGAGTTGTCAACCTCATCATTAGACTTAACTATATTTTACTGCAAGGTGATGACTTGAGGTGATAATCCATCAACCAACAGACGAGCTATCAAGCTTATCGTCAACCATAACCAGAAAAGGGAAAACCCCATGTTAAGTTGACGACTAGGGTGACGGAATGTCACCAAGTTGATGGCTTGTCAACCTAGTCATCAATTGAGGAAAATCCTACATTTTCTTTAGTTTCTTTAGGGTTTTCTGGTCTTCTTCTCACCTTCAAATCCTACTCACCACAACTTAAAAACATAAGGAGGCATTATTTTTCCTCCACCCTCAATTACATAACATGTTTTTCCTTCTCCCATTATCAAGAATATCAAGAACATAGATTAGGGTTACTCACCAAAAATCCAAGCCTCTCTTCCCAAGAATAAAAAATTCAAGCTTTCTTCCTTAATAATTCAACGATTCAAGTTCCAATTTCAAGATTCTTTGAGAATTCATCCAATGAAGGTAACTGGGGTTTATGAACAAGGATATTCTTTCATATTTGTGCCCAAAATTTATTTTAAATTAAAGTTATATCATATGAAATTAGGGTTCATACCCAATTTATCTTGTCTTGAGTTTATGATATTGCCTTGTGATTGAAGTATTAAAGTGCATACATGGTCACAGCTATTTATGTATTGACTTGAAGATTCTCTATTATGATTTGAATGTCATGAGTTTGATTTGAAACATTGATTAAAGATTTTTGAATAAGTTTTAAGTATGCTATTGTATTACAAGTTATATGAAAGAAAGTATAAGATTCAAGGCTTGAGTTTGAGCACTAAGTTTACAAGAAAAGTTTAAATCTTTTGATTCCAAGATAAGACTTGAAATCCACAATCATTTATCATCCTTCTTATACAAAGAAAAAAATGATATTTTGATCTTAAGATAAGATAAGGAATCCACATTTGTTCATCTTGTTTATGATTTTAAGTAAAGAGAAGCATAATTGATTTTCATTCTATAAACCCTTATGTTATTTTAAGGTGAATTTCCTAAAGGTTGAGCATATACGTAATATGGAATCAGTATTTAGCACTGATTTGGGTATGAGTCCGAGGTCACATGCCCTAGAACCATGTTCCACCTTAGGTTCGAGTCCCAATATGGGTTAAGTATAGTTATCAATTAAGTCAAGGTTCTATTCTGATGGCAAGTGTAGAACAACTCTCCCCAACATGGGTAAGATGTTGGACTCCATGATAGCTCACATGGTTTATGTCGGTTACAAGAACCTCCCTTAGAAATATTAAAAGTAAATCATTTATAAACCAAGTGTGCTAGCTCACAAAGTTTATTCAGTATGCTTTATTATTCATAGTTTATGATTTTTCAGCTTTTAGTTTTATTCAAGCTAAAGGTGAGTCACTTACACTTATCATGCATTATTTAAAAGTATATGAATATATTAAGTTATTATTTTACTTATGCATCCACCCCCACATAATCGGTATATTCCAGAAGTACTGACCCACATATATGTCTATGTGCTACATTGTCTCATAATATCGGTACCAGTTATAGTCCACACATCATAATCAAGCAGTTCACAGTATCTAGTCA
Source organism: Capsicum pubescens (assembly GCA_030864215.1). NCBI lineage: Eukaryota > Viridiplantae > Streptophyta > Magnoliopsida > Solanales > Solanaceae > Capsicum > Capsicum pubescens. Next base: position 98,316,110 of record CM061543.1, on the reverse strand, counting down.
GCAAATGATGAGTTCTTTTGATTTAAGGACTCGAGACAACTATAGTTTCAGTATCATTCTTTCATTCAGGTGTATTGATTTGGGATGGCAAAGTGTCATGTCTCGTCTTTCTATATTCAGTTTAGTAGAGGCTTCATAGACAGTCAGTAGAGTTGATGGATTTGATTTCAGTTTATTTTGTATAACCGAAGTTACAATCATTTTAAATAGTTTTGTTTTGAATATGTTCAACTAAATACATATCTTCCACGTATTACTTCCAGTTTTATGTATATTAAATTAGTAGCTCAAGCATTATGCCAGTACATGCGTTAGCTTGAAATCACTTGTGGCCCTAAGAACCATGTCACATCTAGAGGGTAGTCTCCGGGTATTAAAAATTGTTATCAAAGAACAAGGTTTAAGTTTCCTAGGGTGTCTATGAAGTCTTATCTTATAGAGTCTTACGAAATGGTATAGAGATGTTTGTACTTTTCCTTGAGAGGCTACAGGGAATTAAATAAAAGTTTCCCTTCTTCATATCTCAGATTATATTGAAGAGATGTTCTCTAAGAAACTTATACAGATTCTCATCATGCTCCATTCATGCCAATCCTGGCTTAGTTTTGAGATAACAAAAATAGTCAAGCTTAAATTCCTACAGATAGAGGTTTATCATATAGTCCCCATAAATAGTTATGGGATTGTACACAAGCTCAAAAGTATCCCATCATTGTTTTTAAGTTCCAAAATTAAAAGATTTCATTCATGTTCATGAAAATTGTGCACTAAGCAAAAGTCAAATGTGCCCTTAGATCCCTTCTCAGAATCCTTTGACAGCATGTGATCTAGAGTTAGAAGCATGAACCCAAAATTTTAGTAGTAGTAAAGTGGTACAATGTTTATTTGTACTTAGTATATTATATATCCATTGGGCTAGTTACATGAAAGGTGAACTAGTAGGCTTGAATCAGTGTATGCAAGATTTAAGTTTATTGATTTGAAATTAAATATGATGGTGTGGGTGTGATCTAGAGGTGTGCCCAATGTGATATGGAATTGTATTATTTCTATTTTTTAACAATATGTGTGTTTAGATAGTAACCTTGAGTTTTTAAGTACTAATAAGGCTATATAGTATATAATGTTCCTATTATCTAAAGTTATGGGTTGGAGGTTGATGATGTTGGGTATGTTGATGTAATGGTAATTCTCTTGGTTTAGGAAAAAAATTAAGTTTAGAGATGTGATATTAGTAGGCTATGAAGGAAAAGAGGAAGATTATGTGTTTAGGAAGTTAAGTATGTTGTCGAGAGGGTGTAAGTATGTGATGATGATTGTTGAAGCTAAAGAAAGTTATGGACAATATATATTAATGGAGTTTTCAAGAATGAAGTTAGTATAGTACATTAAAAATTTTGGAATATCCATGTTAAGTGTAAGAATCTAAGTTTGAATCTTAAATAATTGAGCTAATAAAAAAAGATTTGAAAATTCTAGATGGTGTGAACTCAGGGTATGATGATACTCATGAGGATTCCAAGTTAGTCAGTGTTTAAGTTATTATATGATGACTATTGAGGCTCTAGAAAGATAAGAGTTGTATCTCAAAAGGAAGTATTAGAAGTGAGTTTTACATATTTAGGTATAGTCCTTTAGGGCGAGTTATTTATTTATGTGCATTGTTATATCTTAGACTCTAGAGTAAAGTGGTGGTAGTTCAGTTTAGAGTTTATTTGGGGGTTCACAGACTTAGAATGATGGCTTAGGGATAAGGGGGAGATGATAGAATAAGAAACCAAGTCTTTGTGATTCTAGTAGTGATGCCTTAGTATTGTAAAACATCAGTAAGGGAGGAAGATTTCCAACCCATTCTTATCTCAATGTCATTTTTATACTTCAGTAATCACGGCCTCTACTCAAGTTTATCAAGTCAGCTCTATGATCAAAGCTCATATTCATGCACTTTCTATAGAATCATGTACACTTCCAGTTCCTAGTATAAGGAGTTCCAGTTCACTCAGCAGTATGAATCATATTCCATGAAATTATGAACTCCAAACTCAGGTCATGCAGCTTATGACTCATATGCTCATGCTTTATTATATTCTCAGTTCCCATAACTTATGGTGCATTCTTAATGACTAGTGAAATTCAGATTATGTCATGTAGGTCCTCAGATTATATCTCTGTGGTGAGTTTATTATGTTGATATTCTATTCCACAACCCTCAATTAAGTGTCAAAGTTCATATAGTATCCTTCCATGCTTTGAGATCAGATATTCTGACCTTTCAGTGACCTCTTCTTCTGAAATGATAGTGGTGATAAGTAGTTTTCTAGATGGGAGAGAGTAAATGTTACACGTAGAGGAAAGATTATTGTATTCTTGTTTATCTAAGGCTATAAGTGTGAAGTAAGATTGAGGCCAAGATTTTTGTCTATGTCATAGTTAAAATTTTATCTGTGTTTTCTTGGGGATAGTACAAGAAAGTTGTTATTGATAGAGGTTTATATAATATGAGAAAGATGCTTTTATGGGTGTTTTCCTAGAGGTTCATATATGGTTATAATGATAGGCTTGAATTCCATGTTGGTATATAAGTGGATGAATGTATTTTGTGTTAGTAAATTCTGAGAACGAGGTTGAATTTAGTTCTTGAAGTGGGTAGTAAGAGAAATTATTATTTAGATTAAAGATGTGAAACATACATATTGTATTGAATTCATGGTTTATACTAGTATTATGGTGTTATTTGTAGTACCTTTTAAATTTGAGTTAGGCTTTAACATGGTGAGAGCAGGTAGTTCAACTCAGACTTTGGCTAGAGTAATTATATGTCCAATGTGAGAATTATACATTGAATCAAATTACCATCGTATTTAAGAGAAAAAGTATAGTTGAGGGAGTTTTTTAGAAGTGTGGCTAAGCATTAGAGTTTACAGTTGTATTCCCTAAGGCTTAGTAATTGCATCCTAGATTATGTTTTATAGTCCTATATTCCCTGTTAGAGTTATAGTCATGTTGTGATTCCTTACTCAGATATCTTATTCATATGATGCCCAAGAATTCTTTACTCCTTAATATTATTAGAACTTCTAATAAAGGGTGTTGAAGAAATGCTCCAGTTGAGTATAAGATTTTGGTATGATTCAGTGAGTATAGCCAGCTATTCAGATTAGCAATTAGATGGATGAGCTCCTATGATTTTCCATTTTTCTATCTAGTCTTACTATCCAAGGTTTCATAAGTAAGTCTATTCCATGATGTAATTCATTCACGTTCATGCAAGTTACGAATTTAGTTTAGTCCATGGATCATGTCTCTGATTGGGATATGTAGTCATGATTCAATTCATAAGTGTTTAGTGAATGATCTCAGTTTTCCAAGTATTCTAGTTCAGACATTGTGATACCCATGGTACGATCTAAGTCTCGTTATGTCATGATTTGTTCTTACATAATGTACATGGTGATACCATGAATCCCTTCTCTCTAGATTCTTATACGTGTTTTGTTGAGAGAGAGTTCCTAATGAGAAGTTACGTACTTTATTCCATCCGTAGTAACTCTTGGAATTTTTATTGCATCAATTATCACTTCACATATCTATATGCATGATCGTATCATGAATATTTCAAGTGAGTTCTAAACTCTCAGCATGAATCAGCTTCTTATAGTCAATGAAGTCAGGTCAGCTCAAAAATCAGTTTCATGATAGAAGTTTTAATCTTTCAGCTCAGCTATATCCTTCATTAGAAGACAAGTCATGTCTATTTTATTCCATACTTCTAAATCTTTAATAATTTTTTACCCATCATTCGAGGACGAATGATTCCAAGGGAGAGATAATGTAACACCCCACATTTTTGGGCTAGAATTCGTACCATCATTCCTACGTGTATAAAATCTAATCCTATGATTTGTATATGAATATAAGTGTCATGATATTTTACCTTGGGTATAAAGTGTTTTCGAATTGAATAATGGTCATATGAAGCACTTATATCAAAGTCGAGTTGAAAACACTTTCATCGATTGAGTTTTGGTATCCAATTTTACAAGGTCCAACTTTAAATAAGTATATGTCCTAGAATATAGATATTAATGTGTCCTACTATATATCAAATGAAATATCTATGAGTCTTCTTTCCAACTCATCTAATTTTACCTTAATCAGATATCTGAGTAGAAAGTTATGCTCATTTTACTTCAGAGTATCCGTCAGTCAACAAGGTGACGACTTGAGGTGATAAGCCGTCAACCAAGTAACTAGCTATCAACCTCGCCATCAACCATATCCATATTAAGCTACAAGGTGATAACTTGAGGTGATAATCCAATAACCATGTGATGATCTATCAAACTCGTTGTCAACCATAACCAAAAAAGTCAAAACCTATGTAAAGTTGACGATTAGGGTGACGGGACGTCACCAAGTTGACGGCTTATCAACCTAGTCATCAATTGAGGAAAATCCTGCATTTTCATTAGTTTTTTAAGGGGTATTGTGGTCTTTTATTCACCTTAAACCCTACTTCCCATGATTTAAAAAATAAGGAAGCATTATTTTTCCCCCATGCTCAATCACTTAACACATTTTTTTCTCCTCCCATGATCAAGAATATTAAGAACATCAAGATTAGAGTTCCTCACCAAAAATTCAAGTCTCTCTTCCCAAGTATAAGAAATTCAAGCTTTCTTCCTCAAGAATTCAAGGATTCAAGTTTCAATTTCAAGATTCTTCAAAAATTCATTCAATTAAGGTATGTGGGGTTTAAGAACAAGGATATTCATTCATCCTTGTGCCGAAAACTTGTTTTAAAGTTAAAGTTATATAATTTGAAATTAGGGTTCATACCCAAGTTATCTTGTCTTGAATTTATTATATTACCTTGTGATTGAAGTACTAAAGTTCATACATTATCTCATCTATATATGTTTTGACTTGAAGATTCTATATTATTATTTGATTGTCATGAGTTTGATTTAAAACATTGATTAAAGATTTCCGATTGAGTTTTAAGCATGATTTTGTATTAAAAGTTATATGAAAGAAAGTATAAGATTCAAGGCTTGAGTGTGAGTACTAAGTTTACAAGAAAATTTTGAATCTTTTGATTCCACGATTAGGCTTGAAATCCAAAATGATTTATCATCCTTATGATACAAAGAAAAGATTGATCTTTTGATCCTAAGATAAGATATGGAATCCACATTTGGTCATCTTGATAATGATTTTAAGTAAAGAGAAGTATAACTGGTTTTCATTCTACAAACCCTTATGTTATTTTAAGGTGGATTTTCTAAAGTATGAGCATATAAGTAATATGGGAGTAGTATTTAGCACTGATTTGGGCATGAGTCCGAGGTCACATGTCCCAGAACTATGTGCCACTGTAGGTTTAATTCCCAATATAGGTTAAGTATAGTTATCACTTAAGTTAAGGTTCTATTTTGATGGTAAAGGTGGAATAACTCCCCCCAAAGTGGGTAAGACGTTGGACTCCATGATAGCTCACATGGTTTATGTCGTCTAGCAGAACCTCCCTAAGAAAGATTAAAAGTAAATCTTTTAGAAACTAAGTGTGGTATATCACAAAGTTTATTTAGTATGTTTTATTATTCATAGTTTATGATCTTTCAGCTTTCAATTTTATTCAAGCTCAAGGTGAGTCCCTTACACTTAGCATGTATTATTTGAAAGTCTATGAATATATTAGTTATTGTTTTACTTATGTATTCACCCCCATATACTCAGTACATTTCAAAAATACTGACCCACATATATATCTGCTACATTGTCTCATAATGTAGGTACCAGTTGTAGCCCATACATCATAATCAAATAGTTCGCAGCTTCTAGTCAACAGGTGATGAGTTCTTTTGATTTGAGGACTCCAGTAAACTATAGTTTAAGTATCATTCTTTCATTCAGTAGTATCAATTTGGGATGGATGGGAGTCATGTCCCGGCTTCCTATAATCAGTATTAGTAGAGGCTTCATAGATAGCCAGTAGAGTGGATGTATTTGATTTTAATTTTGTTTTGTATAACTAGAGTTGTAATCATTTTAAATAGTTTTGTTTTGGATATGTCCGACTAAAGACATATCTTCCGTGTATAACTTCCAGTTTTATGTATATTAAATCAGTAGCTCAAGCACCTTGCCAGTACATGGGTTAGCTTTAGATCACTTGTTGTCCTAAGCACCACGGATGTCCAGGGGGTACTCTTGCGGCGTTACATATAGCCTTTCAAAAATATATATGTACGTCTCTGTACCAATCCATGAGACTCCATTAGACATCTTATTCTTACATTGTTAAGACCAATGAACCTGGCCGCTTTGATACCAATTTGTCACAACCTAAAAATTCAAGTGTCATGATGGCACTTGTCGCGGCGAACCTTGACAAGTAAGCCTATCACACAAACTGATACAAAAGGGAAAATAATAGCAATAACCTAAGTAAGGCTACTATAATAAACCCAAACCACAAAATATATTAAAGAAAAAAGACATAACCAACAATACCATAATCCCAAAACTTGGTGTCATAGTGTAAAAACATCACTGGTACTTTTCGAGATCAAATATAAAAGATATCCAAAATAGGAATACTCTATCTCTAAATATGAATAGAGACATAGTCTAAATAAATAAAGGTAGTAGTGAACTCCAGAAGCAAGAATCCAATTACTACCTCGAATAGCTCTGAAGGTAGCCCAAATCAACCACCGTAGGGTGTACTCAAATAAGAATCAGCATCGAAACGGTCCACTTTTAAACAATAGGTATTTATCACACCCAAGATACACCTTCAATCTAAAGTTTATATAGTCACTATTAAATATAGTAACCTAACAAAGGTTAGAGTCAAACTCCAAGGATATACATGGAATTGTGGCTCTTAATTGTTGTAGTCAACGGGTAGAACTGAAAAGTAAATGAAGTGTTTGAAGTGAAAATATCAAACAAGTAACTAATATCAATTTTGGTTGTAATTCAGTCATATACAAATACTACAATTTTTTCCCCCTAGATTCTAACTCAGTAAGCTGCTCATGCTCAATCTAACTATACAACTGCAACACATATAGAGTCTGGCAAGATAGGTATCATCAACTTCCTCTCAACACCATTTGGTAAATTTCACTTATCTCTTATCTCTCAAAGTGTCGCCTTATGAAACCTTATCTTGGACCCCAATTACAACTATCTCCTCTCAGTCTCAAGTTGATTAGATGGGAGTTAACTAGCTTAAGAAGGTAGTATAATTAAGCTTATTTTGGCAATTAATCCCAAATCATTGTTGTGATTTCCTTTTCACAATCTCAACCTCTCTCTTGGGTTCATAGTAAATACAGACTGGATCTTAATGTATGCACCTATTAAGAAATTAATAAAAGCAAAAGAAACCCTAATACATGCATCAACAATAGTCTAGAAGGATTGAACACTTCCCCTACTTTATTATATAGTCATAGTTCCCACAACCCTAGCTAAGGGAGATTAGCCTCTCATGTTTAACGATTAAAGGAATTCATATTTGAAAGCATTCAATAACAACACAATAATCAACAACTGAAAATCCCAAAACTTCAACTTAATTAACAACCAAAATCAATACAAGATAATTCTAAGACCAAAGACGGATCTCAGAATCAAAATATATGATTGTAAGTATCAAGAGTGTGTAAAATGAATACAAAATGTCAGTAGGCTATTTATAGGATATATGGAAACCCTAAAAACCAAATCCCGAATGAAAATGGAAAAAAAAGTCGGTAGTTACTTACTAAGTCAACATGCAGACAGTGTATTAAACATACGGACCATATGTTGGACTTAGTATGTAGCCACCCTTCAATCCTGGATCTTTAACTCTCTGTACTTTTGCTTTTTTGTACATACTAAGTCCACATATGGATAGTATGTTGAAAATACAAACCGTATGTTGACTTAGAATGTTGATATTCTTGATTTTTACGGTAGCTTAGCCTCTGGACTTTCATTTTCTCAACATACTTTTCTCACATACACTAAGTATGTGGCACATACACCCAAATTTGACTTTCTATGTACCCAAAAACTTCACTTTCTTATTTTTCTTCAGAATTGCATCAAAAACTTAGTTTCCTGCAAAACATACTCAAGACGCATCATATCTAATAAAACATCCCAAGAAACTTACATATTTTCATAGTTTGAAGCTTCAAAAGTGCTATATTTCTATAGCACATCAACATCATCAACTTAGAAATTTTTTATGTCCTCAGGAAACACAACACAATAAAATAATAAAAAAACACGTTGCTTAACTAGAAGAATCTAAGTTATCCAAAGCAGTCCATCAACACTTTAAGCTCAAACCATAATACCCTCTCTTATCTCAACCTTTTAAAACCAACCGTGTATAACCATGAAGCACAACAATATGAAATAATAGGATCAAGGTATGACATTATATTAGCAACAGATAATCATGAATGTATATGCAAGTTACACTACCCAAAACAAGTAAACAACTAGTAATATGACTCATGTTCCCTCACAGCAAAGAAGTCCCACACACCAATATGAAATAATTTATGTTAATGCACGGACAGTCAAGAAACATTCACACTTAAAATATAAGTTCCAATTAATGTGCATCAAATACCATAGGCTTGCCCTAATTATCTTCACCTTATTTTTCAGACAGTCAAGTTAGGATCACTATAGGACTTTATTCGGCTTGTAATGTAGGATTGGGGGTTGTTATGGTATATATGGACATATCAAGTGACTAAGCCTCATTGGCACTACAACTACTACTGGGGTCTACACTTAACCAATTTCCTTTTTATTCCACCCTTATTTCTCCCTTTTTATTCTTTAATGCACATTCAGGTTGGGTGTGGTCTTTATTCTTTCTTTTTTATTTTTTCCCATAATTTTTCTTTTTCTTTTTATACCACACCCAGCCCTACTATCTTTTTCTCTCATTTTACCCTTCTACATATCCATTTTATATTACACACCCTTATGATAGCCACCCTCAACTTAGGAAATTTTCCTAAGTTAAGGTGCACAATGTCCAAGGAGGAATGGGCCCAAATAGGTTATTGCAACACAAATGGGATGGTGAAAGGTATATCAAGAAAAATAGGCTATAGGCTCAAAATCAAGGATCAAGAGATACAATTCACATATGGAAGGTCATTTAGGCTAAAAATGGACTAACATAAAAAATGGCCCATGATCCTTTCCTAACCAACTATCCTACAACTTAGGCAAGACTAACAGGGAAAGTTCTGGATTTAACACACAAAGGGAACCAAGTAGCATATCTCACACACATGGTATAGAGTCAATATCACAAAGTACTACCTATAGGGTTCAAGCAATTATTAACAAATGATTATCATGTCCCTAATCATAATGCCATAACAAGATCCACAATGCTCACATATATATACATTCACACAGTTCTAAAATAAAATTTTGGAGGGGTATCATTTTTCTAAAAAATCAATCTTCTAACAAATCAATCAAAAACATGACAACTTTCCTAAATACTTAAAACTCTCCTAATTACATAAAAACAAAACACATTATGAAATAAAATATAATATGACACAAATTTTACCCTAGACATGCATGTTCTACAACCATACCGCTGCCGATAGGAAAAGAAGCACATCAATAAAAACCTGAGAAGACTATGGTATACCCCGCCCCCAACTAAAAGACTACTCACTATCCTTAATGTACTAAAATAATATAAAACAAAGGGAATTAAGACATACCTATAATGTACTAAGCATCCATGTACCTATAGTTTCCTCCCAAGCAGCGCCTAATTTAATGTCGCAGCACAATGTAGTTGCCTCATCTACTCAGACTTCACCAAGGCTGATCTCACCAATTACCTTCACTTCTTCATAATTTCCTAAATATTGCTTCACATTCCACCCATTCACTTTGAAAGGGATATCACCATCTCCTTTCGGTTCTATAACACCATAAGAGAATGCCCTAACCACTATGAATGATCCTGACCACCTAGACTTTAACTTGCCAAAAAAAAAATGAAGTCTTGAATTATACAACAATACCAAATCACCAAGTTCAAACACTTTTTTATCGATCTTTCTTTCATGATACAACTTCATTCTTTCTTTGTATATGGCAAATCTCTCATATGTACGGAGTCAAAATTCATCTAGCTCATTCACCTTCCTAAACCTCAAGTTTGTTGCATCACACCACTTAAAATTTAGCCTTTTTAACGCCCATAGTGCCTTATGTTCAAGTTCAATCGGTAAGTGGCATGACTGTTCTATACGAGTTGATATGGGAAGGCACCTATGGGGGTCTTATAAGCTATCCAATAGGCTCACATTGCATCATCTAACTTTCTTGACCTGTCAGTCTTATTGGTATTCATTTTTTTTGCCAGTATGGACTTGATCTCTAGATTGGAGACCTTAACTTACCCGCACATCTGGGATGGTAAAGTGTTGCCACCTTATTCCTTACACCATATTTATCAAGAATGGCTTTAAATATCTAATTGCAACAGTGAGACCCACTATCGCTAATAATTGTACGTGGTGGGCCAAATCAATAGAATATATTTTTCTTCAAAAAGGTAGTGACACTTCTACCTTCATTGTTTGGAAGCACAATTGCCTCCACCCATTTCGACACATAGTTAACCACTACCAAAATATACTTCATGCCATGGGAGGTCACAAAAAGACCCATGAAATCAATCCCCTACACATCAAACAACTCCAACTCTAGAATAGGTGTTATGGGAAGTTCATGGCACCGTGACATGTTGCTTTGACATAGATATTGGTCATAGGCTTGCACAAAATCATGTGCATCCTTGTAAATTATAGGCTAGCTAAACCCATACTGTAGAATTTTGTGGGTTGTGTGGTTACCACTATGAAGATCCCTAATAGGTGAGGAATGATAAGCTTCTAGAATTCTCATGATCTCTACCTCTGGGATACATCTCCAAATCACAACATCGGCATAAACCCTAAATAGATATGTATCATCCTAAAAGAACTTCCTTACCTTATGAATAAATCTCTGTCACTGTTGGAAGGATAGGTCTTCTTGGACAATATCACTTGCCAAATAATTGGCAAAATCAGCAAACCAGGGAATTAGGCCTTGAGATGCTGCCAAGATCCTTACATTTAGAAAAGTGTGATCTATATCAATATCATCCCCTAATTTCTGCATTTCCTCATTCTTAATCCTAGACAAGGGATTTGTTACTTGGTTTTCTGTTACTTTTTGGTCCTTTACTTCAAAATCAAACTCTTGAAAACAAAGAACCCAATGAATCAATCTCAAATTGGAATCTTCTTTCAACATCAAGTACCTCAATATCGTATGGTCGGTGTGGACTATGACCCTAGTCCTAATCAAATAAAACCAAAAAATTTCAAAGGCAAAAACCACCACAAGTAACTCCTGCTCTATAACTGTATAATTTTTCATGTAAGGTATAAAGACTTGATTGTGTAGTGTATAGGATGAAGGATATTGTCTCTTCTTTGGCCTAGGAAAACACCTAGGCCACTCTACTTGCATCACAAATGACCTCAAAAGATGTAGACCAGTCAAGAGACACAATGATGGGTGTCGAAATCCCACTTCTTAAGGAACATGAAGGCCTTGAGACACTCATCATCAAACATATATTTAACCGCTTTCTCTAAAAGATTGCATAAAGGATTTTAATTTTAGAGAAGTACTTAATGAATCTCCTATGAAAAATTACATAACGCAAAAAACTCCGCATACCTCTATGAAATTGGTGGTGGCAATTTTTCAGTTACCTCAATCTTAGCTTTGTCCACTTCAATTCCATGTTTGGAGATCTTGTACCTGAGAACAATACCGTTTTTCACCATGAAATGGCATTTTTCCCAATTTAACACCAAGTTACATTCTTCACACCTCTATAGTGCACTGGCCAAATTGGCCAAATAGTCATCAAATGAATCCACAAATACCTCGATCGTGTCTTCTACTATGTTAGAGAATATTGACATCATGCATCTCTGGAAAGTGGCAGGAGCGTTGCATAAACCAAATAACATTCTCTCAAATGCAAAAGTCCCACATGGACAAGTGAAAGTCATCTTTTCCTGGTCTTTGGGAGCAATAGTGATTTAATTATAGCCTAAGTAACCATCAAGAAAACAATATCAACCCCTTCCTATTAATCTATCAATTATATGATCCATGAAAGTCATAGGGAAGTGCTCCTTCTGTGTCCAAGTGTTCAGCATCCAATAATCCATGCACACTCCCAAACTGTTCACTGGTCTCATGGGCGCTAGTTTATTCTTTTCACTGTGAACCATTTTGATTGCACCCTTCTTTGGTACGTATTGAACAGGGCTAACCCACTTGATATATTCAATAGGGAAGAGTACGTCGGCATCTAACCACTTGAATATTTCTTTCTTCATAACCTCCTATATAGGGGGTTCAATTGCCTCTAAGTCTTAATGCTAGGAATGCTTTCCAACTCAAGCTGTATCTTATGTGCACATATACCTGGTGGAATCCCTACAATGTATGCAATGTCTCACCTAATAGCTCTCTTGAATTGTTACAACACAGATATCAATGCTTTCATCTGTGATCCTAGCAAATCTACCATAATAACCATCGGTAAGGTACTGTTAGCCCCTAAGAATACTATAACACCTTACATTTTTTTGCTAGAATTTGAATAATGTTCCTATTTATGTAACTCTCATCTAAATATTTTGAAATAAATATATTTGTCATGATAATTTACCTAGTGCGTGAAGTGCTATCGAGGTAAAAAAATATTCATAGAAAGTACTTAGAGCAAAGTCGAGTTGAGAGCATTTGTATCGATTGAGTTTTAATATCCGATCCTACAAGGGTCAACTTTAAACAAGTGTAACTCTTATAATATAATGATTCATGTGTCCTATATATCAAATGAAAGATCTTCAAGTCTTCTTTCCATCGCATCTAATTTTGCCTTAATCTGAGATCATAGTAGAAAGATATACTTATTTTACTTAAAAGTGTTTGTTTGTCAACAAGGTGACAACTTAAGGTGATAATCTATCATCTAAGTGACGAGATATCAACCTCATCTTTAGCCTTCACTTGAATGTGACCAAATCAAGCTACAAGATTATGACTTGAGGTGATAAGCCATCAGCTAAGTGATGAGCTATCAACCTCATCATCAACCTTCACCAGAATGTGACCAAATCTAGTTACAAGGTGCCGACTTGAGGTGATAATCCATCAACAAAGTGATGAGCTATAAACCTCATAATCAACCTTAACCGTATCATTAAGAAAAGGTGATGACTAAGTTGATAAGCCATTAACTAGTTGATAAGCTATCAACTAAGTCATCAACTGAAAATTTTTGCAATTTTTATTCAATTTATCTAAGGGTATTTTGCTCTTTTCCTCACCTTAAACCTTACTCCCTATAACTTAAATAATTAAATAGGTGTTATTAGCCGTTACTAGTTGTATTAAATACCATTAATCCTCTCCATTCTCAAGAACATAAAGATTAGGGTTCTCATTAAGTTATCTCTCAAGCCTCAAAATCAAGTTTCTTTTCAAGAATTCAAGCACCCAAGGTCCCAATTCCAAGATTATTTTTCAAGGATTCAAATAATTAAGGTATATGGGGCATTCATGAATGGGTTACTTACACCGAATGAGCCTAAAAACCCTCTTTTTAGTTCAAGTGTGAATTTTACTCTAATTATGATCAACTTCCATGTAAATTATGAAATTTGTCCATGTTTCCTCATTAGTTTTACATTCAATCCATGCTAATAGTTTTATCCCATATGAATCATGCTCCTACATGCTTGAAGTTCCAAAACCCCAGGTCATGTTAGTTAACATCATGTCAAATTCTTAAATTATGCTTTAAACTGTATAAACTTGATATTTTCTCAAGGTTAACTCATTCTCATATTTATATTCATGTAATGTATTAGGCTATTGAAATGCCTTATGTTTTGGTTCTTTGAATTATGGCTTTATGTCACTATTTTAAATGTTGTTATCGACTTATTGAAATCATTTAGTGCTAGAAGCTGATGAGCACCTGATACCTATATGTTTACTTATGTTTCAGACTTTTCAAGTAATGAGTTAGTCAACTCATGATTTCAGTGTTAAACTCAGCTTGTTATGGTCATGTTGAGAACTATTGGTTTACATGTTTATAATTACTTCAGACTCTGTATGCACTGATGTTATTTTAAAACACTGTGACCAGAGCTTAATAACTTTGGTGCATGCACCAGTTAGTATTTTATTATTTTTTAGTTAGGAGTACGATTTAGCATCGATTGGGAAGTGTGGGTTCAAGATATCTTACTTCTCCAGAAACTACATGCCATTATAGGTTTAGGGGCCTCTCCAGAGAGTGCTTCCCCTTGCCCAATATGAGCTCAATTTAGTGGTCACTCTAATTTAGGTTCTACTCTGATGGTAAGGATAGAATAGCCCTTCTCAAAATGGGTCAGGCGTTGGAACCCATGATATCTCACATGGTTTATGTTAGAAATATGATAGCTCCCATAGTTTAAGTCTGTATCTAGCTTATCTCAGTTCAGGTTTGTTTGACCAAGTAGATAGATTTCAGTATTTATTCAGTCAGTTTTATGGATTATTTCAGTTATTCAGATTATGTTAGTACATACTATACTTGGTCTTTCATCCTTAGTTTTTAAATGATCATGTTTTCATGCTCAGTATCCATACATGATTCTCAGTTTAGTATTACAGCATATTCATCTTTACATAAGATTTATATACAGTATTCATGTTTCTACTACTTTCCAACTTACAGAATTATTTTCAACTTATGATTTATAAATCATACTATGACTTACAGTTTTCATGTATAGCCATGTTTTAAATGAATTTCTTAGAAAATAACTTATGTCCTCGGTTTTAAAGCATAATTTAAATATTTCTATGATTTAGTGTATGTCCCATATACTCAATACATTACAAAGTACTAACCACATATATGCATTTATGGCTACATTCCTTCATAATGTAGGTACCAGATGTAGCTCACACATCAGGGTCAGACAGCTCTCAACATTCAGCTAGCAGGTGATGAGTTCTCTTACTTTGGGAACTCTATTCAATTGTACTTCATGTACTGTATTTTTATTATTCTTATGTGTTGATTTGTGGTAGTTGGAGGCCTGTCCCAGCCACCTACAGTCAGTATAGTAAAGGCTTCATAGATAGTCAGTCAGAGTCATGATATGTAATTCAATTTCATTCTTCAGATTTATCACATTTTAAACTTTATTAGTATTACATTCATTCAAATTTTTATCATGATTATGCTTCTTATCAGCATGTTTAGCTTGTATATATATTTTAAATTAGTTGTTTATGAATCATGCCAGTACATGGGTTAGCTTGGGATTACTTGTGGTTCTAAGAACCGTGTTACGACTAGCGGGCAGTCTTGGGTCATTACAAACTTGGTATCCGAGCACAAGGTTCAAGTGTCCTAGGCTATCTATGAAGTCGTGTCTAGTAGAGTCTTGTGCAATGGTACGGAGATATCTGTACTTTTCTTTGAGAGTCTACAGGGCTTTTAAGAAATGTTTCCCTTCTTTCATATTTCAGATCATGTTGTAGAAAGGTCCTATAAGAAAATTATATAGATTCTCATCATGCTCTATTTATGTTAACTCTGCCTTATATTCGAGGTAATAGAAACAGTCAAGCCTAAATTCCTACTGATAATGTTTTATTAGACAGTCTCCATAGATAGTTATGAGATTGCATGTGGGCTCAAAAGGATCTCATCGGTGCTTTTATGTTCCATAGTCTTAAATATATCATTCATTCTCATGAAAATGTACACTAACCCATAGTCAGAAATGCCCTCAGATCCTTTCTTAGAATCTTTGATAGCATATGATCTAGAGTTAGAAGTATAAACCTAGAAGTTTAGCAATAGTAAAATGGGTATAGTGTTTATTTAGATTTAGCAGATTATGTATCCATGAAGCTAGTTGTATGAAAGGTGAACCAATAGTCTTGAAATAGTGTATGCAAAAATTAAAGTTTATTCATTCAAAATTAAGTATGGCGATGTGGGTATGATCTAGAGGCATACCCAACGTGATATGGGATTGTATTATTTCTAAGTTCTTTTTAAAGTGTGTGTGCTTAAATAGTACTCTTGAGTTGTTAAGTGTGAATGAGGTTAATAATGTAGTATATGATGTTCTTACCAACTAAGTTATGGGTTATAGGTTTTGATGTTGGGTATTGTGATGTAATGGTAATTCTTAAGGTTTGGCTAATTATATAAGTTTAGAGATGTGATATTAGTAGGCTATGAAGGAAAAAGGGCAGATTATGTATTTAGTAAGGCAAGTTTGTTGTTGAGAAGGGTATAAGTATGTGATGATGATTGTTGAAGCCAAACAAAGTTAAGGATAATATATATTAAGGGAGTTTTCAAGTATGAAGTTAGTATAGTACATTAAGATTTTGGGAATATCCATATTAAGTGTTAGAATCTAAGTTTGAATCTTGAATGATTGAGCTAATGAAAAAAGATTTGAAATTCTAGATGGTGTGAACTTTGGGTATGGTGATAGTCATGAAGATTCTAAGTTAGTAAGTGTTCAAGTTATTATATGATTACTAGTGGTGATATAGAAAGTTAAGAGCTATATCTCAGAAGAAAGTACTAGCAGCGGGTTTTACACTTTTAGGTATAGGCTTTCAAGGTGAGTTTATTACTTATGTGTATTCTTATATCTCAGACTCTAGAGTAAAGTGGTTTCAATTTAGCTTAGAGTTTATTAAATTGGTACACAAACTTAGAATGATAGCTTAAAGCTACGGAGGAGATGATAGAACAAAGAACCAAGTCAGGATCTCAGATTCTAGTAGTGATGCAGTGTATTGTAGAATATCAGTAGGGAAGGAAGATGTCTGACCCATTCTTATTCCAATACAAATTTTTGTACTTCAGTCATCATGATATCTACTCAATACATACAAGTCAACTCTATGATCATAGTTTATGTTTATGCAGTTATATAGAATCATGTGTGCTCCTCATTCCTAGTATACGGAGTTCCAGTGTACTCAGCAGTACAAATCATATTCCATGAATTTATGAACTTCAAACTCAGGTCATACATCTCATGACTCATGTACTCATTCTTTACAGTATGCTCACTTCCCATAACTCATGGTGCACTTTTAATGAACATCAAAACTCAAATTATGTCATATATGACCTCGGTTTAGATCCCTTTAATGAAGTTATGCTGCTGATACTCTATTCCTCAAGCATCGGTTAAGTGTCAAAGTTATGTATAGTATTCTTTCATATTTCGTGTCCTCTTGTTCTAACCTTTCAGTGGCCTCTCCTTATATTAAGGTAGTGGTGATAAAAAAATTGATGAACATTGGTTTAGATGGGAGAGAGTAAGTATCCCTTATTAGGGAAAGATTATTCTAGGCTTGTTTTATCTAAGGCTATAATTGTGAAGAAAGATTCAGGTAAAGCTTTTGGTATATGTCATGACTAATTGAGAATTCTATATGTGTCTTCAAGGGGATAATGCATAGAAGTTGTTATTGATAGAGGTACTAGAGAGTATGGAAAAATTTCCTTGGAGGATTGGTTGACCAGAAGTTCATATGCAGTTATAATGATAGGCTTGAATGTCAAGTTGGTAAAGAGGTGGATGGACACATTATGAGTTAGTGAATTCCTAGTAAGAGGTTGAAGTTAGGTGTTGAAGTTGTAAAGAGTAATATTCTTGAGATGAGAGCTTTGAAAACTCATAGGATATTGAATTTGTGGTTTACACTAGAATTATGGTGTTATGTGTGGTACCTTCTGACTTTGAGTAGGCTTAAACATGGTGAGAGAATTTAGTTAAGCTCAGACTTTAGTAGATGGAGTTATCAACACCCATGTGAGAATTACAAGCTGAATCAATAAGCATAGTATTTAAGAGGATAAGCACAGTTGAGTGAGTATTTTCGAAGTGTGGCTAAGCTTGAAAGTTAGCAGTTGCATTGCCTAAGGCATAGTAATTATATCCTAGCATATGTTGTATAGGCCTATAGTCCATGATTATAGAGTTGTAGCCATGTTGCGATTCATTATGCAGATATCTTATTCAGATCATGCCCAAAATTCTTTGATCCCTAATGTTATTAGAACATTTTAGAAATGTTTTGGACAAATACTCCAGTTTAGTATAAAGTTTTAGTATGATTCAGTCTGTATAGCCAGAAATTCAGGTTAGCGAGCAGACAGATAAGCTCTTATGGTTTTCCATCTTTCCATCTAGTCTTACTATCCAAAGTTTCATGAATATGGCTATTCTAAGATGTAATTTGTTCGCATCCATGCAAATAGCGAATTCAATTCAATTCATGCATCATGTTTCAGATTCAGCTATGTAGTTATGATTTAGTTTATAAGTGTTCAGTTCCTGATCTTAGTTTTCCAAGTATTCCCGCTCAGATATTATAATACCCCTTATACGACCTTGGTCTCATTATCTCATGATTTGTGCTTACATAATGTACTTGGTGATGCCATGAAGCCCTTTTTATTTTGATTCCTACACGTGTCTTGTTAAGGGATAATTCCTAAATGAGAAGTTACATAGTTTATTCCATACTTAGTAACTCTTGAAATTTCTATTGCATCAATTATCACTTTCCAGTTCTATATGCATGATTGTATCATGAACATTTCAAGTGAGTTCTAAACTCTCTGCAGAATCAGCTCCTTATAGTCAATAAAGTCAAGTCAGATCCGAAATCAGTTTCATGATAGAATTTTAAATGCTTTAGCTTAGCTATATCCTTTATTAGCAGACATGTCATGTCTATATTTTTCCATACTTCTAAATTTTTAATAATTTTCTATCCATCATTTGAGGACGAATGATTCCAATGGGGGAATAATGTAACACCCCACATTTTTGGGCTAGAATTTGAACCATCATTCCTATGTGTGTAAACTCTCATCTAAAGAAATGGCTATGAATATATGTGTCATGATAATTTTCCTATTGTGTGAAGTGCTATCGAGGTGAAAAATATTCATAGGAAGCACTTAGAGCAAAGTCGAGTTGAGAGCATTTGTATAGATTGAGTTTTAGTATCCGATCCTACAAAGGTCAACTTTAAACAAGTGTAACTCTTAGAATATAACGTTTAAGGTTCCCTACTATATATCAAAATAAATATCTTTGAGTCCTCTTTCCAACACATCCAATTTCACTTTAATATGATATTGGAGTAGAAAGTTATGCTCATTTTACTTCAGAGTGTCCATCTATCAACAAGGTGACGACTTGAGGTGATAAGTCGTCAACTAAGTGATGATCTATCAACCTCATCATCAGCATTCACCAGAATATGACCAAATCCAACTAAAAGTTGAAGACTTGAGGTTATAAGTTGTCCACTACGTGACGAGCTATCACCCTTTTCGTCAGCCTTCACCAGAATGTAACCAAATCCAGCTACAAGGTGCCGACTTGAGGCGATAAGCCATCAACTAAGAGACGAACTATCAACCTCGTCGTCATCCTTAACCAGATCATTAAGAGAAGGTGATGACTACGTTGATAAGCTATAAACTAAGTCATCAGCTAAAAATTTTTGCAATTTTTATTCAGTTTCTCTAAGGGTATTTTGGTATTTTCCTCACCTAATACCTTACTCTCCATGACTTTAATCATCAAATTGGCATTAATAGCCATTACTAGTCAGTTTTAAATGCCATTAATCCTCTTCATACTCAAGAACATCAAGATTAGGGTTTTGTCATTAAGTAATCTCTCAAGCCTCAAAATTCAAGTTTCTTCTCAAGAATTAAAGAATCCAAGGTCCCAATTCCAAGCTTCTTCTTTAATGATTCACACAATTAAGGTATGTGGGGTATTCATCAATGGGTTTCTTTCACTTATTAGGACAAAAAACCCTCTTTTTGGTTCGAGTATGAAGTTTACTCTAATTATGATCAACTTCCATGTAAATTATGAAATTTTTCCATATTTCCTCATTAATTTTACATTCAAGCCATGCTAATAGTTTTATCGCATATGAATCATGCTCCTACATGCTTGAAGTTCAAAAACCCCAGGTCATGTTCAGTTAACATCATGTCAAATTCTCAAATTATGCTTTAAACTGATAAACATGATATTTTCTCAAGGTTAACCTATTCTCATGTTTACATTCATGTAATTTATCAAGCTATTGAAATGTCTCATATTTTGGGTCTTTGAATTATAACTTTATGACACCGTTTAAATACTGTTATTGACTTCTTGTAATCATTCATTGCTAGTGGGGAATGAACACCCGATACCTACTTGTTTACTTATATTTTAGACTTTTCAAGTAATGAGTCAGTCAACTCATGATTTCAATGTTAAACTCATCTTGTTATAGTCAAGTTGAGCACTATCAGTTTATATGTTTATGATTACTTCAGACTCTTTATGCACTGATGTTATTTTAAAGCATCATGACCTGAACTTATCAACTTTAGTGTATGCACAAGTTAGTATTTTAGTGTATTTCATTTGGAAGTAAGATTTAGCACCTAGTGGAAAGTGTGGGTTCAGTGCATCCTACTTCCCTAGAAACTACTTGCCATTGTAGGTTTAGGGGCCTTGCTAGAGATTGTTTCCCCTATCCCAATATGGGCTCATTTTAGTGATCACTCCAATTCAGGTTCTACTTTAATGACAAGGATAGAAAAGCCCTCCTCAACGTGGGTCAGACGTTTGACTCCATAATAGCTCACATGGTTTATGTCGGTTATATGATAGCTCCTACAGTTTCAGTCAGTATCCAGCTTATCTAAGTTGAGGTTTGCTTGACTAAGTAGACAAATTTCAGTATTTATTCAGTTAATTTTACAAATTATTTCAGTTATTCAAATATCAGCTATTTAGATCATATCAGTACATACTATACTTGGTATTCCCCCCCCCCCAATTTGTACATGTTTATATTTCCATGCTTAGTATCCATATGTGATTCTCAATTCAGTTTTACAGCATGTTCAGCTTTACATGAGATTTACATACAGTATTCATGTTTCTACTGCTTCCCAGCTTACAGAATTATTTTTAGCTCATGATTTATAAACCTCATTATGAAATAAAGTTCTCACATGTAGCCATGTTTTAAATGCATGTTTCAGCAAATAACTTATTTAATCAGTTTTAAAACATTTTTTAAATATTTCTATGATTTAGTGCATGCACCATATACTCAGTACATTCCACAGTACTAACCACATTTATGCATTTCTGGCTACATTTCTTCATAATGTAGGTTCTAGATGTAGCTTACACATAGGGTTAGATAGTTCTCAACATTCAGCCAGTAGGTGATGAGTTCTCTTATTTTGGGAACTCCAGTCAGTTATAGTTCATGTAATAGATTGTTATTATTCTTATTTATTGATTTGTGGTAGTCTGAGACATGTCCCAACCACCTACAGGCAATATAGTAGAGGCTTCATAGATAGCCAGTCAGAGTCATGTTATGTAATTCAAGTTCATTCTTCAGATTTTTCACATTGTAAACTTTATTAGTATTACATTCATTGAGATTTTCTCATGATTATGCTTCTGTTCAGCAAGTTTATCTTGTATATACATTTTAAATTAGTTGCACAAGTGTCATGCTAATACATGGGTTAGTTTGGTATTACTTGTGGTTCTAAGAATCGTGTTACGACTAGGAGGTAGTCTCCGGTAATAACAACTACATACTGCAAATGAGATGGGATGGCCTTCAATTTCAATACTTGTGGCTCCTCAATAGATGATTTTGCAGGCGGTGTGCTCTTGTTTTTAAGATCAAGATCCAACTTTTTAGGGGCAAACATGTAAGAACCTCTGCCTTGAAATACACTAACCATCTCATCATATTCTTGTATCCCATCACTCTCAAAATTTATAATCATGACTATTGATGCTTCAACACTTAATCTTTCCTTAATATGCACATCTTCTGCAACCACATCATCATGCATAACATCTATCGTTTCCACAACTCACATATTGTCTGGTTGTAGTACTATCATAAAAACATCAAAAACTATTTTCTCATCATTTAGTTTAAAGGTGATCCCCTCCAAGTCTATATCAATCAACACCCGAACAGTGGATAAAAAGGGTTTGCCTCATATAATTGAATCTTGGGCATCCACTTCTAATCTAAAATCATGAAATCTGTTGGGTAAGTAAAGGATGTTACCCTTACTTCTATGTAGCATAAAACACCCATTGGTTTCTTAATAAAAGAATCGACCATCAGCAGTCTCTTGGATGTGGGTTTGAGTGGCCCCATCCCCAACACCTTGTATACCATCAGTTGCATTAAATTTATGCTAGCTCTCAGATCACACAGAGCTTGTTTGATATCAAAAGTCCAAATAGAACATCGGATAGTAACTATCCCTATGTCCCCCTCTTTTATACTAATGGTGCAGGAGAAATCACGCTACTATGATACACCTTGTCTTTGGGCACTTCTACAATCCATTCATCACTGTCGTCACTCTCATAATCATCATCACTATAGATCAGCTTTTTAAACTTTACTTCAGGTGGATCATCAACAACAGTAATATGCTTCTTTGTCTTATCAATAGTAGGTACAGAGGGATCATCAAAATGGATTCCACTACTATATTGATAGCCAGACAATTAATAAGGGTTGATGGATTTTGTACCGCGTCACTAGGAAGGGTACCGGCTGCCTTTGATTAAAAGTGGTAGAAATTTGCCCAAACTGCTGCTCCAACTGCTTGATAGCAGTTGCATGTGACACAAACTTCTAGGTCAACCTTGAAATTTCATACCAAAGTTCTTTAAGGAATGTTCATTAACTCGCTTGACCCTTCACCGGTGTGGATAACATTTCTCCAATTCTTGATTCCATATCTTGTCAGCCAGGCGGAATGTATCAGTCTTCCTTCTGCTTATTATCATCTCTCTCTCTCCAATCATAGTTTTTATCCCTACTGCGGTCTCTATATCTATCATCATAATAATTTTGACCTCATTTTCCTTGCCTTTGGGCTCAAAAACTATAATACCCCGTAAAATCCTAAGTCTAAAGTTCAACTCATTAAGATTTCCAAGCTCCAAGACTTAGAAAATTTTTCTATGTTTTAAAGATTCAATACTTAGTCTCATTTTATACCTCCAAACTTCATGATTTATTTGACAACCTTCCCGACCTTTGTTTTTGGATTTTCAAGTTGCGTTGTGATGGGGCAAGGTCGTAGTACATCTCGGGTAAGTTTTGGAATTTTTTGGATAGCGTAAGGGCATGTTTGGATTTCCAAAATAGTAGCTCGGGGCGATAATCCCGCTTCGCCCAAGCTAGAGCACTGCTCTAAGGCAGGAGCCGCCCAGAAAAGTCCCTCGGGATTAGCTAAGCACCGCCTAGCAACTCCAGTGCTTGCCCAGTTTTTTAGCATTCCACTATGGTTGTTTTTCCTTAGTATATATACTCAATAACACGGGATTAAGACTCCATTACACCAAAATGTAACCTATTGTGTCAAAATCCTCTCAAGAACAAGCTAGGGTTTCAATTGGGGGATTCAAGTTCAAGCAAATTCTACCATCAAATTCTAAGAATTTTTCCGTCAATCTATATTAAATCAAGAAATAAGGTATGCGTGTGTTAATTCATGGACTTTTTTCATCCATGAAGTCAAAGAACCCTATTTTAAACTATGTGCCATGCTTATTATGTTTTGATTTGATTGTTGATCTTGTTTATGTATTGAATGATGTCAAGATAGAATCGTTATGGGTTTGTATGAAACTAAGATGGCATGTTAGTTGAAATATATGGACTTTGGGTGGTTTGGGTCATTGAATTCATGAATAAACCTATGCCCAAAGTGTTGCATGTAAGGTGTTTGATAAAATGCCTAGGATGATAGAATTCATGTTCCATGATTGAATAGTGCTTAAATGGCAAGTCCATGCTCTATGCTTTATGATTACACATAAATTCCACGTTATTGATATGCGTTGTTGTTGTGATATGGATTGATCATGATATTGAAGTTATGAAAGTATATACATGTTGTATGAATTTCCCTTCCATATTAGGATGTTTAGAACTATTCTTAGTGTGAATTGTGGACTCTACTCTTATGATCAAGTTAGTCATGTGTGTGTCAGTTTCCTTCTATCGAGTCCTGGGGGTACTTGTACCTGAAAAATATAGTTGTGTGCCTAGAGCCATGTCATGTTTTCACGATACTCTCAGTCAATCCATGTTCCATAGGACTCAGTCAGTCATGTTACTCAGGAAAGTTCAGTAATCTCAGTGATGTCAGTACTCAGTGATATCAAAAACTTCAATAATTCTAGTTCTCTCAGTAACTTCATTACTCTCAATCAATTCTCAGAACTCAGTACATTCTGTTAGTCATCGGAATCCAGTAAACTCAGTTTAACTCTGCTAAACAATCTCACTAACATCAATTCAGTTCAGTTCAATTAATTAGTTCTGTATCTTTCAGTTGGGAGTAGAATTCAGTACCGAGTGAACACAAGGATGGGAACTCACCTGCCAGTCAGAGGGTCTAATTCCTAGAAGCAATCCTTGCATTGCAAAACAACGTAGATAGCATAGGTTGAGATGTCCCTACCCATAGGGCTAATGCATCTCATTTGAGTTTACCTGATAGCAGGGCAGATGGAATGATCTCCCAAACAGAATAGGGTTTACTCACATGTTGTCTCTACTCGTGGCATGGTATTGACACTCTTCCAGCTGGGGTTATAGGTTGGACCCCACCAGTTCAGTTTTGGGGCATGTTGGTTAGATGATTACCTCCCATAGTCTCAGTTTTAATCTTATTCTCAGTCTCAGTAAAAGGACTCGGATAGTTCTTCAGACTTAGGACTGTCACTATAGTCACCCAATAGTACGAAACTCAGCTAGTTCCACCATATTCAGAACTGTCAGATACAGTTACTCATATTATCAGAATTACTAGTTATCAAAACTCATATTACCAGTATTCACATTCATGGCTATCAGATACAGTCAATCAAATTTATTCTTTAGAATTAGACTGCCAGATATAGTAAACTAGGCCAGTTCTTCATAATCGAAACTGTCAGATATAGTTATTCATGTATCAGTAATATAGTTTAAATCCTTTAGTATTCAACAATAAAGTACCAGTTCCTTACTTATTAGTGATTCATATATCAATATTAGTAAACTTAGTCATTCGGTATCTCAGTACCAGTAAACTCTTATTGTCAGTATTCAGGCTTAATAGTCAGTATCGCTATGAGTTCAATAGCAGTTACTTATGTATGTATGTATTCTCACGTTCATATCAGTCAGCATTGTTCATGCATGTAAACCCTTTACATTTAGCCTACCTCACTTGTATACTCAGTATATTCCAATGTACTGACACATTTGCGCTATGGTGTTTCTTTTATTCTACACCATAGGTCCAGAGACATGAGCTCCAGATCAGCAGTAGCATTCCAGTGTTCAGAGTTGCAGTGAGTCCTTCTCCTTTGAGGACGATATGATTATTACATCATTTATCATTTTAGTTTATTTTAGTTATTAAATGGAGTTAGTTGGAGACATGTTCCTTCAACTCCTTATTCAGACAGTTTAGAGGCTTCCAGACTATAGCATGTCAGACAGTTATTTTAGATTTATTTTGATATTGTGATACCATTTTCAGATATTATTCTTATCAGATGTTTATTTAGATTTGAACCTTATGGTCATTCAGTACATGTTTCCGCATTTTCATATATTATGCAGTGTATAGGTACAGATATCATTCATGGGTTAGCTTGTGGTCCTATGGGGTCATGAGCATCGTGTAGCATTTTGGTTTAGAAAATTGGGGTGTTACAGCATATTACCTAGAGTTAGAAGCACGAACCTAGGAGTTTAGTAGTAGTAGAGTTAGGATAATGATATCAAGATTGAACAGACTATGTATTCATGGGGATAGTTATGCCAGAATAAATCAGTAGGCTTGAATAGTGGGAGTTAGAAATTCAAGTTTATTGACTTGAAATTAAGCATGAAGGTGTGAATGTGATGATGATTGCAGTTAAGTTCAGAGTTTAGTTTAGTGTTCACAGACTTATGATGATGGATTTAAGCTAAGGGAGAGATGATAGATTAAGTACCCAAGTCAGGCTCTCAAATCTCAGTAGTAGTGCCAGTATGTACAAAAAAGCAGTTAGGGAAGCCGATTCCCGACCCATCCTTATCCCAGCATAAACCTTTCTACTTCAGTTAGCATAATGCCTATACATGTTTTATGTCTCAGATATCATGAATATAGCTTATATTATCACGCTTTCCATAGAATCATGTGCTATTCTAATTCCTATAATAAGGAGTATCAGCTCCCTCAGTATTACGAATCATGTTCCATGAACTCAGAAATTTCAAACTCAAGTCATGCAGCTTATGACTCATGTACACGTATCATGCTCCCCAGTATACTCAGTTTCTATGACTCATGCTATGCCCCCACTGATCAGATAAATTCAGACCATGTCATGTATGTCCTCAGTCCAAACCTTTTTGGTAAATTTATACCACAGACATTCCATTCCTCAAGTTTCAGTGATGTGTCAAATTCAGTCAGTATCCATTCATATTTTAAGTCATCCTGATTTAACCCCTTCGGCGAGATCTCTTTATGTAGTGTTAAGAAATTTCTTAGATGGGAGAGAGTTAATATTTCATGTTAAGAGCAAACTATTGCATGCATGTTTTATATGAGGGTGTAGTTATGAAGATAGGCTTGAATATCCTGTTAGTATACAAGTAAAGGGCTAACAAGAGGTATTTAGAAATTGGGAAAGTTCAGGGTGTGAATGAATATTCAGATCCTTGACCTATGTCAGCCTTCATAGTGCGACTATCATAACTCAATTGCCATCTCAGTTACAGTTTAGTACTCAGTACTCAGTAATTAGTGTGCAGTCTCAGAATTAAGCACTTCATTATCAGTCTAAACCTCAGTCTCAGTATTCAGTATTCATTTATCAGTTACTCAGTTATAGGTATTTTAATACCTCATTCTATGAAATGTTTCCAAATTATGTAATATGCTTGGTCCTGCATTTTCGAATAATATAGCTTTAATGAAATCCATGATCACTTACCTTATGTTACTCAGTCAGTCCCTTATCATAGGCATAATACTTTATGTCCTTAGCCTAGCTATTCAGATTAAGTACAATTCAGTCTTCCATACCTAGCATTCAAATACCAGTTACTCAGTTAATCAGATAAGTCAGTATGTCTATGCATTCGTGCATCACACTTTAATTTTAGATCTCAGATAATCAGTTATGATTTTGTAGTTAGGTGCTTTGTGCATTTCCTCAACTTCCTTAATATCTCAGCAAGGTCAGTCCAACATTCCTCAAGGGACATAGTGTCCTAAGGGGGAGATACACGGTGGCCCCCAAACTTTCATGATTTAAACATGTCATTTTCTTTGATGAATCTATCTTGGGGGAAGTGTTACTTATGAGCTGACCCTCTAGCTTCCAAACTCAGCAGTAATCTATGTACTCAATGGCTCAGTTTATTCCACGATACGATACTCTATCCATGTCATGCATTACATACTCAGTTCAACTCATGTATCACGTTCCAGACTCAATTATGTTCTTATGTTTTCGTTCATGCACATTGACTAATTAATCTCAGACTCATCAATATTTTCAGTTCAAGGTAACAGTATTCTTTGAGCTTACTCATTCTCATGTTCAGAATTAAGTACCAGATATGGTATTCAGTTCCATGCTCAATTTTTAGTTCAAACTTAGTACCTTTACCATTTCATGTTCAGTTACATGTTCATGAGTTAGTTCAGTCACGTATTCATGCATCAGATATACGAGATCAACTTATCAGTACATCCATTCATGCATTCATATATCATGTCAGACAGATAATCATGCATATGATATGCATAAATTTATCTTATCAATTTTTTCATCAGATATGAATTCTCATTCTGAGAAACTTAGTTCATCAGAACACTTAGTCCTTTATTCTTAAATCAGTTATCCATGCATCAGATATGCATGTCCAGTAGGATATGCTCAGTTTTCAGTGATGTCAGTCATGAGATCATGTTTCAGTCATTCATGTTCAGTTCATGTTCAGCTTATTATTTCCCCTCTTAGTCAGTCTCATTCGAGGAAGAATGTTCTCAAGGGGGAGATATTGTAATACCCCATAAAATCGTAAGTCTAAAGTTCAGCTCATTAAGATTTCCAAGCTCCAAGACTTAGAAAATTTTGCTAAGTGTTCAATATTCAACACTTAGTCTCATTTTAGAACTCCGAACTTGGAGGATTTATTTGATGACCTTTCTGACCTTTATTTTTGGATTTTCAAGTTGCGTTGCGATGGGGCGAGGTTGTAGTACATCTCGGGTAAGTTTTGGAATTTTTCGAATAGCGTAAGGGTATGTTTGGATTTCCAAAATAGTAGCTCGGGGCGATAAGCCCGAGTCGCCCCAGCTAGAGCACTGCTTTAAGGCAGGTGCCTCCCAGAAAAGTCCCCCAGGATTAGCCAGGCATCACCTGGCAACTCCTGTGCTTGCCCAGCTTTTCAGCATTCCACTTTCGTGCTATCAGTGGTATTTTGGTCGTTTTGCCTTAGTATATACTCTCTATAACACTGGATTAAGCATCCAGTACACCAAAATATAACCTCTTGTCTCAAAATCCTCTCAAGAACAAGCTAGGGTTTCAATTGGGGGATTCAAGTTCAACCAAATTCTACCATCAAATTCCAAGAATCTTTCCGTCAATCTTTATTAAATCAAGAAATAAGGTATGCGTGTGTTCACTCATGGACTCCTTTCGTCCATGAAGTCCAACAACCCTATTTTAAACTATGTGCCATGATTTTTATGTTTTTATTTGATTGTTGATCTTGTTTATGTGTTGAACGATGTCAAGATAGAATCTTTATAGGTTTGTATGAAACTAGGATGGCATGTTAGTTGAAATATATGGACTTTGGGTGATTTGGGTTGTTGAATTCATGAATAAACCTATGCCCAAAGTGGTGCATGTAAGGTGTTTGGTAAAATTCCTAGGATGATAGAATTCATGTTTCGTGATTCAGTAGTGCTTAAATTAAAAGTCTATGCTCTATGCTTCATGATTCCACATGAATACCACGTTATTTATATAAGTTGTTGTTGTGATATGGATTGAGCATGATATTGAATCTATGAAAGTATATACATGTTGTATGAATTTCCCTTCCATAGATAGGATGTTGAGAACTATGCTTAGTGTAAAATCCCCTACTTATGATATTGTCAATTATGGACTCTACTCTTAGGATCAAGTCAGTCATGTGCATGTCAGTTTTCTTCCATCGAGTCCTGGGGGTACTCGTACCCAGAAAATACAGTTGTGTGCCTAGATACATGTCATGTTTTCATGATACTCTCAGTCAAGCCATGTTCCATAGGACTCAGTCAGTCATGTGACTCAGAAAAGTTCAGTAACTCAGAAACCTCAGTAAGTCTCAATAGTTCAGTAATCTCAGTGATCTCAGTACTCAGTGATATTGGAAACTTCAGTAATTCTAGTGCTCTCAGTAACTTCAGTACTCTCAATCAGTTCTTAAAAGTCAATACATTTTGTTAGTCATCGGAATCTAGTAAACTCGGTTTAGCTCCGCTAAACAATCTCACTAACATCAGTTCAGTTAATCAGTTCAGTTCAATTAATCAGTTTCGTGTCTTTCAGTTGGGAGTAGGATTCAGCATCAAGTGAACCCAAGGATGGGAACGCACCTGCCAGTCAGAGGGTGTGATTCCTAGAAGCAATCCTTGTGTTCCAGTACTACGTAGCCAGCGTAGGTTGAGATGTCCCTACCTATAGGGGTAATGCATCTCATTTGAGTTTACCTGATAGCAGGGCATATGGAATGAGCTCCTAAATAGAATAGGGTTTACTCATATGTTGTCTCTACCCATGGCACGGTATTGATACCCTTCCTGCTGGGGCTACAGGTTGGACCCCACCAGTTCAGTTTCATGGCATGTTGGTTAGATGAATACCTCCCACGGTCTCAGTTTCAGTCTCATTCTCAGTCTTAGTAAAAGGACTCAGATAGTTCTTCAGACTTAGGACTGTCATCTACAGTCACCCAGTAGTACGAAACTCAACTAGTTCCACCATATTCAGGAATGTCAGATACAGTTACTCATGTTATCAAAATTACCAGTTATTAGAACTCATATTACCAGTATTCACATTCATAGCTATCAGATACAGTCAATCAAATTTATTCTTTATAATTAGACTGCCAGATACAGTCAACCAGGCCAGTTCTTCATAATCGAAATGTCAGAAATAGTTATTCATGTATCAATAATATAGTTTAAATCCTTCAATATTCAACAATACAATATCAGTTCCTCACTTATTAGTGATTTATATATCGATATCCGTAAACTCAGTCATTCGGTATCTCAGTACCAGTAAACTCTTGTTGTCAGTATTCAGGATCAATAGTCAGTATCAACACGAGTTCAGCAGCAGTTACTTATGTATGTATGTATTCTCACGTTCATATCAGTCAGCATTTTTCATGCATGGAAACCCTTTACATTTAACCTACCTCACTTGCATACTCAGTACATTCCAATGTACGAATGCATTTGCGCTATGGTGTTTCTCTTATTCTACACTATAGGTCCAGAGACACGAGCTATACATCAGCAATAACATTCTAGTATTCAAAGTTGCAGTGAGTCCTTCTCCTTTGAGGACGATATAATTATTACATCATTTATCATTTCAGTTTATTTTTGTTGTTAGATGGAGATTGTTGGAGACATATTCCTTCAACTCCTTATTCAGACAGTTTAGAGGCTTCCAGACTATATTATGTCAGACAGTTATTTCAGATTTGTTTTGGTACTGTTATACCATTTTCAGATATTGTTCTTATCAAATGTTTATTAAGATTTGAACCTTATGGCCATTCAGTACATGTTTCCGCATTTTCATATATTATATTGTGTACAGGTACAGATATCATTCATGGGTTAGCTTGTGGTCCTTCGGGGTCATAAGCACCGTGTAGAATTTCGGTTCAGAAAATTAGGGCGTTACAAAAACCATCATACTCGCGATCTAGATACTTTTCCTCCTCCTCTAACTCCGACTCTAGATGCTTCACCTTGTGCTCCTACTGCATTTACCTTTTCAAATTTTTTTGTTACAAACTTCTTTTCCAATGTGCTAATATCAGTCCACAATAGAAAAATCTCTCGATCTACAGAATCCTCAGCCACTCTCTGGTCATTGACAACTCAAATCTCGTGAGTTTTCCACCCTCAGTAAGATAGGTAAATCTTGTCCATAATACTAGCAGCTACCACCCAGCGTAATCTCATAAAATCTCCTCTAGCGATAGTGTCTGCCATGGCTCTGGAACTGATGGTCAAGGCTCTATATAATATCTCCAATAATCTCGTCCCTGAAATCCCATGGTTGGGCACCATACTCAGATTTTTCTTGAATCTGAACCAAAACTCGTACATAGACTCAAACTGCAGTTGCCTTAAATTATAAATCTTATCCTTAAGTTGTACCATCCTGGATGGAGGAAATAACTTGTTCAATAATTGCCTGTGTAACTCATTCCACGTAGTGATAGATCCTCCTAGAAGTTACCCTTGCCATAAAGATGCTTCTCAAGTAAGAGAGAAAGGGAACAACCTCAATCTAAGTTCTTCTTTATTCACCCCTGGATATGTATAAGAGGTGCAAATTCCAATAAAATTTTCCAAATGCACATTTTCTCGTTTGTAGGTAACCCTGAAAACACACCCTTCAAGCATAAGAGTTGGATCATAGGACTAGATATATTAAACTTAATGCCTGGGGGGGAAATAGGAGGAATAATAACTCAAGTCTCTACCGGCTCAATGTACCACAGATCCTCTTCATCATCCTCATAGGGCTGCAGATACTGATACCCTGGGACCACTTGAGCACGACCACCTCTAAATCTATTCTGACTACCATCAATTATTGCTCGATGGTCTAATTCTAGTCTCTACAAAGCTAACTCTACCTCCCAAGCTATGTGCTGAGCATCTTCTTTCCTCCTCTGATTAGCTTGTTCTAACAGCTACTCATTCTGTCGATCAAAAATATCCTGCACTCCTTCAGGAAGAGAGAAAGGCACCTGGTATGTATCATCATGAACCTCTTCAGGAATATCTTCTCTTTTTGGCTCTGTCATCCTACTAGGTGTTTAAAGGATCCTCTATGGATTAGAATTCAATGAGAGTAAGGGATTTCCTCTACTCCGTGTGTGAGGCATACACCGATGTATACCCAACTAAGAACAAAACCAAAAAGACCCATAGACTATAACAACCTCAATTCATAACTTAACATCGTACTCCCCGATAACAGCACCAAAATTTGATCACCCCCAAGATATACCTTCAATCTAAAGATTATGCGGTCACTATCAAATATAGTAACCCAACAAAGGTTGGTGTCAAATCCTAAGGGAATATGTGGAATTGTGGCTCTTAACTATTGTAGTCAACGGGTAGAACTAGAAAGTAAATGAGAGGTTTGAAGTGACAATATGAAATAAGTAAATAATATCAATTCTGGTTGTAATTCAGTTGTAGATGAACACTAGGATTGTGTTCCGTCTAAATTCTAAATTATTAAGCTTCTCGTTCTCATTCCAACTATACAACTACAGCGCATGTAGAGTCTGGTAAGAAAGGTATTACCAACCACCACTCAGCACCATTTGGTAAATTTTACTCATCTCCTCTCAGTCTCAAAGTATTGTCTTACTAATCTGTACCTTGGACCGCAGTTATAACTCTCTCCTCTCGGTCTCAAGTTGATTAGATGGGAGTTAATTGGCTTAAGAATATAGTACAAGTAAGATTATTTCGGTAATTAATTCAAAATCACTATTGTGATTTCCTTTTCCCAATCTCTACCTCATTCTCAGGTTCGTAGTGAATACAGGTTGAATCCTAATATGTGCACCCATTAAGAAATCAATAAAATCATAGAAAATCCCAATACATGCAACAACAATAATCTAGAAGGATTGAACACTTCCCTGCTTCGTTATATAGCTAGGGTTCCCAAAACCATAGCTGAGGGAGATTAGCCACATGTTTGTGTAACGATTAAAGGAATTCAAATTTGAAAGAATTCAATAATCAACAACTAAAAATCCCAAAACTTTACAATCACACAATAATCAACAACTGAAAATCCCAAAACTTTAACTTAATTAACAACAAAAATCAATACAAGATAATTCTAAGACCAAAGACGGATCTCAGAATCAGAATATATGTTTGTAAATATAAAGAGTGCACAAACTGGATACAAAATGTCATTAGGGTATTTATAGGGTACATAAAAATCCTATGGAAAAGGAAAAAAAGTCAGTGGCTACTTACTTAAGTCAACAAGTAGGCCATATGTTGAACATACGGACTGTATGTTGGACTTAGTATGTTACCACCCTTGAATCCTAGATTTTTATCTCTCTGGACATTTGCATTTTTGTATAAACTAAGTCCACATATGGCCCGTATGTTGAACATGTGGACCATATGTTGACTTAATATGTTGATGTTCTTACTTTTTCCTGCATCTTAGCCTCTGGACTTTCAGTTTCTCAACATACTTTTCTCACATGCACGAAGTATGTAGCACATACATCCAAATTGACTTTGTATGTACCAAAAAACTTTACTTTTCTTTTTTTTTCTTCAGAATTGCACCCAAAACCTAGTTTCCTGCAAGACATACCCAAAATGCATCATATATAACAAAACATCCTAAGAAACTTACATATTTTTATAGTTTTAAACGTTGAATATGCTATATTTCTATAGCACATCAGGTATCATAGTTCGAATGAGTAAATTAGAAAATAAAGCATACAAAATACATACTAAGGGCACACCACCTGTAATTAGAAAATATCCCACAATGATAGCCCGCACCGTTTCCACTAACAATTCTATAATATTCACATACATCATAGAAAATATGAGGAAGGAATACAAGTAAAACAATATCACACATACAAGTACTAGGGAAGGGATTACACATAGACAAATATACATCAAGAGAGATAATACGTCACTTATTAAGGCATAATGTAACACAAATGAAATGAAGATGATGATGATGGTAATGATGATGTGATGCACGAGGTTATCACACAACCTCCGTATACACCTATAGAGATAAAGCTTCATGATGCAGGAACTATGAGGGATGCATCAAGACATATACAATCCATAAC
Source organism: Capsicum pubescens (assembly GCA_030864215.1). Classification (NCBI taxonomy): domain Eukaryota; kingdom Viridiplantae; phylum Streptophyta; class Magnoliopsida; order Solanales; family Solanaceae; genus Capsicum; species Capsicum pubescens. The sequence continues at coordinate 98,281,649 of CM061543.1, read as the reverse complement.
CAATCCATATTCATATCTCCTCTCTGACACATCCTTCAATAGAGGGTTTTAAAGATGTCACATTTTCTGTCAGAAAATAGTCAGTGTTTCCAGTATTTCCACGGTAGTACCAATATTTTATAAATGTATATGATATGAGGATGTAATTCTCAAAACCAACTAGAATGAGTATTTCCATGTCCAACCAATACACTAACCAAGTGAGCCAACAATCCATACAATGTTTCCATCCATCTATGAAATTCAACATAAATCGTATGCCAATAGAATGAAACATATAAAAATACATCGTTGATACCACATTAGGTTTTTTCAGCAATCAAGACACAACTAATTTCATGTACACAAGGCCAAAAATATAATATAGGACCCCATACGGTCAAACATAGGACACTGTATACAAGGACCATCAAATATTATCATTATATAGGACCCACATAGGCACAACGTGATAATAAATCTATTTTCATGATTATTTTCCACACCCTTAACATGATTTTGTATCAGCATTCACTACGCAGTCCATTCTGAAGAAAGTTAAGCAATAATCTACTCTTTAATACCCTAAGTTCTAGAGCTCTAGATTCTTTAGGAGATGGTCAAAATTTTTGAGATGATGTTAAAGTGTTGTGACAATGGCTTAGATGATGACTCATTGCCAGGAATAACGAGTCATCGGGAGGACTCATTCCCATGAAAGAGAGAAACCCAAACTTTGACCCTTTGAAAATGAGTCCAGGGTACGACTCGTTGTGAGACACAACGAGTCATTAGGAGGGACTCGTTGTCACAATAAAAGGATGCCCAAGAGTTCAACCCCTGACCATGATTCTTAATGATGACCCATTATGTCAGGTAATGAATCGTAATGAAAGACTCGTTACCACAGCAAAGGACCAGATTATCAACCCTTAGGTAATGACTCCAGGCCAGGACTCATGGTCAGAATTCATAAGTCGTGACGACTGTCACCAGATTTCCTGCACATTTTAATTAGGGATCTTTTTGGTTTTTTCCTTCCTCCACGCTCATTCCACAACTTAAAAACACGAAAGTGACCCCATTTACTTCAATTATCAAGATTAAAATATCTTTTTTCCTCTTTAACTCCCAAGGTAAGAAACACTATGGTTTACAAGGAATTTAACCTTTAGGCTCCAAACTTCAAATTCTCTTTAATTTTTTTTGTATTTCAAGCATGTTTCTCTTTCTATATCTTGAATTTTACATTGTGGCATCAATCCATTGGATTTTCATGTGATTTAAATTAATGCGTTGAAATTGGATAGACGAATTTTTGTGGTTATTACTTGAATTACTTTTTTCATGTTTTAAATTGATTATTTATGCTTTAATTGATGGTTCTGGGACTGATTTGGTGCATTGTAATTTTGGTTGGAATGAGTGACATGGGTTTCACTAAATTTATGAATTATGGCTTGGTAAAATATCATTTTCACAAAGTTGACCCCCAAAACCCAATTTCACAACTTTTCAAACCGAGGGCCAAAATGAGATTCAAAAGCCATAAACTCACACCAACTATGTTACCAGCATGAAATCGAAATTTTGAATCTGATGGCCTAGTCCATTTTTCTATCTAATGCATAGATCAATAAATGTTGACCAAATTCAACTATAAGGCTTTTTAACCCACCAAAAATCACAATTTCACATAAATCACACCAAAATACATCGAGAATCTTACCAATCATCCCCACACCCCCAGAAATACTACAAAGTACATACAGGGCAAAGAAAATAATCAAATCATATAGAAATACATAATTCATCAAAATTCAAGTTGTTACAATTTGTGTTTCAATTTGTTGTTTTGAGTAAAGAAAGAAAGTGTTTGTTGCAAAATGGTGGAGCCTACACGGGGTGAATTCTAAGTAACTTTTTATATTTGGAGGGAATATCAAATTAAATTTGAGATTTCTATTAAGTTAAACCACAGGCACACCAAGTGTTTGATGAAATATCTCAAAGAAGATAAAATTGAATTGGGGCTAACTAACGGACCATCGCTGTAGTCGTTGTTGAAGCATTATATGTTGATTTATTTTGTATACTAGTGATGGTCGACGTGATGGACCATTAACTCAGCAATGAAATGCCAGTTTTACCATCGCAGGGTCACTAAAACATTATTAAAGGGCGCCAGGCTGGGTGACGACCCATTGCAGCTATGATTGTTCGTTAGCTTGACCATCAACCTTTGGCAGAATCAAATTATTTTCTTGCTTTATCTCACTAATATCTTTGTGTGATGTTTTTTCTCCTGACTTAGGTAATATGACTTAAAAGTTGTATTCGAGGAGAGGTGAGGGCCTATCTTAGCAAACTCGAGAAACCACTACTTCAAGAATAAGAAATGAACTAAAAGGGGATATTAAGGCCCCAACTTACCACACTCATCAAAGCAAGAAGAGAAGTCAACCACCCTCATAGTCTAATGAGGAGGGTGAATCATCAAGTATGGGAGATAGCAATAAAAGTAGCAATAAAAATGATGATAGTTCAAGTTTGAGCCTTGATATTGAAGGGAAAAAGAGGTCACCACTGAACCCACAAAAGAATAGGAACAAAAAGAGGGTGACATAATTTGAAGCAAAGCTTTAGAGATTTAGGACTTAATTAGATGAAAAGTTAAGGGAGAAAAGAAGAACTTCTATAATAGGCTTCAACCAACACAAAGCAAAAACATGAAGCAGCCCATTACAGAAGAACATTAGATTGTTACAACTGACCTTCATGAGTATCCAGACCTAGAGAGCAGGTTTAACAAATATAAGCTGGCATGTTTGAGCAAGCCTCCCGAATTATACTATCCAAACCTTATGCGTGACTTTTTGCTAATCATTTAGCAATAGTAGAGAAGCATTGCCTAAAAGAATCCTGAGGAACAAAATAAGAGTTTCGATGAGGGGCGTCATAGTTGATATATCTAACCATACAATCAACTAAATTTTATTTGGTCAGTAGTAAACCGCTCCCACCATCACACCAGAGCTCAAGCATCGAATGGATATAATACATAATCAATGAACATGGTTATCTCGTATCCTGACAGATGACGAAAACCCATTGTGGCTTTAACACAAAGAACAAATTTCAAAATTATTCCTAAGACAGGGCAAAGTTTTGGTGGGCCATAGTCTGGCTAAGACAAATGTTGACAAAAAGAGATGCTAATCTTGACCCTCAGAGGGCAATGCTAGTAGTGAGTCTGATAGAAGGCTTCAAAATCGACTTTGGGTAGATAATTAGTGATGATATATTTGCATGGGCTAACAAGACATCTAGTGCATTACCATTCCCATGCCTAATCATGGAGCTTTGCAGGCAAGCAAATTTTTTGATCATCCAAGGAGTAGATAATGAAATTTAGGCTACAAAGAGGCAAGATATTTAAAGAACAAAGGATGACACAAAATTTGAGGTGAGGTTCATAAGCCTTTGATATTTACGACACAGACTAAACCTGCACCTGAGGCATCAGATACATTTTTAGGTATGTCATTGCCTTTAGCTACTATTGTTCACAAGACACATCTGCAGCTTCTAGGTACGTACCTACACCTCTCATGAAAGACACAGTGAATACCGCTTCCATGCCACCTAGATACGCAGAGTATATGTTTACCTAGGAGAACTTCATAAAAATGGTCAAACCTTAAAAGAAGTTCAAGCAGCAGTTGAATGTATAGGCCAATAAGTTTAAACCATTTGTGGATAAACTGGTAGTTGAGGGTTTGAAGACTTATAAGAATCTATACGTGTGAATGGATGATATGGAAGAACGGGTGAATGACAGGCTGAGAGAACTATTCATTCCATACTTAGACAATTTCCCTACTAAACTAAAGCAAGCACAGGCTGACATTATAGAGTTGAAAAGGCAACCAGTCTCGAGCATGTTCGATCCATCCTATGTGGAGATTGATGAGAAGAAAGATATTATGGACCTCATGGGCATTTCACTAAAATAAAAAGGCAAAGTGGTAGATAAAAGTAGTGAGAAAAGGTTATATAGAAAGAGAAGGCATCAAGATGATACACCAAAAAAAGGCAATTGTAGAAAGCAATGAAAAGATTAAAAGGAGATGAAGAAAAAATAAACAAGCACATTGAAGATGAAGCGGTTGACGTTTTCACTAGTTCAACAAAAAGAAGTGGGAAAAGTCCAACCCACTACCTATTCCTATCCCAGTCACTGAGGAGGTGGCTGATTTGAGCACTCCAGTCACCATTGGGATCACTACTACTGTGGCTGACGCCAAGGAGGCCTCTCCTGATTCGACATATTTACAAGACTAAGGTCTATTCAAGTATTCTAATCCCTTGTAATTTATTTATTCTGCATTGTGGACAATACATATATTGTAGCGAGGTGGGGGGCTTGTGTAAAATCTATCACCACGGTGGTTTTTATTGCCATGTTCTTTTTTCCTCATGTGCTATCTATAATAAATGATATATCTAGGATTTTAAATTCTTTATGTTGTTTTTAGTTTCCCATGTGATTATAAATATGCACTGTTTTATTTCATTGAAATGTTTTTAGTGATCCTATGTGATTATAAAAATACATTATTTTATTGCTTCATATGTGCATATCACGTGTGTTAAAAGAAAATAATTAAATGAAAAGTTGTTGGACTGTTAGAGTGTTGGATTTTGAAAGGTCAAAATTGTTCTTTTGTACATACCTTGTGATGATTAACCATTGTGAATATACGCTTGACATTAAAATCTTTGGATTGAGCAAACATGATTATGTGTAACATAATCTTGAAAGTTAGTGGTATATGTATTAGTTCACTGCTAGTGTGTGTGTGAGGATTTGTTGCATTTCTTACTCTATGTATACAACCAAAACTTGCCTGGTTCAATTTTTTAAGGAAATAGTTTATTAAATGGGATAGGATCACAGACCGTCTTTTAATTAAGTCCATTTAGCCTTAAAATCCAAACCAAAAATATAGATGTGTAGTTTCCTTTGAGTCCCTTTTTGAGCTTGTAACTTTTTGTTCAGCACCTAAAACTTACCCTTCTTTTTTATCAAAATTCTATTTTGGCCCTAGTTCCTCCTTGGACATTGTGCATCTCGACTCGACAAAATCACCTAACTTGAGGGTGGCTACTGTAGAGAGTTAATGACTGAAGGATAGTTTGAAAAAGAGTTTGTATTATAGGCATTCATTTTCATTTGGCCTTGGTCCCTTGGGGTATTGTGTACCTCCACTTATGGCATCAACATAAGTTGAGGATGGCTAGTGTAGATAGTTAAATTGCAAGAGTAGAGATACTCAAATTTTAAAATAAGGTCTTTAGGACAATAAAGATGCATTATGGAGTGGAAAGTGAAGTTGTATAGTAGCAATAATAGTAAGGAGGATGAATTCACTATTCTAAAAATATATCTCACCTACACTCGAAGTTGCTTTATAAGCCTTAAAAAGTCTTGCAGTGATCCTTGTTAATCATCTATAGACTTTACAGAATGATAAGGACAAGCTTATGGTTTTGTGTATACTTTGTTTGAAATTCATAGTTAGAGTGAGAAATTTGATTGTCAGTCCATGATCTAAATAATTAAGTATGCATCGTACTTCTTTGAAGGTTAGAGTAAGTAAACTATACCAGTGATCACTGATTGTTGGATATCATTTATACAGTGTATACATGTTGGCTAGTTAGAGTGAAATGCCAAGCATGGATCCCGGTGAGTTAGGAGTACAAGATTAAAGAGCATACTAAATTGTTAGATGAATTTGCTAGTTCCAATAGCTAATTGTTCTTTCATCTTCTAGAAGTATGTGTGGTATTGTATTTAGTTGTTTGAGGACAAATAATTTTATTAAGTTAAGGGTGTTGATGTTCCAACTTTGGATGGTACACTTTTCATCTCCTACAATGGATAATTGTTTGTTTTCTAGAAACTATCGGTGTATTTGATGCTTTTTTTACATGTCCTTAGGCAAAAAACTCAGAGGCAGGAATAAAGCAGAAAAGTAAAATTTTGGAAAGTTATGATGAGCCAACCGATGGACCGTCAGAGTCTTGATAGACCATCGGACTGAATGTCGATCCTAATCAGAATACCTGGAGATTATAAAGACAAGTAAAAGCTTATGCAATTAACCAGGTCCGCAACGGGTTGTCGACCTGGCTGTCACACCTAAAACAGAATGAGAGAAAGTTTTAGGCTCAGAGACAGATGATGCAATGGACCATCATATCTATGATGGACCATCACACAGTCCATCGCCATCAACCATAGGATGACAAAACACTGGACAATGACCAATGGTCCAGATGACATACCGTCGTAGTCCCTACGGCCCATCAGGCGAACCTTTGGCGATGACGTAACAACCCAAATTTAAAATTTAAACCCGAACTTTCTGGGGGTCTATAAATACCTAGTTTAGAATTAGAATAGGCATCTTTTGACTATTTCTAAAATTGTAACATAAAAATTATCTGGAAAACAAGTGGAGAGCTGAAGTTTGCACTATTTTCCTTCTTATGAACTTGAATTTGAGAATCCTCCTTTGATTTATAAGTTAATTCTAAATTATTTATGAAATATAATTTATTCATCTTCATCTTAATTATGTGTGGATAAACCTCCTAGAACTAGGGTTATGGGAGCTATGGTGTAATTAATATTAGGGTTAAGGGATTGATAAATTCTTGAAAACAATTTTAGTTACATCACCTTCTCTTCAGTTTTATAATTTCTATTCGTTTCAAATTTGAGAAATGTGCCCATAAATATAACTTAATTGAACAAAGAAGTTAATGTTAGGAAAAAAGAATGGTGACAAGATTATTAAAGCCTTTACCCTCTAATTTTACAATATAATTGATGTCTTAACCGGATCAATTTTAAGGGTAATTGTTTATTGAACTAATCTATCACTTTACGTTTGAAAGAATTAAGGTGAATCCATCTTTGAAGGTTGAAAAACAATTGGATAGGACTACTTAAACAAATTTCCCTATAATTTTTTATGTATGACTTTATAAAATCCACAACCCTTAGCATTGAAACATCTTGGTGACCTTAAACCCTAGTTTCTTGATTCTCATTTTATTTACACGTTACAACAAAAGAATTGGTCTCTACTGCATTACAATTATTAAAGTGATAATTTTAAAAATAAAACCCTACTTTGATAACTGGAAACTCATGAATAACAGTCTATTAATAAACATACGACTTAGTTAGCACCTTATTCCCTATGAGATTCGACCACAACCTTAGTTGGATTATATATTTGACAACGAACGCTTACACTCTTTTGGAAGAGTTTTAATTTTGGCATATCAGATCCAAATATGAGGAAAATAATGTGCTTAAATGGTATTAATTATCATAAATGGAAAGGCAAGATGAAAGATCTTCTATTTGTTAAGAAAATGCATTTGCTTGTGTTCGCTTAAAATAAACTTTAGTCCATGATAGATCAGGACTATGAATTTAAGCACTTATAGGTTTATGGCTATATCAGACAATGGGTTAAAGATAATGTTAGAAATCATGTTGTGAATGAGACACATGTCAGAAGTTTGTGGGATAAGCTCAAGATACTGCTTCAAAGACTGGCAATAATAAGTTGTTTCTACTGAAAACATTGATGAATATTAGGTACAAATTGGGAAGACCTATCTCTGATCATATAAAGAATTTTTAGGGTGTCCTTGACCAACTGTTCGGATGGGAGTCAAGCGCAATGAATAAATTTAAGTATTATAGCTTCTTAATACTCTACTAGACTCTTGGTAAACTTTTTAAGTTTCTTTGACTAATTCTGCTCCCAGTGGTGTTCTAACATGAAATAAGCCAAGAGTGGTATTTTAAATGAAGAGATAAAATAAAGTTCCCAGGCCTCCTCTTCTTCAACTTCACACTCAATGTTTTGGTTGTTGAAGATTGGGGAGAACCAAGTCCAAAGATCAAAATGACAGAGGTACAAGTAGAAGCAAGACAAATTTCAAATTCAAGAATGTTACATATGACTATTGCCACAAGAATGGGCATATCATGAAATGTTATCACAAGCGTAAAAGAAATATGAGACGATGGAAGAAAAAAGTCTATAATGAAAATTTTGTTGTTGTTATTTCTAATGATGGTCTTCTTATTGCTTTTGATGAAAGTGTCATTAATATTTTTTGTGACGAGTCTAGATGGTTTATGGATTCTGATATTATTCTCGTGTGACGCCAAAGAAGCAATTATTTTCTTCTTATACTTCAAGTAACTTTGGAATATTGAAAATGGAAAATAATGATGAACTTGAAGTACTTGTCATTAGAATAGTTTGTTTGAAAAGTAACAATGGTTCAAGATTAGTTCTCAATAATTTCAAGAATGCTCCAGATGTTAGCTTGAATTTGATTTCTGTAGGGAATAATGATGATGATATTTACGTTAACATCCTTGGTGCTAGCTAATGAAAGATTACTAGAGTTTCAATAGTTATGGCTCAAGGAGACAAGTTGTCTAACTTATATGTATTTTAGGACTTCATTTCTAGAGGCTTAGTAAACTTAGTGAAAAATGATACTTCATCAGAGTTATGGCATAGAAGACCAAGTCATATTAGTATGAAGGGGACTGATATTTTGGCTAAAAAAAAATTTACTTTCAGGAGTGAAAGAAGTAAAGTTGAAGAAATATGTTTAGTGCTTAACCGGTAAACAGAAAAGAGTTCATTTTCAAAGTCATTCGCCTTCAAGAAAGCTTGATTTGCTAGAGTTGGTACATTTTGATTTGTGTGGTCCTTTTAAAGTAAGATCTCATAGTGGTTCACTTTACTTTGTGAGTTTTATTGATGATCATTCTCGCATGCTATGGGTATTTTCTTTAAAGTCTAAGGATCAAGTACTTGATGTGTTCAAGGGCTTTTACTCCTTGGTTGAGAGATGAATAGGAAAAAATTAAAATGCGTCTTCTCAGACAATGGTGGTGATTATATTGATCCTTTTGATAGATATTGTAAAGACCAAGGCATTCAGCATCAGAAAACTCCTTTGAATATTCCTCAGTTAAATGGTTTAGTACATAAAATTAACAGAACTTTAGTTGAGAGAGTTAAATGTATGCTTTCAGATGCTAAGTTGCTAGAATATTTTAGGCAGAAGCACTTAGTACTGCTACTTATGTTATCAATTTATCTCCTATTATTTCTTTGGATGATGATATCTATAACAGAGTTTGGTCTAGTAAGAATATTTCTTACAATCATCTTTGAGTCTTCGGGTGTAAAGCATTTAAGCATGTTTCTAAGATAAAAGGTTAAAGTTGGATGTTAAAACTAGGCAGTATATTTTCATTGGTTATGATCAAGATGAATTCAACTATCGTTTTCATAATCCAGTTAAGAAGAAACTTGTTAGCAGTCGTAATGTTATGTTTTTTGAAGACCAAACATTGAAGATTTTGACAAAGCTGAGAAGTTTAATTCTTAGATTAGTAAGTGCCTAGTTTATGTTGATCCAATTCTTTTGACTACTGCACCTAAAGAAAATCTTCATGATGATGAAAATCAAGTTGATAATGAAAATGATGATCATGTTTAGAATGATCAACATGATATTGTTCATGCTCCGGTGTAAAATGATGTTTTTGATCAAAAACCAGTTGTTATTGATGGTCTAAAGAGTTCTCTCAGATTATCTACTAGAGAGAGAATACCTTTTTTCTCATTGTTCTCCCAATGAGTATGTACTCTTGATTGACGGGAAAGAACCTGAGAGTCTTGATGAGGCCATAGAAAGTGAAGAAAAAGGAAAAAAGTTTGATTCTATGAAAGATGAAATTAAATCTTTGCATGATAATTATACATTCGATTTGATTAAGTTACCTAAATACGGAAAAGCTTTGAGAAATTGGTAGTTTTTTTGGGTGAAATGTACAGATGGTAATCCAACTCCACGATACAAAGCTAGATTATTTGTAAAGGGTTTTAACTAGAAAAATGGAGTTGATTTTGGTGATATATTCTCTCAATTTGTGAATATGTCATTCATTCATGTTATTCTAGGCTTAGCTTCAAGTCTAGTTTAGTGATTGAGCAAATAGATGTTAAAACTAATCTTCACCATGGTGACTTAGATGAAGAAATTTATATAGAGCAGCCAGAAGGTTTTGAAGTCAAGGAAAAAAGAGAATTATATTTGAAAATTAAATAAGAGCATATATGATTTGAAACAAGCTTCAGGCGGTGGTACAAGAAGTTTAAATCTTTTATGAGTCAGTAGGGCTTCAAGAGGACTTCTTCAGACCATTGTGTATTTTACAAAAATTCTCTGATTGTGACTTTATTATTGTGTTGCTTTATGTTGATGACATATTTTCTATTGTTCATAATGTTTGAAGGATTCAGAAGTTGAAGTAAGAGTTAAGTAGGTCTTTTTTTGTGAAAGACTTGGGATCACCAAGGCAGATTGTTAGTGAAAGAAAGGCCAAGAAATTGTGGTTATCACAAGAGAAGTACATTCAGAAAGTACTTCACATGTTCAGCATGGACAAGGCTACGGTTGCCAGTACACCTTTAGCTATGCATTTCAAATTGACCATAAATCAGTGTCCTCCTGGTGGTGATGAGATAAAAAAATATAAAGAAAGTTTCTTATGCTTCAGCTATTGGTATTTTGAAGTATGCAATGGTTTGTATAAGACTAGATATTGCTCATGTTGGTATTTTAGTCATTTTTTTCTGATTCAGAAAGAGAGCATTGAAATGCTGTGAAGTAGATTATGAGATATCTTTGTGGTACTTCTAGTCTGAGTTTGTGTTTTGGCACAAAAAAACATATTCTTTGTAGTTATACTGATTCATACATAATTGGTGATGTTGATAATTGCAAGTTACTTCAGGGTATTTGGTTAGGGAAGCTGCGTCTTGACAATCTAGGTTACAAAAATATGTTGCTCTATCTACTACAAGAGTTGAGATTATTGATGCCGTTGAAACTTGTAAAGAATTGCTCTGGATGAAGAGATTCTTGGGGGAACTTAGTTGTGATCAAGAGAGGTATGTGTTTTCCTGTGACAGTAAAAGTTCTATGCGTCTTGACAAGAATTTAATCTTTCACGATCGATTTATACACACTGATGTGAGATTCCATTGGATTTGGGATGTGTCGGATTCTAAGTTGCTTGAACTTGAGAAGATTAACACGGATGATAATAGTTCCGACATGATGGCTAAAGCTTTGCCAAGAGGGAAATTTGAAAATTGTTGCATTATCACCAGGATTGCGGCCTCCTTTGCATAGTCGTGAGGGGGCAATTGTTGGGATATGGGTCTTTTTCCCTTCCTACGTGAAAAAATAAAAGCTCAATTTGGACTAACCCACTTTTTCTCATAGGTGCATTACTATGGGACATAAATAAGGCTTTTTTAAGTCTTATTTTCAACATTCCCAAGAGAGAAAATAAAGGTGCAGGCATTTAGAGACTGAGAGAAAGAAAGAAATTGTGTTCCTTTTATTCCAGAAAATTTCTTCTCAGGCAGTCCGCTTTAAATAGCATTTTCTTCTTCGTTAATCATTGCATCGTGCTCAAATTTGAAGTGAAAGTTCTCAACGTCTTTTTATTCCATTTCCAATGGTGGAGATCGGATTTGGAGGCCCGTAGCTTCTGTTTTTGGGGCATGAACAGTAGCTCATTTTTGGGTGAATTCTCTCAGTTTCTTCTCTAGTTTTAGTGCAATCTTGTTTTGTTGTTGCTCATTATTTGACACTTGTTTTGTGGCCAATTTCGTAGAATAATATTTCAACTCTTCGTGATTGTAGTGGAGCTTTTGGTCCCGTGGTTTTTACTCTTCACATTGAAGAGTTTTCACGTAAATCTTGGTATCTCGTGTGGTTAATCTATTTTGTCTTGTTTCCTCATTTTGATTAATATATTTTCTGCCCCATCTTCATTGTGCTTGATTTAGTTTGTCTCCTCTTGATTCAAATTGAAAGGAAAAGTACAAAACTTGGGTATTTTTCTGTTGTTACCTTGTCATGCACTTTGTTAGTGCCTTATCTTTCCCAACACCAATTGTATTAGATGGTCAGTGGTCTTCGAAGAAGCAAAGCACCATTGCTCGATTCAAGTTCCAAGGCTGAGTATTGCTAGTTGGCTTCCCTGGATGCAGACCTCACTTGGATTACGTACCAGTTGAAGGATATTGGTATCTCTCTGCCTAGGCCTCCGTTGTTGTATACAGACAAAATTAGTATAATACATTTAACAGCAAATCCAGTGTTACATGCTCAGACGAAGCATGCCAGCGTGATTATTATTTTGTGCGAGAAAAGGTTGTCCAAGGAGCTTCGGTGACCAAATTTATTCCTTCGCTACAGCAAATCACTGACATTTTCACCAAGCCATTGTCCAAATTCTAGTTTCAAGTGCTTCGAACCAAGCTCGGTGTTGTTGTCGCACTTCCCACCACCAGCTTGAAGGGGGATGTAAGACAACCTGATTAGGAGACTACTTACAAACTGATTAGGAGTTGATAACGCTCAATCTACAGCTGTCGTAGGAGTGTAAAGCGGTCGTTAGCAAATATAGAACCCAACTGGGTTGGGTATCGATCCCACAGGGAATAGCTTGGTCAACAAGTAAGTAAAGATTACTAGACTTTTAGTGCAAGTCTCGTAAAAAAAGGGGGGAGTCTTGTCGTGCAAGTAATGTAACCAAAATAAGATCTAAAAACGGCAATAGCAAAGTAAAAAGAGAAAGAATGTTTTAGTGAGATGTAAACAATGAGAATTGAGAAGTTGGGGTTATGTCCACCTTCTGAGGTATACGTCTCTATTGGCTATGAGTGTGTAGAATTCTGACATGCAATTGCTTATAGAGGATTGTAGTCGATGGTAAATCCAAGCGTCTCTCGACCTAAACAAGGACTATTTCACTTTAACTCTCTCGAGCTTAAAGCGTATCTAACGGTACGAATTCTCCAAGAGGTTAGTCCAGTTACGGCACTAGCTTTTTAATAGGAAAGGGTGTCCTACTACCTTGACATTATCTCTTTTCCAGACAAATAACTTTTCTCTCGAACAAGTTAAATGTTAGACTGGCGTATTCTTGCGTTTGCAACCGCAAAGAATGTAGATTAAGATGAAGAGAATAATGATATAAGCAATATACGTGCCTCGAACTCACAAACTCACAGCAATAGATAGTAACTCATTCGGCTTCCATAACCCCAACAGAGAAGTTTAGTTACCCATGAATGCGAAGGAGATCACGCTTGACATTGTTGTTATACCACAAGATTGATTAATTTCGTGTAGCGTAAGTGGTAGGCGTGAGGCGTGAATTTCTTAGCAAAATAACGATTCTCTTGTTGCGGAAATTAAGAATAGATGAAAGAAAACTAGAATTAATGGAAAGATTAGAAGAGTTGTTGAATTGTTTGTAGTGTAGAATAATAGAGGAGTAGAAGATGCTTTGAGATCTCTAGCATGATAGGGTATTTATAATACCCATCTCCTAATCCTACTAAGCTAATGAAATAAATAACCAAATCCTACTAGACTAATGAAATCCTTAACCCATATGTACTAGGTTAAGGTAACATTATCATAATCCACTTAAAATAATGAAATACATAACCTAATTGTACTAGGTTAATGTATCATTGTCAAAATCCAGCTTTGTGTCTGTAAGTCCCCAAAGTCTTCAGAATTGCTGTTTTAGCCCGGGACAGATTTTCCATGCAGCAGTTTTGGTCCCCCAAAGTCTTCAGAAATGCTGTTTTAGCCCGGGACAGATTTTCCATGCAGCAGTTTTGGTCCTTAGGCGTGTAAACTCCCTTCCCTTCCTTCGTGAGCTTTCTTTTGTGTCAAGTAAGCCATAAAATGCTGAATTCTGCATCATTTATACCTGAAACTTTACTAATCATGTTCGTTAGCTCATTTACAGGAAAAAAGACTAAAAGTGCATGAAATATATAATTTGTTCTCAAAACTAGGCTAAAATATGGGCAAAATATATTGATATAGGCGTGTAAATCCGCCTATCATCAACACCCCACACTTAGAGCTTTGTTCGTCCTCGAACAAACTATCATGTCCTTCTAAACGTCAACTTAGGGTTTTACAGCAACAACACAAAATATTCGTCAAGACAAGCACAACAATTATCAACAAAGAGTAGCTTTTCGATTATAGGTAGAAACAATTTAACCTCTAGCATAGACTCGTGATGGTGATCAACTCGCATGCAAACGTTAAAGTGTATAGAATCATATACAACTATCCAAAACTCATCAACCATGTGTGTCTCACCATATAGTACCCATAATCACTCACAAATATGGCATATTTTTCAAACATGGGTATCAAAATGTCCTTGCTCTCACTCTCACAAAGAATTCATATGTAGCAACTGATGACCATAGGCTTGCCCTTAATGTAATACTCTACTAAATGTCAGAATGCTAAGCTTAGGATCAGGTAGGTCTTTTGATGGTTGTAATGTAGGCTAAGGGACGGGTAGGACTATTTTGGCCAGGAATAGTGACTAAGTTCCTAAGCGCTTTAATACATCACTTTGTATCATTGACACTTTTTTTTTTCTTTCAACCTTTCTTTCTTTTATTCTACCACCCTTTTTCTCCTCTTTTGTTTTTCAATTTTAAGCACAACTCGCTTTTCAGCTTTCTTTTCCTTTTTCTTTTCACAACATACCTCTTATGATAGCACTTTCTTTTTCATAACACATTCAAGCACCATTACAATTTATAGCATCATACTCACCCAATTTCCTCTTATGTTGTCACATGACTTTTTCACTTTAAAGCACTTAGGAGTTTGGATCAAATTACGGTCTTGAAAAAAATAGATTAGGCTTACATACAAGGTTGTCAAAGAAAATAGGCTAAAGGCTCAAAAGGGTTTAACTAGGATGATGTCCATGGGTAGGTAAAACTGAAGATAAACAAATATAGGTTGCCAAAGAAATGCCTAAATTATATCCTAAACTTACACTCCTTATTTTCGCTTTGCATACATACCAGGAAAGTTCTAGCATCAGCCACACACATAGAATATACGATTATCTCACACACACAAGGCACATGGTCGACTTTCTTGGAAGTAATATAGACTCTCGACCCAACAAGTGAAGGAATTGAACCATACAATATCACATAATGAGTCACAACTAGAGCCTAAACGTCTCAATAGTCACAATTGTAGCACTTACTCTTGTTATAATCTCATGCTGCCTATCAAAATAATTTCATGCGAAGCTAGAAAAAATTTACTCCTAAAAAAATAAAACAAAAACAAAGCAAGCAAACATAGATGCAATAAAGAAGTATAGCATACGATACCGCCACCCCACACTTAAACGGGACACTGCCCTCAGTGGAAAATAAATACGAGGAACCTGGTTAGTCGGACTCTTCCTCATTGTCGGGGGTCATACCCCCTTCGTCGGAATCATCATAAGAGTCGTCGTCAGAGTTCTCCTCCTCGTCAGAGTCTGGCAAGCGTCGATCGTCATCAGTCGGTACATCATCATCTAGAGGTTCCTCAAAGTATACGCCCACTCCACACATCTCCCGTGCATGCATGTTCATGGGATAGTCGTGGTCCAGATGTTGGAGCTCTGCAGCAGTTGGAACACGACCTCCGCTCATCATTGTAAACCTCATCATGCCGTACATATGGCGGGAGAAACTCTCATCCCGAGCATGTCTCTCTGCCGTAGTAAGGTTGATGCCATGTGTTGATTCAGCATCTTTGACCTTTGTGAGTTCAACCTTCTTCGGATTGTGTGGGAGTTTATGATCAGCTGGTTCCTCTTCGATATCCTCCTTCCGCAAGATTGCTGTCAACAAATTGCCAAATGTGAAATGGGACCTTTTGTGTAGTCTGGCCTTCCTCATGGTGGATCGAATGATTGCCCCAAAGTTGATTGGGACATTCGTCATTAAAGCATAGACCAAACACACTCTATCTCTCGATATCTTGGTGTATTGAGTCCCAGGAATAAGACATGAGTTGACAATGCGCATCCAGATTCTTGCTTCCCTATTTAGTGGAGCATAGGGGAAGGTGTTGTGTCGGCCGGTTTCTTTATGTCTGCCCCACCTTGCCATTGATCTGCTTCCACAAAGCGTGTGTCGTATTGCTCTATAAGAAGGCCTGTTGTACAGCTCTTTGAATGGTGCTGCGTCGATTGAAGGTAAGCCAAGAACAGAGTTGATCCAGTCCGCGGTGAGCTGTAACACCTGGCCCCAAATTTTGACTTCATTGCCTGTTGTGTTTGGCGACCAGTTGGCATAAAACTCTCTTGTTAGATCAAGATTACACTCTCCCATGTCGCGGAAGATGAAATCCAACTTCAAAGCCATTATTTTTGCCAACATACGCGGCTCCTTCTTTGCTAAGGTATCCTTGTTGATCAAGTCGACGTGCACATATTTTCTTTCTTTGTTGCTGTTGTACCATGCTTTGGCTTCTTCCTCAAGAACCCATTTTATTCCGAACATTCTGCGTGGTGGTTGTGCTGAGGATGATTCTCCTTGGTCTTTTCGACTTCTCTTCTTGCCCTTTTGGGAAGTGGTCGCCTTCTCCTTGCCTTGCCTCGCTTTAGGTGCCATTGTACCTGAGACTAGAAATAGTGTTAGTTGCAGCACAGTCTCGCTTGATACAATCTATAAGCAAGCATTAGGGGTACCACCCCACACTTAGTTTTGTTAACACAAATCAGTGAGGTGAAAGTAGTCGATTTACTCAGATTTTATCGAGATACGTTTTAGGATTGTATTCCGACAAGAAAATCAGCAATGCATCACTTACTTGCAGCCATTGGACTACTTTCATGGTAGATATAGCAACACTACTACATAGGGGTTACCACATTGAATCGTTATTCTTTCAACAATCACAACCTCCTAAGTCGGTAGGCACTATAAGTCTTATCCCGATGGCCGGGATAGTCTAACATGTAAGTATCCAAACAACAATCTTAAGCAATATTCATATTCATAGCAATTCCGCAAATATCATAACAATGCTATTGAAACCAAATTCAAGTCGGAAACAAGTCAAGATTTTCCTACGTATATGTTCACTCACATGAGTTTGCAACAACAATCCAAACACATGAACATTACCAACAATCTTATATAATTTAGCAATTAATAATAGCCATGGCAAAGTAGTAATTACGAGAAATAAATGAAGAATAAGAGAGCACTTACTTGCTTGAAGCTTGTGGGGATGGTTTTGTGAATTGGAAGAGCAAAAGAAGAAAATTTTTAGAAGATTTGGGAGAGTATGCGGCGCCTTTAGGGTATTTTCTATTGTGGTTGTGTTATAAGACTAAGTCCCCTTTATATAGGAAGAGTATGGGTCGGGTTATGCCCCATTTACAATCGGTTTTGGAGACAAAAATCCTACATATGCGGCGCATTGTCTATGGCATAATGGGACATATGCGTCGCATAGTCTATGGCATTTGTAGACATATGCAGCGCATTGTCTATGGCATAATGGGACATATGCGGCGCATAGTCTATGGCATATGAGATACTGAGACCAAATGCCATAGCATAGGCGGCGCATAGTCAAAAGCATACCTAGGAATAGGCGGCGCATAGTGTATAGCACACTAGATTCCGAGACCTTAGGCTATAGGATAGGTTGTGCATCGTTCGTGGCCTAGTTTTACCAAGGCCTAGCCTTCCTCGAAGCCTATTTTGGCGTGGTAAAGGCTCAATCCATAGCCTTATGCATCACCCTTCCTAATTTACCAACTTTACCATACAATGCGTCCAAATCGTCAATTGAAACCAATTTCCTCGTTGACTACTTCTTGCACCTATATTCGCTCAAACAAATGAAAACGATTAGTACGATGGGTTGCCTCCCACCAAGCGCCTTAGTTTTGGTCGTGGCACGACTCTTATTTTTGGATTTTTATTAATTAAAAACAAATCAAGTACTAGAATGAAAGAAAACGATAAACGATAAATGAAAAAATGATAAACGATGGGTTGCCTCCCATCTAGCGCCTTATTTATTGTCGTGGCACGACATGGTTATCTCGAGTACTTAGACTTCGTCGAGATAAGTGATGGCCATGTCATTCGTCGAGTCAAGAGGACCGATATACGGCTTAACACGTTGGCCATTCACTTTGAAGACAACACCCTTATTGCCTTCCAATTCGACTACTCCAGACGAGTAGACTTGGATAACTTTAAATGGACCAGACCACTTAGATTTTAACTTACCTGGGAAGAGCTTAAATCTGGAGTTGAAGAGTAGTACCATATCACCCTTTTGGAAGTTTCGTCGAACAATCCGCTGATCATGATACTTCTTCATCCGCTCCTTGTATAAATCCGATCTTTCATATGCATGGAGACGGAACTCATCTAATTCGTTCAGCTGTTCCAACCTCAGATTCTTCACATCATTCCAATTCAGATTCAAGTGCTTCAATGCCCACAATGCCTTGTATTCAAGCTCGATGGGTAGATGACAAGCCTTCCCATAAACTAGTTGATAAGGAGACATGCCAATGGGTGTCTTGAATTCAGTCCTATATGCCCATAGTGCATCATCTAGCTTTCGAGACCAATCCTTCCTATTTGCATTAACCGTCTTTGCAAGGATTTGCTTAATCTCGCGATTGGAAACCTCTACTTGTCCACTAGTTTGGGGATGATAAGGCGTATCTACCTTGTGTTGCTTGACACCATACTTGGCCAATACAGATTTGAATAGCTTGTTGCAAAAGTGAGATCCTCCATCACTTATAATAGTACGAGGTACCCCAAAGCGAGAGAAGATATTCTTCTTTAAGAACGCTACAACACGCTTTCCTTCGTTGTCGGCCAATGCTACAGCTTCAACCCATTTCGAAACATAATCCACAGCAACCAAGATGTACTTCATTCCAAACGAATTCACGAATGGACCCATGAAATCAATACCCTACACATCAAAAAGTTCTACCTCCATAATTTTGGACATGGGCATTTCATGGTGTTTTGAAATAGCGCCTTGACGTTGGCATTGGTCACACCTTCTCACATAGTCGTATGCATCTCTGAATATTGAAGGCCAATAATAACCACTTTGCAATACTTTTCTTGCCGTTCAATTCCCTGCATGATGTCCTCCAACTTGCGAAGTGTGGCATGCTTCCAATATAGCAGGTACTTCTTCATGGGATATACATCGTCGAATGATCCCATCCACGCATCTTCGAAACAAATAAGGTTCATCCCAATAGTAGTGCTGAACGTCATGCATAAACTTCCTCCTTTGGTGGTAAGATAAGTTGGCAGGTATCACATTACTTTCTACGAAATTTGCAAAGTCAGCATACCATGGTACTTTCTCTATTTTTGTCGCTAATATCTCCTCGTCAGGGAATGCATCATCAATCTGAATCTCAGGTTGCGCCACATGTTCATTCTCAATCCTAGATAGGTGATCAGCCACTTGGTTCTCGCAACCTCTTCTATCTTTGACTTCGAAATCAAACTCTTGCAGCAGCAGTACCCATCGAATCAACCTTGGTTTGGCATCCTTCTTCATCATTAGATACTTAAGAGCTGCATGGTCTGTATGGACGATCACATTGGTACCCAATAGATAGGCACGAAACTTCTCAAACGCATATACAACCGCTAGGAGCTCTTGTTCAGTAACAGTGTAGTTCCTTTGGGCTTCATTTAGGACCTTACTCGCATAGTAAATAGGATGAAATAATTTCTCCTTTCTTTGTCCATGAACAGCACCAACGGCTACGCCACTAGCATCGCACATGACCTCAAACGGGAGCGTCCAATCTGGTGCTACCATGATAGGGGCTTCAATGAGTTTTCCTTTAAGGCATTCGAATGCCTTTAAGCAATTGTCATTAAAGTCAAACTTCGCATCTTTCTCCAGTAGTTTGCATAATGGACTAGAAATTTTGGAAAAGTCTTTGATGAATCTACGATAGAAACCAGCATGGCCAAGAAAACTACGGACTCCCTTCACCGAAATTGGAGGCGGTAGCTTCTCAATTACCTCTATTTTTGCTCGATCAACCTCTATTCCTCTTTCAGAGATCTTGTGCCCAAGAACGATTCCTACTTTTACCATGAAGTGGCACTTCTCCCAATTCAGCACAAGGTTGAACTCTACACATCTTTCCAATGTCATGCTCAAGTTTGCCAAACATGCTTCAAAAGACTCACCGACAATTGAAAAGTCGTCCATAAATACCTCCAAAGTGTCTTCAACCATATCAGAGAAAATAGACATCATACAACGTTGAAAGGTGGCTGGTGCATTACACAACCCGAATGGCATGCGTTTGAAGGCAAACGTACCATATGGGCATGTGAACGTTGTCTTCTCTTGGTCTTCGGGAGCAATACAAATCTGATTATAACCTGAATAACCATCCAAGAAGCAAAACCATCCTTTCCCCGCTAATCGATCTAGCATTTGGTCCATAAATGGCATGGGGAAGTGATCCTTGAGTGTCCAAGAATTCATCTTGCGGTAGTCCATGCATACTCTCCATCCAGTAACGGGCCTGAGTGGAATAAGCTCATTCTTTGCATTTGCGACCACCGTCATTCCTCCTTTCTTGGGAACACATTGTACAGGACTTACCCACGTACTATCAGAGATAGGATATACAACTCCTGCGTCTAACCACTTTATAATCTCCTTCTTCACCACTTCTTACATAGGTGGGTTTAAACGTCTTTGATGTTTAATGGTGGGTGTGCACTTTTCTTGAAGCTGAATTTTATGTGTGCAAATCCCAGGTGGAATACCAATAATATCCGCAATGGTCCATCCAATGGCTCTAATATACTTGCGTAAGATCGAAATAAGAGCTGCAACTTGTTGCTCACCCAAATCGGCTGCCACTATGACTGGAAGTGTGTTTCCGCTTCCTAAGAATGCGTACTTCAGATGACTTGGCAGCTCCTTCAATTCTAGTGTGGGTGGTTCTTCAATAGATGGCTTGGCTGGTGGTGTGGGTCGATTCTTGAGATCAAGATCCAGCTTCTTGGGAGTATAGCGATATGTCCCTAATCCCGATAGCGCACAAACAGCTTCTTCAGAAATTTCAGCATCCTCATTCTCTATGAGCAAAACCTCCAAAGGATCATCAAGAATTTGCTCTTCTTTAAGGCGTTCTTTCTCATCGTCAAAGACAACATCAGCCATAGAAAATACACTCAGATCTTTGGGTTGCTTCATTGATTTGCAAACATCAAATCGAACCACTTCGTCATTTATTCGGAATGAAAGTTCATTAGCTCTCAAATCAATGAGCACACTTCCTGTAGCAAGGAAAGGGCGTCCCAAGATTATGGGAACCTCTGAATCTTCTTCACAATCCAAGATGACAAAGTCTGCTGGAAAGATAAATGAAGAAACCTTTACCAAGACATCACATAGAATACCAACCGATCGTTTTACCGACCTATCTGCCATAACAAGCCTCATGTTAGTTGGTGTAAGATCTCCTAACCCCAACTTCTTGTAGATCGATAATGGCATCAAGTTGATGCTGGCTCTTAGGTCACATAATGCTTTGGCAAAGTTCAAAGATCCGACGGTGCAAGGAATAGTGAAAGCTCCGGGGTCGGCCTTCTTCTGAACTATCGATCGGGTAGCAATTGCACTACAATGATGCACATCATCCTTCAGCTCATAACTTGCTGCCCTCTTCTTAGTCAAAAGATCTTTCATAAACTTCGCATACCCAGGCATTTGTTCAAGTGCCTCTACCAATGGAACATTAATGGTCAGCTGCTTCAACATAGTCATAAATTTGCTGAACTTAGTGTCATCCGCCACCTTCTTCAATCTTTGGGGAAAAGGTGGTGGTGGGTATGGAAGTGTTCTCTCCATGGCTTTCTTCTTCTCTTGCTTCCGTTTTTCCATTTTTTCAGGCTGCACGTCACTGGGCGTGACGTCCTTGACGTCAGGACTGGTTGTTACGGCATCTTCTCCTTTTGCGTTATCATCCATGTCCGCAACTTCTTCAACCACTTGCTTGCCTTTTGCTGAAGGTTCCAGCACCCTACCACTTCTGGTAGTGATGGCCATGCATGACCCATAATTCTTTGGGTTTTGCACAGTATCGCTAGGTAAAGTGCCAGCCTTTCTTTGATTGAGTGCTGCTGAAAGTTGGCTCAGTTGCTGCTCTATTTGCTTGATTGAAGTGGAATGAGAATCAACTAGTTGTTTCATGGAAGACAAATCATTGATTACCTCAGTAACTCCCGCGCTCGTTGTTTCCACTCCTTTCAATAATTTAGCCATCATATCTTCCATACTTCCAGAATTAGATGTGGTGGTATCACGTCTACCAGGGGGAACATAAACACCACTCTTTTCATTGTTTTTTCTCCAACTACCTTGGTCCTTGTTTCCAGAATTATCATAATAGTTCCGACCTTGGTTTCCTTGGGCATTCCCTCGGAAACCCCCCTGATTGTTCAAGTAGTTGGCTTCTTCTTCCGAATCAGATTCGTCTCTTCCTTTTGGCGCCACAGCATTCACTTTTTCGGTCTTCCCTGATAATAAATGCTTTGTAAGAAGATCCATTTGTGTTTTCATGTGCGCCATATCTTGATCACGTTCTTCTTGTCTTCTTCTTTGGTCTGCAGTCATGCCTATAGATAAAGTGGGGCTTGCTACCTCAGAATCCCTGGTATGCCAAGCTCTACTTTGTTTCGTCATGCGATCTAGCATATTGCTTGCTTGACCAAAGGTGAGGTCCATAAAAGATCCTCCAGCTGCGTTATCCACCACTGGCTTAGTTATTGAATTCAAGGCTCTATACAATATCTCCATGAGGTGAACATTAGTCATGTGATGGTTTGGGCATCTCGCTAGCTTTGTCTTGAACCTCTCCCATGTTTCATGAAGAGCTTCAGTGGGAAGCTGACAAAAGTTGCTGATTTCATCTCTCAATTGTGCCCTTTTGGAAGGCGGAAAGAATCTTTCTAGGAAAGCGTCTCTCAATTGCCTCCAATTTATAATTGAATCAGGAGTCAGCCCATTCAACCATAGTGTTGCCTCCCCAGACAGAGACAATGGAAATAGACGTAATCGAATTGCATTCTGACGAACACCAGGATTGTCAAAAGACTTGCATGTAGAAATAAAGTTGATGAGATGCATATTCGGATCATCGCCTGCTAGTCCACCAAAGAATCCCTTGAGTTGCAATAACTGAATCATGGTGCTTGTGATGTTGAACTTGGCTCTGGGCGCTAATGGTGGTGGAATTATAGCTCCAATGGCTCCGGCACCATCAAGATCATCATCATCATCGTCGAAAGCTGGCTGCATAGGTTGGTGATCATGTCTATACCGAGCTTGTCGACCTCTTCTGTTGGCAGGTGTTATGATTTCAGCATCACGCCTAGGGTTTAGTAACTCGTCATCACCTAAATCCTCATCGTCAGGATTTGGTGCTCGTGCAGGGTTATCAATGTTCTGCTGTTGAACCTGGGCTGCGGCAAGGGCAGCCAATCTTGCTTGTTCCTGTTGAGCAGCCATCCTTGCGATTTCAGCTTGTGCTTCCATTCTACCAATGCGTTGTGGCTCAGGATTGATTGGTAATAACGGTTGACCAGAACTTCGAGTATGGGGCATGCACTAAAATAAAAACCTGCAGTAGACAAAAACAAAAACTAAAAGTAAAAGTACGAGAATCTTTGACCAAAGGGTCTAGTAATTTTCACGAACTTAATTGACACTTGTATTCCCCGGCAACGGCGCCAATTTTTTATAACGCTCAATCTACAGCTGTCGTAGGAGTGTAAAGCGGTCGTTAGCAAATATAGAACCCAACTGGGTTGGGTATCGATCCCACAGGGAATAGCTTGGTCAACAAGTAAGTAAAGATTACTAGACTTTTAGTGCAAGTCTCGTAAAAAAAGGGGGAGTCTTGTCGTGCAAGTAATGTAACCAAAATAAGATCTAAAAACGGCAATAGCAAAGTAAAAAGAGAAAGAATGTTTTAGTGAGATGTAAACAATGAGAATTGAGAAGTTGGGGTTATGTCCACCTTCTGAGGTATACGTCTCTATTGGCTATGAGTGTGTAGAATTCTGACATGCAATTGCTTATAGAGGATTGTAGTCGATGGTAAATCCAAGCGTCTCTCGACCTAAACAAGGACTATTTCACTTTAACTCTCTCGAGCTTAAAGCGTATCTAACGGTACGAATTCTCCAAGAGGTTAGTCCAGTTACGGCACTAGCTTTTTAATAGGAAAGGGTGTCCTACTACCTTGACATTATCTCTTTTCCAGACAAATAACTTTTCTCTCGAACAAGTTAAATATTAGACTGGCGTATTCTTGCGTTTGCAACCGCAAAGAATGTAGATTAAGATGAAGAGAATAATGATATAAGCAATATACGTGCCTCGAACTCACAAACTCACAGCAATAGATAGTAACTCATTCGGCTTCCATAACCCCAACAGAGAAGTTTAGTTACCCATGAATGCGAAGGAGATCACGCTTGACATTGTTGTTATACCACAAGATTGATTAATTTCGTGTAGCGTAAGTGGTAGGCGTGAGGCGTGAATTCCTTAGCAAAATAACGATTCTCTTGTTGCGGAAATTAAGAATAGATGAAAGAAAACTAGAATTAATGGAAAGATTAGAAGAGTTGTAGAATTGTTTGTAGTGTAGAATAATAGAGGAGTAGAAGATGCTTTGAGATCTCTAGCATGATAGGGTATTTATAATACCCATCTCCTAATCCTACTAAGCTAATGAAATAAATAATCAAATCCTACTAGACTAATGAAATCCTTAACCCATATGTACTAGGTTAAGGTAACATTATCATAATCCACTTAAAATAATGAAATACATAACCTAATTGTACTAGGTTAATGTATCATTGTCAAAATCCAGCTTTGTGTCTGTAAGTCCCCAAAGTCTTCAGAATTGCTGTTTTAGCCCGGGACAGATTTTCCATGCAGCAGTTTTGGTCCCCCAAAGTCTTCAGAAATGTTGTTTTAGCCCGGGACAGATTTTCCATGCAGCAGTTTTGGTCCTTAGGCGTGTAAACTCCCTTCCCTTCCTTTGTGAGCTTTCTTTTGTGTCAAGTAAGCCATAAAATGCTGAATTCTGCATCATTTATACCTGAAACTTTACTAATCATGTTCGTTAGCTCATTTACAGAAAAAAGACTAAAAGTGCATGAAATATATAATTTGTTCTCAAAACTAGGCTAAAATATGGGCAAAATATATTAATATAGGCGTGTAAATCCGCCTATCATGAGGAGTCTACTTAGTCATTAATAGAATCAAGTCTACTAGGAGTGTAGCCTATAGAACTCTAATATGTAAAGTATAACCTATGTGACCAGCTGGTCTACTACTACTCAATGACTCCATCATTAGGTGTATTTATAACCCATTGTATCAGCTTATACAAGTTAAGTTGAGAAATACAAAGTAACATTCTGTTTTGATTGTTACTTTCTTCATATATACACTGAAGACATTAGGGAAATATTTGGAAGAAATAAGAAAATTTACACAACCGTACTACATACTTTGTCTATATTCCTCTTATTTTATAACACGTTACCTCTAATATTCAGTTTGGGTGTTTCAATCGAGTCTATTAATCCTCTCTTTTGAGGAGTATGAAAATCGTGCGCAACTAGGATTTAATATACTAAGGCCAACTTGCTCTTAATGAAGGAAAATTTCCATTTGCCAAGTTAATCAAAAGGACTTAGATGCCAATGGACATTTATATTTTCATCATTTATTTTTATTTTTATTTCCGTTCATTCCTATTTCTCTTTTACATTGTCTTTTGTGCAATAAAGAGTTGAGATTATACTACATCCAGTTTGTCGCATTGGATTTGTATTGAAGCTTATCGTAGTCTCTGCAGCCAAAGTCCGTTCATATATTCCGCAGTAAAGCAGTATTAGAACATATCATCCTTATCGTAATATGGCTGGCATAGGTTCGAAAGGATTGATTCCAAGTCAATTCCAAGTCAAACTCTTCTAGATTCTAGATACAGTTGTATTGAACTCTTGTGATCCATAATTTTTTGATAGTTGTGGGTTTCTCAAGCTAAAAAACTGATGCATTTTTGTTCATGTTTAATTCGAATGGAGTTTAGATTTTCATACATGTCTATGTTGATGACATTATAATTACAGGGAACAAACCTTCATTTCTGAATCCATGATCTCCAGATTGGGTACCGAATTCGCCATGAGAGACCTTGGACCTCTATCATTCTTCCTAGGAATTCAGGTGACCTGCCACTCTATTGGTATAACATTGTCTCAACAAAGTTATGTCTATGATATACTAACAAGAGCTGGAATGCAAGCTTGCAATTCGCAAACCACTACCTTCCCCATGTCTACTTCCACCAAGCTTCACAATGGTGATAGCTCCTCCTTCCACGATCCTACTCTCTATTGGCAAATCCTTTGGGGCACAGCAATACTTGACACTTCCACGACTTGATCTCTCCTTCTCTGTTAATAAAGTGTGTCAATACATGCACAATCACACTATAAACAAATGGGCAGCTGTGAAAAGGATATTACGTTATCTTCAACATTCCCAGCATATGAATTTGTTTATTCCTAAGTCCATGTTATTCTCGCGGCAAGCATTTACTGATTCAGATTGGGCGGGTTTCTTGGATGATAGAAAATCTACCGGTGGCTTTGCAATATTTCTTGGTTCAAGTTTGGTATCTTGGTCGTCAAAGAAACAGGATATAGGTTTACAGATCAAGCTAGGATATTTTCATTTTTTTTTTTGGTTTAAAAGTTATTTTTTCTCATAAAACATTTTGAATCATTATTTAGGACTCCAATGCCACATGTCCACAAGTAATTCGTCAGTTGACCACATCATTAGCGAGTGTTTTGCACAACGTTATATTTTTAGCTTACTATGAAAAAAGTGTTCAATATAGGTACTCATTTTTGAATGACATGAATATTTAATTCGAACAAACCTTAAATAAAGTACATAACATAAAATTTTGTGGATGGTCGTGAATGACTTAAGCCTTTCATCTGAGAACCTCCTTCGAAGTTCGACCTATACACTTGTAGAGATTATTAGAAATTGTGATATTCATGATTGAAAATGAATAAAATCACAATGATATGTACTTATATTCAAATGGTATTGCGTTAGACATGCGCAGCTCTTATATAGTTTAATTTTTTAGGAGGTTTGATTTAATTATGATCCTCTTTTTAATGTATTGATTTATTTTTATTTAAATTATATTGAATTGAGCATTTTAACTTTCTTATAGTTTCTGAGAAAGTTTGTTAGTTATGTTTCTTTTCGTTATGTATTCACTTTTTTTGGCTGAATATATAAGGTAGTGTCAAAATAAAAAAACCTGCCACCTTATGGCGGTTTTGATTGAAATAAAAAATGAATAAAAGAAATGCTGAGATGTTATGATTTACCACAAGCCAATAATAGTTCACTCATTATATTCCTTTTCTGAACACCAGTGTTTGAAAGGAAAGACATACAAAGTACAAACTACTAAAGCTTGGTGTGGAAAGGAAAACACGCACCAAACAACACATGATCAGAAATACAAATATTTGCTAGTAGATATATTCTTCACGTACGACAAGCTTATTGTTAAAAAGTAAAAAAGAAATACAAACACGACTTAAATCTCTCTCTCACACACACATATATATATAGAGAGAGAGAGCGCAAACAGATATAATAACCAAAGCATTTTCAGCTACGATGTTTAGAACTCCGTGATATTCTTCATGGCACCATGCTGCATGAATGGTATCTATTACCATTAAAGTCCTCATGCTCCCAACACCACTGGCAGAGAGTCCAGCCACCGCAGTCACTGTGAGAAGAACAATCATCGGAACAAGATCCCATAACTTGCAATTTTGAGGTTCCAGACATATCAACTGCATACATATTAAAATTAAGATCAATCCAAGAATTCGAAAAGTATAATCTAAATTACTACATAAATATAAATATCCCTACGTGCACATAAAAGCATTGGTATAAATTTATTGACCGGCAGTACCCGCACACAAAGCTTGTACAAATCATGATGTGCCGACATTTGTCTAATGTACGTATCCTAATGCATGATAGAGATGAAGCTACGATTTTAAGTTTATAGATTCTAAAATTTAAAAGATGCAACTATAAATTTATATATATATATATATATATATATATATGTGTGTGTGTGTGTGTGTGTGTGAATTTTCTTGACATAAACAGAGGGTTTAAGCCAAAGCAATTGTGCCCATAAGCAAAACTATGCATGTGCATGACTTTCATTAAACTAATAAGACAAGAAAATAAAGCTCTAAACCTATAGTCATTGCCAGCAGAAGAACGAAGATGATAGCGAACTTGTTGGCTGGATGATTAACAGCCATATTTGTAAACACCCTTTGGATTATAATGCTAATGAATATCTAGTAGAAAGTATATAATTTTGTGGTGATCTGTTTCTTGGAGGAGGACCATATTTATAGGTCTTCAAGCACATTAATATAAATTAGAATAAATTATGCAAAAACACAACTTAAGAGGCATAAATATATAAAATTTCTTATCTTTTAAAATGTTTCATAAAATTTTATAGTATTTCTTTTTTTTTCTTCTCATGGTACATACTAAATAAAGAAGTAACAAATTTGTATTTATTTTAGGAGAGTAAATAATGAGAGAGAATCTCTGGCATATCTAAAAAAAAATCAAATTAAAAAATTGTCATAAGATCTTATCATTGTTTGCAATTTACAATTTTGTTCAATTTTTTCCCATCTCTATTAATCTTTTCTTTTCCCTTAAAATTTTGAAAGTTTTACTATGTGCTTCATGTTGACAAACATTCATATTCTTTTAAAGAATCTTCATACTGTAGATGCTAAAGAATCTCATAGTTTCCGGCGGAACCATGACAATGATGATAACCACTGCAATAATCCGCAAAATTAGATATCAAATTCGGCGTTGATACATATATTTTTTGATTAATATGCTTGATACATATATAATGTTGTTAATTTCTCAAAATATTTTCGTATTATAAATGGTGATACATATGAGTGAAACATTTATTGTCAGTATATTGGTGATAGATATGAGTGATATATTTATTGTAAGAATACAAGTGATACATATGACAAATATTTTTTAATAGTGATTCATATTTTTGATTCATTTATAAATGTTTGATACATTTAACATATGTTTGACATATGTAAATTATTTATTTTTATGTGGTATTTAATTTTGAATGGTTATTGAGTAATTTTATCAGATGTATCATAAATCATAATAATACATCAGGAACCATATGTATCATAATGATCCATTTAGTTCCAAATGTATCATACCAGATGTATCATTATGATACATTTGAAACCAGATGTATTTATATCATGATTTGCGCGTGATTTACTCCCCATAATAATTGAAAATCAGTTACATTCTTATTTAACTAACTCCTCAATTACAAATGATCACAATGCATGTGTATCAAAGCTAAATATATGTATTACAAAAATTAAAATTTGAAATATCGTATAATTTAATAAAATTATGATAAAAAATATTACAACCCATTAAAAATTCAAAATTTATTTAATTTAAAAATTACACAAATACACAACTTATGTTTCCAATATTACAAAAAATCCCAATTCCCTAAACGTATTACAAAAATCTCAACATATACACAAAATACTATGTATATGTCGACTATATTATTTATATTAATAGAGAAAAAAAGTAAAGTAATTAAAAAGGTGGAAGAGAGTGTAATTACTTTTAAAAAGAGTTGGTATTTATGTTATTTATACATTAACTAAAATGCTACTCGTTGTATATGTTGAATGACTCGAGGCCCACTGCTCCGAGCCAATGTGTCACCCACTATTTTCTAACAAGTTGCACAATATTTTGATTCATTGCTTTTGCCTGTTTTAAATAAGCTACTAAAGTATTGTAATGTAATATCAATATGCACTAGTCAATCAAGCTTGGTTGGTCTAGTGGTTAGTTCACTAGGTCGTTTAAGCAAGTGTCGGGGGTTTAATTTCCGTCTTGTGCATGTAACAACCAATTGACCAGCGGCAAATCCTTAAATGAAGCTTAAATCCGCGGAGGATTAGTCCTTGGCTTGTCGAGCTGGGGATATTTTGGAAAACCAAAAAAAAAATATGCACTTGTCATTCTTTTTCGTATCTTTCTTCTGATTTGGTAGCGTTTTTCATATTTTTTTTAAATGCCATCACCTTAGGCTGAGTGTAATTCTGGCTCGACCCTTTCTTGCTATTATTTCCATGAGCTTAATCTCTTTTTCAGCCTTAAATATATCAAAAACTTTCAATCACATGATGTGGACAAAAAAGATATTTTGGTTAACCACTGCTACTGGAATTTGGCGACAAGAAAGGAAAAACTTCAATGGAAATGTACAAATAATAATTACCATGTAATTAGTCCCTCCATTTGTTAATAGTTATAACCTTTTTAAGATACACATTTCTTAAAAAGCTATGTAATTTTATCATCATATCCTTATTTCTATTTAGTTAGTAAAAAATACTCCCTACATTTCAAATTATCCATCCTAAATTTCCTAATTTTATTTCTCATTTTACTTGTCTTTTTTCATTAATTAAGACAAGACAAAAAAATTTCTCCATTATACCCTTAGTAACTGATTACTGATTGTTATTAGCATTGAATTATCAAATCTTGAAAAATGTTGCAAAGACTTTGATAATCATATAATCCTAATTATCCATACAAAAAGTAATTTGATATCAGTCATATAATAACTTCATCAATGTGGAAATTAACATGACACAATTAATAGGAGCAAAATGGTGAAGTTACATTACCAATCATTGTTATCTTAATAGTTATGTCATCTCAATTTGGGACGGAGGAAGTATGTTATATCTTCAATAAATGATACTGCCTCCGTCCTAAATTACTCGTCTCAAATTGAGATGACACATTGATTAAGAAAAATAATTAATAACATGCCTAATTTACCATAGTACCCTTATTAAATGATATTTACATTTTAATTTGAAGAAAAAGTAATTAATGCAAAGGGTAAAACATGAAAAAAAAAAAAATTCTCTTCTTGATTAATGAAAAAAGACAAGTAAAATGAGAAATCAAATTAAAAAATTTGGGACGGATAATTTGAGATGGAGGGAGTAAGTTTGTTTATTTAAGTATGTAAACAACCATTAATAAATGGATCGGAAGACTAAATCAACATTAATGCACACAAATCTTGCAAGGATAAAATGAAAAGAATAGTAATGTCTTGATTTTGTAAAGTGACAAGTACTTCCTCAATTCAGATTTGCTTATTTCTATTTTCATAATTTAATTTTCATTTTTACTTGTCATTTTTGATAAATCAAGAAAAGATAAATTTTTTTCATATTTTATTCTTAATATTAATTACTTATTTTCAAAATCATTTATCAATACCTATTAATAAATATCAATTAAGAAGAAGAATATGATAAAAGTAATTATATCAATCATTATTTTTTAATGAATATGTCATGCCAAAAATTAACAAGTAAAAGCAAATAAAGAAAATATTACATAATATTTTTTTTAATAAAAATAGCAAGTATTTAAAAATGAATGAAATACCATTGTAAAAATATAATTAGAAAATGTAGTGCCAACTCTAAAGCAGGTAAAAAGGGTAGCTGCACAGACTAACCTTAGCCAATGATTACAAGGTGAGAGAAACACTACAAGAATAGACCTTCTCCATTTGCTCAGTAGGATTATTTTCAACTTTATTAAAAAGAGAGCACTCATCTAGTTTGATATAACATTTAATACTATGATTTAATTTAGTGAGTAAATGCAAAATATCAATGCAATTGGCTTTTTTAAATATAATTCCATGATCTTTTTTACTAATATCATTGCACTTGGCCTTTTATATATATAACTAGTGAAATGGGACTCATTTCGCACGATGATAAAATATTTTATTGATTAAGTACGTAGTTTTGTTCTCTCTCCGTTTCATAATAAATGAATTATTGAATTTTGACACACATATTAAGAAAAAAGCATTAAAGCCATAAATTTAACACAACTTTTTATTTTTACCCCCCAAAAAAAAAAATTGACCTTGTAATACTTTTTCAAAAGTTAATTGGTTGTCAAATCATAAGGGCAAATTTGGAAAAAAATTCAATAATTCACTTATTTTGAAACACCAATAAATACCCCAATAATTCACTTTTTCCGAAACGGAGGGAGTAATATTTAAGTGGAAAGAATGCGTTATGATTTCTTCTAATTTTTAAATTCAAAAAAAATAACTTTAATACTTTTAATTCATAACATTATTTATAATTAATTGTGTATTTTATTCAAAGTTTGCACTAATGATCTTTTAGGGATACTAGGATCCTTAGTTAATATTTTTAATGGGTAAGAATTTTCACACTAAGTCTAAGCTTTGTGCTCTTTGTATTATTGGTCGGTGTTATCTGTGGTGGTTGTGATTGATGGTGTTGGCGTAGGTTCATGTCTTCGGGCGAGGCTTGGGTTCGGGTCCGGGTCGGGGTTGGGAGCGTGGACTAAGATAGGGTGTAATACCCCGTATATTTCTAAGCTAGGAGACGAACCATTTTTCCTACGTATGAAACCTCCTATCCTGTGAGTAGCATTTTAGTGCATGACTTACAATGAATATCCTAGTGATAAGATAGCTTATGATACATTAAGAATGTTCATATGAGTCACTTAAGGTAATACAAGCTAAGAGTTTTTGAATCCATCAAGTTTTAGTGTTTGATTTTGCAAGGGTCATCTTTGAACGAGTATAACTCAATGTTAATGTGGTATTTCTGCATATTTCTACCCACCAAATTGTAGATAATTGAATTAGTTTTTCCAACGATACCAATTTCGGCTTAATCCAATACCCGAGAGAAAACTTATACCCATTTTCGTGAGAGACAGTAAGGATAGGCGATTGGTTAGGCGCCGACCAACCAAACTTAGACAATTGGTTAGGCGCTGCCTAAGTCAGTTCCAATGCCAAAAACACTCATTTTTGAGTTATTTTGAGGGTAATTAAGTATTTTAACACTCCTTACACGTCCCTAAACTTAACCCTACAAAATATATAGCTTCTAAACACATTACAACCCTATTAACATCTCAAAGCTCATCATCTAAGAGCACTAAAAGAGAAAAACAACTAGGGTTGCATAATTAAGCTTGAAGATCCAATTTCAAGGAAATTCCTCCGTCAATCATCAAGAACCTCCCTTCCAAGGTATGCGTAGTGTTCATCCACGGATTTCTTTCATCCGTGGAGTTCAAGAATCAATCTTTAAACTACAAAAGCTTGGTTGATTGTGGTGATATGATCATACCCATGTTGATTCTTGTTTGATTTTCTATATAATAGTATTGTGACTGTATATCTCATGAAATTTATGTTGTTAGTTGAAAAACATGATCTTTAGATGGATTGATAGAATGCAAGTATGAAATCAACCTATGCCTTAAAGAATGCATGAAAGGTGTTCGATAAAATGCCTAGTATGGTAGAACTTCATATTTACATGATTTCATGATATCTAAACAACAAGTTCATGCTAGTCATACACTCCAATATGAATTTCCATGCTAATTATGTATTCTTATGGTAGTGGAATGAAACATGTATGATGATGAAGATATGAATTATGTATGCGAATTATATCCATGTTTTTCCTACCATGTTTGAGATGTTGAATAAATACATGAAGTATAATATCCCCAAATCATTACAATATGAACTAAACGTTACATATTTCCGTTCCCTTACGCTTGAATGGTTTCCATGCGATTGCTATGAATAGTATATGTTGTCGGAATGCCCATGATATTAGAATATGAGATTTATGACTTGATTATAAGCATTCCTATTCATGATAAATATTATGATGACCATGTACTTCATGAAACCCCTCACTCATGTATTATGGATTTTTATTGATGGTCGTATACTCAAGAAATTCAAGTTGCATCAGTTTTCTTCCATCGAGTCCTGGGGGTACTTGTACCTAAAAAATATAGTTGTATGCCTAGAGCCATGTCATGTTTTCACGATACTCTCAGTCAAGCCATGATCTATAGAATTCAGTCAGTCATGTGACTTAGGAAACTCAGAAATCTCAGTAATCTCAGTAGTCCGGTAATCTCAGTAATCTCAGTAGTCCAGTAATCTCAGTGCTCAGTAACCTCAGCAACCTCAGTATTCACAATCAATCTCAGTAACTTCAGTACTCTCAACCAGTCCTCAGAACTCAATATATTCCGTCAGTCATTGGAATCCAGTAAACTTAGTTTAACTCTGCTAATCAATACAACTAGTATCAGTCCAGTTAATCAGTATCAGTTCAGCTAATCAGTTCAGTTCAGTTATTCAGTTCAGCTTAGTTATTCAGTTCAGTGTCCTTCAGATGGGAGTAGAAGTTAGCACCGAGTGAACCCAATGATGGGAACTCACCCGCCAGTTCAGGGTATGATTCTTAGTAGTCATCCTTGTGTTCCAGAACTACGTAGCCAGCGTAGATTGAGATATCTTAACCCGTCAGATTAGGGTTGATGAGGTGTCTTAACCCGTCAGTTTAGGGATCCCACCGTTCTCATTGAGTACCTGCCAGTATAGGGTTCTCACAGCTGTCCTTACCAGTGGCGCGGTATTGACACCCCTCCAGTCGGGGCAGAGATTGGACCCCAGCTTAGCTATTATAGCGTAATTGGGGCATGTCGGTTAGATAACTACTTCCCACAGTTTCACTTACAGATTTCAGGACTGTCATCTATAGCTACCCAGTCTCAGTAAAGAACTCAGATAGTTCTTCAGATTTCAGTATATCAGGATTGTCAGATACAGTCAACTCTGAAATAGAATTGAACTCAGATAGTTTCTTTCAGATTTATGGACTGTGCAGATATAGTCACTTATGCTATCAATTACAAAAGTTATCAGAACTCATGCTATCAGTACTTAGCTTCAGGACTGTCAGATACAGTCAATCAGACCAGTTCTTCATAATTCGAACTGTCAGAAACAATCATTCCTTTATCAGTAATATAGTATCAGTCTCCCAGTATTCAGTAATATAGTATCAGATCCATCACTTATGAGTGATTTACATATCAATATCAGTAAACTCAGTCTTTCAGAATCTCATTATCAGTACACTCATGTTGTCAGTATTCAGACTTAGTTGTCAATATCTCCATTAGTTCAGTTACAGTTATGTATGCATGTATGTACTCTCACGTTCATATCAGTCAGTATTTTTCATGTATATAACCCTTAGCATTTAGCCTACCTTACTCGTATACTCAGTACATTAAGACGTACTGACGCATTTGCGCTATGGTGCTTTCTCTTATGTTACACCATAGGTTCAGAGGCATGATCTCCAAATCAGCAGTAGATTCCAGGATCAGCAGTCAGAGTTAGACGTGAGTCCTCATCCTTCGAGGACATGATGATTTAATTTTTATTTCAGTTTTCACTTTATTTCAGTAGTTGGAGTTAGTTGGGGACATGTCCCATCAACTCCTTATTCAGTTCAGTTAGAGGCTTTCAGACTAGATATTCAGACTTCAGTATTTATGTTCTTTTTTGGTATTGATATACCATATTTTTTCAAACATGTATTAGTATTGAACCTTATGGCCTTACAGTTCATGTTTCCGCATATTTTATGAGATATTATGCAGTTTACAGGTACATATATCAGTCGTAGGTTAGCTTGTGGTCCTTCGGGGTCATGAGCACCGTGTAGCATTTTGGTTCAGAAAATCAGGGCGTTACAAACTTGGTATCAGAGCCTAAGGTTCAACAGTGTCCTAGGAAGTCTGAAAGCTGCATCAAGTAGAGTCTTGTACATAGGCGTGTTGTGCACCACACTTATGTGCAGGAGGCTATGAGATGTTTTAGGAACAGTTTCCCTTCTTTCATGTCTCAAGATTGTGTTATGGCAAGTTTCTCTAAGGAACCCATGTAGATTCATATCATGCACCCCTCATGTTTACTTTACCTTACTTTTAAGGTAACGAAAACAGTGAAGTTCAAAGTCCTAAAGATAGGGCTTTCTCAGACAGTCCCTACAGTCAGTTATGGGATTAGCCACAGACTCAAACAGTATCCCATCAGTTCATTATTATTCCAAGGTCGTACAGATTTTATTCATGATCATGAGAACTCATTCTTGAACCCAGAAGTTTAGCAGTAGTAGAGGCAGGGATAGTATTATTCTATTTGATCAGATTATGTATTCATGGGGATTAGATCAGTAAGCTTGAATAGTACGAGCTAAACACTTATGTTTATTGACTCAAAATTAAGCATGAAGGTGTGAATGTGATATTAGCAGTATATGAGGAAACAGAATCAGATGATGTGTTTAGTAAGACAGACAAGTGTTGAACATTATGTAGGTATGTGATGGTAGATCAAGTACCTAAGCCAGGCCCTCAGATTTCTGTAGTAGAGCCATTATGTATAGAAAGCAGTAAGGGAAGACAATTCCAAACCCATTCTCATCTCAGTGCAGAGTTTTTCACTTCAGCTATCACGAAACCAACTCAGGCATTGCATACCAACTCTATGGTCACGAACTATAATCATGTATAAATTCAATTTCCAGCATAAGGAGTCCCTTTTACTCAACAGTACGAGTCATGTTCCATGAGAACAATCTACTTTCACACACTTTCCATGGGATTATGTGCGCCTTCAGTTCCCAGTATAAGGGGTTTAGTTCCAGCTCCCTCAGTATTCGAATCATGTCCCACGAGTACAGAAAACTCTAGACTCAGGTCATGCATCTCATGACTCAAGTACGCATATCATGATTTCCAGTATACTTAGCTTCCATGACTCATGCTATGCCCCTACATATCAGATACATTTAGACTATGTCATGTATATCCTCAGTTCAGACCTTATTGGTAAATCCAAACTATTGATATTTTATTCCTCAAGTTTCAGTCATGTGTCAAGTTTAGTTTGTATCTATTCATGTTTCAGGTCCTCCTAATTTACTCCTCCAGTTAGCTCTCCTTATAGAACAGTGTAGTGATGAGCAGTTGTTTAGATAAAAGAAGATTGTTGCATGCTTACTTTGCACGAGGGTGTAGTTGTAAAGATAGGCTTGAATGTCATGATAAATGTGTAAGTAAATGTCTAACAAGGGGTCGTATTTAGAAGTTGGGAAAGTAAAAAGTGTAAGTGTACATTTAGATCCTTGACTTATGTCAGTCCCCAGCATGTAGCCATCAAAAACTCAGTTGCCAACTTAATTATAGTTTCAGTAACCAACACTCAGTGGTCAGTGTTCAGTCCTTGAATTCAGTAATTCTGTACTAGCTATAGGCTTAGTTATAATGTCATCTTCAGTTCAGTAACTAGATTTGAAACTCAGTTCAGTTCCAAACATGCTTGACCATAGCATTCAGGTTGTCAGTACTCAGTTATCAGTGTTTCAGTACCCCAGTTTATAGAATACCTCAGAGCCATGTCGTATGCTTGGTCTCACATTCGAAAATAATACAGACTTCATGAATCCATGCTCAGATACCTCATTCTACTCAGTTAGTCCTTATCTCCTATGCATAAAACTCAAAAATCTCAGCCCAGCTATTTAGACTAAGTACAGTTTAGCTTTGAAGATCCACTATTTAGCTATTTGTTATTCAGTTAATTAGATAAGTTAATGTATTTATGCACTCATGTTCAACTCAGTTCATGTATCATGTCTCAGTTTCAGATCCTAGCTATTCAGTCATGACTCAGTTCCTAGGTGTCTTGCGCATCGCCTCAATTTCCCTCAGTAGCTCATCCAAGTCAGTATTCTTTGAGGGACATAGTGTCCCAAGGGGTAGATACATCATACCCCCAAAATTTTATGACATAAACATGCTGCTCTATTTTCTTTTGATGAATCCAGTTTGGAGAAGGGGTACTCATAAGTTAACCCTCAAACTTCAACTTCAGTCGTATGCCATGTTTTCAAGATTCAGTTCAGATCATGATATTCAGTATATCTACCACGTCCAAGACTTAGTTATGTTCTCATGTTTCCGATCATGCATATGGAGTAATTAATCTCAAACTTATCAGTATTATCAGTTCAAGGTAACAATTTTCCTTAAACTTACTTGTTCTCATGTTCATATTTCAGTGCCAAACTTGGTATTCAGTTCCATGCTCAGTTTTCAGTTCAAACTTGATACCTTTACCATTGCATGTTCATGAGTAAGTTTAGTCATGAATTCACGCATCAGCTATATGTGATCAGCTCATTAGTACTTTCAGTCATCCATTCACGTATTATGTCAGTCATATAATCATGGATCATATATGCATGGATTCAGCCTTTCAGTTGTGCATCAGATATGCATTCTCATTTTGAGAAAACTTACTTTATTAGAATCCTCAGTCATATATTCATGAATCAACTTCCCATGCATCAGATATGCATGTTCAGTATGTTGTGCTCGGCTTTCAGTCATGCAAGTCATGAACCCATGTTTCAGTAGTGTATGTCTTGTATATACTTCATCTTATCATCTCTCCCGCTTCAGTTAATTTCCATTCGAGGATGAATGTTCCCAAGGGGAATATATTGTAATACCCCGTATGTTTCTAAGCTAGGAGATAAACCATTTTTCCTACGTATGAAACCTCCTATCCTGTGAGTAGAATTTTAGTGCATGACTTACAATGAGTATCCTAGCGATAATATAGCTTATGATATATTAAGGATGTTCATATGAGTCACTTAAGGGAATACAAGCTAAGAGATTTTGAATCCATCAAGTTTTAGTGTTTGATTTTGCAAGGGTCATCTTTGAACGAGTATAACTCGATGTTAATGTGGTATTTATGCATATTTCTACCCACCAAATTGTATATAATTGAATTATCTTTCCAACGATACCAATTTTTCCTTAATCTAATACCCGAGCAAAAAGTTATGCCCATTTTCGTGAGAGACAGTAAGGATAGACGATTGGTTTAGCGCCGCCCAACCAAACTTAGGCGATTGGTTAGGTGCCGCCTAAGTAAGTTCCAATGCCAAAAACACTCCGTTTTGAGTTATTTTGAGGGTAATTAAGTCTTTTAACACTCCTTACACGTCCCTAAACTTAACCCTACAAAATATATAGTTTCTAAACACATTACAACCCTATTAACATCTCAAAGCTCATCATCCAAGAGCACGAAAAGAAAAAAAACAACTAGGGTTGCATAATTAAGCTTGAAGATCCAATTTCAAGGAAATTCCTCCGTCAATCATCAAGAACCTCCCTTCCAAGGTATGCGTAGTGTTCATCCACGAATTCCTTTCGTCCGTGGAGTTCAAGAATCAATCTTTAAACTACAAAAACTTGGTTGATTGTGGTGATATGATCATACCCATGTTGATTCTTGTTTGATTTGCTATATAATAGTATTGTGACTGTATATCTCATGAAATTTATGTTGTTAGTTGAAAAACATGATCTTTAGATGGATTGATAGAATGCAAGTATGAAATAAACCTATGCCTTAAAGAATGCATGAAAGGTGTTCGATAAAATGCCTAGTATGGTAGAACTTCATATTTACATAATTTCATGATATCTAAACAACAAGGTCATGCTAGTCATACACTCCAATATGAATTTCCATGCTAATTATGTATTCTTATGGTAGTGGAATGAAACATGTATGATGATGAAGATATGAATTATGTATGCGAATTATATCCATGTTTTTCCTACCATGTTTGAGATGTTGAATAAATACATGAAGTATAATATCCCCAAATCATTACAATATGAACTAAACGTTACATATTTCCGTTCCCTTACGCTTGAATGGTTTCCATGCGATTGCTATGAATAGTATATATTGTCGGAATGCCCATGATATTAGAATATGAGATTTATGACTTGATTATAAGCATTCCTATTCATGATAGATATTATGATGACCATGTACTTCATGAAACCCCCCACTAATGTATTATGGATTTTTATTAATGGTCGTGTACTCAAGAAATTCAAGTTGCGTCAGTTTCCTTCCATTGAGTCCTGGGGGTACTTGTACCCAAAAAATATAGTTGTGTGCCTAGAGCCATGTCATGTTTTCACGATACTCTCAGTCAAGCCATGATCTATAGAATTCAGTCAGTCATGTGACTTAGGAAAACTTAGAAATCTCAGTAATCTCAGTAGTCCGGTATCTCAGTAATCTCAGTAGTCCAGTAATCTCAGTAATCTCAGTGCTCAGTAACCTCAGCAACCTCAGTATTCACAGTCAATCTCAGTAACTTCAGTACTCTCAACCATTCCTCAGAACTCAGTACATTCCATCAGTCATTAGAAGCCAGTAAACATAGTTTAGCTCTTCTAAACAATACCACTAGTATCAGTCTAGTTAATCGGTATCAGTTCAGCTAATCAGTTCTGTTCAGTTATTCAGTTCAGTGTCCTTCAGATGGGAGTATAAGTTAGCACCGAGTGAACCCAAGGATGGGAACTCACCCTCCAGTTCAAGGTGTGATTCTTAGTAGTCATCCTTGTGTTCCAAAACTACGTAGCCAGCGTAGGTTGAGACATCTTAACCCGTCAGATTAGGGTTGATGAGGTGGCTTAACCCGTTAGTTTAGGGTTCCCAACATTCTCATTGAGTACCTGCCAGTATAGGGTTGTCACATCTGTCCGTACCAGTAGCGTGGTATTGACACCCCTCCAGTCAGGGCAGAGATTGGACCCCAGCTTATCTATTTAGCGTAATTGGGGCATGTCGGTTAGATAACTACTTCCCACAGTTTCAGTTACAGATTTCAGGACTGTCATCTATAGCTACCCAGTCTCAGTAAAAAACTTAGATAGTTCTTCAGATTTCAGTATATCAGGACTGTCAGATACAGTCAACTCAGAAATAGAATTGAACTCAGATAGTTTCCTTCAGATTTATGGACTGTGCAGATATAGTCACTTATGCTATCAATTACAAAAGTTATCAGAACTCATGCTATTAGTACTCAGCTTCAGGACTGTTAGATACAGTCAATCAGACCAGTTCTTCATAATTCGAACTGTCAGAAAAAATCATTCCTTTATCAGTAATATAGTATCAGTCTCCCAGTATTCAGTAAGACAGTATTAGATCCATCACTTATTAGTGATTTACATATCAATATCAGTAAACTCAGTCTTTTAGAATCTCATTATCAGTACACTCATGTTGTTAGTATTCAGACTCAGTAGTCAATATCTCTATTAGTTCAGTTACAGTTACGTATGCATGTATGTACTCTCACGTTCATATCTGTCAGTATTTTTCATGCATATAACCCTTAGAATTTAGCCTACCTCACTCGTATACTCAGTACATTCAGACGTACTGGCGCATTTGCGCTATGGTGCTTTCTCTTATGTTACACCATAGGTTCAGAGGCATGATCTCCAAATCAGCAGTAGATTCTAGGATCAGCAGTCAGAGTTAGATGTGAGTCCTCATCCTTCGAGGACATGATGATTTCATTTCTATTTCAGTTTTCACTTTATTTCAGTAGTTGGAGTTAGTTGGGGACATGTCCCATCAACTCCTTATTCAGTTCAGTTAGAGGCTTTCGGACTAGATGTCACATTAGATGTTCAGACTTCAGTATTTATGTTCTTTTTTGGTATTGATATACTATATTTTTTCAAACATGTATTAGTATTGAACCTTATGGCCTTACAGTTCATGTTTCCACATATTTTATGAGATATTATGCAGTTTACAGGTATAGATATCAGTCATGGGTTAGCTTGTGGTCCTTCAGGGTCATGAGCACCGTGTAGCATTTCGGTTCAGAAAATTGGGGCGTTACATAGGGGCAGGAGGTAGGAAGGGTTAAGAGATTAAGGATGACTATAGGTTGAGAGTAGGGTCGTGGAACATAGGGTCTTTATCGGAGGAGTCATTAGAGCTAGTGAAAATTCTTTGAAAAAGGCGAATTAATATAGCTTGTCTCCAAGAAACCTAATGGGTAGGTTCTAAGGCGAGAGTAGTAGGTGAATATGAGTTGTGATACTCAGGAAGCGTGAGAAATAGGAATGGTGTAGGTATTCTAGTAGATGATAAGCTTAGGAAGAAAATAGTAGAGGTTAAAAGGGTCAACGATAGGATGATGTCAATTAAGCTAGTTATTGGAGGGTCTTCTTGGAATATTATTAGTATGTATGAACCCCATATA
The DNA here is from genome assembly GCA_030864215.1 of Capsicum pubescens. Classification (NCBI taxonomy): domain Eukaryota; kingdom Viridiplantae; phylum Streptophyta; class Magnoliopsida; order Solanales; family Solanaceae; genus Capsicum; species Capsicum pubescens. The sequence continues at coordinate 98,239,281 of CM061543.1, read as the reverse complement.
ATCTTGGATGATGAAGAGAAGAAGAAATTTTGGGAGGATTTTGATGAGATGGTGAGTAGTGTCCCCAGTAATGAGAATCTTTTCATAGGAGGGGATTTCAACGGGCACATAGGATCTTCTTCGAAAGGTTATGATGATGTGCATGGAGGACACGGGTTCGATGTAAGGAATGTTGAAGGAGCGACACTTCTGGATTTTGTTCGGTCGTTTAGGTTGGTGGTAGTTAATTCAAACTTTCCCAAGAAGGAGGTTTACTTGGTTACCTTCTGTAATTCGGTTTTCAAGACTTAAATTAACTTCTTGCTTCTTAGAAAATGGGATAAGGGTATTTGTAAGTATTGTAAGGTCTTATTGAGTGAGAGTTTTTTGACCCAACATAGGCTTTTGGTGATGAACTTGGAGATCATAAAGGAGCAGATGAGAATAGGTATGGAGGATCAACCGAGGATTAAATAGGGTAGTTTGACTTTGGCCAGTGTACTAGATATGGGGGATAAGTTGATGGCGAGGAAGGGTTAGGGGAGTAGAGGGGATATAGATAGTATGTGGGACGAGACTGCCAACTGCATCAGGAAGATAGCTAGAGACGTATTGAGGTTATCGAGTGGTTGTTCAAAAAAGCACCAAGGGGACTGGTGGTGCAATGAAGAGGTGAAAGGAAAGGTGGAGGCCAAGAAGAGAGCGTATGCAAAGTTGGTAGAGAGTAAGAATGAAGAAGATAAACGAAAGAATAGGGAAGAGTATAAGATTGCTAAGCGAGAGATGAAGTTATCAGTCATGAGAGCTAAGGATGTTGCTTTCAAAAGTTTATACACAATGTTAAATAGTAAAGGTGGGGATAAAAAGTTATACAGGCTTGCCAAGGTTAGGGAGAGGAGGACTCGGGACCTGGACCAGATGAAGTGTATTAAGGATATAGTTGTCAAAGTTTTAGTAGAGGTGGGTTATATTAGTAAGAGATGGCAGTCTTACTTTCATAAGCTCCTGAATGATGAAAAAGATACTAGTATTGTGCTGGGGAAATTAGATCATTTTGAGAGGTTTCACGATTATGGATATTATAGGCGCATTAAGGCCGAGGAGGTTAAGAGGGCTATTCGTAAGATGCGTAGAGGTAGAGAGAAGGGGCTAGATAAGATTCTGGTGGAGTTTTGGAAGTACATAGGAAGGACAGGTATGGAGAGGTTAACTCAGTTTTTAGTATAATTTTCAAGATGGAAATGATACCTGAAGCTTGGAGGTAGAGTACGATGATTTGGTTGTATAAGAATAAGGGTGACATTCAGTATTGCAATAATTATAGAGGTATGTGAAGGATTATTACTATTTCTGAAAATCAATTTGGATACTGAATGAGGGTGATAGATTTGAGGTTGTGAAGGATTGTTACTATTTCTGAAAATCAATTTGGATTTATGCCAGGGTGCTTGACTACAGAAGCCATCCATCTTGCCAAGAGACTAGTAGAGTAGTTTAGTGAAAGAAAGAATGGTTTGCACATAGTGTTTATCGACTTAGAGAAGGCCTATGATAGAGTTTCCAGGGAGGTTCTTTGGAGATGTTTGGAGGCTAAAGGTGTACCTATAGTATATGTTAGGGTGATTAAGAATATGTACTCGGGTTAGGGCTGGGGGAGGGGACTTAGAGCATTATCCCTTCTTGATGGGGTTACATCGAGGATCGATGCTTAGTCTGTTTTTATTTGCCTTGGTGATAGATGTTTTGACGTGGGACATTCAGGATGAGGTACCTTATTGTTTTCTTTTTGCGGATGATGTAATCTTGATTGATGAGACTTGTAGTGGAGTTAATGCTAAGTTGGACGTTTGGAGGCAAACTCTTGAGTCTAAAGGATTTAGGTTAAGTAGGTCCAAGACGGAATATTTGGAGTGTAAGTTCAGCGAGGTGTCTCATGAGTCTGATATGGTTTTTAATCTTGGTACTTATTCTATCAGTAAGAGAGATAGTTTTAAGTATTTGGGGTTAATAATTTAGGATAATGAAGAGATTGACGAGGATTTCACTCATCGGATCGGGGTAGAGGGGATGAAATGAAGGCTAGCCTCCGATATCTTGTGTGATAAAAAGGTACCTCCCAAACTTAAAGGAAAGTTCTACAAAGTGGTGGTTAGACCGACTTTGTTGCATGGGGCGGAGTTTTGGCCTGTTAAGAAGACCCACATCCAAAAGATGAAGGTGGCGGAGATAAGAATGCTTCGGTGGATGTGTGGGTGTACTACGTAAGATAGAATTAGAAATGAGGTTATTCGAAATAAGGTGGTAGTGGCTTTGATGGAGGACAAAATGAGGGAAACGAAGTTGAGATGGTTCGGTCATGTGATATGGAGGAGCACGGATACCCCTGTGTGGAGGTGTAAGAGGTTGGGGAGGGATAATTTTAAGCGAGGTAGAGGTAGACCGAAGAAATATTTGAAGGAGGTAATTAGACATGACATGGAGCAACTTCAGCTTACCGAGGACATGACCGTGGATAGAATGTTATGGAGGAGGCGAATTAGGGTAGAAGACTAGTCCGAGTTAGCATGTTGTATGTTTTGGTGTTTACTTGGAGTATCTTGCTTTTGTTATTATTGAATATGTTAATTTTAGTGTTACCTTGTTCTACTACTATTCCTTATCTTCTCTTAGGTTGCTTTATTTTGAGCTGGGGTTCTATCGAAAACAACCTCTCTATCTCACATTTAAGGTAGTGGTATGAACTGCGTACACCTACCCTCCCCAGACCCCACTTGGTGGGAATATACTAGGTATGTTGTTGTTGTTGTTAGAATTTTCACACTTATAGCAACTTTTTATCAAATGTAATAAAATCATCTCTTTATCAAATGTAATAAAATTTATCTTCATCTCTTCAAAGAAGGGACATAGTCTAACGCTTTTAAAAAATTTTTTAGGACCCACATTATTTGAATTTTAAAAAAAATAATTAAATTTATATTTGAAAATTTAAACTTTCACTTCTAACCATCAATACATATATGAAGCTAGGCATTAGAAAAGTGATGTGACACCTCTATTTGATCAAGAATATTATTTTATTTTTCTCATTTTTTTTAATAATTTCTTCAAATTTTATTTACTTATTATAATTATTATTATTTAACAAAAGTATATATGTTAATTACCATTTCCTCTAGTCATTTACGTTCATCAGTAATTATACTGAAATTACAAGAGTTGCATTATTTTACATGGATAAGAAACTACCATAATCGACGTGTGAGAAGGTTATAGTATTAATTTCTAATTCATTCGAAAATTGAAAAACAATTAAAACTTTAAAACTTACTTCATCAATTAACTAATATTAAAAATTAAGGGGGTACAAAAATATATGCTTGCACAAATGCTTCATCATAGAGAATTTGAAGTGGTACACCATATGATCATAATATACATCAACTTAATTGTAAGTACATCTCTTAGTGTTGAGTTGTAACTAACAATAGATATAATGAGGAAGTAGGAAAAAAATAGTAAATTATTAATAGTGATAATTAAGGAATCAATTTTTACATCAATTATATAGGGTTAATAAATTACTTATAGTGATAACTGAGAAATTAATTTTTACATTAATTACATGGAAAATAAAAAAAAAAAAGACAAAAGGCTAAGGAAACAATAAGTTAGGTATTGTATTAAAATTTAAGAGTAAATAATAACTATTTGAATTAAAAGAGATATTTTTTAAACAAATTTAAAGAAGTTATATAACTACAAAACGTAAATTATGGCCTTATATACTATTTGCCTTCTTCTTTTCTTTTCAAAACAAAAATGTAAATAATATTTTAATTTATTTATTTTTTCTACTACTCAAGTACTCTATTTTTGCTGTCAATTTTTTTAATTTACTGCTTGAACAAAGAGGGTGTTGGGATTGTTTTTTTTTTTTTAAAAAAAAAAAAAAAAGAGCCAATAATCTAAGTGCTAAAAGTTATAAGTTGTACATATTCATTTTCTGACTTTTAGCATATTTTTATATTTTTTTTATCTAAAAAATATTTTTATTTTCTTCAATCACCACCAAAACAAAAAAAAAGGAGCTTAAAAGCTAAAAAAAACTTAAAATAAATTAATTCAAAAACTCTCAAATTTCTTCAAGTTATTAAATTTTCATTCTTCAAAATAGTTCTAACGATAATTTTTAACCTCAATATCGAATTTAGAAATTAGGAATGCACTAACATGCAAAAAATAATAACACCAAACACATAATGTCATTTTAGAATGTTACAAAAAATATCACAATAAAAACTTACAAAATTTAATCATTAACATTATGAACTATGTGTGTGCAACTATTGTCATATGAAAGAAAAGAAAAAAAATAATAAAAGGTCATTTCTTTTTACTAATATTCTAATCTGCTGCAATCTATCATCCCTTTCTTGTCTTCATTACGTTTCTAAGATATAATTATAAGAAATAAGAGATTTTTTTAAAATTCATCAATAGAGCACATACATTAATAACAAGAAGAAGAAGGGATCAAAAATTAAGTAGATGAAATTAACTATAATAATAATTTTATTATAAGACTATACATCATCTTCTTCTGACTTTGCTTGATTTTCTCTCCCTTTTTATCTTGTTCGCCTTCTTCTTCATCCCTACAAGAGAAAATTAAGAGTATATTTATACTAAATCGTTAATTGCTCTAAAAATTTTAGATATAATTTTCAACCTTAAACACCTAAAATAAGATTTTGTAACTTTTATGTAATTAAAATTTAACGTAAGGAAATTAGAAGAATATTCTTACAACTTAAGTGATCATAATTTGATTGGTAATTTAGCACTTTAATTTTGTTGGTTTTGACTTCATCTAATGCAATTTAATTTTAAAGATTAGTCAAAATTGTCTCTCAAAAAAAAAAAAAATACCATAAAAATTAAAATGAGATGAGTATAATTTAGAAAATTAAAAAAATATCCCTACCCATAGATTCTTGAGAAAATTGAAGGAAAGGTATCATTTAAGTCTTGAATGAAGAATTGGTGACATTGACCAACTTAAAGGGTCAAACATAATTAGGAAACTTGATTAAGTTAATTATGGACTAGATTAATATTTTCAAAACTTTCTAATTTTTCAAAAATATAAATCAACCCACACTCCTCTCTTCTCCAAATCAACCATCTCTCCTCTCGATCTCTCTCCAGATTTTCCCAATCAATAGTTCTACAAATTCATCCTTTCAATCTCTGGCAACTCCAACCTCCAGCGATAAATAGTTGAGCTTCGAGTTCCTTTATGACTATCAACTATCAATTGACGTGACAACCTTGCTCTCCGGCCACAATAGCTTTGAGTTCTTCATCATCCCTTTTCTTCTTTCATAGGTAAAAAATTATGGCCTTTTTAGTTTTGAAAACAAAGAGGAACTTGAGACAACTTATCTTTTAGTATTGGTGAACAATTTTAATATTTGTTGCTTTAATTTGAAATGTGCTCTGAATAAAACTCTAATTTCTGGTATTTCTTCTCTTCTCTTTTCAGAGTGAAATATGATTTTTTGTTGTTTGTTGTATTTTTTGAAGCTTGATTTTTGTTATTTGTATTTGTACAAAAAAACAACGATGTTGGTGTCTATGGTGTTGTGCCCGTTGTTGGGTTGATTTGTTCTTGTTCTTGGTAAAAATGGTGAAATTGCTGTTGTTTTATTGAACAAAATCATGCTACTATTTTTTTCTGCAATAGATTAACCTTCTGATGCAGCAAATTAACCATCTGATGCAACAGATTTACCATATGATGCAATAGAAAAACCATTGAATAAAAAATTTGATGCAATAAATTAACCATCGGATAAAAAATTTGATGCAACAGATTAACCATCTGATGCAACATATTTACATTGAATTAAAAATATGATACAATAGATTAATCATATGATGCAATAGATTTAACATCAGATGCAATAGAGAAACCATCTAATTAAAAATCTGATGCAACAGATTTACCATTTGATTATAAGACCCCGCAAAATCCTAAGCTTAACTCTATCTTTCGAGGTTGCTAGGGGTCCCAGACTTAGAAAATTTTAGCTAAGTATTCAGACTTAGTATTATTTTGTCCTTCGTAAGTTGACAACGTTATTTCACGACCTCTACGACCTTAAAATGGCAATCTTTAAACCCCTTGAAATTGTGAAATTGGTAGTACATCATGATGCCCTCTTATTATGTGCATATACTATGCTCACCAAGTGCTTGATGAATTATTCATGTGAACTAATAAGGTAAAGAAATCATGTCATGCTCTCTTATGTGCAAGTTATACTATGCAAGTGTTTGATAAAAATATCTCTATAGATACATTATAACAAGTGTGCATTTTATGCTTTGCAAGATCATGTTATGCTTTAATTTTAATGCTATCAAGTCCTGGGGGTATCTAATACCTGACAATTTAGTTGTTTACCTAGAGCCAGTGTCAGATACAAAATAATCTTAGTCGTGTCATGATCAGTAGTACTCTTACTCAGTTACAGGACTCAAGAAAACTCAGTAGACTCTGTATCAGTCCAGTCCAGTTCAATATTTAGTTCAGACCTCAGTCAATTCAGTTAGTTAATAGAATTCAGTAGTATTTAGTTGGAATTTATCAAACAGATTATTGAATCTGTTGCAACAGATAATCTATCTGTTGTAAATTATCAAATAGACCTTATCATCTATTGCGACAGATGACTAAGCCATTGAAAATTTTCAAACAAAAATTGTCATCTATTACAACAGAGACTTATATGTTTTATGATCTTTTATTATTTTAAAGCAATTATCTGTCCGAGATAAAAAAGATAAAATACTAAGGCGGTAAAAAATATTACTTGGATAACTCAAAAATCTCCTCCTTCAGTAGTCTTATCTTCTCTTTTCAATGTCACCGTCTCCTCGTGCCCCTTAAATTTATTAATGAATATTTAAAACCCATATTTAGAATTCTCTCTCTTTCATCCATAAATTAACTTAACTCATCTCTCTTCTTTCTTTTAGAATTCTCTTTCTCTCATATTTAGGGTAGTCACAACCGTCTCCTTTTTTCTCTCTTTTCTCTTCTCTTTCGCATGAGGACGCTTCTAGATCTTAACCTATCAATATCTTTTCTCGACTAAATATGTGTTCTGATCCCTTTGGTTTTTTGACATTGCAGGTATGGTTCATTTATTTCTCTTTTCTTCTTATCTTCTTCTTTGTATGTTATTTAAATTAGATATTTACATTTATTGTTTTTATTGATTTACCTATTACCAGTATCCTATTTATTGAGAAAATTAAAGGAAAGGTGACTTTTAAGTATTGGATGAACAAGTCGTTGTTTTTATTAAAATATGCAAAAAAGTCATCTGTTGGGAGAACTTAAAAAGTCTTGTTGTCAATATCATTTTTTATGTCTTTTGTTTGTTACTTTGTCCGTGTTGTTGTTGTTGGGGGTGTTGGTGTTGTTGAAACATGTGGTGTTTGTGTTGTTGATGGTGTTGGAACATATAATACATTTTCTTTATTGTTGATGTTGTTGTTAATGTTGTTGGTGGTATTGAAATAGTTTCCTCAACTGTTGCAATCGATGAATTAGCTGTTGGAATAGATGGAGAAACTATTGGAACAAATAAAACTAGTAGCAAGTCTGGTTTGATTTATTCCAACATATGACGCATTTGTTGCAACACTATTGCCACAGACCCGTCTCCTGTTGCAACAGATGACTCATCTATTTAACAGATGGGGAATCTGTTGTACCAGATGGATCATCTATTGCAACACTTGTTGCAATATGTTGTATTCATCAATTTTTTGTTACCCTTATGTAATGTTCTTTTTGTTCTTCTCTTGTTTGACATCAAATATTTTTCTTTTATTTGCAAATAAAGGGAAGTGAAAGTGGATCGACTTTTGCCCGGCCAACATTAAAGGCTAGAATAAAGATGGGTTCAGAGAAATAGGCTTCTTGTAGATGTAACCACTTCATATGTGAGAGGTATGTATTACTGATCAACCTATCACGAAAACAGACATCCAGTACACTAATTTTGTAAATGTTGGTTCTTTACCTATTAGGCGTTAATCTTTCAAACAAGTTATGACATTTTAGAGTTAAGATTATTTGGTTCGAACTGGTAAGTCTGAGGGACTAAGTAGGTGGTGTCGATACCCTGTTATGGTTTAATGAATATTTTTCTAATATCTATTTGTCAAGTTTGGAGAAGGGTTCAAGTTTTTGGTGGTAGTATAGACATTCAAATAGTGATTGGACTGATTTTAAGGGTTCGATGATATTTTGAAACGCCTCCGAACCCTCTCATTGCTGTAAACAAGAATAAAAAACCAATAGTGTTTGCCCTGATCCAAATTTATATGGATAGGCTACTTGAAGAGACTATTATACACTAGAAGGTGCTTGGGATAATACCTGTACGAGAAGGGGGAGGTGAAGAAGACCATATATCAACTTAGATCTTATTAAAGAAGAAACACAGGTTAGGAAGGAATGTGTAGCAAATCTGGCTGATGAAATTGACATGAAAAATGAAAAAAATCAATGAGCTTCAAATGTGAAAGTGTATCAAAAAATAAAAATTGATTAGTCCATTTTTAAAAGAAAAATGCTAGCGTGGCCTGAATGAAAACCCACAAAATGTAGGACCAAAACTCTAAGGTTGTAGCTTTGCGAGCACCAATGGTGGTAATATTTTCGGTCAGGAATGAAACCTAAACCAACAACTCCTGAAGTAAAAATTAGGGATCAAGCCAAGGTGGCAATTTCTAAAGTTAAACTTGCATCCCATGACTTTTTCTTGTGGTTCTAGTTTTGTCAAAGGCAGTGGAAACAACAAGGCATGGGACTTCTCCCCAACTTCAGAAATTTTTGTTTCTACTGCCATTGACCTGATTAGAACCACAAACAGAAGGCATGGGATGCAAGTTAGACTTTAGAAATTAATGCCTTGGCTTTCCTTATTTTTACTTCAGGAGTTGTTAGTTTTAGGTTTCTTTCCAGACTGAAAATCTTACCAATCCGTTGTGCTTGCCAAGCTGCTTCCTTAGAGTTTTGATCCTTCTCTTTATGGGTCTTCATTGAGACCACGCTCGCTAGTCTCAGTCCCTATCAAAGTGTCCAACTCCAGACCCTTTTAGCATTTTTCTTTTTCAAGATCGATTGATGAATTTTAATATTTGGATACACTCTTACATTTGCAGCTCTTTCAGTTTTTTCATCTTTCAAGTAAATTTCATTGGCCAGATTGGATAGAAGTTCCTTACTTGCTTCCCTGCGTTTCCTCTTAAACAAGGTCTGAGATGATATGTGGTCTTTTTTACCTCCTCTTTCCTACACAGGTATTCTTGCAAGCACCTTCTTCTGTATAATAGTCCCCTCGAGCAACCCATCCATATAAATATGGACCAGGACAATAACTATTGGTTTTTAATTCTTTTTTGCAGTAGTGAGTCTTTGGAGGCCTTTCAAAAGTCCATTGAACCCTTAAAATCAGTCCAATCACTATTTGAATAGCCAAATTGCCAATAAAAACTTGAACCCTTCTCAAAACTTGACACATAAACATGAGCAAAACTGTTATTAAATTGTGACAGGGTATTAACACCACCTTCTTGGAACCCTTCGGCCTTATCAGCTCGCACCTATCAAACTAAAATGTATAATATAGGATCTTGTTTGAAGGATCAATGTCTAATCAGTAAAAAGCTGCATTCACAAAATCATTGTACTTTATGTGTGTCTGTCACGAAAGCCTGATCAATAATACATAACTCCCATGCATGAAAGTGGAACCATTAATCGGCGCGTACCTTATTCTTCCCACCCCATTGTTAAGTAGTGTACAAGACTATGCAGGTTCAGGGGGAAACCACCATCTTCAATGTCATATGACAACATTCCCATTAAGAAAAAACAGGTGCTACAAGTCGTGACTTTTTCACATTTTTTGTTTTTAAATTTGTTTTTTTAATTTATATAATAAAACAATCACCAATTTGTATTAATTAAGGTATATGATGACTATTAAAAAAGAGGTGAACAGTCGTGACTTTTTGTCAAACACACCCAGAACAATTGATGAATTAAATTTTCTATTTGTTGCAACTGATAAATCAGCTATTAGAAGAAATTAAAACATCTCCTTCAGCAGATGGTCCATCTGTCGCAATGAATAATCCATATGTTACAATATATGTCTCATCTGTTGCACATCCAGACCATTCGTTGCAACAGATGGTAAATCTATTGAGACAACGGGTTATCTGTAATGACAGATGGATGATCAGTTGCAACAACTCAATAATAACGACAGTTATTAAGAGATAAACTATTTTGAAAAGGTGAGAAGATTGAATGTAAAATAAAAAGTCATGACTTTTCACAGAAAACAAAAAGTCAGCAGTTTGAAACTAATTAATACAATGGAGTTGAACAACCGTGACTTTTTACCTAACACATTCAGATACAACCCTTTATAAATAGGTCCCTCGTTAATCTTTATTCTACTCCACTTTAGTTATTTCTTGTATTTTGTCTTTTCGGATTACATCTTCAACCATTTTATTCAAAGAGCATATTTCTTTATAGTTGAGGTAAGTTTTTTTACTGTGTAAATCTACCAGTTGGTAGTATACGTTGTATTACATATGGAATTTTTTCTTTACTTTTGTGTTTAAGTATTTTGTCAATTCATGTGTGTTCTCGATATGGTTGATCCTGTTTGGCATATTACTGTTCTGCAGGACACTGTTCGGGAACTTCAGAGGCAGGTTTATGACCTGCAGTAGGACTTGGGCGTCATGAGAGCAAGGATGCTCCAAAAGATTCACAGGAAGATGAGGGTCCTACTGCGGCTGGTTGAAGATTGGCCAGATGGAAATAATAATAATGATGATGATGATAATAATAATAATAATAATTAGAATGTGTTTTTTCTTTTAGTGTATGTATTTTAATTTCTTTATCAAATCTATACCTAATGTAGTTTGTTTTATGTTTAATGAAAAAATTATTTTTGATCAACTTTGGATTTTTAACTTTTATTTAATTTTCATTCTATCTATTTCATCTTCTCAAAAAATATGTCGACGGTTGGATATAAGGAGAAATTTTGAATCCAGTAGCAATAACAAAAGTTTTGAGTTCTTTCAACAGATAGACCATCTGATGAAATAGATTGGTCATTGGTTGGGTTTTTGTCAGCAGATTATCCATCTATTGCAACAGATTTGTCATCTGTTAGAGAAAAACATTCTAGTTTGATAAACTGTACCATGTTCTTCCGTCTAATGTCCATCTGTTACAATAGATAGGTAGTATGTTGAAATTAATTTTGTGGTCTGTTGTATTTAGTTCCTGTTTTGCCTCTTTTTATTGATGCACAAGTTATTAAAGAAGATACTTTATATAATAAATGATAACATTTACGTTCACAACAATGATTTAAATATACAAAAGTCCATAACAAACAACATTACAAATTTTTGCTATTACAATGATCATGGTGGATTACAATCTGGGCATGTAGTTCTTTTGTGGCTAGCGTTTTCACATATGGAGCACTTATTTTTTCTTGATACAAATGATTCTTCGAATCCACGACTCCTCTTATATGTCCTTCTTCCTGGTTTGATAGTACTTGGGTCAATATATGAAGGAGGTATTAATCTCCCCAAAAGCTCTGCAGGAACAACTCAAGATTCTTCGGGAGGCACCGGAGTAATACCATTATATATTTTTTAATCGAATAATATGGAGAGGAGTAGTCATAAGTTTTAGTTCTATATTTTGCATCGTATTTAGCTCAAGTTCTACCATAGCATGTGGATAGGGTATTTTCTCTAAGTGAAAAACTCTGCACGTACAACATCTTCTTTGAAGATCAATCGTGGCAACATCACCATGACCGTCGATACTGAACTTGTAATATGTTATTTGATGAGCGAATAACCTATTCCCCCGATTGATGTTTGTTGATATTATTTTTTCATTTCCATAACAAATTTGGTTCCTGTGTTCTCGAACTTCACACGCCTTTCGTGAAAAAATTGACCATACTTATGATTTATTTTATCAAATATAGCCACGATGGGAAATTCTCTTTCATCACCAAATAATGAATTCACCAATTCAACTATGTTTGACGTTATAATATTGTACCTATACAAATGAATCACTTAGTACGACATCATACTAAACTTGTAACTCACACAAGACATTAAATTCATAAGAATGTACCTATTTGACGGACAAAATGGCAGACTCCATCTCTCGAAATCGACACGTATGAGATGTTCTGCTTTCCTGGGATGCATATCCGTTATTTGATTGAAATAGTGTAAGAAATCATTTCTACTATATGCTTAAGCTGCTCTATAAAAGAGGGTCACGACCTTTTAATTGTGAAAGTTGTTCCTAATGTTATCTACAAGATGCTTCAGGCAACAACCAAAGTGAGCTGAAGTTTAGAAAATTGAACCCAACTTTGGAATACTTGGATGCTTATCCGAAATAAAACACAACTCTTCGGTATCTTCAACACAACTCCATATTTGTTAAAAAATATCCATAAGAGGCATCATATTACTTGCCCTCTACACAAAAAAAGACAGAAAAGATGTGATTTTCTGCATACTATGCCACCGCTGCTAGCAAAACTCTATTATATCTGCTCCTCAAGAAGGTCCCGCCGACGGCTATGACTTTTCTCAAATATTGAAAACCTTGAATCCAAGAACCATTGGATACAAAAAAGTACTTGAACATTCCATTTTCATCAATATGCAACACCATCTTACTTCTCGAATTTGTGGACTCAAATATGTAATGGTAGGCATCAAGGACAGCATACCCGTGCTTGTGTGTACCCCTAACAAAGTCCTTGGCAATCCCTATGGCCATATATATCTTCTAATAACTGACCATGACACCCTATTCTGTAAGGAGTTGATTGGTCATATCCCTTGTAGAGGGACCTTTGCCATTGGAAATCTATTCTTGAAATATTGACCGAGGACCTTTGCCGTGGCGTGAGGATTTTGTCCCGAAATATGCTCTGAATCACATGTGTGATACTTTTCATATTTATGAATGACAAATCTTTCATAACTTAAGTACTTCATGGCTCTCAACCACCACTTGCAGTTTGGATTAACACATCTCAAGTAAAGGGCTTTGCTTGAATTAATCACCTCCATTACTCTGAAATATTTTTCCAAGAAAACAATAAACAAAGAAGTAGATAGTTCATCCTTATCCTTGAATGACATTCCCTTGTAAAAGTTGGTCTCATCATCTTGACGATTACCAGACTATGTCGATTGAGAAGAACTGCCCACCGTATTGCTTGCACCAATGGGCGTAGCTGTTTCATCATCATATAGAATATTCATGTCCAGATCATCCAACTCATCATCAAAAATGTCTTGTTGTTGTTCTTTTTCTATATTCTAGTTCTTATTCTCTCTCAGTTTTTTCAACAATGTGCACCCTTAACACCGGCCTGGACGAATCACAAAGATAAGCATGCAACCGAACATTATCAGTTATCTTAAAAGGTAGTACCCTATGATTTTTAAAGGAACTGTGCATGTAGCTGATGACGAGTTCTTCCGATTGATAATTCTGTCCATATTAGCTGATGATTAAGTTCACAAAATCATCATACAAAATATCACTTTGGACTATCATAACTATCGTCTCTTGTATTTCATACTCCTTCCAATGCCATACATATCGATTGCTCTTCTAGATCCATTGACCATGACAATCCACCCCTATTGTTATTGATCCCTCAATTAGTGGTACCTAAATAAAGTCATTTGTTAAAAAAAATTAATAGTGATATCATAATAAAATTAATAATAATATGTAATTTGTTATAATAGGTGAAAAATATATTGCAATAGGTAAGTGATCAGTTACAATAGATTACTTACCTATTGGGATTCATGTTACTTTTCTGAAGCTGATTTCAACAGATATGCCATCTATTGTAACATATGAATCATATGCTGTAACAGACTATACATCTATTGCAACAAATAAAATGCCTATTAGGATAGATGTTATAGTACTAAAGAACCTTTAAAGCTGATTCCAACAGATGAGTGACATTTTGCAACAGATAATTAACATATTGTGACAGATACTTAGGTGATTAATCTATTGCGATTAATTAATAGGTGATTAATCTATTGCAATAGATTACTTACTTATTTAAATTGACAAAACATCTATTGGAATTGAGTTTAGGTTCTGTTGCAACAAGTTACTAATCTGTTGTAACAGATATTTACCCTGTTGCAATAGATGACTAGTTTGTTGTAACAGATAACTAGTTTGTTGTAAAATATAACTAGTTTGTTGTAAAATATAACTAGTTTGTCGCAATAGAGGGGTTATATGTTGCAACATGTGACCCATTTATTTGATTCATATTACGACACTATAGAACCATTAATAGGAATCCAATATATGAGTCTTCCATTGCAACAGATTGTTCATCTGTCGAAATAAATCAGTGATCTATTTAAACAGATGGCTATTATGTTGCATTCATGTTCGCGTGCTCTCTATTGTTTAAACAACAACACAATAGTAGTTACCCAGATTAAAAATTCAACTAAAAATCATAATTTAACTTACCAAAGTCTCCTGTGAAGTAATGCCAAAGTGGAAAGTTATGTACGAAACAAAATTTGACCTAAGAAATTGGTCTAGTAGAAGCAGTAGCAGTAACAACAACAACAACAACAACAATAATGGTCAAAAAAAATAAAAAGATAATAATGAAGTAAAAAATGATGATAATGAAGCAGAAGATGATGAATAAAGCAGCAGCAACAATGAACAATAAAAAATTGCTAAGAGAGTGAAAACAACAACGGATGAGAAGAGAGAGAAATGCATTTTTCCCCTCCATTTCCTATTATATTAGGTTAACATTTGGATCAAAGTTTAAATTAAAAACTTGTGGGCTATTCTCAAACTTCCCCAACTTTCTTTATCCATAATAAAGTAATTATCATCTACACTCAATTATTAAGACTTGAGTCACCTACACTTCATTTTGAAACTCTTTTTTCACTTTTAACTCATTGATCCCAGATTCTTTACGATTTTTCTAACAATAGTTCTTAACATGAAAGAATCGTATGTGATGATTAACATGTTCTTCCTTGCCCTTATGTATGTAGTTGTAATGAAGAAGAGATAAAATAACCTTGAATAAGAATTTTCATGAAACAAAATATGAATTTATATAGAAAAAGTGGAGGAATACCATAAGACATTCATAAATTTATAAATTAAATTTTGGGGGTTATGAACATTAAAAAATAAGAATTATGAATATTATTGAGAGCATAATAACAGAGAATGCAATGAACATGGATGAATTTTTTTCGTAAATCATAAGATATAATTATATATAATAAATATAATTATTTGATTTTAATTATTAAATAAATTATTCAACAAAAAAATGGAAAAAAATTTTAAGAAAATAAAAAAAGATAAATATGAATGAAGGTCATAGAGAGGTGCCACATAGGCATATCTATAACCCTCCTTCATATATATATATATACACATATTGATTTCATCTAATTGAATAGTACCCTCGCCTTGAAATGGGGGCTTTGACTTTGACCCCTACCCTAGCTCTGGAAATATATTAATCATGTTCACTACAACCTATGAATGGTCATAAGTAGGAATAATGCAGAAGTTAAAATTTTAATTACGTTATTTCAGACTGATATAATTGAATACACCCTTTGTTCACTTTTACTTGTCACTGTTTCACTTTCTGAGATTTGAAAAAATGATTGTGACAACCAATAAATGGTTCATAAATAGGAGTAATACAAAAGTTAGAATTTTAATTACGTTCTTTAAAACTGGTATAATTGTATTACAAATAGGTCATGTCAAAAATCAAGATAATCCTAGTTCATGTGCAATTCACTTTTGAAATAAGTTCTCCATGTATCATACAAAGATTAATGTAATAACTAGTAGATATTGGCGAGGATAGACAGAATGTAGGGGAATTTAGTTAAAAGTGACAAAAGAGTTTGAAAAATAAAGTATAGGTGACTCAAGTTTTAATAATTGAGTGGTGGTGACAATTACTTTATTATAGATTAAGAAAGTTAGGAAAGTTTGAAAATATCTCACAAGTTTTAAAATTTACACTTTTATCCAAATGTTAAACTAATATAATAGGAAACAGAGGGAAAAAATGTGTTTCTCTCTCTTCTCATCTGTTTTTATTTTCTCTGTCTTCGCAATTTTTGTTGTTCATTATTGTTTCTGCTTTATTCATAATCTTCCACTTCATTATCATCATCTTCTACTTCATTATCATTATCTTCTACTTCATTATCATCTCCATCTTCTTCTTGTCACTATTGTTGTTGTTTTTATTACTACTGTTGCAACTTGACCAATTTTTTAGGTCAAATTTTGTTTCGTACATCACTTTGGTATTACTTAATAGGTGACTTTGGTAAGTTAAATCATGATTTTAGTTGAATTTTTCATTTGGATAAATTTCTACTGCTATTTTTTCAATAATAAATAGCATATGAAAATGAATGCAACCTAAGAGCCATCTATTTAAATAGATAACTCATCTATTGCGACAGATAATTCATCTGTTGCAATGGAAGACATATGTTAGATTTATGTTTATGGTTCTATAGTGTCGTAACATGAATCAAACATATGGGTCATCTGTTATGATAGATGACTCCTCTATTACAATAAATTATTTATCTATTGCAACAGAGTAGTTACCTGATGTAACAAAAACTGAACTCAATTCCAATAGACACGTCGTCTGTTGCAACAGGTAAGTCATCTATCGTAATAGGTTAGTTATCTGTTGCAACATGTCACTCATCTGTTGGAATCAACTTTAAAGTTTCTTTAGTACTGTAACATCTATCCCAACAGGTGCTTCATCTACTGTAATAGATGGATAGTCTGTTGCAATATATGATTCACCTGTTACAATAGATGACTCATCTGTTGGAATCAGTTTCAGGAGCATAACATGAATCCTAACAGGTGAGTAATCTATTGCAACTAATCACTGACCTATTGCAACATATTTTTCACATATTGCTATACATTTCACATTTGTTGGGTTCATGTTGCGGCACTATGAAATCACTATTAATTTATTATTCTATCATTATTAATTTTTTTTAACAAATGACTTTATTTAGGTACCACTAATGGAGGAATCAATAATAACAAGGGTGGAATGTCATGGTCAATGGATTGAGAAGTGCAATCGATATGTATGGCATTGGAAGGAGGGTGAAATGCTAGAGACGATAGCTATGACAGTCCAAAGTAATGTTTCATATGATTATTTTCTGAACTTAGTCATCAACTATTGTGGACTGAATTGTCAACCAAAATAACTCGTCATCAGCTACATACACAGCTCCTTTAAAAATCAGAGGGTACTACCTTTCAAGATAACCGATCAGGTTTGGTTGCATCTTATCTTAGTTATTTAGCTAGGCCGGTATTAAGGCTCTACGTGGTTGAAAAAATGAGAGAGAATGAGAACCAGAATGTAGAAGAAGAACAATAAAAAGATATTTTTTATGATAAGTTGGATGATCTGGACTTGAATATTCCATATGATTATCAAACACCTATGCCCGTTGCTGCGAGTAATACGGTGGACAGTTCTTCTCAATCTACACAGTCTAACAATTGTTAAGACGACGAGACTGGCTTTTACAAGGGAATTCCATTCAAATAAGGAAGAACTTTCTACTTCCTTATTTCTTTCTTGCTAAAAAAAATCAGAGTAAAGAAGGTGATTAATTCGAGCAAAGTCTTTTCCTACAGATGTGCTAATCTGAATTGCAAGTGGTGATTGAGGGTTGTGAAGTACTTAAGTTCTGATAGATTCATCATTCATGTTTATGAAAAGTATCACACATGTGGTTCGGATCACATTATGGTCCAAAATCCACACGCCACGTCAGAGGTCCTCAGTCAATATTTCAAGAATAGATTCCCTAATGGCAAAAGACCTTCTACAAGGGATATGGCTAATTAACTCCTTATAGAATTGGGTGTCATGGTTAGTTATTAGAATATATATATGTCCATAGGTATTTCCAAGGACTTGGTTAGGAGGACACACGAGCATAGGTAGCAGTTCTTGATGCCTACCATTACATACTTGAGTCCACAAATTCCGAAAGTAAGACGACATTGCATGTTGATGAAAATGGAAGGTTTAAGTACTTTTTTGTATCCTTTGGTGCTTGGATTCAAGGTCTTAAACATTTGAAAAAAGTTATAACCATTTATGGGACCTTCTTGAGGAGCAGGTATAATGGAGTTTTGCTAGCGGCGGTGGTGCAGGATGCGAAGAGTCATATCTTTCCTATTGCTTTTTGTGTAGCGGACAAGGAATATGGTGCCTTGTATGGATAAGTTTTTGAATAAATTTGAAGCAGCATCAAAGATACCAAAGAGTTGCGTTTTATTTTGGATAGGCATCCAAGTATTCCAAAGATGGGTTCAATTTTCTACACTTTGGTTATTACATGAGGTGTCTTGGAGATAATATTCACAACAAATTTCGCAACAAAAGGGTCATGAACTTTTTTATGGAGAAGATATAGCATATAATTGATAGAAGTTTTTAGACCATTTCAATTAAATAACGAATGTGCATCCCAAAATGGAAGAACATCTCGTACGTATCGGTTTTGAGAGATGGAGTAGGGCATTTTGTTTGGAAAATAGGTACATTCTTATGAATGTATTATCTTGTTTGAGTTACAAGTTTAGTATGATGTCGTATTAAGTGATTCTTTTGTATAGGTACAATATTATGATGTCAAACATAGTTGAATTTGTGAATTCATTGTTTGGTGTTGAAAGAGAATTTTCTATCGTGGCTCTATTTGATGAAATAAACAAGAAGTATGACAAATTTTTTCACAAAAGATGTATGTAGTTTGAGAATACAGGAACTACATTTGTTCTAAAATAGTAAAAAAATATCAACGAACGTTAGTCTGGGGAATAGGTTATTTGCTCATCAAATAACAGATTACACGTTCAATATAGAAGGTCATAGTAATGTTGCCACGGTCAATCTTCAAATAAGATTTTATACGTGCAGATTTTTGACTTGGACAAAATACCATGTCCACATGCTATGGAAGCGTTACGAACACAATACTGTGTACAATATGGAACTAAAATTTATGAATTCTCCTCTCCATATTATTCGATGGAAAAAATATATGATGGCATATAGTGAAAATATTAATCTGGTGCCTCCCAAAGAATCTTGGGTTGTTCCTGTAGAGCTTTTATGGAGATTAATACTTCCTCCATATATTGATCCAAGCACTATCAAACTAGGAGGAAATCCATATAAAAGGAGGAGTGGAGTCAGAGAATCATTTTCATCAAGAAAAAATAAGTGCTCCCTATGTAAGAACACTGGCCATAAAAGAATTACAAGCCTATATCGTAATCCACCATGATCATTGTAGTAACAAAAACTTGTGTTGTTATTTTTTATAGACTTTTATATATTTAAATCATTGTTGTGAACATAAATGTTATCATTTATTACATAAAATATCTTTTTTTAATAACTTATGAACCAATAAAAAGAGGCAAAACAAGAACTAAATACAATAGACCACAAAATTATTTTCAATAGATTATCAATCTGTTGTAAAATATAAATACAATAGACTACAAAATTATTTTCAATAGATTATCAATCTATTGTAAAAGATGGACATTTGCAAGAAGAACACAATGCAGTTCATCAAACTGGAATGTGTTTCTACAACAAATGTCAAATCTATTACAACAGATGAATAATATGCTGACACAAAATCGTTGACCAATCTGTTTCAACAAATGGTGCATCTTTGAAAGAACTAAAAACTCTTTCTATTTCTACTGGATTCAAAATTGCTCCTTGCGTCCAACCGTCAACATGTTTGTTGAGAAGAAGAAATAGACCAAATGAAAATTAAATAAGAATTTAAAAGTCAAAGTTGACCAAAATAAATTTTCCATTAAACTGAAACAAAATACATTGGGTATAGATCCGATATAGAAAAATTAAAATTCATACACTAAAAGAAAAAACATCACCTAATTGTTATTATTATTATTATTATTATTATTATTGTTGTTGTTGTTGTTGTTAGCAGGCCAATCATCAACCGACAGCAACACGATCCTCCTCAGTCTGCGTATCTCTCCAAACATCCTTGCTCTCAAGGTGACCAACTCCCACTGTAGGTCATTAATCTGCCTCTGAAGTTCCCACATAGTATCGCGTAGAATAGCAATGTCCCAAACAGGATCAGCCATATCTAGAACACGCATGAGTTGACAAAAACATAAATAAAAAGTAAAGAAAAGAGTCTGAATATAATACAATGTATACTATCAATTGGTAGATTTACACACACAAAAAAACTTACCTCAATGAGGAAGGAATATTCTCTTTGAACAGAAATGGTTGAAGATGGAATACAAAAAGATAAAATGCAAGAAATAAATAAAGTGGAGTAGAATGGACGCTAGGGAGGGGACTATTTATAGAGGATTGAATCAAAATGTGTTAGTAAAAAAGGCATGACTGTTCAGCTCCATTGTATTAATTACATTCAAACTGCTGACTTTTTGTTTTCTATGAAAAGTCATGACTTTTTGTTTTACATTCAAACTTCTCTCCTTTTCAAAATAGTTTTTCTCTTAATAATAACTGTTATTATTGAGATTTTGCAATAGATATCCCATATATTACAATAGATTTACCATCTATTACAACAAATGGATTATATATGTAACATATGAGACATTTTTTGCAATATATGGATTATCTGTTGCGACAGATGGACCATCTGTTGGAGGAGATGTTTTGATTCCTTCTAATAGCTGATTCATTAGTTGAAACAGGTGGAGAATTTGATTCATTAACTATTTTAAATATGTTACACAAAAATTCATGACTGTTCACCTCTTCTTTACTAATCATCACATACCATAATTAATTCAAATCGGTGACTATTTTATCATATAAACTAAAAAATAGATTTAAAAACAAAAAAGGTGAAAAGTCTCGACTTGTAGCACTTATTTTTTCTTGACAGGAATGTAGTCCTCTGACATTGAAGATGGTTACCCTTTGAGCCTCCGTAGTGTTGTACACTACTTAACGATGGAAAGTAAAGAATAAACACTTTCTGACATTGATGGGGTAGGAAGAATAAGGTGCGTGCAGATGGATGGACATACTTTCATGTGTGGGAGTTCTGTATTATTGATCAGGCTATCTTGACAAACATAAATAAAGTACAATGATTTTGTGAATATAGTTTTTTACAGATTAGACATTCATCCTACAAACAAGATCCAGCATTTTATAGTTTAGTTTTATAGGTGCGAACTATAAGGACGAAGGGTTCTAAGAAGTTGGTGTTGATACCCTGTTACAATTTAATGACAGGTTTTCTTATGTTTATGCATCAAATTCTGAGAAGGGATCAATAATTGATGGTAGTATGAATATCAATAGTGATTGGACCGATTTTAATGGTGTAATGGACTTTGAGATAGCCTTCGAAGCCTTCCACTACAGCAAATAAAAATGAAAAACAAATAAAAATTCCCCTAGTCCAAATTTATATGGATGGGTTACTTGAGAAGACTATTATACAATAGAAGGTGCATAGGAGAATACCTGTGCAGGAAAGGGGAGGTGGAGAAGACCATATATCATCTCAGACCTTGTTTAAGAGAAAACACGGAGAAGCAAGCAAGAAACTTCTAGCCAATCTGGCCAATGAAATTGACTTGAAAGATGAAAAAATAGAATGAGCTGCAAATGTTAAAGTGTATCAAATTATTAAAATCCGTCAGTCATTCTAGAAAATAAAAATGCTAAACAGGACTTGAGTTGGACACTTTGCTAGGGATTGTGACTAGCTAGCGTGGACTGAATGAAGACCCACAAAATGCAGGATCAGAGTTCTAAGAAAGTAGCTTGGCGAGCACAGAGGATTGGTAAGATTTTTAGTCAAGAATGAAACCTTAACAAACAACTGCTGAAGTAAAAATAAGGGAAGCCAAGGTATCAATTTCTGAAGTCTAACTTGCATCCTATGCTTTCTTTTTGTGGTTATGATTTGGTCAATGGCAGTAGAAACAAAAAGGTCTGAATTTGGAAAAAATTCCATGCCTTGTTGTTTCCAATGCCTTTGAATAGACAAGAACCACAAGCAGAAGGCCTGGGATACAAGTTTAACTTCATAAATTGCCACCTTGCCTTGATCCCTTATTTTTACTTTAGGAGTTGTTGGTTCAGTTTTTGTTCCTGACCGACAATCTTACCACCATCGGTGCTCGCAAAGATACAACCTTAGAGTTCTAATCTTATTTTTTGTGGGTCATCACTCAGGCCAGGCTAGCTAATCGCAGTTCTCTAACAAAGTGCACAGCTCCAGACTACTTCAAAATTTTTGTTTTCAAAATGGACTCATGGATTTTCATTTTTGGATACACTTTCACATTGCAGCTCATTCATTTTTTTCATTTTTCATGTCAATTTCATCATACAGATTCGGTACGCATTCTTTCATACCCTATGTTTCTTCTTTAATAAGTTCGAAGTTGATATATGGTCTTCTCAACCTCCCCTTTCCCACACAAGTATTCTCCCAAGTACCTCATTCTGTATAATAGTCTACTCGAGTAACCCATCCATATAAATTTTGTCGAGGGCAATAACTATATTCACTTCCATTCTTGGTTGCAGCAGTGTGAGACGTCGGAGGCCTTTCAAAAGTCCATTGAACCCTTAAAATTAGTCTAATCACTATTGAATATTTAAATTGCCAACAAAAACTTGAACCCTTGTCCAAACTTGACACATAAACATTTGCAAAATCTTTATTAACTGTACAGGGTATCGACACCACCTACTTGGTCCCTCAGCCTTATCAGTTCGAACCTAACAATCTTAACTATAAAATGCAATATCTTGTTTGAATGATTAATGCCGAATAGGTAAAGAACTAACATTTACAAAATTAGTGTACTGTATATGTGTTTTCACGATAGGTTGATCTGTAATACATACCTCCCACACATGAAGTAGTTTCATCTTCAAGTAGCTTATTCCTCCAAATCCATCTTTACTCTAGCCTTTAATGCTGGTCGGGAAAAAGTTGATCCACTTTCACTTCCTTTTACCTGCAAATAAGAGAAAAACATTTGATGTCAAACAAGAGAAGAACAGATGGCCTATCTGTTACAACAAGAGAAAAACATAAAATTGAATAAATATAACACATTACAATAAGAGTTCTAATAGATTCCCCATTTGTTGCAAAAGATTCCCCATCTGTTCAATAGATGATCTGTTGCAATAGGCGATACATCTGTAGAAATAGATGGCTGATATGTTGCAATAGATGGGTCATCTATTGGAATAAATCAAACCAACCTTGCTGCTGGTTTGATTTCTTCCAATAGTTGCTCCGTATGTTCCAACAACTGTTTCATCAGTTGCAACAGTTGGGGAATTTGTTGCAACACCACCAACACCACCAACAACATCAACAATAGTATTAACAACAAAAAAACACACCATATGTTCCAACACCATCAACAACACAAGCACTATATGTTTCAACACCACCACCACCAACAACAACAACAACACCAACAAAGAAACAAACAAAAGACAATAAAAATGATACTGATAAAAAGGCTTTTTAAGTTCTCCCAACAAATGTAAATATCTAATTTAAATAACATACAAAGAAAAAGGCGAGAAGAAAAGAGAAGTAGCGAACTATACCGACAATGTTCAAAAAGAAAAGGGATCAGAACACCCATTTTAGTCAAGATAATATATAGATCTGTTGAGATTTAAAAGGATACTCATGCGAAAGAGGAGAGAGAAGAGAAAAAAAAGAGACGACTATGATTACCCTAAAGAGAATTCTAATTCTGAAAGAAAGAAGAAAGATAAATTAATTTATGGATGAAGGAGAGAGAATCCTAGAGATAGATTTTAAATATTCATTAATAATTTTTAGGGGGCACCAGGAGACGGTGACATTGAAAAGACAAGAAAAGACTACTCAAGGAGGAGGTTTTTGAGTTATTCAAATAATATATTTTACTTCCTTAGTATTTTATCCTTTTTTTTTTATCTCAGACCAGAAATTTCTTTAAAATGAAAAAAAATCTTAAATCATATAAGTTATCAATAACTCAGTCATATCTCGCAATAAATGGAATTTTCTATTTAATAGTTTTAAACAGATATGTAATCTGTTGCAATAGATTTATTTATCTGTTTGATAAATTCTAATAGATCAGTCATCTATTGTAAAAGGTTGAACATTTGTTTTAATACAATTTCAATTGAGTTCATATGTGCAACTACAACTTTAATTGATTTAGCTATGACTATGGATGAGTTGATAGGGTCAACTATATTGCATGATATTGGTATTGCGTTCCTCCTGACCTGAGCTATAAATCAACCTATCTGAGTTAAAATGATTCATATTGTCTTATTTGTTTGAAATACATAAAATTGATTTAGCTATAACTAGGGATGAGTTGATAGGGTCAACTATATTGCATGATGTTGGTATTGCATTCCTCCTGAAATGAGTCATCAATCGGCCAATCGAAGTTGAAATAATTTATATTAATTTATTATTTGAAATATCAAAAGTGATTTAGCTACAACTAGGTATGAGCAAATTTTTCGAGCCAACTTAATATTTTCAAAATTTGTCATTTTTTTCCAAAACCCAAATCAACCCATACAAGTCATCCATTTACGGAAAAAATGTTTTATCATTTCAAATCTCAAGTTCTTGCTTTTTTTTCTCTCTCAACAATACAAACAACAACTACTCAACATATTTCTTAACCCTTCACAACAAATCAATTTTCTTTCTATTTTCGATGACATAGTTGTTATTTTTGACTTCATTCTTACTTGTATTAGTCATTTTCTCTATCTTTGAAGGTAACAGAGTTCGAGAAGAGTTCTACATTTTTTTTCTAAAAATTAGATCTTTGTAGTAAATAATAAAAAATAAGACTTTTTGTTCTATTATCTTTGAGAATGGATTAACAATTTTGAGTTTTGATGCTAAAATCATTGAAAGAACTCGAGAAAATCCTAGTTTTATGGAAGTGTTTTAGTGACTATCGTGATATTATTGGATGGTATTTATGATATTTTTGGTAACTATTGGTGGTGGTGTTGGTATTAGGGGTGTTGGTGGTCGTCATTGTGGCATTAGTGTTGGTGTTGGTATTAGTGGTGGCGTTGGTTGTATTGGTGGTGGTGTTGGTGGTCTTGGTAGTGGTGATGGTATTGTTAGTTGCTGTTGGTGGTGGCGTTGGTGGTCGTCATGGTGGAATTGGTTGTGTTAGTGGTTTTGGTATTATTATTGGTGGCATTGGCATTGGTGGTGGTGGTGTATTGGTGGTTTGGTGATGGTGTTTGTGGTATTGGTGATGTTGGTGGCATTGGTGGTGTTTATGGTGGCTGTTGGTGGTGGTGGTGGAATTGATGGCATTGGTGACATAAATTGTAATATATTTTTTATTTTTCTGTTGTTTGTAGGTAAAACATGTCTCCCGAAAGAAAAAAATGAAGTGGATCAACTTCTGACCGCCTAACAAAAAAGGCTAGAGTATAGATGGATTCGGAGGAGCTTCTTAAATAATCTCAACCAGGGAAAAGTAAATATAAAGAAAGATATGAAAACAATATTGAGGGAGGTGGAGAATGGTTTGTAGAGGGTGATGAGGAAAATAAAAGTGAGGAGGAAGAAGAAAAAGATAAACAAGAAGAGGAGGAAGAAGAAAGTGAGAAAGAGGATGATAATCATCATGATGATAATGCATCACCAATGGGGCGTGAATTAAGATCGAAATCCCAGCATGATCTTGTCAAAACTATTAGTATTGACAGGTTTCAAGTTGTGATGCCGATGATAAACCTACAGAACTAACGGGTGATTTTGTACTTAAATGGCAGTTGGGGAAACCTTTTGATGAATTTTGAAATACTATGAAGAATGAAAGCATAGACAAAATTTTTAAGAAGAGCTGTTTTGGAAACTTTCTTGAACTTCCTGAGGACAACATTTCCCATTTCCAAATGAGCATGGTGTATGGTATTCTCAAGCAATAGATCAATTACGTAAGGGATTATTTGAAGGAGGAGTGAAAAAATATGGATGAAAGTGTTTGCCATAGTGACAGGCATGAGATGCAATCATCCAAAAGAACCTCTATTCAAGGAAACACCACGTAAAAGGTCCAATACAAGTAGGATAGACAAACCACCACCATCAAATAGAGGAAAGGCATTGTCCAAGTGAACACCCACCAAAACCAACAAACGCAAGAAAAAAATAAATGGGTTGTTGGACATTTCTGGTTGTGTGTACTGAACCAATATGTTGTTAAAACAAAGGATAAAACCATGTCAAAGAAGTACAAGGAGCAATTGTTCTTAGTTTGGTTTGCCCATTCTATTATATTGGAAAGAGAGTCAACAAAGTCATAGAAGATGATTTGTTGAAGATTGTTGAGGATTTTGAGAAATTCAATAATTATCCCTGGGATATGACAACTACAAGTTGACTTCCAAATATTTACTATCAAAGCTATCCCCAAACACAATCACATTATACGACTTTCCTTAGGCTTTCATGGTAAATTTGATCACTCTGAATTTACTCTTTCATTAATTTATATTAAATAATTATTATGACTTTTTTTTCTTACTTCCTGTTTACATTTTTTACGCTTGGCATTTGAAGCCATTCCTTTCCTCCAAAAGTAGGTCAAGGATTACCCGAATGAGGTTTCTCATCCAAGGATCCTTAGGTGGTTGACTGCCAAGAGCAACACAAGACTTAAGAAGGTTGATCTCTTTAACCTTCTGGCTGATGCAGGAAGTCTTCTATCAAGTAAAATAATATGACTCAAATAAAGATATTAAAATAGATAGGTTATCTGTTGCAATAGATTACTCATCTATTGCAACTTATGCAATAAATAAGTAATATATTGCGACAGAAGATTCATATTTTGCAATAGATTACCCATCTGTTGCTTTGGTTCTCAGAACCGGACTCAATAGATTACCCATCTACTGCAAATTATGCAATAGATGGGTAATCTAATGAAATATATATTTAATATGTTTCCATATATGAATTATCTGTTGTGACAGAAAGATCATTTGTTGTATAAGTTGTCTCTGTAAATATGTAAGACAACTGGCTGCAACTTATTATTGATCTTTGTACATCTATGGATCCTACCGGCTAAGTAGGAGTTGGGGATGAGTTCTTTTACTATTTTAGGTCTTGTTGATACAATAACAGACCCAACAGTGGAGTTAATAAAGAAGGAATTGGTTAGACAAACAACCATAAGAAGAGCAGTTAGGCAAGGTCAACCTAATGTTGAGGCTCGTCATGACCAACCTGATGCAACAGATTCGGGTGCTTCTTTTGGGGGTGTTGTTGATGTTGGTGGCAGCCATGTTAATGTTGATGCTACTTCCAGTTGATGCTCAAGAAAAAATAAATATGTTTGAAAACATCACTTACAAAAGTATCTCTCACCCTTACAAAGGTCTCTCTCACCCTTATACCAGTCCCTCCCACCCTTACAGTGGCCCCTCTTCTCCCTCATGTTCTCATTGCAAATGGAAAGAGTGCAAGGACAAACAGGATAAACTCTTTGTAAAAGTAGAGGCTAAGGCTAGAGCTTTCTAGGAATTGAAATCCAAGAAGGGTGTCATACCATCTAAGAAGGTGAGGGAGCCATACACTCCTACAGTGGTAGTTAGGAAGAAGAAAAAAACAATTAGTCAAATACTCCCCAATTAAGAATAAAAAAATTGTAACTCCTCCCTCTCCAAAATTTGTTGAAGTTTAGGGTCCATTGAAGAAGGTGGACATATACGCGGAACCTGGCACCGAAGAGAAGACTACTCTGTGATAGACCATGAATTCTAGGCAACGCGTAAAATATTACACCATGCATACCTTTTATTCCCAAGACCTTATATGATAGACATGCGCAATTGGTAAGCAGACAAGGTAAGTTTAATTTTCCTAACCTAGCTTTCTAATATACTCCATGAAGAAGAAGTTACGCAATATATGTGTCATCTGTTGCAATAGTTGGGTAATATATGAATAAATTCAGAGAACCCTCTACAATAGATGGACCATCTATTGCATATTTCCACTTTGTTTTTCTTCTTTACAATTACTAACCTATTTAAGAATTGTTCTCTTATATCATATTATGTTGATGAAATTCTCTGCCTTATGAGGCGCAGGCAATTAGCTTACCCGGATTCTTATGATACTACCCATAGAATAGTGGACCTCAACTTTTACAATAATTTCAAGGATAGGTACGATGAGCTCATTAAGCTAGCTCAACCTCCCGTTGCCTGAGATTTGATTTGCTAGTTTCTAGGTTACAATAGGATAAAGAAATGGTTAAATATGTTAGAGGAAAGATTCCATATCCATATAGCAAGAGCTAGACAAAGGAAAAGAGAATTCTTACAGTCATGGACGTCAAACATTTTCTGGATATTGAGATACTACTCAAGGAGGGAAAGATCAAGGTTTGTGAATGCAACTTATCTGTCTTTAATAGGGCATTTTTCACCCACATGCAGCCACTGTTGGAGGTGTTCCCCAACTTATTGAGGTAGAATAAACTGATGGATCATTTTCCAGAGAAACTATTGATGAAGCAGACATGGGATTTCGAATGTCGAAACAAGGACATGGACCTTTCAAAAAATAAAACTATTGTCGCGTGCGGGTCGTACACGCTTGCACACATCAAATATTTGTTGACCAGCACAGAAATAGTCGAACCAATGACCTTTCTATGGGAAAATACTGTGACAAACATGCAAGAGGTCTGGGCTTATAGGGTACTAACACTACTAAAAAACTATTTTTTCGACCACAAAAAATCGACCACAGCTTGTGGTTGCAATAAAAGCGATCACATGTGGTCGATTTTCAATTATTTTTTTCACGGTTTTGTATTTTTAAATTCCAAAATAATCATTTCAATAATTTTTATTTCTTAAAATAAAAAATAAAAAGCGATCACCTGTGGTCGCTTTTTGATTTTTAAAAATTGGATCAGAATATAATTTAAAAAAAAGCAACCACTTGTGGTAACTTGAAATGTGAACTTTTCATTTTGAATTAAGTTTAGTTTGGTAACTTGTGAAGTGAATTAGTGACTTGAAAATATTTAAGTATAGATACTTGAAATGTGAACTTTTGTGACTTGAACTAATTACTTGAATGTGATTGATTGTGTAGATGGAACCTGATTATAGTTGGATATATCAACAAAATAATGATAATAGAATGGGTGAGGCTGAGAATAAGGATACGGATGATGAGTTGTTGTTTTTAGTCTTTTATATGTTTTGTAGTTTGGATTTGGAACCTCAATAAATTTTGTAAATAATTTAATTTTTAATGTTTGTATTCTTTTGGTGGTTGATTGTATATTAAATGTTGATTGGTGGGCTGTATTGTTTAACAAGTTTGATGGAATGTAGCATAGCTATATACTGTTATTTTTTTAAAAAAAATCACCAGAAAAACTGACCACATCTGGTTGCTTTTCTGGAAAATTTTCAAACAACCAATCACTTGTGGTCGACTTATAAAAAAAATTAAAGAATAGCAACCACATGTGGTCATTTTTTCTAGAAAATGTTATAAAAGACCGACCACATATGGTTGGCTTTTCTGGTGTGGTCGGTTTACTATAATTAATAAAAAATAATTTTATTAAATAAAAAAACCGTCTACATATGATAGCTTTTTATATAAATAAATTAATTAATATTTAAGAAAGCGACTACATGTAGTTGCTTTTGTTTAAATTAATTAATTAATTCATATACAAAAGCGACCACATGTGGTCGTTTTTTTTGAAAATTTATTTTTATTAAATTTATAAAAGTGATCATTGGTGCTTTTGTTTAAATTTCATTTGAAATAATATTGAATTTTAAACACACACACACACACACACATATATATATATATATATATGTATTTTAGAAAAAATCAACCACATGTCGGTTTTGAAAAAGCTACCACTAGTTTTCCGATCATGCATTTTGCTCAGTTTTTTGGTAGCAAAAGCAGGAAAATCTACCACATGTGATCTATTTTTGTGGTCGGTTTTCCTGTATTTTTTCTAGTAGTGTAACTGGACGTTTGGAGCCTATGTATTAAAAAAAAGATGCTGAAACACAAACACCATAATAATTTTTTATTTTAAGGCACTTCACTTTACATGTAATGATAATTTTTTATGTTCAATGAAAGTTAAATTTTTTATAATGCAACAGATTATCTTTCTGTTGTAACATATATTTTATCTATTCTAACAAATAGTTTATCTGTTGTAATAGGTTGGTCATCTGTTGTATTATGTCGATGTTTCTATCTAGGTCTATCTGTTGCAATAATGGAAAGAACTGTTTGATAATTTCCAATAGATGACCAACATATTATAACATATATCTAAATCTATTTGATATTTTCCAACAGAGAAGTCGTCTGTTGCAACAGATACCTTATTTGTTGTAATATTTGAATCTATTATTCCATTTCAATTAATAAGTTCAAATCTAAGGGTAAAATAAAAATCATGAACAACATAAAATAAACCGAAGCCTTCAAAAATTACATGAAATAAATCAACAAATAAATGAAATGTAAAAAAATTGTTATGGGTACAGATCTCAACAAATAAATCAACAATTTAAGTTTTAATGCCAATAATTCCTAAGTAGAGGTGAGGCTATTACTTTGACAGACTAAAACTATAAAGATATACTCAATATGGACAAGTTGTTCTTCATACGGTGCTATAAAATTCAACTTTGATCGTCGTGGATCTTTAATGTCTCTTGAGTACGGTCTGCGCTTTCGCTTCTCTATATTTCCATAAAAAAGTAGAATATTGTTAATGTTGTTCAGCAGTAACTTCTACTGTGACATACACATGAAAAGCTAGAATTGTCAATGCTAATCACAGAGATACAAAAAAAATGGAAAAGGATAACTTATCTATTTTAGCAAACAGATTATCTTTCAGTTATAACAGATGGATCATCTGTTGGGACAAATTAAAATATGAGCAATACCTGTATTATAATTTCCAACGGATGAACCATCTTTTGTAACATATGACTCATCTATTTGGAAAACTGAAACAATAGAAAGTCTTAATTTAATTTGTCCCAACAGATGACCCATCTGTTGCAACAGATAAGTCATCTGTTGGTAAAAATAAAAATAGTATGAAGAGCTTTTTGATTTTCTAAAACAGACGAGACATATGTTGCAACAGATACTACATCTGATGATATAGGTTAGTCAACTGTTATAATAGATGTATATATCTGTTTGATAATTTTCAGCAGATGTGTCATATGTTGAGACAGGTATATATATATGTCCGTTTGTTAGATGGAACAGATGATATATATTCACCTTTTCAGCTCATGTTGCTCTCCTATGGCCCTTGTATATTGCTTAATAGTGCAATACATAGACAGAGGGGTTGCAATTTCACCTTTTAGGACGCTTGATAATGCCTTGAAAATAACTTTTCTTCTTCTCTTAGCCTTAATCTCTAATGTAGTGGATGGATATGAAATCCTCTTTGATGAAATGACACTCTTCTTAGATGTCAATTCCTTTACAGAAGCAGTTAATATATTAATCACTACATCATGCTTCACCTTCTAGTCTTGACATTTGCATGCAAAACATTCGCCAGGAGGGCCAAAATCTGTATAACTAGTATGATCATACTCATAAGGGTTTGTTTTAAAATCTGTAAGACGAGCATTATTATCCCCAACAAAAGCACCACTACCATCACCAGCAGCTCTATCACCACTAACACCACCAACAATAACATGGACACCCTCCAAAATTATTTTTCTTATGATGGTTGTTGCTCCAAACAATTTCATTTTTATTCTGTCAATGACCTTAGGGTCCGATAAAGTTTGCACAGACCATAAAGTAAGAAAAAATAGCATTTTTAACTATCGATTGGTTGTAACAAGTGACGGATGCACAATCTAACGTAAATCAGTACATATATTAGAATGATGATTAGATAATTCAAAAAATGATTAATTAAAACAAAAAATTAATTAGAATTAGACATACTGCATTCTTCGGGGGCTGAAGAGATCATAAAATTTTGCATTTTTATCATTTTTGGCCGACAACAATCTCTGGATTCCTAGATAGAAAACTTCTTCCTGGTAGTTCACTTGTCTCAAATAAGGAATGACTTCAAACGCTCAATCCTATAAAATAACACCAATAAATCATAAATTATTATTGAATAAAACAATGAATAATATCATAATAAAGGAAATATTTACCATGAAAGCCCATGGAAAGCCATATAAGTTGACTATCTTTGGTGTTAACGGAGTCAACAAATATTTGACAGTCATTTTGAAGCTTTCATAACCCCAAGGATTGTTGTTAAATGCCTAAAGATCCTCGGAGAGCTTTATTAAATCATGTGGTATGTTGTTTTTAATGTCTCTCGCCCAAAGAATATTATGTACAAACCAAACCAAGTATAATGATTGTTTGTACTTCTTTGAAAGTCTTTTACCTTTCAGCGCTTCTATTGGTATGGGTATGAGGTAGGCTAAATGCATGGGGTTCATATGCATGAACAATAGTAAATATAGATGACTTACTATCATGAACGTAGGAATACATGCATGAGGTGTAATAACTAACACTAATACCATGAATACATGATAACTGATATAACTGATAGTATGAGTGACTGTAGATGACAGTCCTGAATCTGAAGGAACTATCTGAGTTCCATACTAAACTGAGTTGACTATATATAACAACCCTGAAATCTGAAAAACTACATGAGTTCTTTTACTGAGATTGATACTGAAACAGAGGGAAGTAGTTATTTAACCGACATGTCCCTAATGCGCTATTATGGTTGCGTTGGGGTCCAATCTGTAACCCCAATTGGAAAGGTGTAAATACCGTTCCACTAGTAAAGATAAGCTGTGAGGACCATATACTGGCAGGTACTCAAAATAAGAATGGTGGGAACCCTAAACTGACAGGTTAATCCACCTCATCAACCCTAGACAGACAGTTTAGATGTCTCAACCTACGATGGCTACGTAGTTCTTGAAAACAAGGATTGCTTCTAAGAATCACACCCTAATCTAGCAAGTGAGTTTCCATCCCTGGGTTCAGTCAGTGCTAATTTCTACTCCCATCTGAATAAAAATTGAACATGTTTATTGAGCTAAATGTGGACTGAGTTACCGAATTACATTGATTGACTGAACACTACTGATATCTGACAACTGACTGAGTAAACAGTATGTGCAGTTATATGTTCACATGTAAGTTCACACATTTATGACAAGGGATTTAAATTTTCTGGTAACAAATGATATGATCTAAGACTTTAAATATAAAAACTAATGTTAGTAGTATTACAATCCAAAAGCATAAAAATAGTTATGAAGCATACGTAAATGTTTTACATTATATGTATGCATATGTACTTTGATAAATTTTTATGTTATGAATGTCTTATAATTACTAGTGCATTTGAGTAGAATTTTTCAAATCAATGGCACTGGGAGGAGGTGTCTTTGGGCAAACTACACTTATCGAGGGAACTATTCAAGCAACTCAATCACCGGATAAATCAAATATCCCTACTCCCATTGTTAATACAGGTAATACATTCATCTAAACTCTCTCTCTCTCTATATATATATATATATATTGAGAAGGTAACAATTAATTTTCTATTTTAAAACAATCAAACCATCAAAAACATGTAATTGGTTTCCATAATTACAATTGTAAGAGGGTAACAGGAAGATCTTCAACCTTATTAAAAAAACTTATAATGAGCCTAAAAGATCCATAATTGATTCTAGATCTTCCATGTACTCTTGTTTACACATAAAACTATGCAATTCATCTTCATCTTTTGAATGTTATTGCACTTGTTCTAGAATTATCTTCATCTCCTCCAAGTAAAAATGTCACCAACTTGCTGTGGACCTAGATCAATTCTTTTTTAGGGAAATCTGACAGTATTAAAATCACCCCCTCCCACCCATGAACTTGAGAAAAGACATCTCATCGAAGTAAGTTCCCACCACACCTTCTTTCTCTCTCTCTACTCTACTATGAGGAGCATAAACTCCAAATATATGCCAACTGAAATCCATAGATTTCTCCTTGAATTTTCAAGTAATACAATACACACCTATTTCACATAATTTCCCCTCCCATACTCTACTATCCCATTTGTTAGTCTATAACTATATTTATTAGGATTTGATTATTTAGTTATTTGTCAAAGTTGAAACTGAAAATATTTAACCTATGAAATTTTCATTTATCTTAAACTTATAAGGAGACACCATACGCAATCGAAATTGAAATTGTAAATAGTAAAAGTACTAAATCTAAAATATTAATTGTTCAATGTGCTCATCAATCTTCTAATAGTTCAAATAAATTCTGTTAGCACTCCTATATTCTCTTTGTTTTGTCAATGCATTTCTTGACTTACTTGGTTGTTAAGACACAATAAAATAAAGAAAAATTTAAAGATTTCCAGTATTTATCCTGTGTATTATTACTATATGTGCAAGTATATCTACATATATACTCTGCCATTTTTAAATTTAGGTGGTATTTTGAACTGATATTTTTTCATTAGATGATTCCGCTAGACTCAGGAAAGGTCTTGCCAAGACTAGAGGAAAAGGTCTTGAAAAAATAAAGAATTCTATGGTAAGCGAGATGAAAATAGAGATCCCAATTGGTAAAGGAAGGCTAACTAAGCCAATTCAATCAGCCAAACTATCCAATGAATTAGAGATAATTGATCAAAATTTTCTTTAACTACCAAACAAGTGGAAGGAACTTACAAAAGAAGACAAAGATGCAGCACCAATTATATGCCACGTAAGGATTCTATACTCTTTTAAAATATATTACATGACAAACTACAATCTATTATTTTAAGGGATTTAGAGTTTTAAGGTATTAAATATGTTAGCAGATGTTATGATTATAATTTTAAATTAAAAAGGATTTCAATTGTTTTGTGTGTTTTTCAATACTTATTTATTTTTTAGGAGATGTTTGACATTAATTTAGATGAACATTATGTGAAAGATAGCTGTGAGAATATTCTGAAAAATAGAAGCTGACAATGGCGATAAAAGTTAAAATAAAAATTTAAAAGTGCACGTTCCGTGGAAAAGTCTCATAAAATTAAAGTCGAACAGTTGATATTAGAAAATTAGAATAAGCTTTGTGACATGTGGAAATAACTAGAGCACTAGGTAATTTATATTCTTGTTATTCTCGTAGTTATTTAAGTTATGATATTTATATTTTCTTTGCAGAAACGATGCGAAATAAATAAGGCCAATCCAACTAATCTTAAATCTAATCATTTCATGGGATCAAAAGCATTTGTAGCAGCTCGTACTGAAATTGTAAGTTATACCATTTTAGTTCTCTTTACTAATGACACTTTGGTACTATTTAATATTGTGTTGTTTGGTAAAAAAAAAAGAATAGGCATGTAAATTGTAGCCCATTTTAGTCCAATAACTCTAAATACTATTTCAATTTGTTTTCTTGTTACATAGGGTGAAAAGGAACATGCAGGTGTAGAGCCTGGCAGAATTGAGTTCTACAAGCATACCTATTATACGGGTGAAAAAGAAGGGTCATCTAAAGAAGTTGAGAATAACTATGTAAAAAATTAATATTTTAGTAACATATCATTGCATTTTTCTGATTAATATTCTTCATGTATTCTCTTTTTATGTTATTATTTTATGCAGAACAACATAACAGATTTGAAAGCTCTGCATACTTCTGGGGAGGCTTCCATGACTATTGATGAAATTATGGATGTTGTAATTAGTACAAAGTAGGGGTACATAAAAGGTCTTGGTTATGGTCATAAACCTAATACTACAAGGGCAACACAAAAGAGAATGGCAGAGTTAGAAGACTCCCTCAAAAAGGCAAAACAGGAAGCTGCTAGAGCCCAAAATGAGTTACAAAAGTAATTAAATGCGGCTAAAACTGTGGTAAAAAGACAGCAATCATAGAT
Organism: Capsicum pubescens; assembly: GCA_030864215.1. Taxonomy (NCBI): domain Eukaryota; kingdom Viridiplantae; phylum Streptophyta; class Magnoliopsida; order Solanales; family Solanaceae; genus Capsicum; species Capsicum pubescens. Next base: position 98,202,923 of record CM061543.1, on the reverse strand, counting down.
ACAAGACCAGCAATGTCTAATATAAAACCAGCAGTCGTAGATTAAAGCATTAGATTTTTAGTTGAATACTGTAGCAGCATGCCAAGAGGAAATGCTTAAGAAAATACAACTTCTTGTTAGCCCATCGCTATCAAGGTTAGAACTTAGAAGTAACGAATATTTTTATGATATTTTTTATTTAATTTCACTTTATTAAATATATAAATTATATAGAATTTACTAACTTTGCATTTTTGTAATGATGTAGCGGAGACAGAACTCTATCAGAATGCCAACTTTAGGTATATTTCTATATTTATTTCACCAACTAATACTTCATGTTTAACGAGAACTTAGGAGCTTTGACCCAAATCACATATATGTGTGTATGTGTTAGTAAAAAATTTGTTAACTACTACTTATGTACATAAAATAAATTTAGAACTCAATTGCCAGAGGTTGCCTCTTAGACTTTATAAAATTCAAATTATGGATTGATTTATGTAAATTGAGTGATATTTGAAGAAAAAAAAAATACTATAGGTATTGATCAGTAATATTTGAAGTTAACATTGAGGAAATGATATTTGAAAGCTGAAGTTTGATAGATTCATTTTTTCCAAGTTAAGAAGTTGATGTGTTTGCTGGATTATTTTTATCTAATTTTTGACATTAAGGGTGTTTTCTGTTGTTGTATGTTTCCTGTTACATGATTATAATTATGTCACCAAAAGCAAATAAATATACAATATTTCAGGTAGTTAATGTCATCAGATTCCACTTTTTCCTTTTTTGATAACCGTAGTATAGGGGCTAGCTTTCGCCTTCCTCGATTAAATCCACGAGATACCTGCTACCTTTCACCATAAAAAAACACCCTTGGGTGTGATTCTACTTTAAGAGTTGGAATAATAGGTAAAAGTTGGTGGATAAGCATTTAATACCATTACTGCTGACATCAAAATCCAGCTGACATTGGAATATTGTTGTTTAAGGTCTCCTTTCATAGTGAAAAGTGCATTCTGAACATTCAATCATCCCTTTTGACTCTAGGTCTGAGGAATTTAAAGTAGACATAGGTGGTGGCCAACCAAGGGAAGTAAGAAAAAGGATTTGTGATCTGCAATTACCTGAAACCTTGAAATGGCTAGAGATTGATCAATATTATGATCAACTGCTGACACAAGTTTGTGTCCACCGAGGATGTGTTCCATCTCTACATACAGTCGCACAGTGTTGACCCTGGATACCTCCTTAGACAATGCCTTTATCTCCTTTCCCAGTACCTTTCCTGATCCTTCATCTAATAAAGAAGATCTAGAAGCAAACTGAAGATCTCCTAATTTGGCATCTATATCATGAATAAGAGCACCAGTTTTCTCCGAATGGGAATGATGATTGATCAAATAGTCCCGGAGCTGTGTATTGAAACCCAAAAGGCTTTGATAAAGTACATGACACTGATTTTGGATCTCCAAAAGAAGAACAAGATCCTGTTCAAGGTCTTCTTTCTCATAGATCTACGTTTAGGAAAATCTTTTTTCATCTTTTTCTCTAATTTTACCATTGTTTTTGGTGCTGCACTTGCACATTTTTTTCGTCTGATTTATGCTCTTTAGTTCAGGTATGATTTGGTCTCCTTAAGAAGGTATACCTTATATATACTCTACTCTTTTTGTATCAATTTTACTGTCGATTTATTTTCATTTTGCGTTTGTCCGTTCAAATTTTATCTTTGAGATAAAACACCGAAAAATGATGTCTTTTTATTTTTTGAGACAAACTCCAAAAATGATGTATATTGGTAATCTTGAGGATTTATGATGTTGATTAGTAATGGAATGAATTTCTTTGCTATGAGTTGTTTTTTACTATGCATTACTTGGCGATGTGATTAAAGAAAAATTCACTGTAATTTGAGATTTTGTTGCTATAATTGGTCAAATTATTTTTTTTGCGATGTAAGTCATCTGTGTAGTTCTTACAGTGAATTCCATCATTGAGTAGTGTGGTCTTTTGATGAACTGTTATGTTAGCCAGATGTCTTATGAACCACTAGTGTATTCACTAAATTGAGGTTATCTGACTGATTTGTCTTGGTCTTCTTTCGTATAGATCTGTGTTTAGGAAAGGTCTTTTTTTGTAATACCCCGTAAAATCCTACGTCTAAAATTCAGCTCGTTAGGCTTCACAAGCTCCAAGACTTAGAAAATTATGCTAAGTGTTCAACACTTAGTCTTATTTTAGACCTCCGAACTTCGTGGATTTATTTGATGACCTTCCCGACCTTCATTTTCTAATTTTCAAGTTGCGTTGCAATGGGGAGAGGTCGTAGTACATCTCAGATAAATTTCAGAATTTTTGGAGTAGCGTAAGGGCACGTTTGGTGTGCCAAACCAGTAGCAAAAGGCGTTAAGACCGCTACGCCTAGCTTTCAGCACACCTGTAGCCAAGGCGTCGTCCTGGTTACAGCACCGCTGTAGCTAGGCACCGCCCAGGTTATTCCCCCGGCTAGGCAGGGCACCGCCCAGGCTATAGCCTTAGGCCAATTTTCAGCAATCCAGTCCGTGTTTCCAAGGGCAAAATTGTAACCTTCCAACCCTTATATATACCCTTTAACACGAGATTCCTCATATTTTCACCCAAATATTGATAGTTTCTCACAAAAACTCTCAAGAACAAGCCCTAGGGTTTTCATAGAAGGATCAATTCCAATGAAATTCACCATCAAATTTCAAGAATCTCTCCATCAATCTTCAATAAATCAAGAGCTAAGGTATGCGTAGTGTTGATTTATGGACCCCTTTCAACCATAAAGTTCAAGAACTCTCTTTTAAATTATGAATCATGAAGTTATATTGTGGGTTGATTATGATTGTGTGATTGATTGTTATACAACTCCCAAGTTAGAATCTTAATATGATTTTATGAAACTAGGATGACATGTAAAATGAAATATATGAATTTTGGGTGGTTTGAATTATTAAAGTGATGAATATGCCTATGCCATAAAGTGTGCATGCAAGGTTTTTGATAAAATACCTAAGAGATTAGAAATCATGCATTATAGCTAAGTAGAACCAAAATGACAAGTTCATTCTTTATCTCTTATGACTCAACATGAATTCCATGCAAATTGTTATGCATTGTTGTTGTGATATGGAATGCTCATGAAATTGGAACCATGCAAGTATGTACATGTTATATGCATTATCTTCCATGTTCAAGATTATGATGACCATGTACTTTATGAAATCCCCAACTTATTACATTATGAATTGTGGACTTTATTCCTATGATCAAGTAAGTCGTGTTGTGTCAGTTTTCTTCCATCGAGTCCTGGGGGTACTTGTACCCGAAAAATATAGTTATGTGCCTAGATATATGTCATGTTATAATGATACACTCAGTCAAGACATGATCTATAGAATTCAGTCAGTTATGTGACTTAGGAAAACTCAGAAATCACAGCAGTCTCAGTAGTTCAGTAATCTCAGTTAATCTCAGAAATCATAGTACCCAGTAACTTCAGTAAACTCTGTAATTTAGTACTCATAGAAATCTCATGAACTTAGTACCCAGTAAGATCAGTAATATCATAAACTCAGTTAGCTATCAAATATCAATAAGTATTCCGTCAGTTACAGAACTCAGTAAACTCAGAATCAGTACAGTTAATCAGTTTAACTCAGCTAATCAATTCAGTTAATAATGTTCAGTGTCTTTCAGATGGGATTAGGATTTAGCATCGAGCAAACCTAGGGATGGGGGCTCACCAACTAGATAAGACTGAGATCCCTAAAAGAAATCCCTAAGTTCCAGAACTATGTAGACAGCGTAGGTATGAGATGTCACCTATTAGATAGGAATGACATACTCAGGGATCACTCGTTAGCGTATTTAAATATATAGGATTGATCCCAGGGGTCACCCGCTAGATTAGGACTGGCTCCATAGCAGTTGTCTTTACTGGTGGCGCGGTATTGACACCCTTCTAGTTAGGGCAGCGATTGGACCACAGTTAGCTTAGTATGGGGAATGTCGGTTAGATGAATAATTCCCACAGTTTCAGTTACAGAATTAGGACTGTCAGACACAGTTAACTCAGCTCAGTAGTACAAATTCAGTACTGTTAGATACAGTCAATATTTATCATTATAAATAGACTTTAGGATCACCCATTAGATAGGACTGATCTCAACTATGGTCAATCAATATCAGTATTATCAGACTTAGAGATCACCTGCTAGATAGGACTGATCTTAAACTAATTCAAGTCATCTTTAGTATTAATATACTCAAGGATCACCCGCTAGATAGGATTGATCTCAGGTTTAGTTACTCCATACAGAATGAAACTCAGATAGTTCCATCAGAACTTTGACTGTCAGATACAGTCACTCAGTATCAGTTACATCGGTTAGGCCGATCATCACAGTTATATCAGTCGTCATAGCTTACTTTATTAGTATTCAGTTTTAGGATTATTAGACACAGTCAATCAGACCAGTTCTTCATAATTCAAACTATCAGAAATAGTCATTCATCTACTCAGTATCTCAGTATCAGTAAAGTCATGTTGTCAGTATTTAGAGTCAGTAGTCAGTATCACCACGAGTTCAGTTTTAGTTACTTATGCATGTATGTATTCTCACATTCAAATTATTCTGCATTATTCATGCATATAACCCTTTGCATTTAGCCCACCTACCTCATAAACTCAGTACATTCAGATGTACTGATGCATTCGTGGTATGGTGTTTTATTTTATGCCATAGGTTTAGAGGCATGAGCTCCAGATCAATAGTAGATTCCAGTCTCAGCAGTCAAAGTTAGAAGTGAGTCCTCGTCTTTCGAGGATAAGATGATTTCATTACTATTTTAGTTTTTAGTTTATTTCAGTAGTTAGAGTTAGTTGGGGAGATGACCCATCAACTCCTTATTCAGATAGTTAGAGGCTTTTAGACTATAGCATGTCAGGAAGTTATTTTAGTTTCGTTTTAGTATTGTGATACCACCTTATTCAGACGTTATTACTATTCAAATTATGTTCAGTATTGAACCTTATGGCCTTTCAGTACATGTTTCTGCATTTTACAGTGTCTTATGAAGTATACATGTACAGATATTAGTCATGGATTAGCTTGTGATCCTTCGGGATTATGAGCACCGTTTAGCATTCCGGTTCAGAAAAATTGGGGCGTTAGAAACTTGGTATCAGAGCCTAAGGTTTAATAGTGTCCTAGGAAGTCTGAAAGCCGCATCTAGTAGAGTCTTGTACATGCGTCTGTTGTGCACCATACTTATGTACAAGAGGCTATGAGATGTTTTAAGAATAGTTTCCCCTTCTTTCAGTATTCATGTCATGCCAGTGAGCATAATCTCAAGTCAATCTCAGTCTAACCTATTTCTCCTTTTATTCTACAGAACATTCCTCCTAAAAGAAGAAACAGGAATCAGTCAGCCCCTCAACCCGAAGACCCTTTGGGCGATCATGTTTCGCATGTGGAGTTTAGGACCGCATTCACCACTTTTGCTCAGTCAGTTACTGCCCAGAATCAACGACCATCTATCATTTCGTCCAACCCAGTGGCCAATTCATCTGCAGCTAGAATTCGAGACTTTACCCAAATGAATCCTCCTTATTTCATAGGGTCTAAGTCAGATAAGGACCCTCAGGAATTCCAAGATCAGGTTCAGAAGGTGACAGATATTATGGGGTGACTACTGTGGAGAGTGATGAGTTAGACGCATATCAGTTGTAGGATGTGGCTCATACTTGGTACAAACAGTGGAAGTTAAAAAGATTAGATGATGCAGGTTTTATAGAGTGGCAGGAGTTTGTCTCTGCTTTTCTTGATAGATTCTTTCCGCTAGAGCTTAGAGAAGCTAAGGTGCTAGAGTTCATCAACCTCAGTCAGGGAAGTATGACGGTGAAAGAGTATTCTCTCAGGTTTACTCAATTAGCCAAATATGCCCCTCATGTGGTTGTAGATGGTAGAGCTAAGATGAGTAAGTTCGTGTCAGGGGTGAATGATAGTTTGGTAAACGAGTACAGATCTGCTATGTTGAATAGTGATTTGACTTTAGCCAAACTTATGACTCATGCTCAGTAGATAGAGGAGCAAAAGATTAGGATGAGGGATAGACAGAGTAAGAGAGCAAGGATCGATAGTTTTATCTTTGCTCAGCCTAAGTCAAAGGGTGGTAACCGTTCTCAGCATAGTCAGAAGTTTTCAGTCCCAACTTCATCCTCAGCTAGTGAACCAGTACCCAAGTATAGAAATGACCGTCATGATGGGTCACCAGGCTCCAAGACCTAGGGTAGTGAGAACATGAGTCTTACCTATCCAATTTGCGAAGAGTGTGGTAGGAATTATCTAGGTGCATGTAGGGCAGGAAGTGATGTATACTTTGGGTGTGGAAAACCAGTCCATAGAATGAGAGAGCGTAGAGTTCTAGCACAGAGGGGTAAAGAGTTGCGTCAGCAAGGCACCAAGAGTGGTCAACGTCAGAAGAGACTTTATGCACTCCAGACCCGTCATGATCCAGAAAGTTTCCCTGACCTAGATTCGGGTACGTTACAGGTCTTTCATGTTCATGGTATGCATTGTTAGATATCTTCTCGCATTTAATCATATATTTCAGCATAAGTTAGCTAGTAAAGTTAGCCAGTCAGTGTTGCAGTCGAGCAGTTAGATGTGTATAGTTTGTTTTCTCATCCTTGCATCTATTCATACTATCCAAAATCTCAGAGAATGTAACTATTCCAAGGTAGAAACTCTTAGTAGTTGCATGTTCAGTTCAGCTCATGCATCATGCATTAGTTTCAGACTACCAAAGTTCAGTTATAATCTAGTTCATAGTGTCCTGTGCATCGCCCCAGTGTCTCAGCAAGGTAAGCATTCTTAGAGGGACATAATGTCTTAAGGGGGAGATACCCCATAATTTCTCAACGCTCTTATGTCTTAACTCATTCATTTTCTCTTCGATTAATGAATCCAGTTTAGAGTATAGGGTATTCATAAGCTGACCCTTAAAATTTCAGCCTCAGCTGTAAGCCAAGTATTCAGAAGCTCAGTTCAGTTCATGATTTTCAGTTCATATGTCACATATCATACTCAGCTATGCTCTCATGTTTCCACTCATGCATGTTTAGTAAATAATCTCAGGTTCATTACACTTTCTGTTTAACGTAACAGTCTTCTTTTATCTCATTCAGCTTCATGATCAGTGTTCAGTACAAACTTGGTATTCAGTTTCATGCTCATGTTCCCGTTATAAACGTGTAATCAAATACCATTGCATAATCATTCATGCTTTCAAGAGTTAGTTAAGTCACGCATCCATGCATTAGATATGCATGTCCATTATGAGAATTCAGCTTACGAGTAACTTCAGATCTAACATGCATCAGACATGCATTCTCATTGGGAGAACCTCGGCTTATCAGAACACTCAATTATACAGTCATGAATCAGTTACACATGCATCAGATATGCATGATTAGTATGAATCAGTTTATTTGTCACGTCAGTTATGAGATCATGTTTCAGTCATTCATGTTCAGTTCATGTTCAGCTTATTGTTTTCCCTCTCAGTTAGTCTCGTCTTATTCGAGGACGAATGTTCTCAAGGGGGAGATATTGTAATACCCCATAAAATCCTAAGTCTAAAATTCAGCTCGTTAGGCTTTACAAGCTCCAAGACTTAGAAAATTTTGCTAAGTGTTCAACACTTAGTCTTATTTTAGACCTTCAAACTTCGTGGATTTATTTGACGATCTTTTCGACCATCGTTTTCTAATTTTCAAGTTGCAATGGGGCAAGGTCGTAGTACATCTCTATAAGTTTTGGAATTTTTGGAGTAGCATAAGGGCACGTTTGGTGTGCCAAACCAGTAGCAAAAGGCGTTAAGCCCATGACACCTAGTTTCAGCACCGCTGTAGCCAAGGCGCCGCCCTGGTTACAGCACCGCTGTAGCTAGGGACCACCCAGGTTATTCCCCCGGGCTAGGTAGGGAGCCGCCCAGGCTATAGCCTTGGGCCAATTTTCAGCAATCCAGTCCGTGTTTTCAAGGGCAAAATTGTAACCTTCCAACCCTTATATATACCCTTTAACACGAGATTACTCAAATTTTCACCCAAATATTGATAGTTTCTCTCAAAAACTCTCTAGAACAAGCCCTACGATTTTCATAGAAGGATTAATTCCATGGGAATTCACCATCAAATTTCAAGAATCTCTCCATCAATCTTCAATAAATCAAGAGCTAAGGTATGTGTAGTGTTGATTTATGGACCCCTTTCATCCATAAAGTTCAAGAACCCTCTTTTAAATTATGAATCATGAAGTTATGTTGTCGGTTCATTATGTTTGTGTGATTGATTGTTATACAACTCCCAAGTTATAATCTTTATGTGATTTTATAAAACTAGGATGAAATGTAAATTGAAATATATGAATTTTGGGTGGTTTGAATTATTAAAGTGATGAATATGCCTATGCCATAAAGTGTGCATGCAATGTGTTTGATAAAATACCTAAGAGACTAAAAATCATGCATTATAGCGAAATAGAACCTAAATGACAAGTCCATATTTTATCCCTTATGACTCAACATGAATTCCATGCAAATTGTTATGTATTTTTATTGTGATATGGAATGCTCATGAAATTGGAACCATGAAAGTATGTACATGTTATATGCATTATCTTCCATGTTCAAGATTATGATGACCATGTACTCCATGAAATCCCCAACTTATTACATTATGAATTGTGGACTTTATTCCTATGATCAAGTAAGTTGTGTTGTGTCAGTTTCCTTCCATCGAGTCCTGGGGGTACTTGTACCCAAAAAATATAGTTGTGTGCCTAGAGCCATATCATGTTATTATGATACTCTCTGTCAAGCCATGATCTATAGAATTCAATCAGTCATGTGACTCAGGAAAACTCAGAAATCACAGCAGTCTCAGTAGTTCAATAATCTTAGTTAATCTCAGTTAATCTCATAAATCTCAATACCTAGTAACTTCAGTAATCTCCGTAATTCAGTACTCTCAAAAATCTCACGAACTCGGTACTTAGTAAGATCAGTAATCTCATGAACTCATTTAGCTATCAGATATCAATAAATATTTCATCAGTCACGGAACTTAGTAAACTCAGAATCAGTTAAGTTAATCAGTTTAGTTCAGTTAATCAGTTTAGTTAATTATGTTCAGTGTCTTTAAGATGGGAGTAGGATTCAGCACCGAGTGAACCTAGGGATAGGGGCTCACCCGCTAGATAGGATTGAGATCCCTAGAAGAAATCCCTAAGTTCCAGAACTACATAGCCAGTGTAGGTATGAGATATCACCCGTTAGATAGGACTGACATACTCAAGGATCACCCGTTAGTGTATTTAAATGTATAGGACTAATCTCAGGGGTCACCCGCTAGATTAGGACTGACTCCATAGCATCTGTCTTTACTGGTGGCGCGGTATTGACACCCTTCCGGTCAGGGCAGATAGTGGACCCCAGTTAGCTTAGTATGGGGCATGTCGGTTAGATGAATACTTCCCACAGTTATAGTTACAGAATTAAGACTATCAGATACAATCAACTCAGCTCAGTAGTACAAATTTAGTACTGTTAGATACAGTCAATCCTTATCTTTATAAATAGACTTTGGGATCACTCATTAGATAGGTCTGATCTCAACTATGGTTAATCAGTATCAGTATCAGTATCATTAGACTTAGAGATCACCTGCTAGATATGACTGATCTCAGACTAATTCAAGTCATCTTTAGTATTAATATACTTAACGATCACCCGCTGGATAGGACTGATCTCATGTTTAGTTACTCTATATAGAATGAAACTCAGATAGTTCCATAAGAACTTAGACTTTCAGATACAGTCACTCAATATCATTTACATCGGTTAGGCCGATCATCACAATTATATCAGTTATATCAGTCGTCATAGCTTACGTTATCAGTATTCAGTTTCAGAACTATTAGACACAGTCAATCAGACCAGTTCTTCATAATTTAAATTATCCGAAATAGTCATTCATCAACTCAGTATCTCAATATCAGTAAAGTCATCTTGTCAATATTCAGACTCAGTAATCAGTATCACCACGAGTTCAATTATAGTTACTTATGCATGTATGTATTCTCACGTTCATATTAGTCATTATTGTTCATGCATATAACCCTTTGCATTTAGCCTACCTCACTCGTATACTCAGTACATTCAGACGTACTAACACATTCACGCTATGGTGTTTTATTTTACTCCATAGGTTTAGAAGAACGAGCCCCAGATCAGCAGTAGATTCCAGTCTCAGCAGTCAAAGTTAGAAGTGAGTCCTCATTTTTCTAGGACATGATGATTTCATTACTATTTTAGTTTTCAGTTTATTTCAGTAGTTGGAGTTAGTTGGGGACATGTCCTATCAACTCCTTATTCAGATAGTTAGAGGCTTTCAGACTATAGAATGTCAGGCAATTATTTCAATTTTATTTTGGTATTGTGATACCACCTTATTCAGACGTTATTACTATTCAGATTATGTTCAGTATTGAACCTTATGGCCTTTCAGTGCATGTTTCCGCATTTTACAGTGTCTTATGCAGTATACAGGTACAGATATCTATCATGGGTCAGCTTGTGATCCTTCGGGGTCATGAGCACCATGTAGCTTTCTGGTTCAAAAAAATTGAGACGTTACATTTTTCCTTTTTTTATCTTATTTTGTCATTGTTTTGGGTGCAGCACCTTCACATTTTTTCGTCTGATTTATGCTCTTTAGTTCAGGTTTGATTTGGTTTAGTTGTCTGGTGTCTCATTATTTATGTCCCTATTGCCTTACATTTGATCATTGTTGTGTTTGGCAGCTTCTTCCGGCTCTTTTCTTCTTTTAAATTCATCATCCCTTTTTTTGATGGTAAAGTGCAGGACATTATGTTTAATAATACCCAAAGGTGCTTCTATTTTTCTCCACGTGTTTTGGGAAGCCTCACTTCCATAATTACATGTTTAATGGATTCTAATTATGGCTTAAAGTAGCAGTAGCATGTAGAGTCATTTTTATTACCAAATCTATAAGCATCATCATCAATTTTAATTTTCTTTTTTTTCCACAGGTATAAAATTGAGAGTTGAATGAAGACTAATTTCAAGCTCAAAAAATTATTAGTACATTGGAAGAAATCTCTACATATATGTCTTCGTTTTGGATAGGAGTAATATTTAGTACTATATTTTTAGTTAGATTTTCTTTGTTTTTGGACTTAGTTTACTTTGATTTTCTCTGTAAGGTGATATTACCTCAATATAATTTTAGTTTTCTTAATTTGTATGATTATGGGTGATTTTATCATTATATGGCATGTTTTATAATTTTATTTTTAATTTATTCAATTTTAATTTAAAAATAATATCAATATGAAATAAATAAGCATTTTTTGTAATTAGTGACAAAAGATTTTATTATCAAAGATAACTTTTAGTAATAATTAAATTAAACTTTTAAGATAAATATTTTCGTCCCAAAATAAACGGTTTCATGATAAGTTTGATTATATTTAGTGACAATTGTATTTATCTTAAATCTTTCTTTTTATTTGATACAAATTAATTTTGTATTTCGTGACAGTCGTAATTGTCAGTAATCATAAAATTTAGTGACAATTCTATATTGTCGATAAAAAAAAAATATTTTTAGAGACAAAATTATAGATTTAACTGCAAAATTATTTACCTTTATTATAATAATAATTTTGTCACTAATTCATACATGTAAGGAGAAAATATTTGTTGAATATAAAAAGTTGTCATTAGTGACAAAAATATATTTGTTCAACCACAAAATATATATAACTCTGGAGAAAATTGGTGTCGTCGCTGATTGAACTAAATAATTTGGGACGAAGAAATTTTGTCAGTATTAATAACTTTTTAGTGACAAAAGCATATCATCAACTACAAAAAATTATATTTTTACGACAAACAAATTCATCATAAATGTTACACATTTGGGGACAATTTTTTTTGTAGCTAATTTATTTTTTTAGCGACGAAGAACTGAATCGTCTTTGTATATTTTTAGCGGCCCACTTTTGGAGATGATTAAATGACGAAATTTTTTTCGTCACGCTAAATCTTTTGTGATAAAATATGACTTATAAGTGACAAAATCATTCTTTCCTGATGATTAAATTTGATGTAGTGTCTCATCTATTCATTCAAGACACCACTCTTAACATATTCCATAGTTACAACACCATCGGGAGCAGAATTAGTCAAAAAACTCAAAGAGTTTTCAAAGAATCTGGCAGGGTATTAAGAAGCCAAAGTCCCTGAATTTCTTCATTGAACTTTACACCCATTCCAAAAAGCTGATCAAGGACGCCCTAAAAATTATTTATATGATCAGAAATAAGATTGTCCTCTTTATACCTGATATTCATCAATTGATTAAGGAGGAACAACTAATTACTGCCAGTCTTCGAAGCATAAAGTGTCTCGAGCTTGTCCCACAAACTTCTGGCATGTGTCTCATTCAAAATATGGTTTCTAACATTATCTTCAACCCATTGTCTTATATAGCCACAAACCTATAAGTGCTCAAATTATCAATCCTCATCTGCCATGGATTGAGGTTTAGTAGACGCAAACACAGGTAAATGCATTTTCTTGACAAATAAAAGATCTTTCATCTTGTCTTTCCAAGTATGATAATTACTAACATTAAAACACACCATTTTATTTATATTTGCCTCCATCATTCAAATCAACAACAACCAACTCTCTAATACCACTTTGTTGGGAAAGGCAAAGGCATAATCAAAATGCCCGACTAGGTATCAGTGAAAGAATACCCAAGTGTAAATTTTTCCTTTCAATTTGAACCAATAGAATACAAGCAAATCCAAGTAAAACAAAGAATAGGCAGCAAATAAATCAATCACACAAATAAAATAAGACAAGAATAACAAGACACCAAATTTATGTGGAAAATCCATCGGTGTGAAGAGTAAAATTCACGGGACCAAACCTCCACTATAATCAACAAGAGTTACAATATTTTTCTCCAAAATTTTAACCAAACAAGTTCCAAACAATGAGCAACAACGCAAAAAGATTGCACTAAAATTAGAGAATAAAAAAGAGCACAAACACCAAAAATGCAGCTATTGTTCGAGAATAAAGAAAAGGAGCTACAGGATATCAAATCCACCTTCGTCAGTTTCTAATCAAATATTGAGATGAGAGGAACAAGCTATCCAAAAATCAGCTCAATCAGACAAGAAACGAAGTGGAATCACAATTTGAAGTTGACAGTTGTGGCTGAAAATTTGGGCGAAAATCAGCTTTCTTTTTCTCTTTGACTGCTGAAAACTCTCTTTGTGATGGTAAAATAAGACCTAAAATGATCTATATATATTCCCCATAGTATTGAGCCTATAGACAAAAATAGTTTGGTCCAAATTAGGCTTTGTTTATCCACATAGGAAGGGACAAAGACCCATATCACAACATGGAATGGATTGCAAGACTTCTTCATTCAAGGGGGTTTGCATTGTTGGTTTAATTTTTCGCATCTTGTGAGTAACCTAAATATATACATATTGTGCTTTTTCTCCTAACCACTTCTTGAGTAACCTAAATATATACATATTGTGCTTTTTCTCCTAACCACTTCTTTATATTTTTCTCTAAATATCTGTTGAGAAGTATAGGACACTAAATTTTTACATAATTTAGTTGGCATTGTTTCAATTTCATACGACCAATAAGGTGGCAAAATCAAGTATAGAGTAAAATACCATAAGCCAAATTTCAGCATTGAAGAGGCTAACATAGAAGATGCACCTTGATGGAGTGTGTCAGGTTTTTTGTAACTTGATATGGTACAACTATTTTTTAAAACTTGCTTTATTATACTTCATCAGTTAACTCTCTCCATTTGGTTTGTGTGATCTTGTAAGAAAATTATTAATTTGTTGAAATGTATATTCACAACACCCTGGATCAAGTGACGATTTGATTTTGTTGACTATTAATATTTTATTCTAATCTTTAAATTGATCGAACTCATAAAGAAACTATGTGTCCACAATTGCATTGGTGGATGCAAAAGAGAAGGAATTACGTTATGATATCACTTTGAATGAAAAAAAGAAGATATCATTCTTAATGGACAAAATAGTTGTCAAGTATGGAACGTTGGATTTGGATCTTTTTAATTTATTGTGACGACTAACTTAATCATCAATGAAGTGATAGGATTTTTTAATTTATTATATTTATAAATAAGATATTTTGGTAATTTAACTTTGGCACAATACATAAACATAATATTTAATTTGGCCTCAGATCACATCTATGATCTTCAACTTTCGGTGCACAAGTAGACACTTAAACTTGTATAAAGTTGAACAAATAGAAACATATGTCCTACATGGCGTCATACGTGACCAATTCTTGTCCTACATGGCGTCCTTTATGTATTATGTCACATAGGATGTGTGCGTTTACTTGTTCAACTTTATACAAGTTTAAGTGCATACTTATGCACACCCAAATTAAAGATCATAGATGCGATTTGAGGTCAAATTAAAGGACGTGTTATGTCTGACTTTTAACTAATGGGATTTCCAGAGCTAAAGGATTCATTTTAATCAATAATTTTGTCCAAACATTTCCATATAATCTTTGATGTCTTAACATTTTATTAATTTTATTTTATTTCTAAAAAAACAAGGGGTTGCACTTTAGTTTGAATAATAAAAAAAAAATTGTTAAATAAATTTTAAGTTTATTAACACTGAAATTTTTTATGATCATTGTTTGGACCGTTTTCTTTTGAACCAAACAATAGTTTTGAAAATAAAACATTTTTAGCCACAAAAATTTGACAACAATAAAATATAACATTCCAATCTTCTTGTCTATTGCGCAATTTCCAAGCTTTAGATAAAAAGAAATTAACACCTAAGAGATTTGGGCAATAACACTTCCTAATGGATAAATATTTTGTAAACAACGTAAACCCCAAGTGTTTCATATATATTTACCATCTCTTCTAACTTTTTAAAAAATTACTGAAAATCTCATTTCTGATACATTACGCAATTATATGATACATTGTGTTATGATACGTAAGTATCATATGTAATGCGGTTAAATATTTAATAAGCGGTAATTAAGCATAAGACTGTTTAATCAAATCCCTAAAAAATAGGAGTTGCCGTTTTGTAGTACTTAAATCACGTAACAGCACAATTTTTTAAAAAAAATTTAAATGTCGTCTTCATTTTTGTTTTAGCTCATAGCTTAAAAAAATATTATTTTATCAAATCCTTCATGCATTTTTACATCATGAATATTTCAATTTTGTTGAGATATTCTGGCATCTGGCAAAATGACATTATTTATGAAAATTACAAAAGTGATAGAATTGTAGTTAGCGAAAGTGTTTTGTATTTCAGGTTGATTTCTGTTGTTGCGTCGGAACTTGACGTAGATCAACCAAAGAAAAATATAGATATTCGTTGTATTATTGATGGAAATACGGCTCCAATGGTTATTAGAAACAACAATGCTATTAAAGTTTACATTGAGTTAAAATAATATTTACAAATTTTGTAATGTATCCGTTATGTATTACAACAAGGGATAAATCGACAGAAGATTGAGAATTTGATGTTGAAACTAGTGCGATTATGTGCGTCGAAGGACAAGAATCAGATGCAACTGCACTTGCCATTGTTGAGTTGAATAATCAGTACGCTTTGTATGTACCAGAAATTGAAACAATGCCAAAACACTGAAGTTAAGGTCAAGCAGTTGTATAAGGATAAGAAAACTCTTAAAGCTGTAATGAAAAAGTATGCGTTAGATCACAGTTTTAATTTTTGAGCATCAAAATCTGATAAAAAAAAGATATTATAATCTATGTTGTTGTTTTTGAGTGTGTGTTTGGTGTTTATATTCTTTGTATGATACATTATAAAATATATTTTGATCGTATTCTTCATAAAAAATATCATATAAGAACTTGCAGTGGATTTTGTCCTCGATATATTAAAATATTATTTTAAGAATTGTTTAGAGTAGCATAACTGTTTACCATTGCTTAGTACCTGAAACATTACTTTTTTTTTTCTTAACTGTTATTTTTCTTTTATAAAAAAATTATGATTATTTATTAATATATGTAGCTATTGGTTGAAGTGTCGTAATGAAAATTGCGGTTGGTACATGAAAGCATCTTGCTTGATAGATTCGGATCTTTTTTAAATTCGTAGATTCAATGATGAGCATACATGTTCAATGAGTGATAGGGTGTTAAAGCAGCTACAGGCTAAAATTACCTTTGTCAGTAACTTTACAAAGCCAAAGTTAGTAAACTACAAGAGAAAACACACTCCGACAGACATTATTGAAGAAATAAAAGTTGGGTATGGTGTTGACATTAATTACATGAAAGAATGGAGTACCAAGGAGAGTGCTATAGAAATACTTGGGGGTGGAGCTGCTGACAGATATAGACAAATGCCAAGATATATCTACATTGTAATACCCCGATCATTTCTTACGCCTAAATCCGTCTTTTGAGTAGATATGTATGACTTCCAAAGTGATTGATGTTCAAATCATATTGTATTTCTCTTATTTCTACTTTTTTTCATGTAGATAATTGAATAAGCTTTCCATCGATACCAATTTCATTGAAATCCGATATCGGACGAGGAAGTTATGGCCATTTTACTAAACGGTATCAGATCGCCCAGATTTGACGGTCGACTTGGTGGGCCGTCAGGTCCCTGGTGGACCGTCAAGTGCCCCTTCAAGCCAAGGAAGTGACTCCTTTTTCAGGTTATCGTACGATGGCCAAGTTGGTGGACCGTTAAGAGTTGACGGACTGTCAAGGGGTCTGTCAGGTCGAGATAGAATATCTCATTTCTGGCCCTCGAGTAACGGACGAATTGGTGGTCCATCAGTTTCCTGATGGACCATTACTTTGACCATCACGTCGAGGCAGAATGGCGCAGATTTGGTACTCGAGTGACGGACGACTTGGTGGTCCGTCAGTTTCCTGACGGAACATCACTTCAACTTTCACGACAAGGAAGAACGTTTCAGTTCTGGCACTCGAGTGACGGATGATCTGGTGGACCATTAGGAGACTTTACGGACCGTCAGATCGACCGTCACAGGCCCCGATCAGTGAATTTCAGCTTTTTAAAAGGGCATTTTGGTCATTTCCGCCCCATATGGTCTTATATATATATATATATATATATATATATATCCTAGTAGATAATAGCCATTCATTTTTATCCTTTCCTCTTCCAAGAAACATCTAAAAATTAGGGTTTCTTCCAAAACCCAAAAATTTAATCTTCTTCCAAGAAATTCAAGGATCTTCTATGGATTTCTCCAAGTTGTTCGAGAATTAAGTTCCCCAAGTCAAGGGCATCAAGAATCTTGGTCTAAAAGTGTGAGAAAGAGGTTCCAAACAAGTTTCTACATCTCTAAAATTATAATTCAAGGTATGTGGGGCTTGAACAAGAACACTCATTTCGTTCTTGTGCCTAAAGATTTATTTTCTATTACTGATTTACATGATTTTGCAAGTGGGTTTACACCCAAATTTCTTTAATTATGATTTATGAAATTTGAGTTGAATAAGTTTGATATTTATGATTATTTCACCATCATGTTTCTTAAATTGAGAATTTATTCCATGAGTTGTATATTGTCATTATGTATTGATGATTTCTAAGCGATTTAAGACAAGTGTCATGAGTTATGCCTTTCTATGAGAAATTTGACTATTGAATATATATTGATATTTGAGATTGAAAGTCAAGAATGAGTCCTATGATGTTTTCTTGAAGCTATTGATATTTGAAAATGATTCGAAAAGCAAATGTACTTGATGTTGAGAAAGACTGTGTTGAGTTGAGTCGGGTTAGGAATCCACAAGATGTTTATGATTTACAGATGATATATATATTTATGTTTTGGTCTTTAAAATAGACCCATGAGTTGCTATTGATTGAGGTGGATTTCCTAACGCGTTCTGAGCTGAGTCTGGGAGGAGTATTTAGCACCGAACGGAAAATGTGATATTTTCTCGAAACTACGTACCACCGTAGGATTGATGTTGATAATTTTGGGACAAAGGCCTAGTATGATATTGTGATAATGAGATTGAGGTTGTATTCCCTGGAAAGAGTACAACACCCCCGCCAATATGGGGTTCTCTCCTTAGGAGGGTAAAATGTTGGACTCCATGCGGCTCACATGGTGTAGTTATGTCGGTTATAAGAAACTCCCACATCCATAATGATCTAAGTACCATGAGTTACCGAGTCACTCTAAGTCATGAGTCAAAGAGTTTGAGTTGAGTTAAAAGATTTATGAGATTTATGAAGCATATGTTATTACTGATGACTTCCGGAAATGATGTTTCAGATAATTCAAGCGAAGAGAGTTATTATTGTCAGCATGCATGATTTTCTTATACATTTATGATATTATTTAAAATGTTGCATCCACCCCCACATACTCAGTACATTTCCAAGTACTGACTCTCATACTCTTTTGTACTCTATATTTTCTCATGCTATAGTTTCAGGTGATCAGTCTCAGCAGCGGCAGTGATCTTTGAGTACCTTCATCTACATTTATACGGTTGGTGAGTCCTCATGGTTCGAGTACCTGTGTCTTTGATTTTGTCTTGTTAATAGATGGTTGTTTACTTTCAGTTCAGTACGAGTCAGTTGGGGATCTATCGCAATGGCTCCTCAGTCCTATGTAGTAGAGTCTTTGTCAGACTAGTGTACCAGCGTGTACAGAGATTTCAGTATTTTATTTGTACATGGCAGTATTACTTCGTATTTTAGTATGTTCATGACATGGTTATTCCTCTTTATCTTAGCATGATTTGTGCTATAATAAGTTCTGAAAGTGATGACAGGCTTAGAGGGTTAGCTTGAGGCCACATGTGGCCTTGAGCACCATGTGACATCTCGAGATAGGTTTTTGGGGCGTTACATACATGTTAAACTCTGTGTATCCAGGATCACACATAAAGATGCATAAGGCGGTAGATAATGAATTCAAATATTTGTTTATAACTTTACAGCCAATGATGCATAGTTTCAAGCATTGCAGATCAGTTGTTGTGGTGGACGGTGATCATTTTAGTGGACCATACCAAGGGACTTTTCTTTTTGCTAGCACTCTTGATGGTGCAGGTATGACTAATCATGTGAAATAATCTTTATTTGATATATGATACATTACATAACATATATGATATATTAAGATATATAACTGTATAGCTTATGATACATCACTAACTGTTTCTATAAATATAACAAATTCTTTGTAGGTTGCGTATAAATTTTTATAACATCATTCTTTCATTTCTGGACCGTCAAGAGTTGACGGACTGTCAAGGGGTCTGTCAGGTCGCGATAACTAATAACTCATTTTAAGTTTTATTTGTTGAATAAATTTTATTTATACATTATATATATTTTCTTGTGATTATTTGTTTGATCAGTCAAGCCTGCATCATAGTATCATTATTGAGTTTATTTTTTTATTAGTACCTTCTGTAAATTGTGAACTTCAATTGTCTCACTTAGAGTAGTCAAATCATCAAAATTGAATTTCAGAGAAGACTAAGTTGATGGTTTTTCATCCCGCTTGTGATCTCCAGTAGACATAGCATTTCCATCATCATTTTGAAACACAAAAATTTCATTACATTATAAAAATAATATACGATACAGATTTTTATCATTTCTACTAATTTATCTTTTCTGGTATATCCTTTGGTTGTTCTTTTGGAGTTTCCAAATCATCACCATCTTTCTCATTCTTTTCCACATCTCTATTTAAACTATCGATGTCAATAACAACCTGAAAAACATATAATTTTTAAAAAGATAAATATATTTAAAATTTAATAAAATTTGATGTGATTATATTAAAAGTTACTTTTTATGGAGCATCATGATACTTCTTCACAGCTAAAATCATCTCTTCATGTTGTTTTTTTATTTCTTCATGATGTTTTTTCATTAATGCTTCAATGTCATCAAATCTTTTATTAACCTGTATAAGTTTAACTGAGTAAATTAGATATGTCAAGATAGCCAATTTTTAAAATAAAAGTTAATGTTGCACTTACATATGTCTTGACTAATGATTCAATTGTATTCATATCAACTTTTAGAAAAATTTTCTCGTGATTTGTTCCTCCAGACATGTTAATTTTCTGTGTGGATGCACGTACACTTTCGACAGCTGGTGGTGTCTCTGTTCTGCTGGTGGTGTCTGTTCGCCGAAGTCCATTAGATATGGTTCATGTGGAGCTTGATCAACATTTGAGTTTGATGTGCCAGAAGGTGATTCATTGACTTCTTTAATAGAGGGGTGAGCTTTTATCTTTTTTTGACCTATCATCAATTTTTTTCGCTCAGCGTCTGTGTTTCTTCCTTTTGAATGCGATGCCAATAATCTATCAGACCTAGCCTTTGACTTAGTAAACAATTCAAGAGGTGGTGAGATAGTAAAATCATCAAAATCATCCAAAGATAATGAACCAGCTGTTATTTTAGCTTTCTGATCGACTTTTATCTGTTGTCTACAAGATGTGGCGACAAAGTTGAATTGACAGAATCTTTCAAATCCATTCCATCATGATTTGGCAATCAAAGACATTTCAACTCATCAACTGTAGAACTTATGTTGGCATACACATTTGTAATTAAGATTGACAAACATAAGATATTCATTTAAATGAATGTAAGGGCAATAATGTATCAATATTCTATATAACATATAGTGCTATACCATAAAATGTACAGTTATGTATCAGAATTTATCATATGAGTACTGTAATGTATTATATAACTGTGAAAATAATTATTTTATTACAGTAATTGATATGGAAGTTGTCCGATCAACAAATATATTATAGTATGAAAGAGTTACATGTTTCATAATATATTTACAAGAAAATATATATTGGAAACATAAAAGAAAATTCCATGTGTGCAACATAAAATACAAAAAGAGATTCAAAATAACCAGAAATTGCCTTGCTAAACATTTCATTCATGAACTTCTCGAATTTAGGCTTTAATTCCTACAACAAACCAGTTACATATCCTCGGGATAGGATTACCAATACGGCAAGAAATGTCTTTATCTACTTCAGAATAACATTTGTAGATTCAGACGTTGAGAACATGTGGCATTCTTCCTAAATGATAAAACTATTTTTCAACGAAAAAGTCCTGTCTCAACGAGTTCATCAACTTGTTGAAATAAATCTTACCCCACAGATATTGTTCATATAGACCGCCCTCTACCATATTGTATTCTATAAAACTAACAACTGCATTATCAGTTTCAGATAAAAAAAATGTATGAATAAAAAACAATATGATCATCCGCAATGCATCCTGATGACCTGATCATTGTCAAAAATTTCTATCTGATACCATTCAATAAATTTTTTTGTGGAGATTCCATTTTTTGCCTCTGGAAAATACTTTGTCATTGACACAGAGTCATCTGAAGTCGGATACTAAAAGTCCTCAATGTTTGAGGTGCAATTCAGACCAGTAATGAGAGCAAATTCATATATAGAAAATTTAAAAACTGTTCCCTTGACATAAACATGGAATTCATTTGGGTTATCTTGTTTACACTCAAGCATCAACAAATATTTGGTTATTTGACCTTGAAAATTAGATTTAGGCATATCAACAAACACACCAAAGCATGTCTCCTTAAACATATTGAAGATTTTTTTACCCACAAAGTACTCAATATCGATCGTAAAGTTACGGTTGCATGAAATGTCAATACTCAATGGATGTTGTGGAATAATTTTGATCACGTATAAATAGTGATGTATCATAATCCATTCACTAACCTTATTTACATAAGTAATGTATCAGATTAACAATTAGTTTTAACATTTGGTACCTATTGAATTATGATACATAACTATAACATATGTATCAGAAATCCTGATTAAATTCGTACTTACGAATCACGTTGTACCAGACATCGTAGTAAAATTCTTACTTAGTGCTAAACAGTGATGTATCATAACACATTCACTGACCTTATGTACATAAGTAATGTATCAGATTAAAAATTAGCTTTAACATTTGTTTCATATTTAGTTATGATACATAACTATAACATATGTATTAGACCTCCTGATAAAATTCTTACTTATGTATCACAATAAGAATTTGTGTGATGTATCTACGCATGAACAAACAAGATCTTCATCATTATGTATCAGACTAATTGGTAACACTAATATTTGTTAATAACAATAACTTATTTTTGAGAAATTCGTCAATTAAATATAAATAACATACCTTTCGTAATGAGTCTCTTTTCATAACTGCCTTTTTTTTTCCTTTGAAATGTCAACAACAGGCTTCTTTCCTTTAGCACTAGCAGCATCCCGTAACTTATTTATGATTGTCAGATCGTTCTGATACTTAGATCTATTTCCATGAACTTTAGAATCGAAGTTATCAGGAACAAACCTAGATATATCAATTTCATTAGAAGTTGACTGAAATTAAGTAAGACCCAAACTAAAAGATGGTCCTGACTCCATTAATAATTATATGATGTTTAAAGAACATAAAATTGAAAAAATATTTGTTCGATTTCTAAACTAATAAACAAAATCATCAACTAGAAACAAACTAACCTCCAATTAATTTTGAATAATTAAGTTACTAGAGTAATTGTAATGAAGGATAACTGTTGTTGCATCAAGATCGGATTTTGGCATAATCTTCGCAAGTAATGCCGTGATTTTAGACTACAAAATAGTAGTTGGGTATTGAGTTGAGGCGTAGGTTATAATGTATCAGCAAAAACGTGTATGTTGTGTGTTAGAAGGGATTTTTGTAATATATTTAGTAGGATGATATTTAAAGTAATATAGAAAAGTTAAGATGTTAACTTATGTAATTTTTCCATAAAGATTTACACAATCCGTTTCTTGCTACTTGTCGGTTTTTTTTTAAGTTGCATGCCCATAAAGAATGTAGGTAGTTTTACCATCATGATTTAGGTTTGTCTTTAATCTATATTTATAATCTATAATCTATAACTATATGTATAATCTATAATTTATATCTATATCTATAATTTATAATCTATAATCTATAATCTATAATATATTAAAAGTGTGAAGACCTTAGAAAAGTGATTTGAACTTTTTGTCCTTTATTAAAATATCCCTCTTTAGACTAAATCGTCTTTTCACCCCCTTTTCAACTAAATATCTCAAAAATAAATTATTTCAGCTTGACTTTTCGCAACTTGGTCTCCTATTTGATTTGTGAGACATATTTTCCATGCTATAACTATTGTAACAATAATAGACTGATTATTTAAGAAAAAAATAATTAAAAACAATAATTAAATTTCAACGAAAACTAAGCATAGAAGTTCAAATTTTTAAGAAGACTATATCAATTATTTTTTTTAAATAATGTACTAAACTTCTAATATTTAAAAATTATAACTAAACTCCTAATATTAAACAACTGTATATATGATTTAGTTTATTTGTAATTGAAATCAATTTCTATTAATGGTAAATTATTTATAAAAAAAAGAAAAGAGAAAGTTACTTTATAGATTGGCAGGTTGTCTCTTTGACTATATTCACATGGAATATGTTCCTTAATTTTATATTATATGTACATTAAAATTTTATATTCAAGAATACTTTTTTGGTTGTTTTTGTTGATCCTCTTTGCGTAGTTTTTAGGGATTTAATTTTGAGAAGTTTGGCAATCACTTTTACTTCTATGATCGATGAGGTTGAATAGATGATACAATCTGAAACAGTTGATCAAAGGTAAGATTTATTGCTACTTACTCTCTTCTTTTGGACGTCTGTTCATAATTTTAGGTCATAGTTTTTCTACATTTTCTATATTTTTTAGTTTTGTTTCTTTTCTTATTCTTAGTCGTTATCGTCGGAGAGATATGTTTGTTGCGCTTTACTTGCAAGAGGATAGTTCTTGTGCTATGATATGATTCTCAAAGAATTAGTTTCTCTGGTAAACGCTTGTTGTTTGACATATAATATTAGCGGATTGAATTAAATAACTTTTTAGGTTCTCATGGATGTTCCTAGGCATGTGTGTATGTGAAACAAGGGGTCCTAAGGCGTTGTACAAACTTGCTTGAGCTTAGAAAATAAAAGGTATTATTTGCTAAATGTCAGAATACAATTAATGCTAGGAAGCAGCAACGAATTTAGGAGACATCAGGGGGAGAATAATCGAGAGTGAGTGCTTAGCATGTTAGAAAGTGATTCTGCTCTGCACTATTTAAGGATCTCTATTACTAAGAAATCTTAAAATATATGATAAGAAGCATTAGGAAAATATATAGTTGAAATGCAAAACTATTCCGCAAAGTAAAGAAGAAATCAGGTATTCTTTGTTTCAAAACAATCTCTCCTCCTATATAAGAAAAAAAGTTAAATTAGCGTACACTATCCTCCCCAAACCTTACTTATGAAATTACATAGACTATATTATTATTGTTATTGTATTTTAGCATATGAAATAAAAAATTATATTTTATTTAAAATTAATTGCTATTTTCAATAATATTTTATGTTAATTGATGGCTTGGCGTGAAACACAAGAAAAAATTATATTTTATTTGAAGTCAAGCGCTATTTTTGATAATATTTTATGTTAATTAATAATTTGGCATGAAGTATACGTGCAAAGCACGTACATTTAACTAGTTAATATAGAAAATGTGTTATATCTTTGGTAAATGAAAAATGTGCTTGTTGGAACACTAAATTAACATTAATGCACATAAAATCTTGCAAAGTAAAATAATTAAAATACGAAAAAATGTAATTAATAAGCATGAGTTAATCACTTAGTTTTCCTATGTTGATCAACGTTAATTTTCCAGGCAAATTACTCTCAAGGGAAAAATGGAAAGAATAGTAGTCAATTATGCTTTGATTTTGTAAAATGACAAATAAAATTATGAAATATCTATTTTTAATAAGGATGACAAATAATCAAGTACGAAGGAAGCATATATCATGAAGTTAAAGATTATGTGGAAGTCACATACACTAAAATAGAAAAGCTAGACATATATATTTAGTAAAGAGCAAATTAAATTTGAAAGGACATTATATTGAAAGGCAATTAATGTCATATATGGACGAAGGATACAAAGATGATAGAATGGATTAAAAAAAATATATTATTTCCTAAATCGTCTACTGGCCGGAGCAATCAAATTTAAAAGAGAGGCCTACCAAAATTTAATTGATTAATGGCCAGAAAAATATTATAGAGTTGAACTTTGAATGTTCCCTTCAATGGTCTCAAGGTTAGACAATAATGCTGGACTTTTGATATATTCAAAGTTGTAATAATTTATAACTATATGAAATATTTTGATGATTTGTATGCATTAAAAAAATTAGAATTAATGCATAATTGAGCACTTTAACTTGGTCTCAACTAATACTTATGAATTTTAATTTTAAGTGTGCACAAGTATGCAATTAAATTTGTATAAAGTTGAATAAGACACACACATTCTACGTGAAAATTCACTGAAATATCCATGAAGATGTCACAGAGAACGCGTGTGTCTACTTGTTAAATATTAGATAAATTTAAGAGTCTACTTGTACACGCCCAAAATTAGAATGCTTAGATGGCAATAGAGACTAAGTTAAAGATTTTTTTTAATCAAATATTTGGTGGTCTGTTCAGACCATTTTATTAAAAGGGTCCCAGATAGACAAAACTACAACAAATGAGCCTAAAATTCAGATCCATTGGCTGACCCGGTCCAAACAAAAAGGAAGCTAAAAAATTTCCTATTTTTCTAATAAAGGTAGGGTTTGAGACAAAAGTACCCTTCCCTTTCTTTTATAGTTGTTTGCAACAATGTCGCCGGAGTGCTGCAGAGAAATTCAAAGCTTCGATTTCTCCTTCTCTGGGCTCTGTACCAGTTGAATCAATGGTGGATCTTAACTGAACTTTTTCTATCAGCTTCACTTCTATCAGGTACTGGTCATTTGTCATTTCCAATCTGATATTTCCTTTCTGTGAACTGGTGGTCTTGGGTATCTCTCACATAGCCAGACTACTTCCAGTTCATCCAGATTTTGAGTAATGAAAGCCTCTTTCTCTTTATCTGGTGGTTTTGGATGCTGGAGCAAATCCCTACCCCTCCATTTTTGGTGAAGATTTTTAATAGCTAGGATTTTAATTCTAGTTGTAGTTAGCACAGATGTAATACTTCTTCCAGTTATACTATTAATATCCTTTTACTATGCTCTTTATTCTCCTCTGCTTTTGTTTATTGAACTATGCTTGAACTTGCTACTTTATTGTAAATATGCATGCTGCTTCTGATAGTCATTATTGAATTATCCTTATTGTCTTTATTCTGATATGTGAAATCTGATCTTTATTAATATTTAGTATAGATGCTGAAAAGAATGATATTCTTGCATGTCTTGTGCATCCATCACCTTATTTTCTAAAGAATCGGCCACTGAGTTCCCTTCCCTAAATATATGTGTGATAGTGATATTTAGTTTCTGAATGAATTATCTAATCTCCTCAATAATAACTACTAGCTCCCAAGAAATTTTTCACTGCTTTAGTATCATTTGCTTAAGACTTAACGAGTCAGTTTGTAAGATGGAATTTTTAAAATCTTTCTCATAACAGTACTCTAAAGCCTCTTTAATAGCAATCTATTCCACTTCAGTTTTTGTACCCAGTCCCATGCCTTTAGCTCTAGCATACACTATATCTCCTTTATCCTCTCTTATGCAAAACCCATATTAACTCATCCCCGAATTTCCTCTACAAGCTTCATCCATGTTGCATTTTAACTGCATGGATTCTGGTTTCTTCCATAACACCTTTTGATATTACAATTTTGGCCTAAATGTACTCATGTTATTGACCACTTCTGGCCATGGACAATATTTCAACTTTATCCATGGATACAAAGTCTTGATCATCTTCTTCATTATCTCCTGGATTTGCAAAACCATCCCTTAAAATGAATGGAACCTCCATGTTTAATAGAATTCCCCCCTTTCAAATGTTCCACATGATTATAGCTGGTATAGCTCTGAAAATCATGTTCATCTTTGATGTTGACTCCTTTTTTCGCCATAATATAATCATCTATTGTAATTGTATGTTGTCCACTTGTATCCCTGCAAAATGAGCAAACTGCCTCCAAAGCCTTAAGGCTAAGGGGGTTGTTAGTAAAACATGGGTCATAGTCTCTTCCCTCCTATCTTCACAACACCAGCATCTTGATACCAATTGGATCTTCATTCTCTTTAAGTTGTCATCTGTAGGAATCCTTCTCAACCATACCCTCCATAAGGAGGAATTGTACTTAAAAAGTAAACCTTTGTTCTAGATGAAATCATAATCTCTTCTTTTCTCTTTTTTCTTTTTGATGATTTCCCAGACAAACTTCTCTGTAAACTGGCCACGTGTGCTATCCATCCACCATAGTCTATCATTCTGATATTTCTCTAGTATAGGCTTCACAATTTCTAGAATCAAATCAACCATCTCTTCAGATAAATATGATAACAATAATTGTTTGCCCCACTCTCCATTTCTGATAAAATTCTTCACCTCTATTTCCTCATCTTGAAATGTCTCCCCTTCCACATAATACAAAGTACTTTATTTTGTCCAATTATCATACCAAAAACTTGAATTACAAGTTTTTACCTGC
Organism: Capsicum pubescens; assembly: GCA_030864215.1. NCBI lineage: Eukaryota > Viridiplantae > Streptophyta > Magnoliopsida > Solanales > Solanaceae > Capsicum > Capsicum pubescens. The sequence goes on along the minus strand of CM061543.1, from coordinate 98,175,083 downwards.
CTCTATATATTATGTTTCACCTCCTCTCTTATAGCAATCATTTTTCTCCATAGATGTGATTCTCTAGTTCCTTTAGTTAATAAAGGATACAACTTTTTGCAATACTTATTCCACACAAAAGAACTCTATATAGTTGATATGGACGTTCTGAAGTTCCACCAGAGTTTTGCAAAAAGTGCCTTGGACATATCATGTAAAGATCTAAATCTAAGTCCACCTTCATTTTTTGGGAAACACATTAACTCCCAAGAGATCCAATGCTTATTTTTTGAACCAGTGGGATTACCCCAAAAGAACTTTGCAAAAATTTTGTGTAGTTGATTAACTACACTCACTGGAGGATTTATAGTAGATAGAATGTAAATGGGTATAGAATGTAATACAAGAGCAATTAAAATATATCTTCCCCATAATAAAGTAGCCTATTCTTCCATGAATTTAATCTATTTATCACCTTTTTCATCAGCTCATCATAATATTCCTTATTCTTTCTTTCATAAAAAATTAGACAAATCGAATAAGTAAAAGGAAACTTATCTTATTTTATCCCATTTATTCTCTTTATACTGTTGCTTACAGCTGTGAGAACCTTCTCATACAAATAGATCAAAATTTTGTCTAAGTTGCTCATTTGATCAGAGGTGTACCCATACTTTCTCAAAACTGTCATCATCTTCTTCATTGATGACAGTTGTCCAGAGCAGAATAAGATAGTATCATCATGATAAGTGATTAATGTTCGGGATCCACTTAGGCATTCCATATACTTTAAAATCTGGATCATTGAACAACTCACTTAAATTTCTTGATAAGACTTCAGCTGAGATAATAAACAAGGTTGGTGACAAAGGGTCTCCCTGCTTTAATCCTCTTGATTACTGAAGGAAACCATAAGACTGGCCATTCATGATCATTGAATACCAATCGTTACTAATCAATATGACCACCATACTAATAATTCTTTCAGAGAAACCAAACTTCTCAAAACCTCAACAAGATATTTCCAAGAGACCCTATCATAAGCCTTTGCCATATCCGATTTCACCACCACATTATGAAACATTTTTCTTCTGTTAATATCTCTAATAATCTCCTGAGCTAGAAAAACATTTTCTATTATGCTTATGCCTTTAACAAAGCCTGCCTGATTATTGAAAATAATATTAGAAAGCACTTCCATAATTCTCATATGGAGCATCTTGGATTTAATTTTATTAACAAAAGTGCTAAGACTGATGGGTCTTAGATCACCATAGGTGTTCACCACTTCTTTCTTTGAAATAAGCCCAAGATTAGTATGAGTGATGTACCTAGGTAATTCACCTCCACAAAAGAAATCTTTCACTAAATTAGTAATGTCTTCTCCAACTATACTCCAACAAAACTGAAAAATTGACCTGAAAAATCATCAGGACCACTTGCACTCTCCCTATTTAAAAAGAAAACAATTTTCTTGATGTATTATTTTTCAAGCATTCTTTCCATTCTGTCATTTTGATCCTTAGAAATACTTTTCTTGATACATCCAAATATTTCATAATTGACAATAACCTGAGTCTCTTTAAATTGCTCTATGAAAACCTGCACTGCCTCCTCTCCCATATTTTGAGCTAATGTGATAATATCCTCCTGCCTTTTCTGAATTTCTGTAACCTGCAGCCTTCTCCTCCTTCCTTTCATATATGGGTGAAAGAATTTTTTATTTATATCGATATTTTAAAATTATTTCATCCCTGCATTTTGTTTCCAAAAATCTTCCTCTATCTTTATCAACCTTTTTAAATCTTCCTCGGCTTTACTTAGTTTTTCTCTATTTTTTGGAGTTGGTTGTATCTCTATCTGTTCTTATTTTACCTTTATAACATCTTCCAAAGTGTTATTTTTTGATATCTCCGAAAGTCTCCCTACTCCATATAGAATGTGTTGATTTCACCTTTTCAACTTTTCATGTACTACATGAAATTGAGATCCAGAGATGTTTTCCTTCCAAGACTCCTACACTACCACCTAAAAATATTTATGCTTAGTCCAAAAATTTAAGAACCTAAAAGATTTTCTCACATGCACTTGTGCAGTATTACATATGACATGTAGAGGTGCATGATCTGAACCCTGTCTGATGAGATGATGAACTTCACAATTAGACATAACCTGCATAAGATCATAATTACCAAAAACCTTGTCCAATCTTCTAGACGTACAGTCATCTTGAATTCTCCCATTCTACTAAGTGAACCTGCTTCCTGTGTATCTTTATTCATTTAATGCACAAGAGTTCATACATTGAGGAAAATCAAGAGTTTCTTGTTGTGTCACTGGGAGACCTCTTAATTTTTCAGACTCATTCATGATAACATTGAAATCACCACCAACAAGCCAAGGAATGTGAGTATTACTAGCAATATTCTCCAAATCCTCCCACAACTCTAATCTCTCTAAATGACTACATCTAGCATATAGTACAATTATTTTAAAAAAATCAAATCCTACTATCAATTTTTACTCTATAGTTAATTGTTGTAAAGAATTTGTGGCTTTAATTTCTTCCTATTCATCATCCCAAAAGACCCAAATTTTATCTGAACAATTTGTTTTAGCATTTGCTAAACCTAGTCTTCTTCTGTATTCATCCAATTTTGATGGGCTTTGAAAAGATTCCATTAAAGCAATGTAAGAGCAATGATTCCTTCTATGAAGGTCTATTAGTCTCTCAAATGAGATTTGAATTCTAACAGACCTAATTTTCCAGAATAACACCTTATTAATAATTGATCACTACTAGATTTGAGGCCTGACTTAGTCCTTGTATTACTTTGTGACTTGTCACCAGTATTTTTCTAGTCTTTTCTATTCCTACCTTTTAATTGGCCAATTTTTCTGAGAGATAAATCCCCATCCCTTCAAATTTGATCTATATTATCTTCCATGTCTGCATCTTCTTCATGGTCTTGCTTATGTTGTTTCTCCTACTGTGTCGGATTCTGAATTTTAGGAACCTCCCTTCTTCTTTCCACTTTATTTTCTGACTTCTCTGCAACATGATCTTTATTAATGTTCCCATTTACGGCAACTTCTTTTCCTTCTACCTGATAATGCACAGTATTAACTGAATCAACAGTGTCATGATCAGCACTATATCTTCCCTGATCTCTTACAGAACTTTGTAACTCTTCATGTAAATCCCCTCTTTTGGTGGAAGTACTAATGTAGTTTTGTGGAGTCAATGCCCTGTTATCATTCTTCTTGTTGCTATTCAGAGTATGCCTATCTTCATGGGTATTTTTTTCCTTTCCAATTGTTTCTTTATTAATACCCTATGGATTCTCTTTGTTAGAATTAGCTTCTATATCTTTCTTCTCAAGTGCTCCAAATTTGTTATTTACTGCTATATATGGATCTTTAGTTGTGGGAACCTTCTGATTATGGACCTTCTGATTCCATAACCTTCTGATTCCATCTCATCTCCCATCTTCCTCCATAATTTCTTCTTCTTTTCAGCTGCTTCCTCTTTTGTTGTTGAAATTCTTCTTCCTCGGTTACCTTGGACTTTCCTTTTTCTTCCTTACTTGCTAATCCTTCTTTGTTCCTATTTTCTCCTTTCTACGACTTCGTATCCTCTTGCTCGTCCACCTTCCCATTATCTTTCTTTTGATATAACTCAGGATGACTGACATAGCATTCTTTCTCATTATGCCCCTGCAGTTTGCATTCCTTTCATTATTTGGGCACATAATCATATTTGATGTGAATCCACTTCTCTATAGCTTCTCCTATCTTTTTCCTCATCCCAATACTAATCCTTTTAGGAAAATCCCCTAATAGATCAACTTCAACTTTAACTCTCGCACAGCTTGACCTTGTTTTGTTTTGTGTAGCTAAATCCCCAAATAGAAAAATATTTCATTTATGACAATCAAACCTCGTTAATCTACCTAGACAATAAAAGAATAAGGGAGAAGTGGAGCTTAAATATACACACATATGTAATACATATATTCCTACTTAATGCATATAATATAAAAATAATAATCACAAAAATAACTTTAGATTTTGTGATAAATTCATTAAAGGGCCAATAATTTTATATAAAAATCTATAAATACATAGTTTTAAAAGATAAATATTATATATAATATAAGAAAATATTACATATATGCATAATGAAAATATTATGGGTAAAATAGATATTGCATTAGATAAGGGAGGAAGATTAACCCCCCTAAAAAGAGTTAAGGAAGAATGTTCTATTATTTACACGTGAGGAGGAGTTTGATTTTTAAAGCAAAATTGAGAGTATAAGTAATTTTTCATCAAGAAAAATTTATAAATATTTAATTATAAACTCACTTATCATTATAAAATAATCTAAACTTATTGTAAAAACTCATATGTCTTAATTCATAGATTCGCATTGAGCAATATAGTCCCATAGATAAACTTATTTATTCCATGCTCAACGTAGGGACATGTATCACTTTATCCCTATGCTCTCATGAACTTCTTTTTAATTTTCAACTTTTTATAAATATATCAAAAACTGTTAATTAGATGATGTGGAAAAAGGAATAGTTTGCTTAACCACTAAAATTGGAATTTGGTGCTAAACATAAAAAGTTTAATGTAAATACAAAAAATATTACCAATCAAGTATTTTTAAAACAATGTAGTGCTAACTCGAAAGCAGGTAAAAAGGGAAGCTAGACAAACCAACCTTAGCCAATGACCTGGTCTAGCCTATAAAGCAAGAGAAACGCAAGAAAAGTGGACCTTTACCTAATTATCTCAATAGGAAAATGGCTTTTTGATTATGTTCAACTCTGTAATAAAGTGAACACCCATCTAGTTGCTATATTTACTACTCTGATTTTAGTGGTTAGTGCAAAACATCACTACACCTGACTACGGAAATTTTAGTGGATATGTCACAAGTTTAGAAGAACTAAATTTAATTTTTTCCCTCCTATTTATTATGCCGACTAAGAATTAAATTATTAATATATTTATTTCTTTTTCTACCTTTTTTTTAAAAATACAGAACCCCAAGAAATTCTGGATTTGTTTTCTATCAATTGAGGCTCTACCTTCATTGTTCCCATGTATTAAAAGACCATAATGGAATAAGGTGATCGAGAGTACTCAACTTCAAGCTTAATATAGACGAGCTTCAACGGTAAGTGTAAAGGCTAGATTAGGTTGCGCAAAATACTAGGTTGAAGTAGTTATGATAAAAATCTGATATTGTGATACTTGAATTGGGGCTTTTGTCAAAGAATGACTTGTGTTTTGGAAGGACTTTCTTCTTTATTGAGATTTGGGGTGTTGCATGCATTATTACACCCAGGAGGGGTTGAATTGTCATGATGGGAACAGTATGAAAAGTAATAGGTTGACGAAGAGATGTGGCCTTCGGATAAGATTGAGAAATTTTATTAATATTGAGGCTTGTTGATCTGAGGAGGATTTATGCACCTCATTGTTGTTATTTGAGCTAATTTAACTTAGTTTTGAGGACTTTTTGTGTACATAATGATGTAATCTTTTTGTAAATGAGTATTTAATTGTTGATTTATGTATTTGTAGTGTTTAAGATATGTTTATAGTGAGTTTTGAGTCAAAACACTAAGTTAAAGATCAAATGCGAAAATTAGTACTCTTAGCTTGAGCTATGTCCCTTTCTAGTTCATTGTGTTGGATTGCGTGTTGTTTTGAGCTCTAATTTATGGTGTTTGATTTTATCGGATGATTAGTGAGTTGATAAAGACGATAAATTATATTACACAATCTGGAAATCAAGAAGAAACAACACCACAAAACTTTGATTAGAAGGACAGACGCATGGGACAAACATTGTGCAAAGTTGGACTTTTTGGAGTCATTGGCGTGCCACACTGCCTAGATGAAGTGATAAGGCCATGGAACTCCCTTGGTTGTAACCAAATATGGCACAAAATAGTGTGAATCCATGATATTGGAGTGCCACAGACCCTAGGCCACGCGATAATGGTGTGGCGCGCCCCTATGTTAAAATCAGGCAGCTTTGTCCTCCTATAAATAGGACGCTTAAACTCAATTCTAACAACCTTGGAAGACCTTGGGGCTTAAATATAGGCTAGATAATACTTTAATTAGGGTTTTACTTTATTTAATTTAGTTTACTGATGGATTATAACATGGATTCATCTCTTATTATTACGTGTATGTTCATGAGCTGCCAAACACCCTTTTTGGGGGGTTAAGGCCAAAAACATGAGTACTCTTGTTATTAATTGAATTGATTTTGGTTATTTATGATTCTTAATTTTTTTTTATCCTTTTTATCACTATTTTAAGGATTCAAGGCCCTTGGAATACATGCATAAATTTATTATGAATCCGGAAGGATGAATGATAGGGTAGAACGTAGGATAGATGGAATCGGATTGTAATCTTTCAATTGAATAAAGTTATGATTTGTGTTTAGAATAGGAATATACCTAATATACCCTATATGGATCATACACTAGAAGAATATAAATGCATTTAACTTAGTTCTTGCATCCCCGCTCAATAATGTAGTTGTAGGGTTAAGTTAAATAGTAGAGGTTCGGAAGGCCATAGTAATAGTCTCAACCCCGAGGACCAACAAAAAAGATAATTAACCTAACCAATGAAGTTATATAGCGAAGTATAATTATTCGTAGTGTCGTAACCCTAGGTTTTCCCCATTGTTGTTCAAGGACCTTTAATTTACAGTATTGCTTACTTTACTTTCAGTGATAATTCTCAAACTCTTTCAGTTACTTTAGAACTTGCTTAATCGTGATAGTTGAAATTAAATTAGATAGATGTCTAACACAAGTCCATATGTGAACTATACTTGACTTTTATAATGACATTTTACTACTTGGTAGACCGCGTACACTTGCGTGTGCACTTGGACACCATAAGTTTTTGTTGTCCTCGTCGGGAACTTGTAATTTGGCAACTATTTTAGTTTTAGTTTTACTTTTTTATTTTGCTGGTGCTATTCACTTGATCTTGGATTTTGTATTTGAAGGAACAGATTTAAAAAGCGAGTAATCTGGCAAGGGATAAGAGGTTGGTTGAACCAAATCCTGAGTCCAAGAAATGCTTATATCAATGGGGGAGAGAAGTAGCACTTCTCTATCAGATCCCACAAATTCACAAACAAGAAGACATTCCTGCTACCATGGTTGATGATCCACCAGCATGCTAGATGGTATGCGTAGTGGTAATCCTACTCGCAAATAATGTGACCTCTCTATTCGAAGATCGACTCCTAGAGGTATATTTGAATTGGAGCATAATATGGTGCATCTTCTGCATAGCAACGGACAGTTTACTGGTTTGTCATATGAAGATGCGCAAGTCCACTTGCAAAATTTTCTAGAGATTAGTGATACATTCATCCCTACAGGTGTGCTAATTGATTATGTGAGGCTGACACTCTTCCTCTTTTAACTTTGGGAGAAGATAAGAAGTGGTTGAATGTTGAGCCAGCAGGTTCAATCACTATATGGGATGATTTGGCCCAAAAATTTCTCATCCAATTCTTTCCATTCGACAAGACTACGACACTATGCGAGAGATTTTGAGCTTCAATAAAAAGCCGAATGAGAACCTTTATCATCTTGGAAGAGGTTTCAATCTCTTCTTTGGGATTGTCTACACCATTAATAGTCCAATAAGGTATTAGCTCACACCTTTGTTAAGGCACTTGATCCTAATACAAAATTTTTCTAGATTTAGCAGCAGGTGGTCAAGCTTTGGAAAAGACATATGATGAGCAGTATACCTTATTGAACTGCCTTTCACAAGGTAATCCTAACTAGCAAGGTGAGATCTCAAGAAGCTTAATGAAAAAGGTTGTGGGCTTGATTGACGTTGATAGTATCACAACCTTAGCTGCCTAATTATTAGCTATGCAAAATCAGATAATGACTTGATTCAGTAAATTGGATATGAACCAATCTCCAGCTCATGTTAATGTTGTACAACAGACACTATCACGGTGCGGGATATGTGGAAATAGTGTCCAATCTACAGATTTGTATGGTACAAAGCCAGAATTGGTAAAATTTGTAGGCAATGCTCAAAAGTCAAACCATGAAAATTCCTACAACCACAAGTACCAGAGTCAGCAAAATTATTCTTAGGGAACAAATCAACCTCATCAGTTTCAGTAGTAGCACAATACACAATCCAACAATATTTAGGAGATGTTGAAACAGATCCTGACCAATCAAGAGAAAATGGTTGCAGAAATAAAAAATCAACAAATTGCACAGAAGCAGTTGGGGCAGATAGTTCAAGCACACAACACCAGGCCTCAAGGTGCATTACCAAGTGATACAGAAAATCCAAAGCATGTAATGGCAATCACCTTGAGTAGTGGTAAAGATATTAATGACAGGCCTCCAAAGAAAAATCTGGAGGTACAGGTAGAGTCAGTTCTAAAACAGGTTGAAAAAAAAATTGCTAATAATTTTGGAAAGTCTAAGTACCCAAAAATAAAAAGTTGTTGAGCAAGTAAAAGAGAGACCACCACCACCCTTCCTGCAAAGGCTTAAGAAAGCCAAGGAGAATGCATGCTTCAAGAAGTTCTTTGACACGTTCAGAGAGCTTCACATTAACCTTTCTCTCTTAGATGTTTAGTAGGGTATGCCCAAGTATGATAAGTACTTGAAGGATGTGGTGACTAATAAAATTAAGCTACAAGGCATTGAGATGGTGGAACTTACTGAGGAGTGCATCTCTATGGTGATGAAAAAAATGCCTAAGAAGCTAAAGGACTTAGGGATTTTCACCCTCCCTATATAAATTGGTGATATTGTGGTCCATTTTTAAGCGAATTGGGGGAAAGTATCAACTTGATTCCCCTATATGTTTTCAATACTCTAGGTTTTGGAAAGCCAATACCATGCTCCGTGGTACTCCAGATGGTAAACCAAACCTAAGTCCAGCCCGAAGAAATCATTGAGGATATGCTCATAAAGGTTGGTAAGTTTATTATCCCTGTTGAATTTATTGATTTGGATTATGAGGTAGATGATAGGATACCAATCATCTTGGTACATCTATTCTTGGCGACAGGAGGAGCATTAATAGGTATGAGAGATGGAACTCTCAAAATGAGGTTGGATGATCAAGAGGTGGTCTTCAAAGTTTATAAGCCACTCAACTGACCTTCCCATTATAATGATATGTGTATGATTACAGTGATGGAAGTAGATGATTGTGGGGTGGTGGAGCCACCACCAAAGACCTCTTCAAACTTTCTCATTAAGTTGCCCAAGCCACCACCTAAGCCCGAAGCGATGATGATTGAGGAGCCTGAGAAGGTTGTTATTTTGAATAATATTCATATTGAGAGTACACACTCAAGAGTACAAAAAAAACAAGAATATGGCCTCAATGTATGAGGAAGAGGATGGAGAATATGACTGAGTTGTAGTGATATGGGTCGTGCCGTGACACAAAATTTAGAGCTGCTCGGGAGGCAACCTTAGTTAAGGTAGGTATTTTATTTTCAGTATTTTAGTTTTTACTTAACATAGTTTTTATTTTTATTGAGCCACAGATTGATGAAAAGTCCGAGGACCAAAAATCTGAGCTAAGAAGCTTGGCAAAGACTAGGTGTGGGATCCCCGGACCCTCTTGATGTATAAAGATGCTTCTATCTAGGCCTATAGGACTCAACGAGTATTTCTATCCTAACTTTTAAGTTTACTTTGGGGAAAAAGTAAGTTTTTAGGTGTGGAGTGCGAAAATTTCCATGGTTTTGGGTGAAGTGATATTATATGGTGTTAATTGTTAGTTGTTTTCTTAGTTTTTGGGTTAAATGTGAAAAAAAATTAAAAATTACTAAAGGATTTTATCTTTGTTAGTTTTTAGTTTGTTGGGGTCAATTTAGTAAGTGCACACTTCACCCACCTTGTGATTGTTCTTTTTGTTTCTTTTCCACAGAGGCGCCCTTTGAATCCAATATCCTTTTTCTTTTTAAGAGTAAATTTTTCGTGTTAGGATAAGTGAGATGTTCTGGTTGGTGTTATGTGTGATTGCATGTTGCAATCGATTTTTGTGTGTAAAAGCATGTTGTATATGTGAAATACTACTTTTGAAACTCCTAGCTCTAGTTTATGACTCCCATAAGTTATTGGCTTAATATTGAATTCATGTTATTGTTTGGTTGACAGTCTATGATGATCTCACTTGAGTTGAACATATTCCATGTGTGTGTAAGGATTTTTGTGAATTTCTTATTGCATTTGATGTCTAGAACTTTTCTGGTGTGTGTGCAAAGCGAAATAAAGAGTGTAGGTTTATCAAATTATATAGGCATTTTATTAACAATCATATTTCATACTCTCTTTGATCTACCATTGTGCATAACCTTAGTCAGCCCTATTGAGCCAATAGCTTTTGTTCTTTGACAGCTTCATATGTTGCTTGTTCCCTTTTCTTTGGTTTGATCTTTATTTGGTCCAAAGCTTCTAGGTGCTTTAGCTGCAAAAATTAATAAGATTAAGGAGTGTGAAATTAAGAAGGAAAAAAATGAATATGACGCCCCCAAAAGTAGTAGCGTGTGGTATGACAAATGATATATTGTGGGTGGGAGTTGTGTACTGGAAAAGAATGAAGAAATTGTGTTAAAATTAATCATAAGTTGACAAAAATCCTTTCCATAGGATACATGAATGAGCATAATGAGATGGGACAAAACAAAAGATGTGTGTAGATAGAAGTGGTGAAAAATGGTTGTTAACAGAGAGATCTTAATGCATAATTTGATGTATATATTAAAGTGCTTAGGGAAGATGGCCACTATTCTTGGCCAAAATAGTTCCTACCTGTCCCTCAAGCTACATTACAACCCTTAAAGTCCTATTTGATCTTAAGCTTTAATATTAGTAGAGTACTACACTAAGGGAAAGCCTATGGTTAATCCTGTGTAACTTTTGTATTCTTTGTGAGAGTGAGTGTAATTTGATTCTTGTACCCATTCTATGATAAATTGCATATATACGAGTGGTTATGTGTAGCTCTCTTGTGCGAGAAAATATGTTTAATGATAGTTTAGTGATTGGTATGATAATGTCACGACCCGAACCGGGGCCCTGGCCGTGACGAGCATTTCGAACCACAAAGGCCCAAAACACCCCTATCTATATGGTAATCATGCACATAATTCATATGATAAAATAAAATACAGAAGATACACAATGTTACGGAAACATGGTCATGAAATCTAATGAAATCAATAATGGGAAATAACGTCCCACAACATCTATCGACATCTGAAAACCGTCTGTGAAATCTCTACTACATGACTAAAACAAACAACTGTCTGAAAGCTGGGACAAGGCCCCTAGTAGATCCAAAACTATTAAATGATAAATAAACTACCAGTCATCAGGCCTTTCGGAATATAGAAGGCTCACCACTCGACTCTGCAAATTTGTCTGAAGAATCTACTGATTTTCTGGACCCCTAGACTGTGCCTCCGAACCTGGGAGGGAAGGGGTCATACAAAGTACTGGTATGCAGAGAAATCCAAAACAAAGTAGAGAATTTTATATAAAATACATAATAGCTGTTATAAAACTCATTATTGCAAAATGATTTCGAAAATACATAGGCATATTATAATGATTTTTCAACAACAATGCAACACATCTGAGCTAGGTGGTATACCCTACAATTTTATATTTTCACCAACTGTCAATCTTGGTTACCGCCGAGAATAGAGTATAAGTGAGGGAAAGACACACAAGATCACACAGCAGGGTGTCTCAACCCAATCAAGTATGGTAGTGCACAAGATCACAAAGCAGGGCTCCTAACCATAGTCCCAATTTGGGATGACATAATGTCAGGTACACAAGATCACACAGCAGGGTACTAAGTTCCCGAGTCGGCAAACATGGTTTACAGCGTAGGTTCATTTGACTCGTGCTTTCTTTGGGTCACCACCTATCTCATAAAATCAATGCATGAAAACTCATTTAAATCAATCACATGTTATTCTCCGCAGGGTATCGCCATACCCGACTTGTAAGTCATCAATATGACATCAACTTCTCATACCATTTACAACATGCACATATGTATGACTTTCACACCATCAAAACACATACACCATGGTTATCAACATGCAATCATTCAAGAAAGTTTAATCATTTATGAGTAAAGTCATATCAATTGCAAAACTCATGCTCTCAATGGTTTAACACAAATATGATATGGGGTATAAACATTATCATGGGGAATTTAGGAAATTCACAACTCATGTACATCATACCTTTTTGAAATTTTAGGTCACATGTTCACAATTTAACCACTAAAATTTATTCAAATAAACAACCCCATGATATCTGAATATTTCTTTCAAAATCATAAATCAAAACATGTTATTTGTATCAATTGAAAACCCCCATTTTCAAAACGTATATATATTTGTATAAATTTAAAGTCTTGCATAAATTCCTTTTTGAAAACATGCCCATGAAATTTAGGACAACCCCACGTACCTCTATATGCGAAAATAATAGGTTCTTCTTGAAGCCGACGTTGCGGGGATTCCAAATCTTTCGTCAATTTTGAAAACCCACGGTGGAATCTTGAGTTATTAGGGTTTTTATTTTGAAACCCTTGAGAGAGTTCTTGGAGAAATATGATAATGTGGGTGTATTTTGTCTTTCTAGGGATTAAATCCCATGTTTAAGATAATAGGGGAACGGACAATTACCAAAACACCCTTAATTTCCTGGAGGATCTGAAAACTTTGGCCTGGGGCAATCCACCAGGCGGCGCCAGCCCAAGAGCACCGCTATAGGCCAGGCGTCGCCTGCCCTATCGCGGGCTCTTTTCCAGGCCAGGCGATCTTCCAGGCGACATCTGCAGATCGCGGGACCTCACTGGAATGGCACCCCAAACGTGCCCTTATGCTCATCTACAATTCCCGAAACTCATCCGAGATGTACTACAACCTTGCCTCATCGCAATACAACAAAAAAATCTAAAAATGGAGGTCGGGAAGGTTGAAAATAAAATCCCCAAAGATTACGAGCTAAAAATGAGTCTAAATCTTTTGACACTTAGAAAGAAAAAATTCATGTTTTCAAGTCTAAGACCACACCACTAAGAGTTAGTACATGTACGACTTTTACGGGGCGTTACATTATCCTCTCTTGGGATCATTCGTCCCCGAATGATGATGTGGAATTACAGTCAAGCACGATTTTCTAGCATATTAAGACATAGAAAGCATAAGTCAAGGATTGTACCTTCCACCTCGTCATTCACCGGATCAAATAAGCTTGGGTATCTAACTCTCATGTCGTTTTCTGATTCCCAAGTTGCTTCTTCAACTTTCTGATTCCTCCAAAATACTTTAACTGAGGTTATCTCTTTGCTCTTTAATTTTCTAACCTGACGATCTAAGATTGCTACAGGCTCTTCTTCATAAGACAAGGAATCGGTCACTTTTATTTCTTCAACAGGCAACACTAAAGAATGATCTCCAATGCACTTTTCAACATGGATACATGGAATACCGGGTGAACAGAACCCAAATTTGCAGGAAACTTTAACTTATATGCAAATCCACCTATCCTCTTTACAATCCGGTATGGTCCTATATAGCGAGGACTCAGCTTACCTTTCTTCCCGAATCTCATAACTCCTTTCATGGGAGAAACTTTAAGAAATACCCAATCTCGAACCTCAAATTCTACATCTCTTCTTCTAACATTGGCATAAGATTTCTGACTACTCTAAGCTGTCTTAAGTCGTTCTCTGATTATTTTCACATCCTCCATTTCCTGATGAACAAGATCTGACCCAAAAAACTGTTTCTCACCAACTTCATACCACCCTATCGGAGACCTGCATCTCCTCTCATACAATGCTTCAAATGGTGCCATCTTAATACTGGCATGGTAGCAATTATTGTAAGCAAACTCAATAAACGGCAAATGATCTACCCAAATACCTTTGAAATCTATTACACAAGCCCTCAACAAATCTTCAAGGGTTTGAATGGTGCGTTCGTCTTGCCCATCAGTTTGAGGATATAATGCAGTGCTTAAGTTCACTTGGGTACCTAAACCCCTTTGAAAAGATTTCCAAAACTAAGAATAAAATTGTGTACCTCGATCAGATATAATAGAGATACGTGCTCCATGCAAACGAACTATTTCCTCAATGTACAGCTTCGCATAATCATCTCCTGAATAATTAGTCCTCACAGGAAAAAAGTGGGCTGACTTTGTCAACCGATCTACAATCACCCAAATAGAGTCATACTGGTTTCGGGACTTCAGAAGTCCTGTAATGAAGTCTATATTTATCATCTCCCACTTCCATAAAGGCAGAAGTATCTCTTGGGAAGTACCTCTTGGCCTCAAATGTTCTACCTTCACTTGTTGACAGTTCAAACACTTGGAGACAAAATCAGCTACATCGCGTTTCATGTTATTCCACCAATACAAAGTTTTCAGATCATGGTACATCTTAGTAGAGCCCGGGTGAACAACATACCTCGAAGTGTGAGCCTCATCAAGGATTTCTTCCCGCAGTCCATCAACATTCCTAACGCACAACCTACCCTGATATCTCAGAATACCATCACCCCCAATATCAAACGACATTACCTTTTGTTGACTCATATCTTTTTTGATTTACATCAAGATGGGATCTTCAACCTGCTTCTCTTTAGCTTCAGCACAAAGGGATGACTTAGCTATCTCATGAACGATCACCCCTCCATCTTCAAAATCTAAGAGTCACATCCCAGATTTGCAAGGCGGTGAATATCCTTCACCATACCTCTCTTTCCCTCTTCAACATGAGAAAAACTACCCATAGACAACCTGCTGAGAGCATCGGCTACAACATTTTCTTTGCCCGGATGGTAATGCAGGCTCATATCATAGTCTTTCTAAAGCTCCATACAATGCCTCTGCCTGAGGTTTAATTCTTTCTGGGAGAAAACATACTGCAAACTTTTGTTGTCAGTATATATATCAACATGCACTCCATTGAGATAATGCCTCCAGATTCTAAGTGCAAACACCACTGCTGCTAACTTCAAGTCATGAGTGGGGTAATTTCGCTCATGCACCTTTAACTGCCTAGATGAATAAGCTATCACCTTACGATGTTGCATCAGTACACAACCAAGTCCCACACGGGACGCATCACAGTATACCACAAAACCATCTTCACCCTCGGGAAGAGTCAAAATAGGAGCAGTAGTCAGCTTGTTTTTTAACTTCTCAAAACTATTTTCACACAAGTCAGACCATACAAACTTCACCTTTTTCTGATTCAATTTAGTGAGCGGAGCAGCTATGGAAGAAAAACTCTCTACGAACCTTCTGTAATAACCCGCCAGGCCCAAGAATCTCTGAATATCGGTTGGAGTCGTGGGTCTGGGCCATTTTCTCACTGCCTCAATCTTTTAGGGATCCACTCTAATCCCGTCACTAGATAGTCTTCCACACTTTTAGAATAAATCAGAATATCGTCAATGAACACTATGACTGACAAATCTAAAAACTAACGGAACACCCTATTCATAATATCCATGAAGGCTGCAGGGGCATTAGTCAACCCGAAGAACATGACTAAGAACTCATAGTTACCATATCGGGTTTGGAAGGCTGTTTTAGGAATGTCTGACTCCCTAACCTTCAACTGATGATAGCCCGAATGAAGGTCTATTTTCAATAAACACTTATCACCCTGAAGCTGGTCAAAAAGATCATCAATCCTAGGAAAAGAATATTTGTTTTTAATAGTCACCTTATTCAACTGGCGGTAGTCTATGCATATACGAAGGGACCCATCCTTCTTTTGCATGAAAAGTACGAGTGCACCCCATGAGGAAACACTAGGACGAATAAAGCCTTTGTCTAAGAGGTCTGAGAACTGTTCTTTTAACTCTTTCAGTTCTGCGGGAGCCATTCTATATGGCGGAATGGAAATAGGACGAGTGTCTGGCAACACATCAATGCAAAAATCTCTCTCTATCAGGTGGTATCCCTAGGAGATCTTTGAAAAAGACTTCTGGAAACTCATTCACTACAGGGATGGACTGAAGAGGAAGATTTTCATCCCTGGAATCTTTTACTCGATTAGATGGTACATACAACCTCTGGAGCTGAGCCTTCTGGCTCTAAGATAAGAGATAAAGTGACCTCTAGGTGCCATAGAATTCCTTGGCCACTCAATTGATGACTCATTCGGGAAAGAAAAAGTAACCTTACGAGTTCTGCAATCAAGTGTGGCATAATACGAATGGACCCAGTCCTTCCCAAGGATAGCATCAAAGTCTACCATATCAAGTTCTATAAGGTCTTCCATAGTATCCCGGCTAAGAATAGACACAACACAATTTCTATACACCCTTCTAGCAACAACAGAATCACCTACAAGAGTGGAAATAGTGAAGGGTTCTACAATAACTTCGGGCTCAAACCCAAAACCAACAGTCACATAAGGGGTCACATAAGATAAGGTAGACCTGGGATCAACCAATACATAAACATTACGGGAAAAGATTCGTAACGTACCGATGACAACATCTGGTGAAGCTTCCGCCTCCTGGAGGTTAGTCAAAGCATATAACCGGTTATGACCGCTCCCGGCAGCTGAAAGGGGCACCCTTAGGAGGAGGAGCCGTGGAGGCGGCTTAGGACTTAGCCCCTCCCCCCCTCCCGTATTTCCTCCAGCAGAAGGGCAATCTCTCTAAAGATGACCCACCTTTCCACAAGTATAAAAATTTATCCCCTCAAAATAACACCTCCATGGGTCACCACCTAACACAAACTTCCTCATTCGGGCTCACATACTACTTGTCATCTTAGGAGCATAACGAGCCAACTGATTAAACTTTATAGTATACTCCTGAACACTTATCTTACCCTGCTTAAGGTTCATGAACTCCTCAGCCTTCGCCCCCCGCAACTCTAATTGAAAGAACCGGTTAAGAAAAGCATCTACAAACTCATTCCATACCGAGGGCTCAGCATTGTCGCCCTTTGCATCTTCCCAATCGTTGTACCATTTATTCGCCATATCTTTCAGCTGGTACGCCGCCAATTCTACCCCCTCTACTTTATCTGTATGCATCACTTTAAAGATCTTTTCCATTTCATCTACAAATTCCTACGGATCCTCTTCTACTTTGGTACCTATGAATTTGGGAGGATTCATCCTCATGAATTGGTTCACCTGTGTAGCTTCAGAAGTAACAGATGTAGACCCAGTATCTTCTGACCGCCGAGTCTGCGCAACCACCAATTGTGCTAGCATATGAATAGATTTCCTGAACTCTGTGTTTGATATATTCCCCTACGAAGTCGGGGGATGGTTGACATTGGTTCGTGGAGCCCGAGGTGGACTGGTTGGGACTCCCGGAGTAGGGACAGGGTCTAGAGTAGGAGCTCTGTTATGTGTCCTCATCCCATGAGTAGGACGGACTTCATCATTTTGAGCACTCTGATTAGAATTGCGACGAGGAGGCATGGCTGTTGTTTCTGTAAGACAAAAGATCACTGATTAGGAACAGACTTGACGCTGAAGCACGAACTAAATCACAAAGAAGGGAAATATTTTCTAAACGCCTAGTAGTCTCCTCCTTAAAAATGTGGCGTGCTAGACACCCATAAATAAGACTCTACCCGATGCGATTTTGCAGATACCCTGGGACCATGAACCGTGCTATGATACCAAGTTTGTCACGACCCGAACTGGGGCCCTGTCCGTGATGAGCATTCCAAACCACAAAGGCCTAAAACACCCCTATCTATCTGGTAATCATGCACATAATTCATATGATAAAATAAAATGCGAAAGATACACAATGTTAAGGAAACATGGTCATGAAATCTAATGAAACCAATAATGGGAAATAACATCCCACAATATCTATCGACATCTGAAAACCTTCTGCGAAATCTCTACTGTATGACTAAAACAAACAATTGTCTGAAAGCTGGGACAAGGCCCCCAGTAGACCTAAAACTATTAAATAGATAAATAAATTGCCAGACATCAGGCCTTCCAGAATATATAAGGCTCACCACTAGACTCTGCAAATCTGTCTAAAGAATCTACTGATTTTTTGGACCCCTAGACTGTGCCTCTAAAACTAAGAGGGAAGGTGGTCAATACAAAGTACTGGTACGCAGAGAAATCCAAAACAAAGTAGAGAATTTTATATAAAATATATGAGAGATGTTATAAAACACATTATTGCAAAATGATTTCAAAAATACATGGACATAGTATAATGATTTTTCAACAACAATGCAACACATCTGAGCATGGTGGTACACCCTACAATTTCACATTTTCACCAACTGTCAAATATCGGTTACCACAAAAATTAGAGTATAAGTGAGGGAAAAACACACAAGATCACACAGCAGGGTGTCTCGACCCAATCAAGTATGGTAGTGCAAAAGATCACAAAGCAGGGCTCCTAACCATAGTCCCAATTTAGGATGACATAATGTCAGGTACATAAGATCACACAGTAGGGTACCAAGTTCCCGAGTCGGCAAATACGATTTCCAGCGTAGAGTCATTTGACTCGTGCTTTCTTTGGGTAACCACCTATCTCACAAAATCAATGCATGAAAACTCATTTAAATCAACCACATGTTATTCTCTACAGGGTATCGTCATACCCGACTTGCAAGTCATTAGTATAACATTAACTTCTCATACCATTTATAACATGCATATATGTATGACTTTCACACCATTAAAACACATACACCATGGTTCTCAACATGCAATCATTCAAGAAAGTTTAATCACTTATGAGTAAAGTCATATCGATTGCAAAACTCATGCTCTCAATGGTTTAACACAAATATGATATGGGGTATAAACATTATCATGGAGAATTTAGAAAATTCACAACTCATGTACATCACATCTTTTTGAAATTTCAGGTCACATATTCACAATTTAGCCACTAAAATATATTCAAATAAACAATCCCATGATATCTCAATATTTAATCAAAACATGTTATTTGTATCAATTGAAAACCCCCATTTATCAAACATATATATATTTGTATAAATTTAAATTCTTGCGTAAATTTCTTTTTGAAAACATGCCCATGAAATTTAGGACAACCCCACGTACCTCTATATGCGAAAATAATAGGTACTTCTTAAAGCCTACGTTGCGGGGATTCCAAATCTTTCGTCAATTTTGAAAACCCACGGTGGAATCTTGAGTTATTAGGGTTTTTATTTTGAAACCCTTAAGAGAGTTCTTGGAGAAATATGATGAATGTGGGTGTATTTTGTCTTTTTAGGGATTAAATCTCGTGTTTAAGATGATAGGGGAACGGATAATTACAAAACACCCTTAATTTCCCAGAAGAGCTAAAATCTTTGGCCTGGGGTGATCCACCAGGCGGCGCCTGCCCAAGAGCACCGCTATAGGCCAGGCGTTGCCTGCCCTTTCGTAGGCTCTCTTTTAGGCCAGGCAACGCTTGCAGATCGCGGGACCTCACTGCAATGGCACCCCAAACGTGCCCTTATAATCGTCTAAAAGTGTTGAAACTCACCCGAGACGTACTACAACCTTGCCCTATGGCAACGCAATAAAAAAATCTAAAAACGTAGGTCGGGAAGGTTAAAAATAAAATTCCCAAAGATTACGAGCTAAAAATGAGTCTAAGTCTTTTGACACTTAGAAAAAAAAATGTCATGTTTTCAAGTCTAAGACCACACCACTAAGAGTTAGTACATGCACGACTTTTACGGGGCGTTACAGATAACTTTGATTAAATAATATTCATGAGTTTACTAACTTTGTGAGTCATTTCTTGAGGTTAGAATGTTTTGGAGTAGTTTTCTTGAGCTTTCAATTGTGTATAACATACGTAGTGTAAAAAAAAAACTCACATCCTGTGCAATCATTGTAGTCTTAGTTTGAGGATATTGCTTGTTATGGAAGTGTGGAGGCTTCTCTGATTATGATGCTTAGAGTAAAGAGTTGTTCAAGGATGAACAAAGCTTTAATTGGGGGTGATGATCTGAGGTGGATTTATGCACTTCAGTGTTGTTATCCGGGTTTATTTAGCTTAGTTTTGAGGACTTATCGTATACGTAATGATGTAATCTTTGTATAAATGAGTATCTAAGCATTGTATATATTTTTAGTGTTTAAGATGTGTTTATAGTGATTTTGGAGTCAAAACCCTAAGTTAAAGATCAAATGTGAAAAGTAGTACTCTTAGCTTGAGCTATGTCCCTTTCTAGTTCATCGTGTTGGATTGCATTTTATTTTGAGCTCTAATTTATGGTGTTTTATGTTATAGGATGATTTTTTAGTTAATAAATATGATAAAGTATGTTACACAATCTATAAATCATGAAGAAACTATTGCACAAAGCTTGGATTAGAAGGACAAATGCATGTGATAAACATTGTGCAAAGTTGGAAGTTTTGGAGTCACTGCCATGCCACATTCCCTAGATGGTGTCATAATGTCATGGAACGCTTTTTTTTGCAACCAAATATTGCATAAAATAGTGTGCCTCTGCAATATTAGTTTGCCACAGACCCTAGGCCACGCTATAAGGGCGTAGCATGCCCCTATGTTATAATCAGGTAGCTTTGTCCTCCTAGAAATATGACACTTAAACTCAATTATAACAACCTTGGAAGACCTCGCGGTTTTAATATACGCTGGAGAAGTCTTCAATTAGGGTTTTCATGGCTTTAATTAAGTTTGATTATAGATTATAACAAAGATTCATCAATTGTGATTATGTGTATGTCTATTAGCGGTTAAACACCCTTTTTTCGGGGTTAAGGCAAAAAAATGAGTACTCTTGTTATTAATATAATTGGTTTTTGTTATTTATAATTGTTAGTAATTTGGTTATCCTTTTTATGAACCCGAAAGGATGAATGATACGATAGAACGTGGGATAAATGGAATCGGATTGTGATCTTTAATTGAATGAAGTTATAATTTTGATTTAGGATAGGAATATACCTAATACACCCTATTTGGTTCATACCATGGAAGAATATAAATGCATTTAACTTAGTTCTCGCATTCCTGCTCAATGATGTAGTTGTGGGGCTAAGTTAGATAGTTTATTAGAGGTTTTGAAGGCCATAGTCATAGTCTCAACCCCGAGGACCAATAAGCAAGATAATTAACCTAACCAAATAAAGTTATACAACGAAGTATGATTGTTTGTAGTGCCTTAACCCTAGATTTCTCCTCATTGTTGTTCAAGAACCTTTAATTTACAATATTGCTTACTTTACTTTTAGAGATAATTCTCAAATTCTTTCGGTTACTTTAGCACTTGCTTAATCGTGATAGTTGCACTAGAATTAGATAGTTATTTAACACAAGTCCTTGTGGGATTGATACTTGGCTTTTATAATGCCATTTTACTACTTGTTGGACCATGTACACTTGCGTGTACACTTGGGCGCAACGGTTGTGGCATGTGCTTTTGATTTGAGCCTTGCATTATTATTGATATGTTTGTCTCATTCTGTTGGAGTCCCATATCGGTGGGTTAAAGGGTCCTTGGTCTCCTTATATTGTCTTGGGCAATCCTCCCCTCATGAGTTAGTTTTTGGGGTGTGAGTTAGGCCAAAGACCAATTTTAACATGGTATTAAAGCCAGTCCCATTCCAAATATTTGTTCACCGATGGTGGGCCCCCATATATATGTTGTCCACGCTTAGTTAGCATGTGCGTGTTGTCCATGCTACAGTTAGCCTGGGCGTGCGGGGGAGTGTTAAGTATCCCACATCGGAAGAGGAAAGGGTCCTTGGTCTCCTTATAAGGCTTGGGCAATCCTCCTCCTCATGAGCTAGCTTTTGGGGTGTGAGTTAGGTCCAAGACCAATTTTAACATGAATTTCTTTTATTATTGTTAATATACATACTCACTCATACTCATTTCATGAACTTATAAACTTGGTATTTTGAATATAATATTTGGAAGGACTAGTATGCTTGAGGAAAATTATTTCGGGTGAATCATACGTATTTATGAATGCATATCCGAGGAAAATTATTTTGAGTGGATTTACTATTCATGATATCGTGAACAAAATTTGCATTGAATGCCGAATGAAAAATTGTTTTGAACGAGTTTATGGACCTCCTTAGTCCCCCACAAGTCCTACCTCACAGCACGCCCCTGTGGAGGAGGTGTATATCAGTAGATTCAGTGTCCATTGCACTATATTGCATCATAATGCATCATATTGCATTGTATATTCGTGTTCTATGTATTTCTCGTGATATGTTGATATTATGGAACTGCTTGGACTTTTCTATGTGCAAATTTAATTTTTAGTATTATATTCATTGTTTGAGATAATACTGCATAAGATCAACCGATGATATCTGTTGAGTAATAGTGATTTGTACTCACCCTACTCTTCTACATCTTTCTGATGCTGATTTCGGTACGAGTCTCCGGTGTAGTCCTAATTTTTATCAAGGCCTACCTGATTCTGAGACATGCATGGTGAGATCTAAAGGTGTCAAGTGGGCTGGCCCGACCCGGCCCAATCCGGCCCTTGTAACTAACCTGGCCCGATAAGACCTAGGGCTTTAGGGTTTCCGGTCCCGGGCCGGTTATTTTTTTAAAATGGGCCCGGCTAACCCGGCCCGGACCAAGCCCGGTCCAGGCCCGCCGGTTAACCGGCCCGGCCCGAATACTTTTTTTTTAAAAATAAAAAAAATGGTATTTTGGGTCAAACTAGTCGTTGGCCCAACGGCTATAGAGTCGTTTTTGGGTCCAAAAGGCTAGTTTGGGCCCATTTATTAAAAAAAAAAATAACTTTAAAAAATATTTTTTAATCCCAAAAAAAATTCTATAAATACCCTACAACTTCAAATCATTTTTCACACAAATTTTCAATCTCTCAAATCTCATTTTCTCTCAATTCTCAATTCTCAATTCTCAAATATTCAATATATTTAATTTCTTAAAGTGTTCACTTTAATTTTTTAATTTTTCGTTTACAAATTACGAGCGGAAGTTTCTAAAGTCGCAACCTTTGGATACTTCCAAAATTTGGTATTGTCGTTCCATCTCTTACGTTTAATTTTTATTTATTGTATTAATTATTTAATATTTAATTTTATTATATTTGTGTATTTTGAATAGTTTTAGTTTAATTTAATTTATATTATGGATAAATTAAGAAAACTCGCTACTAAAGGTGTTAAATTTTTTTGTCCCGGAAGCGGTAGTGGTAGTAAAAAGCGAATTACTAGCGGTAGAGGTAGTTCAAGTAGTAGATATACCCGTGTGCCTTCGCCTCAGGTACCGCTTGGTACACTTTTTGAGGAAAAAATAGGTGTAAGTGCTCACGATATGAATTATGTAGAAGCTAAAAAAAATTACGATATAGAAGAAGAAAATGAAGTAGATGCGGTTGATTTAGACAAAGATAATGAAAATATTGCTGAGACACCCGCAGTAGGAGATGCTAACGTTAGATCTGAATCGGTTAATCTCCCTCCCCGTCCTCCCAGTGCCCCAAGACCTCGTAAAAGAACTAGTGTTGCATGACAATTTTTTGAACGTATATCAGATATTGAGGTGCAATGTAATATTTGTCAACAAATATATAAGCATAGAAGTGGAGGAAAGCAAGGGAGTACGGGTACGTTAATGAGACATATAGCTGAAGATCACAAAAGAGAGTTAAATATTGCACAAGGTGGTGGGGATGTTGGTGGGCCAACGCAAACTAGAATGGACCCAGCAACCGGTCACGTAGCGAAGAAGTATAATAAATTGAGGGACCGGGAAGAAATAGCTAAAATAGTAGTTGTGGGTTGTTTGCCTTTTAGTTTTCCTTCTTCTGATGCCTTTATTCGTTATATACAAACAATTTATAATCCTTTGTTTAACGGTAATACTACTTGTCGGTCTGATATTTTTAGACTTCATTCACAATATTATTTTTATTTATCAATATTGTTAAAAAATATTCAATGTAGATTGTCCCTAACTTCTGATCTTGGTCGTGCTGTAAATAAAAATGATTATTTAATCGTTACTTGTCATTGGATGGATAGTAATTTCGTGATGCAAAAATGTATTCTTGCTTTTTTTATATGATGAAGATCGTAAACATACTGGATAATTTATTGCTAATTCTATTGTTAAAATTGCCGGATATTATGGTATCGAAAATAAAATTTTATGTATTGCTTTTGATAGTGCTTCTAACAACAAGACTGCTATAAAAAAAAATCTACGCTATCTCTGCCCTTGCCTGAAATTTTTCATATTAAGTGTGCATGTCATATATATAATTTAATTGTAAAAGATGGTCTTGAGTTTTTTGAGTTTTATATTGAAAAAATTCGTCTTGCCGTTGGTTTTATTCAAGGAAATAATCGTAGATCGAGAATTAGAGAATTTAAAGTTAAATGTCAAGAAAATGGACTTACACCGATTTTGATGCCTGAGGAAATTGATACTAGATGGAATTCTACGTATGAATTTTTAAAAACTTGTTATAAATATAGAATTCCTATTACACTAGCTTTTAACCAACATTGCGGTTCATTTGCTGATTCTGCTGATTGCATGCTACATAATTCTGATTGGGTTGTAATTAATGATCTTGTTAAGTTTTTTTTAAAAAATTATATAGATACAGTTGAATTTTTCGGTGCTTATTATCCTACTGTTTGGAATATTTTGGCATATATAGCCGATATTTCTGGTTTGCTCAAAGAATATAAAAATAAAGAAGGTTATAAAGAAGCTGTTGGCGCTATGTTTATGAAATTTTAAAAATATTTTTTCCCGATTTCCCTTATTTACTTGGTTGGTGCTATGCTAAATCCGTGCATGAAATATAATAATATGTGCCACTTTAGTACTCTTATTTATACTAACTTAGAAATAAATACTAACCATGATTCTGAACAAGTACAATCTGATTTGTGGACGGCTACGACTGATGCAAAGGTTTACATAGAAAAATTATATAATCACTATGCTGATTTATTTGATTTAGCCGTACCTACAAATATCACTCCAACTGTCGCTCCTCATCCTCCCGAGGAGCCATCATCTTCTAAAAGGTCGGCATATAGTGATTTTTCTGATTCGTTTTATGATTTAAATTGTTGGAACAGTGTTGATGAGAGAACTTACACATCAACTTATCGGGAAGAGATGAAATATCATCTTTGGACGGCACCATAGGATTGCAGACGACGGATTAACACGTTGGATTGGTGGAGGAGTAATGAAACACAATATCCTGTGCTTTCAAGATTAGCTAGAGATATCTTGAATGTTCCAATGTCAACCGTTGCATCAGAGAGCGCCTTTAGTCAGGGACGACAACAGCTTAGAGACAACCGACACTCATTGGGAAACAATGCAATGAATGTTCTAGTTTGCCTCAAAGAGTGGATTAGAGCGGAAAGAAGAAACCAAGGAATGGAACCGGAGCCGAGCGACGAGCTGAAACTTTAAGAAATTATGACTTCACGGGAGAACTCAGCAGAATCAAGTCCAATGCATGATTTTGCCCCCGTTGACTTCGACTATCCTATGCAAGTTCCCGTTAATATTAACATGAATGAGCTGAAAAAAATGATGCATAATTTGTAGATTTTTCATTCATGTAAATTATAAATTTTGGATCATTTTGTAATCAATAAAATTCCCCAAATTCATTTACTCCTTAGTCCTTGCTTTTTATATTTTTTCATGTAACGATTTAAAATTTTAAATTGAATTTCTAGTTTTCTACTTTAAATTAAAAACTTACTTCTAATATATTATTAATTTACTACCAAATATTATTAATTTATTATATTAAGTAGCATATGTTTTGTATATTTGTGCATATATCTTCTATAGAAGTGTATATTTAAAGTATACATGTGTATATGTTTTATAAATTAGTATATAAGTATATCTATATATATTGTAATGTATATATAATGTAGTATATATACATTGAATGGTGCGTATACACGTGTATATATCTTCTATAGAAGTGTATATTTAACGTATACATGTGTATATGTTTTATAAATTAGTATATAAGTATATCTATATATATTGTAATGTATATATATTGTAGTATATTTTATAAGTAGTAGTATATATACATTGAATGGTGTGTATACACGTGTATATATCTTCTATAGAAGTGTATATTTAACGTATACATGTGTATATGTTTTATAAATTAGTATATAAGTATATCTGTATATATTGTAATGTATATATATTATAGTATATTTTATAAGTAGTAGTATATATACATTGAATGGTGCGTATACACGTGTATATATCTTCTATAGAAGTGTATATTTAATGTATACATGTGTATATGTTTTATAAATTAGTATATAATTATATCTATATATATTGTAATGTATATATATTGTAGTATATTTTATAAGTAGTAGTATATATACATTGTATGGTGCATATACACGTGTATATATCTTGTATATTTAACGTATACATGTGTATATGTTTTATGAATTAGTATATAAATATATCTATATATATTGTAATGTTTATATATTATAGTATATTTTATAAGTAGTAGTATATATACATTGAATGGTGCGTATATATGAGTAATTGAGTAATTGTGTATGTGTATATATTTTTTAAATTCTAATGTAGTATATACTATATATATAGTGTATATATATTAGTTAACGTATTTATAATGTATATAGGTGGGTATATGTAATGTATATTGAAAGAAAGTTTTTTTTTTATATTTTTGACCGGGTTTGACCGATTTTTTAACCGGGTTTGACCGGGTTTTGGTGGGTTTGACCGGGTTGGGTTAAGTGGGCCGGGTTAGGATGAATTTTAATTTTTCTACCATTTGGCCCGGCCCGGCCGGGCCCATCTATCACCAAAACCGGCCCTTAACCGGCCCTCAACCCGATTAAAATAGAAGGGCCGGTTCTGGGTTGGCCCAGCCCGACCCGACCCGTTTGACACCCATAGTGAGATCCTTACATTCGGAAGCTTGGCCGGTTTCCCACTTTGTTTTGACTCCGTCATTCCATTACTTCAGACAATACTGATGTACTAGATTGAGTATTATTTTATTTATTCGTTCTTAGTAAGTTTTTGTGTACGTGAAATCGAGTCTTGATAATTTGTAGAGTTTCATGCTTGCTTTATTTATCAAGAAAGTAGAGGTTGATTTATAGTTATTTAATGTCTCTTCTGCTCTACTATTGTTGTATGTGAGAGTTAGCTTACCTATAAAGATTGGGTTGGGTTATATTTCATTACAATCCTAGATTATGAATGTGAAAAAGTATTTCTCTCTTTGTTGATCATCTTAATGACCAAGAGAGAATCCAACTCCACAGTGACCTGTGAAAAGTTATTCCAGTAACTCTATTGCACCCCTGTAAGAACTGCATTAGCCACTGCAAAATTGGCTGAATTCAACATAGGCTATCACCATCTTACCAATGTGGGTCAAAGAGAAGCACCCCTTCCATTATACACATCACAACGATATACACTTGCTTTCAAATGGTATTGAATAGGCGACATGTTCAACTTTTGTATAGATTTTGTAAAGGTTGGATTTAATTATGTTTCTCCTTTTTTGTACCCATTTAATTTTATTTAAATTGTATTAAATTTGACATGTTTTAACTTTCTTATAGTTTGAGAAGGTTTGATTTAATTATGTTTCGTACGTTTTTTTTTGTGTATTTATTTTTTATCCAAATAAATAAAGTAGGGTCAAATCCAAACCGCACCACCATCTAACAGTTTTGATTGAAAATAAAAATTGAACAAAAGAAATATTGCGATGTTATGATTTACCACAAGTCAATAGTGGTACTTGATTCATATTAATTTCTTTTCTTCACATGAGACTAGTTAGTGTTATAAAGGAAAGACATAAAGTACAACACGCCTAACTTGATGTTGAAGGAAAAAGAAAAACATAAATAATACATTATTAGAAATACACATATCTAGTAATAGATATATTCTTCAGTATGACAAGTTTATTGTTAAAGAGGAAAAAAATACAAACATAACATGACTTAAATAAACAAAACATATATACAGAGTTAACAAACAGATACTCCCTCTGTTTCGTTTTTGTTGGCCCTCTTTTTTTTAAAAAATATTGTTTCAATTTAGTTATCTCTTTGACGAAATCAAGAGGATTTTATTATATTCTTCCAATATTACCCTCAACATTAAATGACTAAACAAAGTGTACTTATTCAAATTTATATTTTCAAAGCATAATTAATAAGACTAATTTGATTAAATACCTAATTAATATTTTCTTAATGGATCTGCCAAATCCATATAGGCCTACTAATTTGAAACGGAGGGAGTATTAACTATCAAAGTATTTTCATCTAGGACGCTTACAACTCCATCATATTCTTCATGGCACCATGTTGCATGATTTGTATTTAAAATCATTATAATTCATCTTTTTCCAATATCACTGGTGAGGATTCCAATCACCACAGTTATTGTAATAAGTACAACAATTGTCGCAATCTCTCATAACTTGCAGTTTTGAGGTTCCAGGCGTATCTAAAAATTTAAATACTATAATCTTAACTACTACATAAATATGTATAAATACTCGTACATGTGTATAGAAACATACGTATAATAAATAGAGACGGACACTAAGTGCACATAAAAAGCTCGTGCATGTCATGATATAATACTTGTGTCATTTGTTTAATTGCATTTGATTTTGTGTATTTATATAGAAAGTTGATACAAAAAGAACAAATAATATGAAGAGATCAATAGACACTAAATTGTGTTGGGTGTTGTGGTTTGTTGGATAATTGTTAAAACTTTATGAATATTTTTGGTGAAGAGATCGAATCCCACATCTTGCATTTGTCTCCCTTTAGGATTATCATTTCCTTCTCCTTTTGTTTTTCTTTTCTTTATTTGATTTCTTTTAACTTTCTTTCAACTTTTATCTTCATTCTTAATAGTGTATTGAATAGTTATTTTACAAATAAAAGTTTTTCAAGAAGTTTACTATTATTATTATTATTATTTGTTAACTAAATTTCCATTAATTACCAAAGGCGAAATTACAAATCAGTAGCTATAGCCATCACAATCAGCAATCTCAATACATATGTTCTTTATTCCTCCTATCACTATAACCAAATTACTACTAAATAAACTGAAAAGACGTGAGTTGACCTTGGGATTTGTCAGGGCCCTCAGAATACACGTATAAGCTAAGCAATTTACCTAGAAAGACTATAGTAATCACGAGACTTCTTATCAAACACACGCTAATTGTGTTCCATCCAAATGGCATGACCAAATTCTGCATATAATAGTTTAACTATTTGAGCATGTAAAGATTTACCCTTAGCTAACTGAAGACACCATGCTAACTGCCCAGGCCCATCAGTAGGAGGGATAGTTTGCATCTGAAGTCAATGTAGGAGCTTATCCCATAATTGACATGTAAGCATACATTCAGCAAAGAAATGATTTCTGATTTCATCAGCATTCGATCAAAACACACACTTGGGATTAACATCCATTGACCCATTTTATCAACCTATCCACTGTAAGGAGCCTACCATGCACATTCATCATCATCATTGAAAGAGAAAATATCGAGAATAATTGTATATAAAATGACAAATATAACAAATGATATTTATTATAGTCTATATTTTGAGATATTTTAAAGATAGTTTAAGTAATGATTTTTCTTCTACACTTATACGTGGCATTATCGATTGAATATTACTAGTCAGATATAAGATTTAAATTTGATAAATTCAACTACATAAAAAAAATAGCCCGGTACACTAAGCTTCCACTATGCACGGGGTTCGGGGAATGGTCCGATCACAATGATCTATTGTATGCAGCCTCACCTTACATTTCTACAAGGGGTTATTTCCAAGGCTTGAACTCGTGACCTCCTGGTCATATGACAACAACTTTACCAGTTACTCCAAGACGCCCCTTCGATAAATTCAAATACATTTTAAAAAAAAAAAAGTATCCAGACTTTTTAAAATACATATTTTTTAAAGATAGTTAGTCAATTTTTATTAATATATCGAGACTTAGAATAAAAAACTCTAGGCCTAAGTTAAACCCTTTGATTATATGTTATAATATGTCATGTGTTATAAATACCGCAAGCATTCATTACCTTAAAATCTTGGATCCGCCACTGATTACATCTTAATGCATGTTCATAGACGAAGTTAGGATTTTGAGTTTATAGGTTCTGGATTCTAAAAGATGAAACTTGCAGAATTCTGAATAAATACCTATGCATATTGAATGTATTTTCTTAAAGCAAATACAGAGTTTGAGCCAAAGCTATTATGTCTGTCATAACGACGAAACCATAAGCAAAATTATGACTTCGGGAAAAACTTTTGTTGACTTACACGGATCTACCACCAACAAGGGATTAGGTCCCTTGTGAATATTTTACTAAGGAAGTAAACAAATTAAACAGGAAATTGTAGAATAAAATAAGATACAATATATTATGTGAAAACCTTCTTGCTCAAGGAAGAAATAACCACGACCTGTCCTCATGGGATTTCGCCAAATCCAGTAAAATTTAAGCCACCAAAATGCTTATAGACTCAAGAAAACTCAAAGGATTTAACTCTAAATCCTATCTCTTGTAGTACCTCTATTACAATCGAGTATGGAAACTCTACCACACCACTACCAATTAACTACCTCTTGTTGATGCAGCTAGATAACGCTATCTAAGCTAAATTGAAATAAAATTGCTTCTAAACCACAATTGAATGAGTAGATTTCACTTTTTAGAGCAATATTGAAAGACTCAATAGATAAATAAGAAAGCTATCAGGTCCGCAGAGAAGAGTAACTTCCTATTTTTTGAGAGCGCAATTTTTTCCTTTCTGAGAAATTCCATTTTGTGCAAATACTAGGTTTGACCAGTGTCACATCTTTGCTTATATAGTGATGAAAAAAAAATGAATGTTGGCTTTTACTGGCTCAGGTGTTCTTACATCATACACAACACTGCTATATAACTATCATACTAACAGAAAAAGAAGTACAGTTTACAACAGGGCATAGCTGTTCAGGATTATACTCATAGATTAGCCTACGACGGACCTGGTCCATAGATGACATAAATGGCTCAGTAAAATATTTTTTGTCCCTTTTTAATTATGACAAATTGTGTTTTTAATAGCTTCTCATATTGACCAGTTCCCCTGTTACCTAGCCTCTAATTAATGAATCTCTCTCTTTCTACTAGTATTCCTTTCTGCCACTTACATCTTTCACTTACCTTTTTCCTGTATCAGTGACCAAGTCCCTAGAACTGGACTACCATAATGATAGTATCTTCTCTCTTTTGGCATCATAAAAAAGTAAAAACGAGCATAAGCGGGAGGAGGGTTGGGGCGAGTGATATAAGAACCATATCCATTCTAGCACTCTTAGAAACATGAGCATTGAGAAACTTCTTATTGAGGTCCTTAACTTTACCAGTAAGTCTTTTAACCTCTATGGTAAAAGCAGTAAACTGGGCTCTCAGCTCATCAGAGGAACGAGGTTCCTTGTAGGAAAATTGCTAAATCTTTGTCTTGAGATGCGTGATTTCTACATTCTTAGTTGCCAAGGCCACTTACATAACTTCTATCTCTTCAGTTATTTTCTCTTGAATTTCAATCAATTCAAAAACTTGGGACTTATACCTAGCCCTAACCTTCTCTTCAATGCACTCATTTTTAATCAAGGTAGTCATTGAAAATATTTATTTAATAGCTCCCATCACTCCTTCTGTACACTGAATCTTAAAGTATTCAGACACCTTGTTTATAAGAAAATCATAAGACAACCCATGTACGCATATGCTCAATCATTACGACAAGTAAATTCACAATCTCAAATTTATTTAGGGTTTCCATATGGGAAAATCTACTCCTGAAGATACTGTCATTTTCTCAGATCTTAGAGAAAACCCTTATTTGCAAATTTAAACAATAGTTGGAAGTATGCTTGGAGATACTTCTTCAATAGTCCAACTTTGATTTCCCAGTCAACTTGTTCACCTTCTAAATAAATTCAAGTGTAGGCTTCTTATCTTTAATATACCTGATCCCTTCCATAGGGAAATCTAAAATTTGGCCAAGAATATTCTTATTAAGGTGTATCTCAACACCTTATACTATAGTTGACAATCGCTAACCATCCTTAGAGAATTTTGATGTATAATAGAAACCTTTTACCTCTTTCTCATACACTGCAGGAAAAAAGCACAGTAAATAGATGAAGCCATTCTTGACACTTGATATACTCAACGAGATCGATCATCCAAAGCTTACCAAGAATATTGGTATAAAACACCCTTTCTTTCAGCATTTCCTAGGTGTTTAGAATCTCGATCCTTTCCTCTCTAGTCATCACTTTTCTTTCTTTTGAACCTTTCTCTTTTTTGAGAAGCTACATAGTCCTCGTACAGACTGACTTACTTGTATAGGACCAGGTCCCTCAGATGCCTTTCTTTTTACTAAAATATGCTTCTTAGGAGTAGAAGCCTTGGGTTTTCTCTCGAATGACCTAGTCTGTCTGGCATCATGTGCTTTTATTTTTCTTAGTTATTGCAGCATCAATATCTAAATTAATGTTCTCCTCCTCTTTACTTTCTTCCACGTCAACTGCCTCTATAGTTGGAATTTCCTCATCCT
The DNA here is from genome assembly GCA_030864215.1 of Capsicum pubescens. Taxonomy (NCBI): domain Eukaryota; kingdom Viridiplantae; phylum Streptophyta; class Magnoliopsida; order Solanales; family Solanaceae; genus Capsicum; species Capsicum pubescens. The sequence goes on along the minus strand of CM061543.1, from coordinate 98,142,311 downwards.
CAACAACTGTGGCTTTCTTTATTCTCCTTTTTTTAGTAGTAGAAGATTTGTTGGCCTTCATGCCATCACTCAGTAACTTCTTCTTTGTACTTCTAGTTGTATAAGTTTTTACCACCTTTATTGTATCATCAGACTTCTTCTTTCCTTATGACCTACGTTGACCAAACTTTTTCCATTTTACGTTAACACTTTCATCCTTCTGAATTTCATCTTCCATTAGAGGTGCTCCTCCTCTTTACGTTCTTCCACATCAACTGCCTTTATGGTTGGAATTTCCTCATCCTCAATAACTGGGGATTTCTTTATTCTCCTTCTTTTAGTGGTAGCATATTTGTTAGCATTCATGCCATCACTTAGCAACTTCTTCTTTGTACTTCTAGTTGTATAAGTTTTTACCACATTTATAGTATCATCTGACATCTCTTTTACCTTAGACCTACGTTGACCAAATTTTTTTGAATTTAAGTTAACACTTTCATCTTCCATTAGAGGCAACACCAGTTCTTTTACAGTTTGAGCAGTGACAAGGGTTCTATCATTGGTTGGGATAAGTGATTTAAGAAAGAATGGTTCCTCAAAATTGCTTTGTTTTTTTTTTGAACTCTGACCAACAAGGTTAAGATTTTCAATCCTCCCCTTCCATAGCACTACTTAAGGGGTTATATTTCTCAACTGGGAGATCCCCTTCAAATAGCTATTCATCAATAGGGGTTGACTCAAAAAATGTAGGAGAAATAGGTCCCTGAGGAGGTACATCAAGTTTCTCAAGGACTGGTGTCTAGTAGGAGACACTAGAGGTTTAGACTCTAGGAGTGACCCGAAACTAGTACAAGAAGGCTCTCCATCTATTACAGACGTAGTTTCTGGAGATATTTTAGAACTTAGGAAATACGTCAATGGGGGTATCCTTTTCGAGGAGAAACCAAGAAAATAAGCCATTCTAAAGGTACTTTTCCTATCTATCAGGTACCCTGCATAATCAAAATCAGTATGCCTAATGAGATCAAAGTTTTCACCAGAAGGATAAAACAGAACTAGATCCCCTATTTATTTTAAATATCATAGAATTTTTTTTGTAGCTTTCAAGTGAGACTCTTTTGGATAAACTTGAAACTTGGAACACATCCCTACACTGAATATTATGTCAGGTTTGCTAGCAGTCATGTATAGTAGAGATCCAATGATTTCTCTATACATGATCTTATTTGCTGAGGGACTAGGTTCATTAACATCTATTTTTGAGCTTGTCTCTATGGGAGTATCGGTGGGCTTGTCATCATTCATGTAAAATTTCTTCAACAGTTTCTTGATGTATTTCTCTTGACAAATCATGGTACCATAAGGTTTTTTCTTGATCTACAGCCAAAGAAATAAGCTTTATTCACCTATCATGCTTATTATAAACTCACTTCCTTTGAGTTTTGCAAATTTTTCACATCGCGAGTTTAAAGTTAAACCAAAGATGATATCATCAACATAGACTTGCACAATTAGTAGGCTTTTTCCTCTGAATTTAAAAAATAGATTATTGTTAATTTTTTATCCTTTGAATCCATTCTCATAAAAAAATCATTGACAATCTTTCATATCATGCTCTAAAGGTCTATTTTAATCTATAAAGAGCCTTATCCAACTTCAGGACATAATTTGGTTGATCAATGTCTTCAAATCCAGGTGGCTATTAAACATAGACCTTTTTCTCCAAATATCCATTCAAAAATGCACCCTTCACATCTATTTAGAACAGTTTAAATCAATATATGCAACAAAGGCAATGGAAATTCTTAATGCCTCCATTTTAGCAACAGGCACAAATATTTCATCATAGTCAATTCTTTCTTCCTGAATATATCCTTGTACCACAAGCCTTGCCTTATTTTGGGTGATAGTTCCATACTCATCATGTTTATTTTTGTACACCCAATTTATCTTTATAATGATTTTGTCAGTAAGTCTAGGGACTAAGTGCCATACTTTGCTTCTTTAAAATGAATGGAGTTCTTCTTGCACTGTATTTACCCAGTCAACATCTTTAATAGCTTCTTTCACTTTTTTAGGCCCAATGGAGGAATGAATGCTGAAAAAGCCACAAAGTCTCTTGCTTGTGCTTTAGTCTATATTCCAGACTCTAAAGGAAAAGTCAAATTCTCAAGTGGATGAGATGAATTGTACTTTCAGGACCTTCTTAAAGTTAATTAAAGTTGACAGGTACCAGGTCCCTCAGAGGTATGATCCTGACTTAATTATTGAGGCCCATCAAATTCAGATGTCTGCAGCTAACAACATGTATTTCCTTCTCTTCCTCTTTATTCACCATTCACTTTATCTTGAGCATTTTAAATATTATTGTCTTCTTCAACTGGACTATTTCTTTAAATAGGAATAAGTTCCTCCATATTTGTGTCATCAGCACTGGTATAGTTCTTCATGTTTTCTGACTCATTAAAAATGACATGAACACTTTTCTCAACACACAATGTTCTTTTATTATAAATCCTGTAGGCTTTGTTGGTTGATGAGTAGCCTACAAATACTGCCTTATCACTTTTGAAATCAAATTTGTCCACCTCATCTTTACCATTATTTAGTACAAAATATTTGCAACTAAAAGGTTTGAAGTAGTCAAGTTTGAGTTTTTTGTTGGACAACAACTCATAGGGTGAATTGTTGAGGGTAGCCCTAATTAGGCACCTGTTAGTAACATAATATGTAGTGTTTATTTCTTTCGCTTAGGATTTCTTAGGAAGACAACCATCAATTAGCATGGTTCTTAAAATATTAATCAGGGTTTAGTTCTTCTTTTCAACTGACCTATTTTGTTGGGGAGTTCTTGGGGCTAAAAAAATATGACTGATTCTATTTTTTGCACAAAACTCGTTAACTCTTGCATTTTTAAATTTAGTCCCATGATCAGACCTTATCCATGCTATTTTGTTATTCAGATTCACTTGAATTTGCTTAGCAAAAATCATTAATACTTCAAATGTCTCATCCTTTGATTTCAAAACATGGTCCATATAAACCTGGAGAAGTCATCCACAATGACAAAGACATATTTCTTCCCTCTTCTACATTGAACTTTGACATATCCACTTAAATCCATGTGTAATAACTTAAGAGTTCTGATAAGAGGACCTAGTTTATTTTTCCTTGACACAGACATCACATACCTTAGGGTCTGAGAACTGTAACTTTGGAACACCTCAGATCAGGTCCTTTGAGACCAACTTATTTAGTAAAGATGAGATCACATGGCCAAGTCTTTTGTTCCAGATATTAGCATTCACACTTTGAGCACATAGACAGGTGAGATCACTTCCAGGAACTGAGTCCAATTCAGGCACCTATATATTTTTGCACCTTTTATCCTTGAGCATAACTTCTCCAGTATGCAAACTTGTAACAGTTCACCAGTCAGACAAAAATTCTACTTTATTTCCCCTGTCATAGATATGATACATACTCAACAAGCTGTACTTCAGTCCACTCATATAGTATACATCTTCAATAACATGATTTAAGGACTTTTCAATCTTTACAACACCAAAAATGTAACATTTATTACAATCTCTAAAAGAGACACCTCCACCTTGAAGTACCTTGAATAAGAGAAATAGTCAGTTTTACCTATCATATACTTCGAGCATCCACTATTCATAAACCAACTTTGACTGCTTCCTCTTACTCCCACTTACATATAGAGATTATTCGTTAGCTTTGGGAATATATTTGAGTCTGAGTTCCCAATAGGGGACAGGAGAGTAATTATAACTTTATTGGTCTAGCTACGCATTTTACCCCTCTTAGATCGTATTAGGGGACCAGGTCCTTTCTTAAGTGAGTACTCCTACTGGACATATTTGTCTGAGTTAATTTCAGCTCTTAACTTTTCTTGGCAGTTCCCCTATTTATGGACATTTATTCCACAATAAGTACATAACATATTTTATCCATTGAGACATACTTGCTGTGAGGATTGAAGGGGTTATTATGCTATCGACCAAGACCTCTACTGCTATTTAGCCTTTGATTTGTTAGATTAGCTAAGATTTGTAAAGAACTATTCATTTAAGAAATTTTTTAAGATCGCCTTTTATGATAATCAGTCCCTCTCTTATTCAGTATTATTTTCAAAAGAGGTTTCAAGAAGCTCTTGACACTTTTTTAGTTTCTCTTTAAGCTCAATTTGAAGACAACTAGCATTACATTTTCCTTTAGAAATAGATTGTGAAAATTTCTTTAGATTTTGTAATATCTCTATATTTTTAGAATTCAATTTTTGAGAATATTCTCCTAGCTCAGAGATTTGAATAGTTGGGACAATTTTCTCAGTTTCAAGATTTACAACCTTCTCTTCAAGAAATTTTTTCTTAATAGTGAGCTCACATAAAGAATCAATCAGAAAATTGGAAAGTTTTCTTAATTTATTAAAGGAATAGTCATTTGGATTTTGCTTAATATCAAGAAGAGTTACCTCATCATCTTCATCATCATAATATTTTGACATGAGAGTAAAGAGAGACTTGTAAACTATTTCATCATCTTCTACAGCTAGCATAGAGGCACCTTCAGGTTGTTATGACTCACTAGATACACTTGATGAGTCTCCCTAAGAAAATAAGGCTTTTTTAACAACATAATCTGTTGTAGCTTTCCTTTTGGACTTGTCAAGGAACCGTTCCTTCTTCTTTCTTTTGTCTCCTCCGGACTTCATATATTTTTGATAGTTCATTTTGTGTAAGGGACAGTCCTTGATAAAGTGACCAGATTTTCCACATTTGTGGCAACGATCATTGTCACCTAAAGGTTTACTACTATTTCCTTTTTTTGAAATATACCACTTCTATTTATAACTCTTATGAATTGTCGATCTAAATAGGCAACATCTTTATCTTCCTCACTTGAATTTGATTTGAGGCCTTCAATGCCAGTGATTTCTCTATTTAGGTTCCAGTTTCTCTTAGTCTTGTTGTTTCTTCAACTCATAGATTTTCAAATTTATAATTAACTCATCCATAGTGAGATTTTTAAGATCTCTAGACTCAAATATGACATGGACTTTACTTTCTCATGACTTGGGTTAGACACCCAGTATTTTCCTTACTTGCTTACTAAGAGAAATGACTTCACCAAAATAGTGTAATTCATTGGTTATAGAGGTGAACTTGGTGTGCATCTCCTGTATAGTTTCACTCTTTTTCATGGTTAAGGCTTCACATTGGTTGGTAAGCATATCTACTTTGGATTCTTTGACCTGACTAGTCAATTTATGAGTTTTTCTCCAGCAATCCGAAATTGCTTTTGTTGATTCACAAGTTGAAATATGATTATACCCATCAGGACCTACTCTACATACCAGTAGTTTCTTTTCCTTGAAACTTTTCTCAATCTCTTTGTGATCATCTTCATCGTATTTCCTTTGAGTCTTGGGAACGAGTCTAGTAACATCACCTTCCTTAATGTCCCGCATTGCAACATGTGGACCATCACAGATGTTCTCCCAAATTTCACTACCCTCAGCCATTATGAAAGCATGCATCCTTGTCTTCCATCAACCATAATATTGTCCATTAAAATGAGGTGGTCTGCTGGTTGACTGTCCTTTTTCTAAGTTTAGTGAAGCTTCCATAACTAAGGATCAACTCTAGATATTAACTGTTTAGAGTAATACCGCTCTGATACTAATTGTTGACTTATACAAATCCACCACTAACTAGGGTCCAGGTCGCTTGTTAATATTTAACTAAGGAAGTAAACAAAGTAAACAAGAAATTTCAGAATAAAATAACATACAAGATTTTATGTGAAAACTTCCTTGCCCAAGGGAGGAAAACCCATGACCTGTCCTCATAGAATTTCTCCAACTCCACTAAAATTCAAGCCACTAAAATGATTACAGACTCAATCAAACTCAAAGGATTTAAATCTAAATCGTATTTATTATAAGGGCGTTTTTACAATTGAGTATGACAACTCTACCACACCTCCACCAATTAACTACCTCTAGTTGATGTAGCTAGGTAACTCCACCTAAGCTAACACTTAGCATATTAAAATAGACTTACTCCGAACACCACAACTGAAGGAGTAGACTACACTTTTTTGAGAAAGATTTAAAGACTCAAGAAATAAAGATGAATCAGGTCCCTAGCGAAGAGTAACTTTCTATTTCTTGAGGCCGAAGCTTTTGCCTTTCTGAGAAACTTCTTTTTGTGCAAAAACTAGGTTTGCCCATTGTCACATCTTTGATTATATACTGATGGACAAAAAAAGAATGTTTTAGTGAAATCAGGTTTCTTCACATCATATGCTACACTGATGTACAACTATAATACTAATAGAAAAAATAGTACTAGTGTATAGCAGTACACTACTGTCTAGAATTATACTCAGAGATTCAGCGTACGATGAATCTGGTTCCTAGATGACATAGATGGAAGTCATTATCAAAACTCAAAAAAATAACTTGATAAAACTAGTTATAGTAGAAAAGAAAAAGTAAAGCTTTGGACCTATAGATCTCCAGTAGAAGAACAAAGAAGATAGTAGCAAACTTGTTGACCGGATGATTAACAGTCATATTTGCAAATTAACACTTTGGATTATATTTCTAATGAATAGTATAGCTTGCAGAATATATGTAGTGATTTCTTTCATGGAGAAGGATCATATTTATATGTCCTCAAGCACATTACTATAAATTAAATGTTCATTAGTGGTCCGCTACTCCTCGCCTAAGTGTCATCCATTATTTTCTAACAAGTTGCATAATATATTATGATAAATAATAGTGTTATTCCTTGTTTATTTGTTTAAATAGCTATTGTACATTTGTTCTATCAAAATAAATTATTATATTTTCATATTTCTTCCGATTTTGATATATAGAGAGCTTTGATACCTAATGGAAAGTGCTACTAACGATGATCTATGCTACTAAATACCTTGAATTATGTGGAAAATTTCATTGGGATGTTAAAGAAAGAACCGTAGGTAAATAAGTTTTTGTGGATTATTTTGTCAAAACAAAAATCATTGGAAAAAAATTCATGGGTACTTATTTGTCACGATCCAAAAGCTGAGGGTCATGATGACACTTATCGCGACAAGTCTTGTCAAGTAAGCCTATCACCCAAATTGATTTGAAATGAGAAAACAATACCCAAACCTAAGGGAAGACTCCTAGAACGGAGTCGAACTACACACATAAAGTAAGAGTGGAAATACATAACCAAAAATACCATAAGAATATCTCGAAACCTGGCGTCACAGTGTAAGAACTAACTAATACAACTCGAAGTCAAAATATAGATAGGATATCCCAAAAGGAGCAAACTCTGTCTCAGAATACAAATAATAAATGGTCTAGATAAGCAAAGGTAGTAGTTAGCTTTGGATGCAAAGATCAAATGCTACCTCGAATGGGCTACAAGTACACCTGAATCAACAGTCGAGGGGCGCACTCGTACCTGGATCTGCACCAAAAGGGCACGATAGAGGTGAATACAATCCATTTGTACTCAGTATGTATCATAGGTCAACTGAGAAAAGTAGAAAATAAATCATACAAAATACACGCTATGAACACGCCACCTGCAATAAAAAAATGTTTCAAATGGTAGCCCACACTGTCTCCATTGATAGTTCCATAAAATTTACCTATACCACAAACAAATATGACAAGGAAATACATATATATGGATATCATACATACAAGTACAAAGAAAGTAATACACATAGACAAATATCACACCAAAAACAATAATACAAAACAGAGAGAGCATAATATATATAAAATACAATAAAGATGATGATAATGATGTGATACATGAGGTTGTTGCATAACCATCGTATACACCTATCGAGTTATGATCTCGAGGTAGGACTCATGTAGGGTTCATCAACCCAGGTAGAGGGTTCGACATGTACATAGGTAGAGGGTTTTTAAAGATGTCACATTTTCTATCAGAAAAAGCAAGTATTTCCAATATTTCCAAGGTGGTACCAATGTTTCATGAATATATATAATATGAGGATGTAATGCTCACAACCAACCAGAATGAGAATTTTCATATCCAACCAATATACCAACCATGTCAGCCAAAAATTCATTCAATATTCCAATCATCCATGAAATCTAATGAAATCATATGCCGATAGAGTAAAATATCAAATATATGTCATTGATACCATATAAACTACATTTTAGGCTTTTTTGATATAGAGATACAACCAAATACATATACACAAGACCAACGACATCATATAAGACCCCACATGATCACACATAACAAATAATATTTCAAAACCACCAAATAACACCAATTTAGGCCCCTATTGGGACACAACACAATAATATAGCCATTTTTAGGATTGGCTCTTACACCCTTAACTTAATTTTATACCAATATTAACTACCCAACCCAGTCTAAAGAAAATTAGGCCATAACCTACCTTGAATGTCGAAAATTAGAATAAAAAAGACTTAAACCCGAGCTTTCACCTCACGAATAGACCCAAAATCAAATCAAATATCCAAATATAAAATTTATACACCAAAAGAAATTCAAAAATATCCATATTGCCCATTTTTAGGTCGGATTTAACCGGACCCTCAAAATAGGTTGTTTAAAAAAGAAGGGTAAATCCGAAAGTTTAGTCCAAAAATATTTTATGTGATTAAAAAAACATATAGAAGAAAATCCAAGTGAAAATGGATTGAAATTGGAATTTAAATTAAAGCAATACTAATTTAGGCCTTCTGGGACAAAATCCCAAAATTTCACTTTTAAATTCATGTTTAGAAGGATTTAGATGATACAAATAAAAGAAAATTAATTGAAATAGGGATTTGAACTTTATCCAAACTTTAAAATGGAACAAATTACTAAAAGACTCAAAACCTCAAGCTCCAAAACTCAAAAAATGGTGAAAATAGCGAAGATGGGGTATATAAGAGACACAGGCATCTCTTAAGACATAACCAGATTGCTTGATTGGATATCACTTAATCAAATAAGTGTCACTTACGCAATATCTACTGGCATCCCAAAAATAGCGTAAGCGACCGACCAAATATCGCTACACGATGGACACCTGACATGCGAGTATCGAGTAAGTGACCAGTCCATCGCTTAAGAGAGCCTGATGTCACTTATGTGGAACTTGGAATATTAAGCTAAGTGGCTTAAGTGACAAAAACATTTCTTAAGAGATTCACCAGTTAGTGACTTGGAGAATTTCAAGTAACCACGGACCCCTCGAGATTAAGGGTGAATATCAAGAATGAAAATGAACTATGCTATCCTATCAAATTCGATGCTTACTCAAAGATAATATCAAATTTTTGAAAAAAATATCATTTTCACAAAGTTGACCCCTGAAACCCAATTTTTATAACCTTCCAAATCGAGGGTCTAAATGAGATTTAATAGCCATAAAACCACACCAACCATTTGCCAACCTAAAATCTACATTCTTGATCTTCTTGCGCATTTTGTTTTTTCTATCCAACACATAGATTAATAAATATTAACCAAAGTCAACTAATAAGCCATTTAAACCAATAAAAAAATCACAATTTCACATAAATTACATCGAAATTGTAAGATCCTGCAAAATTTTAACCAATTTATTTTTAACCCTTTATGTGCGTAATATTAATTTTTGATTTGAATTATGATAAGGAATGTTAAAGGTGTAAGACCCCGCAAATTTGCATGTCAAATTTAGCTCGTAAAGCTCAATGAAAGATCCCAAGACTTAGAAATTTTGCTAAGTGTTCAAGATTCAACACTTAGTCTCATTTTAGACCTCCGAAATTTGAGGATTTATTTGACCACCTTAACGACCTTCATTTTTGGATTTTCAAGTTGCGTTGTGATGGGGCAAGGTCGTAGTACATCTCGGGTAAGTTTCAGAATTTTTTGGATAACGTAAGGGTATGTTTGGATTTCCAAAAAAGTTGCCCTGGGCGATAGGCCCACGTCGCCCCAGCTATAGAACTGCCATAAGGCAGGCGCCGACTGGGGTACTCCAGTGCTGGCCCAATTTTTAGCATTTCACTTCCATGTTCTCGGGGGTATTTTGGTCATTTTGCCTTCATATATATACTCAAAAACATGGGATTAAGGCTCAAAAACACCAAAATACACTATCTTGTCTCAAAATCCTCTCAAGAACAAGCTAGGGTTTCAATTGGGGGATTCAAGTTCAAGCAAATCCCACCATCAAATTTCAAGAATCATTCCGTCAATTTTCACTAAATCAAGAACTAAGGTATGCGTCGTGTTGATTTATGGATTCCTTTCATCTATAAAGTTCAAGAACCCTCTTTTAAATTATGAATTTATGAAGTCATGTTGTGGGTTGATTATGTTTGTGTGATTGATTGTTATACACTTCCAAAGTTAGCATTTTTATGTGATATTATGAAACGAGGATGACATGCAAATTGAAATACATGAATTTTGGGTAGTTTGAATTGTTAAAAGTAATGGATATGTCTATGCCATAAAGTGTGCATGCAAGGTGTTTGATAAAATACCTAAGATACTAGAATGCATGTATTGTAGCTCAATAAAACTTAAGTGACAAGACCATGCTATTTTTCTTATGACTCAACATGAATTCCATGCTAATTGTTGTGTATTGTTGTTGTAATATGGGATGTTCATGAAATTAGAATCATGCAAGAATGTACATTTTATATGCATTATCTTCCATAATCTAGAATATGATAACCATGTGTAGTATAAAATCCCTATTTATGGCATGATGAATTGTGAATGTTGTTGGATTGTTCTGGCATGTAAACCCTTTATATTTAGCCTACCTCACTAGAATACCAGTACATTTAAAGTACTGACGCATTTACACTATGGTATCTTATACCATAGGTTTAGAGGCACGAGTTTCAGATTAGCAGTAGTATTCTAGTGTTCATAGTTACAGTGAGTTCTTCTCCTTCGAGGACAATATGATTATTACTTCATTTATTTTATTAGTTTATTTCAGTAGTTGGAGTTATTTGGAGACATGTCCCATCAACTCCTTATTCAGATAGTTAGAGTCTTTCAAGACTATAACATGTTAGACAGTTAATTCAGACTTATTTTGGTATTGTTATACTGTTTTCAGATAATGTTCTTATCAGATGTTTCTTTAGATTTGAACCTTATGGCCATTTAGTACATGTTTTTGCATTTTTATGTTATATTATGCAGTATACAAGTACAAATATCAGTCATGGGTTAGCTTGTGGTCCTTCGGGGTCATGAGCACCGTGTAGCATTCCGGTTCAGAAAATTGGGGTGTTACAAACTTGGTATCAGAGCCTAAGGTTCAATAGAGTCCTAGGAAGTCTGAAAGCCGCATCTAGTAGAGTCTTGTACATGCGTATGTTATGCACCACACTTATGTGTGGGAGGCTATGAGATGTTCTAGGATCAGTTTCCCTTCTTTCAGTAGTCATGTCGTGCCAGTGAGAAAAAACTCTAATTAAACTCTCAATCTAATTCACTTCTTCCTCTCATTTACAGAACATGTCTTCAGAAAATACTAGTAAAGAAAGAACCAAAAATCAGTCGGCACCTCATCTCATCCAAGAAGATTCCCTGGATGAACATGTATCTCATGCAGAATTCAGGACTATATTCACTACTCTAGTCAGTTCAGTCGTAGCTCAGAACGAACGACCAGCCGCTGTTTTGGCCAACCCAGAGGCCAATGTTTCTACATCTAGGATTTGAGATTTCAACCGAATAAATCCTCCTCTATTTACCGGTTCCAAGTCTGAAGAGGATCCGCAGGAGTTCTTCGATCAGGTTCAGAAAGTCACAGATATCATGGGAGTGACTTCCAGTGAGAGTGCTGAGTTAGCCGCCTATCAGCTACAAGATATAACCCATATGTAGTTTAAACCGTGAAAGGTAGATAGGGGTACAGATACAGAGCCCATAGAGTGGGAAGAGTTCGCTACAACTTTCTTAGATAGGTTCTTTCCCATAGAGCAGAAGGAGGCTAAAGTGTTAGAGTTTATCAATCTCAATAAGGGTACGATGAGCGTAAAAGAATACTCCCTTAAGTTCACCCAGTAAGCCAGGTACGCTCCCCATGTAGTGGCAGACAGTAGGTCCAAAATGAATAAGTTTGTTTCTGGGGTATCAGGTAGAGTGGTTAAGGAGTGATGGACTACAATATTGATTAGTGATATGTACCTGTATAGGTTGATGGTCTATGCACAAAAGATTGAGGAGCATAAGCTTAAGAAGAAAGAGAGAGAAAATAAGAGGGCTAGAACAGGTAGTTACAGTCCTTCTCAGTCAAGTTCAGGGGGTAGCGAGAGCAAAGTTCTTACCCATCCTCTTTGTCAGACTTGTGGTAAGAATCATAAGTGTGTGTGTAGGGCAGACGGTGATGTATGCTTTGGGTGTGGCAAGCCAGGCCACATGATGCGAGACTGTAGGGTTATATCAAAGAAGGGTAAAGAGTTGCGTCAGCAAGGTACTAAGAGTTGTCAGCGCCAGAATAGACTTCAGACCCGTCATGATCCAGAAAGTTTCCCTAACCTAGATTTGGGTACATTACACATTTTCATGTCATGGTATGCATTGTTAGATCTCTTTCTCTCATTTGAGCTTATGTTTCAGCATGAGTTAGTAAAATCAGCAAGTCAGTTTAGCAATCGAGCAGTCAGATTTGTATAGTTTGTTTTCTCATCCTTGCATCTATTCATGCTATCCAAAATATCAGAGAATGCAACTACTCCAAGGTAGAAATTCCTAGTAGTTGCAAGTTCAGTTTGACTCATGCATCATGTATTAGTGTCAGACTCCCGAAGTTTAGTTAAACCGAACTCAACATTCTGTAGTAGTTCAGTAATCAGGTCCTAAAACCCAGTTCGGTCTCATATTCGCTATGCCATAGTATGCAACTATCAGTTTCTGTCTTATTTTTCAGTACCTCAATTTACCAAATCTTTTGGGATCATATTACATGCGTGATACTTTATTTTCAGGTAATACAGTTTCCATGAATGCATGCTCAGTCACCTTGTGGTACTTAGTTAATCCTTCTCTCCTATGTACAATATTCTATGGTATCAGTTCAGTTATTCCGACTAAGTTCAGTTTAGTCTTACATACCCAGTGTTCAGTTATTAGCATAAGTTAGTCAGTCAAGTCAGTTTAGCAGATGTACAGTGAAATTTGGTAGAGGTTGTTCTCCCATCTTTCCATCCAGCCATACTAACAGGCATCTCAAGGATGTAATCATATCTAAGATAGAACATACTAGTATATGCAAGATCAGTTTAGTTCATGTATTATGTTTCAGTCATGAATTTCAGATATTCAGCCGTAATTTAATTCCTAGGTGCCTTGAGCATCGCTTTAGTTTTACCTCAATATCTCAGTCAAGTGAGCATTATTTAAGGGACCTAGTGTCCCAAGGGGGAGATATGCGATGATTCCCTGAACTTTCATAAAGTAAGCATCCCATTCTCTCTTCACGTGATGAATCCAGTCTGGAGTAGGAATACTCATAGGTGGCCCTCCATATCCAATCTCAGTCGTAGGCCATTTACTTAATGTCTCAGTTCAGTTCACGATGCTCAGGCCATGTAACACGATGCAGACTCAGTTCAGTTCATGTATCAAGTTCTAAATTTAGTTATGTTCCCATGTTTTGCTCATGCATGTTTAGTAAACTATCTCAGGATTCATTAGAATTTTTGCTTAAGGTAACAGTCCTCTTTAAGCTTATTCAGCTTCATTTTAAGTATTCAGTACAAACTTGGTATCCAGTTCCATGCTCAGTTCCCGTTTCAAACTTAGTACCTTTACCATTGCATGTTCAGTTGCACATTCATGAGTTAGTTCAGTCATGTATTCGTGCATCAGATATGCGTGATCAGTTCATCAGTTATGTCAATCATGTAATCATGCATCATATATGCATGGATTCAAATTTTTAGTAACGCATTAGATGTGCATCCTCCTCTTTGAAAAACTTAGTTTATCAGAATCCTCAGTCCTTCATTCATCAATTAGTTACCCATATATCAGATATTCATGTTCAGTATGAATTAGTTTATTTGTCGCATCAGTCACAAGATCATGTTTTAGTCATTCATGCTCAGTTCACGTTCAGCTTATTGTTTCCCCACTCAGTCATTCTCATTCGAAGACGAATGTTCCCAAGGGGGAGATATTGAACACCCCACAAATTCGCGTGTCAAATTCAGCTTGTAAAGCTCCATGAAATATCCCAAGACTTAGAAATTTTTCTAAGTGTTCAATATTCAACACTTAGTCTTATTTTAGACCTCTGAACTTTGAGGATTTATTTGATGACCTTCTTGACCTTCGTTTTTGGATTTTCAAGTTGCGTTGCGATGGGGCAAGGTTGTAGTACATCTTGGGTAAGTTTTGAAATTTTTCGGATAGCGTAAGGGTATGTTTGGATTTCCAAAACAGTAGCCCTGGGCGATAGGTCCGTATCACCCCAGCTATAGCACTGCCATAAGGCAGGCGCCGGCTGGGGTACTCCAGTGCTGGCCTAATTTTCAGCATTCCACTTCCATGTTCTCGGGGGTATTTTGGTCATTTTGCCTTCATATATATACTCAAAAACACGGGATTAAGGCTCAAAAACACCAAAATACACTATCTTGTCTCAAAATCCTCTCAAGAATAAGCTAGGGTTTTAATTGGGGGATTCAAGTTCAAGCAAATCGCACCATCAAATTTCAAGAATCTTTTCGTCAATTTTCACTAAATCATGAACTAAGGTATGCGTAGTGTTGATTTATGGTTCATTCATAAAGTTAAAGAACCCTCTTTTAAATTATGAATTTATGAAGTCATGTTGTGGGTTGATTATGTTTGTGTGATTGATTGTTATACACTTCCAAAGTTAGCATCTTTATGTGATATTATGAAACTAGGATGACATGCAAATTGAAATACATAAATTTTGGGTAGTTTGAATTGTTAAAAGTAATGGATATGCCTATGCCATAAAGTGTGCATTCAAGGTGTTTGATAAAATACCTAAGATACTAGAATTCATGTATTGTAGCTCAATAGAACTTAAGTGACAAGACCATGCTATTTTCCTTATGACTCAACATGAATTCCATGCTAATTGTTGTGTATTGTTGTTGTGATATGGGATGTTCATGAAATTAGAATCATGCAAGAACGTACTTGTTATATTCATTATCTTCCATAATCTAGAATATGATAACCATTTGTAGTATGAAATCCCTATTTATGGCATTATGAATTGTGAATGTTGTTGGATTGCTCATGAACTAGTCTTATGAGATTATGCTATGCTTTTTTACAAATCCTACTTATGTATAAGATGTATAATAACCATGTACTTTATGAAATTCCTCAAGTTATGATATTATGTATTATTGATATTGGTCAAGTAATCAAGTCAGTCATGTGTGTCAGTTTCCTTCCATCGAGTCCTGAGGGTACTTGTACCCGAAAAATATAGTTGTGTGCCTAGATCCATATCATGTTCTCACAATATTCTCAGTGAAGCCATGTTCCATAGAACTCAGTCAGTCATGTGACTTAGGAAAGTTCAGTAACTCAGAAACCTCAACAAGTCTCAGTAGTTCAGTAATCTTCGTGATCTCAGTACTCAGTGATATCAGAAACTTCAGAAATTCTAGTGCTCTCAGTAACTTCAGTACTCTCAATCTGTCCTTAAAAACTCAGTATATTCCGTCCATCATCGGAATCCAGTAAACTAATTTTAGCTCCACTAAATGATCTCATTAGCGTCAGTTCACTTAATTAGTTCAGTTTATTTAGCCAGTTCAGTGTCTATTCAGTTAGGAGTAGGATTCAGCACCGAGTGAACCCATGGATGGGGAGAGACCTGAGTTAGAGGGTACGATACTTAGTAGCAATCCTTGTGTTCCATAACTAAGTAGCCAACATAGGTTGAGATATCCCTTCCCATAGGTCTAATGTATCTCTTTTGAGTTTACATGATAGTAGGGTAGACGGAATGAGCTCCCAAAAATAGATAGGGTTACTCACATATTGTCTCTACCCATGGCATGGCATTGATTCCCTTCTAATTAGGGCAAAGATTGGACCCTACCGATTTAATTTCTGGGGCATGTCGGTTAGATGATTACATCCTACGGTATCAGTTTCAGTTTCATTCTCAGTCTCAGTAAAAGGACTCAGATAGTTCTTCAGATTCAGGACTGCCAGATATAGTCACTCATGTTATCAGTCATATCAGTTCTCAGAACTTATATTATCAGTATTCTCATTCATGACTGTCAGATACGGTCAAGCATATCCATTTCCTCATATTCATGGCTGTCAGATAAAGTCAATCAGATTAATACTTTATAATTTGACTGTCAGATACAGTCGACCAGACCAGTCCTTCATAATCAGAACTGTCATACACAGTTATTCATGTATCAATAAAGTAGCACTAGTCCCTCAGTCTTTAGTAATACAGTATCAGTTCCTTACTTATTAGTGATTTACATACCCAGTATTCAGTTTCAGGACTGTTAGACATAGTCAATCAGACCAGTCCTTTATAATTTGAACTGTCATAAATAGTCATTCATCTATTCAGTAGCTAAATACCTATAAACTAATATTGTTAGTATTCAGAATCAGTAGTCAGTATCGCCAAAATTTCAGAAGTAGTTACTTATGTATGTATGTATTCTCACATTTATACCAGTCAATATTGTTCATGCATGTAAACCTTTTATATTTAACCTACCTCACTTTCATGAAAGTATATTCAAAGTACTGATGTATTTGCGCTATGGTGTCTTATACCATAGGTTTAGAGGCAAGAGTTCCAAATCAGCAGTAGTATTCCAGTGTTCAGAGTTGCAGTGAGTCCTACTCATTTGAGGATGATATAATTATTACTTCATTTATTTTCTTAGTTTATTTTTGTTATTGGAGTGTAAGGCCCCGCAAAGTTCTCTCATAGTTTGAGCCGTAAGGGGCGTGATTCTGGCCCTAAAAGATTGAGAAGTGGCTTTCTAAGTGATTATCATATTAACCATATAGAATTTCCCTAATTTCCACTTTTTATCACGTGGGAAATTTTATAATCTTTCTTTCGATATAAGATTTGCCCAAAACTGATACTCGGGTAAGAAGTTATGGATAATTTAAGCCTTTGTCGTAAAACTGCACCATTTAGGTGATTGGCGCATCGCAGAGATGGTTGATTTGGCAATCGTCAATTTCCAGTGGGACTCCGCAATATTGGCGTATCACGGAGGAGTCCCAGGTCCCAACCAGTTGGAAAATGCAATGGCTCCGCATCACGGAGGTTGCCAATTTCCCAATTGTCAAATTCCAGTAAGCTACCGCGATAAGTGGCGCATCGCGGGGGCAAGTGAAATCAGGTTCCAGTTCAATTTTTCCCATTTCTCACAAATGCTTAAAAGGGAATTTTGGACTTTTAACAAGCCTATAAAATCGTGAAAACACTAAATCAAACCCATTTGCAAGCATCTAATGAGGTTTTTCTCAAGTCTTCTCTCAACAAGAACCCTAAATAATCAAAACCTCTTCCAAGAATCTCAAGAATCCACCATGGATTTTCTAAATTGAGTCAATATTCAAGGTTCCCAAGTCAGGACCTCAAGAACCCTCATTCTATAGCACGAATAGAGTTCCAAAAGTGAGATTTCATCAAAAGCTTCTAATTCAAGGTATGTGGGGTTTTGAACAAGGGTAACCCTTTCACCCTTGTTCCTAAAAGGATAATTTACATCATGATTTTCCTAAAATTTATGAGGTTTTCACATGAATTTGAATTGGGGTTTGTCATCCATTATTATTGAATGCATTATCTTGATATTTCCTATGAATTATGAGTCAAATGGCATAATTTCTAAATGTTTTATTGAGAAATTACAGCTGGGTATAAACCCATGATTTTACTCCTTGAGAAGCTAATATTTGAAATGTTTGAGATATTGAAGCATATGACTATATTGAGATTTTGAGATAAATTACTGAAATTCTCAGATTTTCACATGATTTATGAATCTATATGCTATATATTATGCTTTTGATGAGATTTAACTTGTGATTGAATTATTGGTTAGTAATTCCTATTTGAGACTTGTGAATTAATGAACTCTTGTGCTAAAAGCACCCATGATTTGAGTATTTTGAGATGATTAAGAAATGAATTAACCAAATGGTCCGAGACCTTTGAAATCCACTTCACTATATGATATTATCGATTTGATTATTGGGTTCGTGTTGAACCATGAAATTATTCTAAAAGTGAATTTTTATGAGATGAGCGTAGATAATCTAAAGGGAGTAGTATTTAGCACCGAATGGGTAAGTTACTATTGTTTCTTACCCAAAACTACGTGCCACCGTAGGTTGGGCCAGAGGCTAAGTTTATGATGATTATGATTGGGCCCGAGGCTGTGTTTCATTTAGTGATCACTAGACCTAGGTTATACTCCATGGCAAGAGTATGACGCTCCTCCCCAACGTGGGGTCTCTTACTTAGGAGGACAAAATATTGGAATACATGTAGCTCGCATGGTTTATGTTGATTACGAGAACCTCCCTTGCCTTTCAAACTTCGAGATCAAATGATTATTTTCCTTTCCTATGAGTTATTTTCCTAAATGGTGGAATTGCAAAGTTGTTTCCTAACTAAGGTATTTCCTTGATGTGAGTTATTTCTCTAAATGAAAGTATCTTTCCCTGATATAGTGCTTTCCATAAAGTTTTGAGATAAGTTATTCCTTGAACTAGAATGATTTTCCATTTAAGATAGAATGATTTCCCTAAATCTTGAAATGAAATATTTTCCTAAAGTGAATGAAATGCTTTCAAGTATATTTCTAAGTCTTATGCTTCCGAATTCCAAGTATATAAGTTCTAAATAGATAGAAGTATTGAGTATTGAAAGGTTTTACTCTCTATGAAACATATCCATGAGTTGAAAGTATTGTTTAAAGTCCCTTGGCCTTTTGGTATTGAGAATAAAAGAAGATTTATTATTTTCAAGGTTAAACAATGATGACTCACGAGAATTGTGTTGCATGCTCCATTCCACATGATTTATGAGATTTATATTTAATACTTGTTCAAGCCATGTGAGCCATCTCATACTGCATACATGATTTAATTGATGAAGATCGATAATAATTTATACATATGCATTCACCCCCGCATGCTCAGTACATTCCAAGTACTAATCTACATATATGTCTATGTGCTACATTGTGTCATAATGTAGGTACAGGTGCTCAGTCCCAGCGTCGCTTATGATTCTTCGAGTACCTTGCCTACGTTTTCTACAGTGGTGAGTCCTCATGGTTCGAGGATCGATCTTCAGATGTTTATCGTACTTGAGAGAATATGTTTTATCTTTAATTTATTTCGAGTCTGTTGGGGACCTGTCCCAACGGCTCTCTAGATTTTGATTTGTAGAGGCTTGTCAGACTAGTATCAGATTTGTGGTGCGTCGAGGGTTCGATATTATGGTTTTGTTGAGATTTATATATATTGTGTTCATATGGACCAAGTATATTTTTCCTTATTTCCTTTCACGTGATGTGACTATGCGAGTGTTAGCTTGGGGCTACTCGTATCCTTAATCTTCGTGTGACATCTCAGGAGGCAATTTTGGGTCGTTACAAACTTGGTATCAGATCCTAAGGTTTCTAAGGAGTCCTCGGGAGTCTGACAAGCTATGTTGAGTAGAATCTTGATCATTGGTGTGTTGCGTGCCACATCTATGAGAAAGAGGCTATGAGACGTTTTAGGAAAAAAGTTTTTTCTTCTTTCAGATTCTATCGTGCCTACAGTTTTCCCTCTTATCTAATGATCCGTGCTCTTTTATTTTTAGAAAATACCTCCTCAAAGAGCGAATGTCCATGGAAACAATGATGAGTAACCCCACCTATTGATCATTTGAATGAAATAGTGTCCCATACTGAGTTTAGGGCGGCCTTTTAGGCATTAGGCCAAGCGGTCCCCGCAAATGTTCGGGCCAATAACCAGGCCCCAGTTGCTAATCAGCATGGTGGTGATGTAGCCATGGCTAGGATTCATGACTTTATGTGGATGAACCAGTCTGAGTTCTATGGGTCGAAGACAGATGAGGACCTACAGTTGTACTTGGAGGAGGTGAGGAAGATCATAGACGTGATGCATGTTTTAGAAGAAGAAAGTGTTGAGTTGGCATCCTACATACTGAAGTCCATTGCTTATGATTGGGTTGTGTCATGGAAGAAAGGTAGAGGGGAGAATGTCGCTTCTATGACTTGGCAAGTATTCTAAGATTCTTTCTTAGATCAGTTCTTTCCGCTTGAGATGAGGGAGGCAAAGATTGAGGAGTTCATGAACTTGAGGCAGGGATCCATGACCGTTAAGGAGTACTGCTTGAAGTTCAATCAGTTGTCCAAGTACGCTTCCGATTTGATTTCTGACACCCGGGCTAGTATGAGTAAGTTTGTGACCGATGTTTCTGAGATGGTACTGAAGGGGTGTAGGGCTGCGATGTTTCATAAGGATATGGATCTTGGTAGGTTGATGACATATGCTCAATAGATGGAGGCGGATAATCTTAGAGAAAGAGATAGATTAAGGGGTAGCAAGAGGGAGAGATCTGATCAACATGAGTTTAGTCGACCTAGGTTCCATGGAGGGAGCCTCCCTCAGTTTCAGAGATGCCCATCTATTCCAGTTCCTTCTTCAGCTAGTGCTCCCGTTCCTAGAGGCAGGTCGGAGCAAGGGGGTAGGCCTTTCATGTCAGGGCCACAGAACAGTATTGGTAGCAGACCCCGTTATCCTTCTTGTGCTAAATGTGGTAGGAACCATATTGGGGAGTGTTTCGGAGATGTGAGGGGTTGTTTTGGTTGTGGAAAGAAGGGCCACACACTTAGAGATTGCCCCCATGCTAGGCAGGGGAATAGAGATGCCCGACCTCAGGCACAGGCTGCTAATGCAATAGCTCCGGTACTTTGTCTCGCCCCTGCTCAGGGCGCTTCTTCTAGCACTGCTGGTGGTCAGCTCCAGAACAAGTTCTATTCTTTGCCACCCCATCGGGAGCAGGAGGACTTTCATGATGTTATTACTGGTATCATCCGTGTCTTCTGTCTTGATGTTTATGTGTTGTTAGACCCCGGGTCAAATCTCTTTTATATAACCCCACTTGTAGCTGTGAATTTCAAAATAAGTCCCAAAAATATTTCCGAGCCTTTCCTAGTTTCTACACCAGTCAGAGAGTCAGTTGTTGTGAAACAAGTGTATAGAAATTGCCCTGTTACTATGCTTCATAGAGTCATACTTGCGGATTAGATAGAGTTAGACATGATAGATTTTGACCTAATTTTGGGTATGGATTGGCTCCATTCTTGTTATGCATCTATAGATTGTTGTACCCATGTGGTCAAGTTTCAGTTCCCTGATGAACCAATTTTTGAGTGGTCCGGGTGTTCGGTATCTCCCAAGAGTCATTTTATCTCCTATATCAAAGCCAGAAAGCTTATATCCAAAGGTTGCATCTACCACTTAGTTAGGGTCAAGGATACTAAGTATGAGACTCCAGCCATCCTGTCGGTTGATATTCTTAATAAGTTCCCAGATGTCTTTCCAGAAGATCTCCCAGGGGTACCTCCCGATAGAGAGATAGAGTTCGGAATTAACCTTATTCCCGACACTCAGCCTATTTCCATTCTGCTATATCATATGGAAGCTATTGAGCTTAAGGTGTTGAAGGAGAAACTCAAGGATATCTTAGACAAAGGTTTTATTAGTCCCAGTATTTCTCCTTGGGGCACACCCGTTTTGTTCGTGTGAAAGAAAGAAGGATCCTTGCGTATATGTATTGATTACCGTCAACTCAATAAGGTCACAGTAAAAAATAAGTATCCCCTTTCGAGAATTGATGACTTGTTTGATCAGTTGCAAGGTGCAAGTTATTTCTCCAAGATAAACCTTAGATCCGGCTATCATCAACTTAAGGTGAGGGAATATAAAATCCCAAAGACAGCCTTCCGAACCCGTTATGGTAACTTTGAGTTTTTAGTCATGTCCTTCGGGCTAACCAATGCCCCAACCGCCTTCATGGACCTCATGAATCGAGTATTCAAGAAATACCTTGACACATTTGTTATTGTCTTCATAGATGATATCCTTGTGTACTCCCGTGTTGAGAATGACCATGCCACTCACCTTAGAATCGTCTTGCAAACTCTTAGAGATCATCAATTGTTCACCAAATTTAGTAAGTGTGATTTATGGCTAAGGTCTGTAGCCTTTCTGGGTCATGTTGTTTCAGCCGAAGGTATTAGAGTTAATCCCCAAAAGACTGAAGCTGTTAGAAATTGGCCTAGACCTATCTCTCCATCTGATATTAGGAGTTTCTTGGGTCTAACAAGATATTACCTTCGTTTTATTGAGGGATTCTCTTCCATTGTGTCTCCTATGACTCGGTTGACCCAAAAGAAGGTTAAATTCCAGTTGTTCGATTCCTGTGAGAAGATTTTTCAGAAGTTTAAGACTCGACTCACTTCAGCCCCTGTGTTGACTTTGCCTAATGGTACTGATGGTTTTGTTGTGTATTGTGATACCTCTAGAGTTGGTTTGGGTTGTGTGTTAATGCAAAGGGGTAAGGTTATAGCCTATGCCTCTAGACAGTTAAAGCTGTATGAAAAGAACTACCCGACCCATGATCTGGAGTTAGCTGTTGTGGTTTTTGCTTTGAAAATTTGGAGACACTATCTTTATGGTTCCATGTTGATGTGTTTACCGATCATAAGATCTTGCAGTATGTGTTTACTCAGAAGGAGTTGAATCTTAGGCAGAAGAGGTGGTTAGAGTTGTTGAAAGATTATTATATGAGTGTGTTGTATCACCCGGGCAAGGCCAATATAGTAGTGGATGCCCTTAGCAGATTGTCCATGGGTAGTGTTGCGTATATAGAGGAAGGTAAGAGGTATTTAGATCATTATATGCATTGTCTTACTAGGTTGGGTGTAAGATTGCTTGATTCAGTAAAAGGGAGTACATTGGTGCAGAGTAGTTCTGAATCCTCTTTAGTTTCGGAAGTGAAGGAGAAGCAGGATAGGGATCCTAGTTTGGTCAAATTGAAGAAGTCAGTTAAGGACCAAAAGGTAGAGGTTTTCTCCCAAGGGGGAGATGGTATGTTGAGATTGCATGGTAGGTTATGTGTCTTGTGTATTGATGATTTGAGGCAGAGGATTATAGGTGAAGCGCATGGCGCGCGTTATTCCATTTATCCCAACACTACCAAGATGTATCGAGACTTGCGGGAAATATATTGGTGGAACGGTATAAAGAAGGATATAACCGAGTTTGTAGCAAAGTGTGCAATATGTCAGCAGGTTAAGGTAGAGCACTAAAGACTGGGTGGTGTGATGCCAGAGTTTGGTATACCCACTTGGAAGTGAGAGATGGTGAATATAGACTTCGTGACCAGGTTGCCTCTTTCGCGCCATCATGATGATTCTATTTGGGTTGTTGTGGATAGGTTGACTAAGTCCGCACATTTCTTGCCCGTGCATACATCTTATACGGTTAAGGATTATGCTATATTGTATATCCGGGAGTTGGTCAGACTGCATGGAGTTCCCTTGTCTATCATTTCGAATAGGGGTACTTAATTTACTTCTCAGTTTTTGAGGGCGTTTCAGCAGGGTCTTAGCACCCAAGTTCTTTTAAGTTCAGCTTTTCACCCACAGATAGATGGTCAGGCTGATAGGACCATTTAGACCCTAGAGGATATATTGAGGGCGTGTGTTTTTGATTTTAAAGGTAGTTGGGATGAGTATTTTCCATTGATAGAGTTTGCCTATAACAATAGTTTCCATGCTAGCATTGAGATGGCAACGTTTGAGGCCTTGTATGGTAGGAGGTGTAGATCACCCATAGGTTGGTTTGAAGTAAGCGAAGCTGCCGCGTGTGGGCCTGATGTAGTGTTCGAAGCTATGGAGAAAGTTAAGTTGATTAGAGAAAGGTTGAAGACCGCTCAGAGTCGTTAGAAGTCTTATGCAGATGAAAGGAGGAGAGATCTGAGTTTAAGGTGGGTTATTTGGTGTAATTGAAGATTTCACCCATGAAAGGGGTGAAAAGGTTTGGTAAGAAGGGAAAGCTTAGTCCCCGTTATGTTGGCCCGTATAGAGTCTTGAGTCGTGTTGGTAAGA
The DNA here is from genome assembly GCA_030864215.1 of Capsicum pubescens. NCBI lineage: Eukaryota > Viridiplantae > Streptophyta > Magnoliopsida > Solanales > Solanaceae > Capsicum > Capsicum pubescens. The sequence continues at coordinate 98,118,088 of CM061543.1, read as the reverse complement.
TGGCTTATGAGGTTGAGTTGCCCTCGGAGTTGTCTGCCATTCTTCGCATCTTTCATGTCTCCATGCTTAAGAAGCATATTGGTTATTCTATTGTGATTGATCATTCAGAGAGTGTTGATATTCAGGATAGCCTTTCGTTCGATGAGATTCCCGTGGAGATCCTAGATTTTCAGATCCGTAGACTAAGGAACAAAGAAGTTCCCTTGGTCAAAGTTTAGTGGTAGAACCTATCTGTTGAGGGTGATACTTGGGAGGCAGAAGATGACATGCGAGCCAAATACCCGCACCTCTTTTCCACGAGTTCAGATCAATCCAAAGGTACTACTCTTCTTTGAGTCATCTCTTCTAATCTAAAGTTCAGCTATGCATCTATTCTTGTATGAGTTCTTGCAATATCTGGAGTGGTCATGAGTTTAGAAAGATCTTGAACCGTTTAGTAATGGTTTCAGTTATGTGTACTTTATTTTTCCTGTATCCCTAGCCTAACTAGCGAGATTCGAGGACGAATTTTCCCTAAGGGGAGATATTGTAAGGCCCCGCAAAGTTCCCTCATAGTTTGAGCCGTAGGGCGTGTCAAGTAAGGTGTGATTCCAGCCCTAAAAGATTGAGAAGTTGCTTCCTAAGTGATTATCGTGATAACCATATAGAATTTCCCTAATTTCTACTTTTTACCACGTGGGAATCTTATAAGCTTTCCGTCGATATAAGATTTACCCAAAACTGATACCAGGGTAAGAAGTTATGGATAATTTAATCCTTCATCGTAAAACTGTACCATTTAGGTGATTGGCGCATCGCGGAGATGGTTGATTTGGAAATTGACAATTTCCAGTGGGCCTCCGCGATATTGGCACATCTCGGAGGAGTCTCAGGTCCCAACAAGTTGGAAAATGCAAAGGCTTCGCATATTGGAGGCTGCCAATTTACCAATTGTCAAATTCCAGTGAGCCACTGCAATAAGTGGCGCGTCGTGGAGGCCAGTGAAATCGGGTTCCAGTTCAATTTTTTCAATTTTGCACAGATGTATAAAAAGGCATTTTGGACTTTTTCCAAGCCTATAAAAGCATGGAAATACTAAATCAAACCCATTTGCAAGCATCTTATGAGGTTTTTCTCAAGTCTTCTCTCAACAAGAACCCTAAATACTCAATAGCTCTTCCAAGAATCTCAAGAATCCACCATGGATTTTCTAAATTGAGTCAAGATTCAAGGTTCCCAAGTCAAGGACCTCAAGAACCCTCATTCTAGAGCAAGAATAGAGTTCCAAAACTGAGATTTCATCAAAAGTTTCTAATTCAAGGTATGTGGGGTTTTGAACAAGGGTAACCCTTTCACCCTTGTGCCCAAAAGGCTTATTTACATCATGATTTTTCTGAAATTTATGAGGTTTTCACATGAATTTGAATTGGGGTTTTTCATCCGTTATTATTGAATACATTATCTTGATATTAACCATGAATTATGAGTCAAATGACATGATTTCTACATATTTTATTGAGAAATTACAGCTGGGTATAAACCTATGATTTTACTCCTTGAGAAGCTAATATTTGAAATGTTTGAGATATTGAAGCATATGACTATATTTAAATTATGAGATAAATTCCTGAAATTCCCAGATTTCCACATGATTTATGAATCTATATGATATATATTATGCTTTTGATGAGATTTAACTTGAGATTGAATTATGGGTTAGTAAGCCCTATTTGAGACTTGTGAATTTATGAACTCTTGTGCTAAAAACACCCATGATTTGAGTATTTTCAGATGATTGAGAAATGAATTGACCAAATGGTCCGAGAGCTTTGAAATCCACTTCACTATATGGTATTATCGATTTGATTATTGGGTTTGTGGTGAACCATGAGATTATTCTAAAAGTGGATTTTTATGAGATGAGTGCAAATAATCTAAAGGGAGTAGTATTTAGCACTGAACGGGTAAGTTACTACTGTTTCTTACCTCAAAACTACGTGCCACCGTAGGTTGGGCCTGAGGCCGAGTTTATGATGATTATGCTTGGGCTCGAGGCTGATTTCGGTTAGTGATCACTAGACCTAAGTTATACTCCCTGGCAAGAGTATGACGCTCCTCCCTAACGTGAGGTCTCTTTCTTAGGAGGACAAAAGGTTGGACTCCCTGTAGCTCGCATGGTTTATGTTGGTTACGAGAACCTCCCTTGCCTTTCAAAATTTGAGATCAAATGCTTATTTTCCTTTTCTATGAGTTATTTTCCTAAATGGTGGAATTGCAAAGTTGTTTCCTAACTAAGGTATTTCCTTGATGAGAGTTATTTCTCTAAATGAAAGTATCTTCCCTTGATATAGTGCTTTCCATAAAGCTTTGAGATAAGTTATTCCTTGAACTAGAATGATTTTCCATTTCAAATAGAATGATTTCCCTAAATCTTGAAATGAGATATTTTCCTAAAGTGAATGAAATGCTTTCAAGTATATTTCTAAGTCTTATTCTTCCGAATTCCAAGTATATGAGTTCTAAATAGTTATGAAGTATTGAGTATTGAGAAGGTTTTACTCTCCATGAAACATATGCATGAGTTGAAGGGATTGTTTAAAGTCCCTTGGCCTTTGGGTATTGAGAATAAAAGAAGATTTTTGATTTTTAAGGTTAAAGAATGTTGAATCACGAAAATTGTGTTGCATGCTCCATTCCACATAATTTATGAGCTTTATATTTTATACTTGTTCAAGCCATGTGAGTCGTCTTATACTGCATACATGATTTGATTGAAGAAGATCGATAATATTTTATACATATGCATTCACCCCCGCATGATCAGTACATTCCAAGTACTGATCCACATATATGTCTTTGTGCTACATTGTGTCATAATGTAGGTATAGGTGCTCAGTCCCAGCTTCATCCATGACTCTTTGAGTACCTTGTACGTTTTCTACAGTGGTGAGTCCTCATGGTTCGAGGATCTATCTTCAGATGTTTACCGTACTTGAGAGACTATGTTTTATCTTTAATTTATTTCGAGTCAGTTGGGGACCTATCCCAATGGCTCTCTAGATTTTTTTGTAGAGGCTTGTCAGACTAGTGTCAGATTTATGGTGTGTCGAGGGTTTGATATTGTGGTTTTGTTGAGATTTCTCTATATAGTGGTCATATCGACCGAGTATCTTTTTCCTTATTTCCTTTCACGTGATATGACTATGAGAGTGTTTGAGTATATTCTTATCTTGAATTGAGTGTCATTGGTAGAAACCAGCTTTAAGGGTTAGCTTGGGGCTACTCGTAGCCTTACGCACCGTGTGACGTCCCGGGAGGCGATTTCGGGTCATTACATGGAGTTAGTTGGGGACATGTTCCATCAACTCCTTATTCAAACAGTTAGAGGCTTTCCAGACTATATTATGTTAGGCAGGTATTTCAGACTTTTTTTGGTATTGTTATACCATTTTCAGATAATGTTCTTATCAGATGTTTATTTAGATTTGAATCTTATAACCATTCAGTACATGTTTTCGTATTTTCATGTTATATTATACAGTATACAGGTACAGATATAAGTCATGGGTTAGCTTGTGGTCCTTTGGGATCATGAGCACCGTGTAGCATTCCAGTTCAGAAAATTGGGGTGTTATAAAAGGTGTGTTTTGGAAAAGTTTCAAAATTTTTAGAAGGGGCTCAGGGCCATTTTGGGACCCCGAGGCAGTGAGGGTCAACAATAATGGCATTCCATACCACTTAGCCTCCAGGATAAGAGCATAGCACGCTTTTTTCCCTGCATGATTGCGGCGTGTCATTTCTATGTAAATTTTCCCAATTCGTTATTTTAAAACTTGGGATGGGAGCTTTTTGGTCCTTTTCATTTTAAAAATGCAATAAACAGCCCCCCGAACCCCAAAACCCCCCCAATTCATCAAATTATACATTTCTCTCTCTTTTCCAACTTCCAAGGAAAGAAAGTCAAGGTTTTCTAGACAATTTTCACTCTGGGGGCTCTAAACCTCAATTCCACCTCAAATTCTTCTAATTCCAAGCATGTTGCTCACTCCCTAACTTGTATTTACATTGTGGCATCAATTTATTCAATATTCATGAGTTTGGAATAATGGGTTAGAAGTTTGGTTGAGGGTTTTTGGTTTTTAATACTTACATTACTTTTCCCTTATTTTTAATGGATTGTTCATGCTTTAATTGATATCTTTTGAAACGGAATTGGTGCATTGTTATAATGGTTGAAATGGATGACCTGGTTTTACCAAATTGATAAATTTTGGCATAGTAATAGCATTAACCTCAACCCACATTATTATCTTGGTTTAGAATATGGATTTTTACATAATTTAACTTATATATTGAAAATATTGCATTGCATTAAAAGATAAATAGATAAAAATGATTTGGATGCCCTTGGTTGCTATGGTTTGGATTTTAAATAGGTAGTTAGAGTCCATTGGGTTAACTAGATTAGTTTGGCATAAATGGAATTGTAACGACCCAAGACTACCCCTTAGTCATCACACGGTGCTTGCGACCTTGAAGGACCACAAGCTAACCCATGAAAGATATCTGTTGTGAGCACTGAACAATAATACTGAAATAATTATGGAATAATAAGATGAAATTCCATAAGGTTCAAAACATCTAAAATACTAATAATGAATAATAATATCTGAATCTAAAATACTGTCTGAAAAACCTCTAACTGAAACTATCTGAAAGTGGAGTTGATGGACAATCCCCCAAATAAATCAATTTACTAAAATATAGCTAAGCTGAAGTACTAAAATAAAAGCATATCATCGATAGATGAGGACTCACTGCTAAATCTGTTACTGCTGGCTGAATCTAGCTCAGCACGGTCAGGAACCTGAGCGTCTGAACCTATGATATGAAACATCATAGCGCAAGAAATGGGTAGGCTATCAGTAAGTGAGAATGTACTATTATGCTAAATGAGGTAAGGTTGAATGCATTGGTTCAAATGCATGCACAATAGCTAACTGAATGATATGCAGAAGTTGGATTAGCATACATGGAGGATCTGTAACTAATGAACATACTGTGCATAATGTATTTGAGTATATTGGAACTGAATCTGATAACTGATAACTCAATATATTAATAATCTGAGATCACTGATAATCTAAATTACTGATAACTGAGTGACTGTATCTAACAATCCTAAATCTGTATAACTGAACTGAGTTCTATTCTGAAGACTGAGACTGAAACTGAAACTGTGGGAGGTAATCTTCTAACCAACATGCCCCAATCTGAACTAATAGCGGTCCAATCTATAATCCTAATTGAAAGAGTTCCAGTACCATGCCACGGGTAAAGACAAGCTAAACAGTTACCCTCTACTGGCAGGTTCCTTAAATGAGAATGGTGGTACCCTTTACTGGCAGGTAGAGCACCTCATCAACCCTCAACTAGAAGGTTTGATGTCTCAACCTACGCTTGCTACATAGTTTGAACACAAGGATTGCTTCTAAGAATTATACCCTCTACTGCAAGGTGAGCCCCTATCCTTGGGTTCACTCGGTGTTGAATCTTACTCTCAAATGAAAGACACTGAACAAAGTATACTAAACTAGACTAGACTGATACTGATATTACAGAGTTTTTCTAAGTTCTATAACGGACTGAGAGTACTACTGTTCATCACATGACTGACACTATTTTATAACTGACACTGGCTCTAGGTAAACAACTAAATTATCGGGTATTAAATACCCCCAGGACTCGATAGCATCAAAAGTAAAGCAAAGAATAATATTGAATAACATAACAATGTTCACTTGGTCATAATTCATTTATAGAGACATTTCATCAAACACTTGAAATACATTAACTTGTACATGAATGGGGAATAGATGTTAGTATGCTAGAATGACATTATTTCATTCTCATAGACAATTTATCAAACACATAAAAAGCATACTTGGTTCATTAAATCATAAACACTTAGGGTTAACATGGTTACAACAATCAACTTGTAAATTGAAGGGTTTATCATGAATATCATGTAATTCAACACATACTAGAATCAATTCTTGGAACTTGTAATCTAAATCATGGATTAAAAATCAAACAACATCATGAACATGAATTCAATCTAATTCAAATATGAAAATCATAAATCATAAATCTTGTATATTGAAAAAGGATTCTTGGGCTCCATGGAAGGTAAGGATCCATGGATGAACATCTAACATACCTTAATTTGAGAGATTCTTGAAGTTCTTGAAGAAATTCTTGGGATTGACCTTGATTCTTGAGAGCTAGGGTTTATTTTATTGAGAGAGAATTATCTTTTGATTTTGGGAGAAAAGTGAATAATGTAGGGTTTAAATATTTTTAGGGATTAAATTCCATATTTGGGCGGAATAAAATCAAGGGAAAAGACTGTTTTAACCTTGAACACAACTTTAATTTTTCATGAAATTTTACTGATCTGGACCCCTGACGCGACGCTCCACTATCACGCCAGGCCACTAAAAAATGACAACTGGAAAATTACATGGTGGCGCGACGTAGTGATAACGCATTTCCACTTTGGTTGCGAACTAGAAGTGCATCGCGACACGGTGGGATCGCGTTGGCACACTGAAAATTGACAATTATGAACTTGGTCTATGCCGCGATGCACCAACATTGTGGAGAAATACTATAAACTGATAATTTCTATTTTAACAAACTCCGCGATGCGCTACTGGCCTGAATAACAATGTTTAACGACTAAAACTTAAAATCACCATAACTTCTTACTCGATTGTTGGATTTAGGCGAATTTTATATTGTTGGAAAGCTAATTGAATTACCTACGCAATGGAAGACTTAAATATGAAAATTACTGAGTATTTCAAAATTTTTATTTAGGATAACCTATGTACTGAAGGTTAATCTAGGCTAGGGAAATACGGGGTATTACAATATCTTCCCCTTAGGAACATTCGTCCTTGAATGTGGATAGTTAAGCTGAGAGAATACTGGAAAAATGATTTTTTACGTACTAAATTAGACATGGAAAACTGAAGTTTGATTACGTGACTGGTTTAATAGACTAAAATTACATTCTGAACATGCATATCTGATGCATGGGATACATGACTGAAGATACTGAGAAGCTGAGTTTGCATATTAAATATGCATGTCTGATGCATGAGTACATGTCTTTACATATTAATGAATAGGTGACTAAATATGCATGAATGGGAACATGAGGACATGACTAAGTGAGAATCATGATACATGAACTGAACAGATTCCTTGGATACGTGTCATGACAGGGGGATGGTCATACGGCTGAGATTGGGACTTAAGGGTCAACTATGAGGACCCATTACTCTAACTGGATTTGTTACTTGAAGAGAAAATAGAAGGTTTAGATCATGGTAGCTCGAGGGGTTATAGTGCATCTCCCCCTTGGGACACTATTCCCTCAAAGAATGTTGACTTGACAGAGATACTAAGGAAAAGTATGAGACGATGCACGGGGCACCCATGAGCTAAATCGTGACTGAATATCTAGGATAAAAAACTGAGGCATAAATATATAAGTAGGAGATTTGTAACATACCAGTGACCATATCAGGAGAACTTTCTTGATCTTGTCTGGACTGAAGTACGTAAAACATGTTTAGGTGTTGCCCACTGGTGGCACTGGAAGCGGCACCTTATTGATTCGGGTGACCTGATTGAGCTAAAAGACGATTATACTGACCCTGAGAACCTAACTGAGGATAATCTCTGACTCTGTGGCCTGGCTTGCCACACCCGAAATAAACATCACTGCCAGCTTTGCACACATCCTTATGATTCTTACCACATTCTCCAAAAAATGGATTAGTACGACCATTGCTTATGTTATCCTGGGTCATCGGTACACTAGCTGAGGACAGAGCTGGAACTGAAGACTTTGGATAAAACTAGGAACAGTTACTGCCTTCTGACTTAGGCTGACTGAAATTATAGCTACCTATTCTAGCCCTCTTATTTTCTCTCTCCTTCTTCTTAAGCTTCTACTCCATAATATGTTGAGCATGGACCATAATCCTAGATATGTCTATCTCCTTAATCAACATCGTTGTTCTACACACCTTAACCATACTATCTGATATTCCAGATACAAACTTGCTCATTTTGGACCTATTATCTGCTACTACATGGGGAGCACACCTGGATAACTGAGTAAACTTGAGGGAATACTCTTTTACGCTCATGCTACCTTGTCTGATATTAATGAACTGTAACACTTTGGCTTCTTTCTGCACTAAGGGAAAGAATCTGTTTAGGAAGGCAGTAACAAACTCCTCCCACTCTATGGATTCTGCATCTATACCCATGTCTACCTTCCACTACTTAAACCACATATGGGCTACATCTTGTAGCTGATAGACGGCTAACTCAGCACTCTTACTGGAAGTTACTCCCATGATGTTTGTGACTTTCTGAACCTGATCGAGAAACTCTTATGGATCCTCTTCTGACTTAGATTCCATGAAAAAAAGAGGATTCATTCGGATGAAGTCTCAAATTCTGGTTGCAATAGTATTGGCCACTAGGTTGGCCAGAAGAGCAGTTGGCCGTTCATTCTGAGCTACGACAAAATTGGATAGAGTAGTGAATGCAACTCTAAATTCTGTATGAGAGACATGTTCGTCCAGGGATCTACCTGAACGAACTGAGACGCTTACTGGTTTCCAATTCTTCCTTCGTTAGTCCTTTTGGGAGGCATGTTCAGTAAACGAAAGAAAGAAAAGGATTAGACTGAGAGATTAACTTGAGCTCATGCTCACTCGCACGACATGAATACAGAAAAAGGGAAACTTTTCCTAAAACATCTCATAGCCTTCTGTCCATCAGAGTGGCACAACGGAAATGTGGTGGGCCCATAACCCACAGGTCCCAAGATCAAAACCTGGCTCTGATACCAAGTTTGTAATGACTCGAGACTACCCCCTAGTTGTCACATGCTGCTTGCGACCTCGAAAGACTATAAGCTAACCCATAAATGATATCTGCTGTGAGCACTGAACCAAAATACTAAAATAATTATGAAATAATAGGCTGAAATTCCATAAGGTTCAAAACATCTAAAATACTGATAATGAATAATAACATTTGAATCTGAAATATTGTCTGAAAATCTAGTATGAAAAGCCTCTAACTGAAACTGTTTGAAAGTGGAGTTGATGGGACAATCCCCCAACTAACTCCATCTACTAAAATACTGCTAAGCTGAAGTACTGAAATAAAAGCATATCCTCGATAGAAGAGGACTCACTGCTAAATCTGTTACTGCTGGCTAAATCTGGTTAAGCACGGTCAGAAACCTGAGCATCTGAACCTATGATATGAAACATCATAGCACAAGAAACGAGTATGCGATTAGTACATAGGAATGTACTGGTATGCTAAATAAGGTAAGGCTGAATGCATCGGTTTATATATATGAAAAATAACTAACTGAATGATATGCAAGAGCTGGATTAGCATACATGGAGGATCTGTAACTACTGAACATATTGTGCATACTGTAACTGAGTATACTGGAAACAAATTTGATAACTATTAACTGAATATAATGATAATCTGAGATCACTGATAACTGAGTAACTGTATCTGACAGTCATTCTGTAGAACTAAACTGAGTTCTATTCTGAAGACTGAGATTGAAACTAAAACTATGGGAGGTAATCATCTAACCGACTTTCCCCAATCTGAACTAATAGGGGTCCAATCTGTAACCCCAATTAGAAGGGTGTCAGTATAGTGCCACAGGTAAAGACAAACTAAATAGTGACCTTCTACTGGCAGGTTCCCTAAACGAGAATGGTCGTACCCTATCCTGGTAGGTAGAGCACCTTATCAACCCTCAACTGGAAGGTTTGATATCTCAACCTACACTAGTTACGTGGTTCTGGAATGCAAGGATTGCTTCTAAGGATTACACCCTCTGCTGGAAGGTGAGCCCCTATCCTTGTATTCACTCGGTGCTGAATCTTACTCCCAACTAAAAGACACTGAACTGAGTATATTGAAATGGACTGGAACGCTATTGAGATTACTTAGTTTACCTAAGCTCTATAACTGACTAAATTTTACCGAGTTCTGCAACAGACTGAGAGTACTACTGGTCATGACATGACTGACACTATTTTGTAACTGATACTGGCTCTAAGTAAATAGCTAAATTGTCGAGTATTAAATACCCCCAAGACTCAATAGCATGAAAAGTAAAGAAAAACATAATCTTGAATAACATAAGAATGTTCACTTAGTCATAATTCATTTATAAAGACATTTCATCAAACACTTGTAATGCATTAACTTGTACATGAATGGGGAAGACATGTTACCATGCTAGAATGGCATTATTTCATTCTCATAGACAATTTATCAAAAACATAAGAAGCATACTTGGTTCATTAAATCATAAACACTTAGGGTTAACATGGTTACAAAAATCAACTTGCAAATTGAAGGGTTTATCATGAATATCATGTAATTCAACACATACTAGAATCAATTCTTGGAACTTGTAATCTAAATCATGGATTAAAACTCAAACAACATCATGAACAAGAATTCAATCTAATTCAAACATGGAAATCATAAATCATAAATCTTGTATATTGAAAAAAGATTGTTGGGCTCCATGGAAGGTAAGGATCCATAGATGAACATCTAACATACCTTAATTTGAGAGATTCTTGAAGTTCATGAAGAAATTATGAGGATTGACCTTCATTCTTGAGAGCTAGGTTTTGTTTTCTTGAGAGAGAATTATCTTTTGATTTTTGGAGAAAAGTGAATAATGAAGGGTTTAAGCGTTTTTAGGAATTAAATCCCACATCTGGGTGGAATAAAATCATGGGAAAAGACTATTTTAACCCTGGGCCCAACTATAATTTTTCGTGAATTTTTCTCGATTTGGACCCTTGGCGCGATGCGCCACTATCACTCTAGTCCACTGGAAAATGACAAATGGTAAATTGCATGGTGGCGCGATGCGGTGGTATCACGTTGTCACTTTGGTTGCGAACTAAAAGTGCACCGCGATGTGGTGGGATCGTGTTGGCACACTGGAAATTGACAATTATGAATTGGGTCTAGGCGTGACACACCAACATCACGGAGAAACACTAAAAACTAACAATTTCTATTTTAACAAACTCCGTGATGCGCTACTGGTCTAAATGACGATGTTTAACAACTGAAACTTAAAATCGCCATAAATTCTTACTCGGTTGTCGGATTTAAGCAAATTTTATATCGTTGGAAAGCTAATTGAATTTTTTATGCAATGACATGCTTAAATCTGAAAATTACAGTGTATTTCAAAAATTTTATTTAGGATAACCCATGTACTGAGGGTTAATCTAGGCTAGGGAAATACGGGGTATTACAGGAATAGCTTTCAAGAATATTGGTATTATTATACATAGTTAAAAATGCCTAAATAAAAGACTCCACGGTTAATGGTTCATTTTTGTGCAAATTGTTATAATTTGGGCTTAATAAAAATTATGTAGCTCACAGAAAAGTTGTAGTTCTGGGGAGAGGGGGGACCAACATTGGAAACCACATTTACCGATGTTGGGGGTCTATGACCATTGTGTATAAATAGACAATTGGACAGATATTTCCCTGGTGCCTTTAGCCATTCCTTGGTACATGTGACTAACATGGACTGGAGTACTTCCTGCAGGGAGAGACGAACCCATATAGATCGTAGGTGCCTGGAATGTTGGTATGAGCTACATATTTTAGGCTAATGTTTTAAATTATCATATTTTGTGACCCTTGTCCCTATCTCGACATCCTATATATATATGTATGTATGTATGTATTTATATATGTTGTGCATGTGGTTTATGACTAGACTTTTGGTTAATTCATTATTTTATCTCTTTTCTTAGGTTGGATGCCAATGCTCACCCACTGACCATCCTCAGACGCTACATCATTTCTTGATGAAGGTTTTGAGTACTTTTCTATTGATATAGTATAGCGTTAGGCAGTTTGTTATTCCTGTTGATCAGTTGTGAAGTGGTGAACCTCTATCCTTTGAAAAGCCCGATCATTTAATTAGTTTTTTTGTATATTCCTAGTAATTTTTGGATGTTTTGTCATAGTCGAGGGCATGTCTCGACTTAGTTAGTATTCTTGGATTAGAGGCTTTAGTTGACAGTATTAGGATGTTATTATTGCTTTGTTTTGACTCACATATTTTCATTAACTTATCTATCTCTCTTACTACTTTGGTTGGCTTCTACTTTTACTTTTATTATGCTCATGAGGTTCAGCTAAGGAGGTTATCTCCGGCCTTAGTAGGCTTGGGATGCCCTTCATGGCTAGGCCTTGGTTCGAATCGTGACATCTAACTTGTATATTACATTATGACATCAATTTATTCAATATTCATGTGTTTTGAATGATGGATTTGAAATTGGGTTGAGGATTTTTGGTTTTTAATACTTACATTGATTTTAATGGTTTGTTCATGATTTAATTGATGGCTTTTGGAACTGAATTGGTGTGTTCTATAATGGTTGAAATGGGTAATATATGTTTCACCAAATTGATGAATTTTTGGTATGGTAATAGCATTATTGTGATCTTGTCTTGGAATATGTACTTTTACATAATTTGACTTATCATTTGAAAATATTGCATTGCATTAGAGGATAAATGGATAAAAAAGATTTGGTTGACCTTGGTGTCTATGGATTGGATTTTAAAACGGTAATTAGAATCAATTTGTTTAATTGAATTTGTTTGGCATAGATGGAATAACTTGCATGCATATTGGTATGCATACCAAGTTGGAAATTCCTAAATAAAAGACTCAATGGTTAATGGTTGGCCTAAGTGCAAATTATTTTATTTTTGGCCTAATAAAAATTGTGTAGCTCACTGAGAAGGTGTAGTACGGGGGTACTAACACTGAAAACCACATTTCTCAATATTAGGGGTCTATATAATCATTGTGTATAGATACACAATATATTATGGACGGCTATAGCCTTGGTGTCTTATCTATTCCTCGGTACGTGAGACTAACATAGACTGGGGCACTTTTGGCAGGGGGAGTTGGACCCATATAGCCCATAGATGCATGAAATGTTAGTATGAGATATATAGTTTAGGCTAATATTTTAAACTATCATGTTTCATGGCCGTTGTACCTACCCCAGCATTATATATATATATATATATATAAACATATGGTTTATGACTGGACTTTTGTAAATGCGTTGTTTATCCCTTTCCTTGGGTTGCATGCCAGTGCTCACCCTATTGACTGTCCCTGGATGCTACATCATTTCATGATGTAGGTTATGAGGACTTCTCTATTGATCCTGTGTAGCGTTAAGAGGTTTGGTACTCTTGTTTATCAGCATTGAAGTGGTAAGCCTCCATCCTTCGAAAGGCCCAGTTATTTCATTAGATTCTTTGTCATTCTAGTACTTATGGATTTCTTTGTCATAGTCGGGGGCATGTCCCGACTTAGTTGGTATTTTAGGATTAGAGGCTTATGTTCACAATATTGGGATGTTATGGCTGTTTTGTTTTGACTCTCATCTTTTCATTTGACTTACCTATATCTCTTATTACTTTGGTTGGCTTCCGTTGTTTACTTTTATTGTGCTCATGAGGTTCGGATAAGGGGGTTATCTCCGGCCTTGTTAGGCTTAGGATACCCGTCCTGAACAAGCCCGGGTTTAGGTCGTGATGGAAATGCATTAGGAACCGTGCCAATCATCCCCATACCTCGGAGATACCACAACGCAACCATGGAGAGGGGTAAAAATGGTCAAATCATACAAAAATAAATATTTCACATAAATCACCAAAAAGCAAGTCGTTACATCATACACCACTAAAAATCTACTTTGTCCTTGAACTAATGGCAAGAGAAACACCTGAATCAATAAAAAGATGGGGATAACTACTATGCATATTAGAATTGACCTCCCAAGTAGCCTCATCTACCAGTCGATGTTTCCACTGGACCTTAACCACTGAAATATTTCTAGAACGCAACTATCTAACATCCCTAGACAGAATGGAGACAGGTTCCTCAACAAAAGACAACCTCTCATCTAACTGAATTGAATCCCAACGAATGACATGAGACTCATCTAGAATGTAACAGGGAAGCATGAAAACATGAAACAACGCATGAACATTTGATAAATCTGTAAGCAATGCTACTCATAAACTGCATCCTTTATAGTCCGAAGGATCTCGAAAGGTCCAATATACTTAGGAATAAGCTTGCCCCTTTTTTCAAACCTCATCATACCCTTCATGGGTGACACACAAAGGAAAACTCAATCACCAATATTAAATCTCAAGGAACAAATTCTATGATCCACATGGCACTTCTGCCGACTCTAAGCAGCTAAAAGTCTATCGAGAATGATTCAAACTCTATCCAAGGACTCACAGAGAAAGTTCATGCCTTAATGTCTAATCTTTAAAACTTCAAACAAACCAACTGGAGAGCGGAAATGCCTACCTTACCAAGTCTTGAAGAGAACATATCAATACTGGAATAGTAGATATTATTATATGCAAACATCGCCAAAGATAGATGTTGCTCCCACTGACCACTAAAGTCTATCACACACGCACAGAGCATTTCCTCCAAAACATGAATAGTCCGCTCTGACTGACCATCGGTTTGGGGTGAAAGGTTGTACTAAGATTAACCCGGGTACCCAACTCCTCCTGAAAAGTATTCCAAAAGTGAGAGTGTATACTAAAACTCGATCCAAGATGATAGACATTGGCACACCATGAAGGCGCACAATCTTACGAATATAGATATGAGCCAACATCTTAGCACTGAAAGAAACCCAAACCGAAATGAAATGTGTAGATTTATTCATTTGATCCACGATGACCCAAACACTATCCGAACCATAGGAAGTATAAGGCAACCCAGTTACGAAGTCCATATTAATCCATTCCTATTCCACTCAGGAATGGGTAACCTCTGATGCAAACTACCAGCACTCAAATAATCGACCTTCACCTACTAATAACATAGGTAACGAGCTACAAAGTCCACCACATCATTCCTCATACAACCTCACCAGTAATGATGCCTAAAGTCATAATACATCTTAGTCACCCCAGATAGATGGAATACTTGGAACAATGAGCTTTCTCTAAAATCAATCTAATCCAATCATCCACTCTCAGCACAAAAACTCGAACTCCAATCCCCTAAACACCATCTAAATTGAGTGAGGGTTTCTTAGCTTCACCACTCAACACCTTACCCCGGATCACTCTCAACCCAACATCATCAAACTGATGATCTAAATCTGCTCCAACAAAGAAGACCTAGCCTCCATGAATGCCAAAACACACCCAGGTATAAAAATATCAAGCCTAACCATCTGTTATCCAAAGACTAAACCTCTAAGGCCAAAGGCATCTCTTAGGTGAAAAGATGCGCCTAGCTACCCATGCTAGTCGACTTCCAACACAAGGCGTCTATAACCACATTAGCCTTGCCTGAATAATAGAGAATAGTCATGACATAATTCTTAAGAAACTCAAGACAACAGTGCTTCCTCATATTAAGATGTCACTGGGTGAAGAAATACTGAAGTTTGTAATTATCCGAGATAATTTCACAATGGACTCAGTACAAAAAGTGCCTCCACAACTTCAAAGCAAATACAACCGTACATAACTCTAAGTTATGGGTAGGGTAGTTCCTCTCATGGGGCTTCACTGATGAGAAGCATACACAATAACCTTACCCTCATGCATCAACACAACACTTATCCCAACACATGAAGCACAACAAAAGATGATAAAGCCTACACCCTTCTTAGGCAAAGTAAAGATAGGAGTTGATGTCAATAAATTCTTGAGCTTTTAAAAGCTCACCTTACAAGCATCAAACCACTGAAAGAAAATATTCTTCTAAGTTAACTTGGTCAACGGAGTTGCGATAGATGAGAAACCCTCAACAAAACATCAATAGTAACCTGCCAAGCCAATAAAGCTCCAAATCTCAAGAAAGGAAGTAGGTCTATCCAAATCACGAACCATTGTGATCTTAGCCGAATCGACCACAATGCCATTCTTTGTCACCACATAACGTAAGAAAGAATTAGGCTCCAACCAAAACACAGACTTGGAGAACTTGGCATAAAGCTTCTCATCCCAAATATTCCTCATGATTGGCCTCTCTATTTGAATAAACCAAGATATTATCAATAAATATAATAATAAAGGAGTTGAAATACATTGAAAATATCGGTTTATCAATTCCATAAATGCGACTGAGGCATTGGTCAACCCGAAGGACATGAACAAGAACTTATAATGACTGTGTTGAGTCTGAAAAGCTATCTTTAGAATATCCAAATCTCTAATCCTAAACAGGTGATATCCAGACCTCAAATCAATCATAAAAAACACCAAAGCACCCTAAAGTTGATCAATAAATCATCAATACGAGAAAGAGGATACTTACTCTTAATAGTTACCTTGTTCAACTGCCGATAATTAATAACATACGTATAGACCCATCTTTTTTCTTCAAAAACAAGGTAGGAACACCCCAAGGTGATAAACTAGGTTGGATAAATCCTTTATCCAAAAATTCCTTCAATTGATTCATCAATTCCTTCAACTCTGCTAGGGCAATCCTATAAGGAGGAAAAGAAATAGGTGTGGTGCCTGGATCAACATTAATGCCAAATTCAATATCATGATTTGGAGGATTACCAGAAAAATTTGTATTTAACACATCTATGAACTCACAGAAAATAAGAACAAAATCAAAGAAAGGAGATGAAGCCACTCTAATATTACGAATATGATCCAAATAAGAAAAATATCCTCTCTCAATCTAGAAACAACCTTAAAGAAATAATATAACTCTTTTGGGACTTGAATAACACATACCCTTCCAAGCTATCCTTGGCACACTCGTCAGATCTAAAGTCACGGTCTTAGCCTAACAATCTAGGACAACATGGTAAGGATCCAACCAATCCATATCCAAGATGACATCAAAATCTACCATATCTATGACAAGAAGATCTACCCAAGTCTCACGCTCAGCAAAAGTTATAACACAGGATCGGTACACCCGATATATCACTAAAGAGTATCCTACAAGGTTAGATACACGAATGACACAACATGAGGCTCAATAGAAAAATCAAAATCCAAAGCAAAATATACAGACACATAGGAGAAAGTCAATCTCGGATCAAATAAGATAGATGCAAATCTGAAATTAATAGGGACAATGCTTGTGATAACAATATAAAAAACCTCTGCATCTGGTCTGGTTGGTGTAGTATAGCACTTTCCACTACCCCCAACTAATTGAGTATCCCCATGAATACCACTATAGGCACCACTACCTCTGCCTCGTGCACCTCTAGTAGAACCTCTACCTATCATAACTAAAATGAGAGAAGCTCTAAACACATGACAGAGGCCTTCCTTGTCCAAATATCCAAAATTATCACACATAGAAAACTCTACGATTGAACTTAATAGGAGGAGGTACGTATAGGACAGAACAACCACCCAAAGCTACTAAACCAGAAGACTCACTACCTAAATTTTACAAAGCTTTTTTTATGGTCTACCATGATACCTATGGGAACCTCTAGGATCTCTACCTCAATAAGTGTAACCTCTGAACTCCGTCTGACGACACACCTTCTTGGAACCTCCCTAAGATGCTCGTAGAATAGACTCGGTTATCTTATTATGGTTCACTATACCCTAAAATGATGATTCATACATTACCATCTGAGTCATAGCTAGTTTAAGAGAACATTCAACCTCTGTACAAACTTTTGAATCTTCACAAATTCAGTGGCAATGCTAGCATAAGAGTATCTAGACAAGGTATGAAAGTATGCCTCATACTCTGCAATACTCATGGAGTCTGCTCCAAGTGATCAAACTCATCTCTCATCGAATCCTTCAAACTATAAGGCATGAACCTCTCCAGAATGCCTTAATAAACTAACCCTAAGTCATCTCAGGTGAATTGAGAGGTATGCAACCAACAAGTGATCTCCATCTGTCTCAAGCAACATCTTTCTACCGATAAGTAGTATACATAAAATCGTGTAACTCAAGCAAACCCAGGTTATAAAACTTATCAAGATAGTCAATCAAGAACTCATAGGCATCCTTGCCCATAACATCACTGAACCTAGGAGGATCCAAATGAGTGAATTTCTCAAACCTTTTTTTATCCTTAGAAGACATAACTACACTCACATTAAGAGGAGGCATGATGAATCCCACCTGAGGAGGTAACATAGATGAAAGTCTGACTCCTAACCTTAGAATACCATTCTCTGATATAGGCGCTGAAGAAGGAACAACACTCAGAGTCTGTGGAGTATCAAAGACGGATATAGGTACTAATGAAGGATCTATGCTAGGGACTAGAGGAACACTATAAGCAGACTATGACACAGATAAAAGTACAATACTTAAATCCAGAGGACCACCGGGTATACTCAAAGTAACACCCTCCAAATGGGTCAATAAGAAAAATAATAAACCCTCCAAGACTGGGGTAGAAGAACTTTAAAGGAACAGAGTAGGCCTTACATCTTCAACATGCTTAACCAGAGGCTCAGGGGAGATCCCCCTAGCACTATATCTAGATGGGGAAAATCCTCATACCTGTCCTCTATCTCGAGTTTATCCATGACTCGCAACTCGCTCTTTAGGCTAAGCTCCCTCCTTGAATAAAGGCTTTACATCTATAACCTCATGAGATCTGGTCATCACCATCTGTACAGAAAAGTATATGACTTAGAACATAAGGTATAAAAGATTCACACGATAAGTAATAAAATAAAGAAAGTTTCCTATAGATATCTTATAGCCTCTTGAAGATAGATATGGACGTGTACATACCGATCTGCAAGACTCTATTAGACACCTCATTCTTACATTGATGAGCCAATAAACTTTGATGCTCTGGTACCAGCTTGTCATGACCCAAAAATTGAGGTTCATGATGACACTTGTTACGGAAAGCCTTGTGTAAGGCCCTGCAAAGTTCCCTCGTAGTTTGAGTCATAGGGCGTGTCAAGTGAGGCGTGATTCCGACCCTAAAAGATTGAGAAATGGATTACTAAGTGAGTATCATAATAATCATATATAATTTCCCTAATTTCCACTTATTATCACGTGGGAAATCTAATAAGCTTTCCATCGATATAAGATTTGTGCAAATCTAACACTCGGGTAAGAAGTTATGGCTAAATTAAGCCTTAGTCGTAAAACTGCATCAATTGAGTGGGTGACGCATCGTGGAGATGGGTTATTTAGGAATTGTCAATTTCCAGTGGAACCCCGTGATAGTGGCACATCGCGGAGGAGTCACAGATCCCAACTAGTGGGAAAACACGATGGCTCCGCGTCGCGGAGGCTGGCAATTTTCCAATTGTCAAATTCCAGTGAGCCAGCGCGATTAGTGGCGCATCGCGGAGGCTAGAGAAATCGGGTTCCAGTTCAATTTTTCCAGTTTTGCACAGATGTTTAGAAGGGCACTATGGACCTTTTCCAAGCCTATAAAATCATGGAAACACTAAATCAAATCCATTTTTTAGCATCCTATAAGGTTTTCTCAAGCTTTCTCTTAACAAGAACCCTAAATATCCAAAACCTCTTCCAAGAATCTCAAGAATGCACCATGGATTTTCTAAATTGAGTCAAGATTTAAGGTTCCCAAGTCAAGGACCTCAAGAACCCTCATTCTAGAGCAAGAATAGAGTTCCAAAAGTGAGAGTTCATCCAAAGCTTCTAACTCAAGGTATGTAGGGTTTTGAACAAGGGTAACCCTTTCACCCTTGTTCCCAAAAGGCTTATTTACATCATTATTTTTCTGAAATATATAAAGTTTTTACATGAATTTGAATTGGGGTTTTTCACCCATTGTTATTGAATGCATTACCTTGATATTTCCCATGAATTAAGAGTCAAATGACATGATTTCTACATGTTTTCTTAAGTATTTACAGCTGGGTATAAACCCCATGATCTTACTCTTTGATAAGATAATATTTGAAATATTGAGCTATTGAAGCACATGACTATATTGAGATTTTGAGATAATTTGCTGAAATTCCCATATTTCCACATGATTTATGAATCTATATGCTATATATTATACTTTTGATAAGCTTTAACTTGAGATTGAACTATGGGTTAGTAAGCCCTATTTGAGACTTGTGAAATTATGAAATCTTATGATAAAAGCACCTATGTTTCGAGTATTTTAAGATGATTGAGAAATGAATTGACCTAATGGTCCCTGAGATTTGAAATCCACTTCACTATATGAGATTATCGATTTGATTATTGGGTTAGTGGTGAACCATGTGATTATTCTAAAAGTGGATTTTTATGAGATGAGCACAGATAATCTAAAGGAAGTTGTATTTAGCACCGAGCGGGTAAGTTACTATGATTTCTTACCCCCAAAACTATGTGCCACCGTAGGTTGGGCCTGAGGTCGAGTTTATGATGATTATGATTGGGCCCGAGGACGTGTTTCATTTAGTGATCACTAGACCTAGGTTATACTCCCTGGCAAGAGTATGACGTTCCTCCCCAACATGGGGTCTCTTCCTTAGGAGGACAAAACATGGACTCTATGTAGCTCGCATGGTTTATGTCGGTTACCAGAACCTTCCTTGCCTTTTGAACTTCGAGATCAAATACTTATTTTCTTTCCCTATGGTCTATTTTCCCTAAATGATTGAATTGCAAAGATATTCCTTAACTAAAGTATTTCATTGATGTGAGTTATTTCTAAAATGAAAGTATCTTCCCTTGATATAGTACTTTTCATAAAGCCTTGAGATAAGTTATTCCTTGAACTAGAATGCTTTTCCATTTGAGATAGAATGATTCCCCTAAAGCTTGAAATGAGATATTTTCCTAAAATGAATGAAATGCTTTCAAGTATGTTTCTAAGTCTTATGATTCCGAATTCCAAGTATATGAGCTCTAAATAGTTATGAAGTATTGAGCATTGAGAAGGTTTTACTCTCCATGAGACATATGCATGAGTTGAAAATATTGTTTAAAGTCCCTTAGTCTTTGGGTATTGAGAATAAGATAAGATTTCTGATTTTGAAGTTAAATAATGACGACTCAGGAGATTTGTGTTACATGCTCCATTCTACTTGATTTATGATCCTTATATTTTATACTTGTTCGAGCCATGTGAGTCGTCTCATTATGCATATATGATTTGATTGAAGAAAATTGTTACTTCTTTATACATATGCATTCACCCCCGCATACTCAGTACATTCCAAGTACTGATTCACATATATGTCTATGTGCTACATTGTGTCATAATGTAGGTTCAGGTTCTCAGTCCCAGCCTCGCCCGTGATTCTTTGTGTACCTTGCCTACATTTTCCTATAGTGGTCTTTCTTCTAGAGGAATTGAGTCATTTATTTTGGTCTAACTTTGTTATTGTACCCCGGTCTCACTCCGACAGCGTACTATCCTAGATCTCTGTCTATCCTGACATTGATAGAAATTCATAGTTAGGTTAGCCAGCCCGATAACCCAGACAAGTGGGAGGCGGAGATCTAGTTAAACATGTCAGGTAAAACCTAAAAATGGATGGATTATTATACGTTATCTATAATAAGAAAAAAGAAAGATATATCTCATTCAAATTTCATACTAAGCTTTTGATATATGCGTCCCAGTACTAATCCAAGGAAGGAGGATATTCAGAAAAAGTGAGTCCTCATGGTTAAAGGGTCGATCTTCAGATGTTTACTGTAGTTGAGAGACTATGTTTTATCTTCAGTTTATTTCGAGTCAGTTGGGGACCTGTCCCAACGGCTCTCTAGATTTTGATTTGTAGAGGCTTGTCAGACTAGTATCAGACTTGTGATGTGTCGAGGGTTTGGTATTGGGGTTTTGTTGAGATTTCTCTATATTGTGGTCATATGGACCGAGTATCTTTTCCATATTTCCTTTCATGTGATATGACTATGCTAGTGTTGAGTCCATTCTTATCTTGAATTGAGTGTCATTGGTAGAAACCGGCTATAAGGGTTGGATTGGGGCTACTCGTAGCCTTAAGCATCGTGTGATGTCCCGGGGGACGATTTTAGGTTGTTACACCTTGGCAATTAATCCTATCACCCAACTGATATGAAATAAGAAAACAATGCCCAAATTAAGCTTGTTAACCGGGCTGGGTTGGGATGGTTTAAATCGGCATCATCCCAGTTATTGTTACAAGTTATTGGGCCGGTCCGATAGCGGGCTAGATCTTGATGGGTTGGGATGGTCCGAGCTCAACAGTAAATTCTCCCAAAATAGACTGGGATCGACCCACTTAGTGTAAAACTGGTTTTGACCGGTCATAACCGGTCAAAATGTAAAAAATAATTTTAAAAAATTAAATTTACATGTTATTTCCAATATATACTATATATACACACCTATATACATTTTAAATATGTTAAACAATAAACGTATAACATATATACATTACGTATTATACTACTTTAGAAACATATACACATGTATATATTAAATATATACTATTTTAGTCTGTAGAAAATATATACACATATATACATACAATATAATATATATACTACTTAAAATACTACTTGAAGCAATATACATACATATATACAATATATATATATTACTTTAGAAAATATATACACATGTATACATTAAATATATTCTAGTTTAGAGTCTATAGAAAATCTATAATATATTAAAAGTGTGAATACCATTAGAAAAATGATTTGAACTTCTTGTCCTTCATTAAAATTTTTTGTAATAGACAAAATTGTCTTTTCACTTATTTTCCTCCAGTTATTATATTTTTATCTTTTTATTGTAAAATTAGTATGACTTTACTATAATTAATTATCATAATTAAAGTAATTCTCTTTTATTTTTCTGTTAGGATTCACAAAATTTCATTCCTATTAAATCATGAGCTCTACAAAAATTGATATCCAAGGATTAGAGATCACATGACAAAAGAGATTCCTAATAGATAAAGGGTTGTGAGTCTATATATATGCCTATTATTTTTTTTTTTTAAACAAAGCTTCAATAAGGTTCTATAGTTATTGTACATAGGATTTGTAGTAATTTTTCTTTAAAGAATATAATTCTGTTAACCTTTATTTCATATCTTTTTTATTATATTTTACATTGTTTATTTTATTGCATGTTAACATTAGTTTTGTTGGTGATACTAGCAAATCGTCCTTTTTTGTTCGCAAGCGACATTTGTTATTGAGTCTCTAACGTTATTTTTTTAATTTAATTTTGAGGTTCAGATTTTCTTTTCTATTACGTTGGTTATATTTATCAAGAACAACAAAACATCTTTTTATGTTTGTAAGTAACTTTCGTTATTGAATCTCCAACATAATTTTGTGATTTTTAGATTTCAATTTTTTTTTTTTATTACATTGGGTTTGTTTATCATTATCCTTTTTATGAGTGTTTATATATTATATCCGCTACATCATACTAATTATGGAAATTAGATATATAGTCATATTAATTTGTTCAGTTATAAAAGTATTAAAAATTAATTGCTTTAACGGACACATTAAGAATTCTTTTTCTTAGTTAGGGCAAAAGTATTAAGTTTGCTTTGATTAGGTGAACGTTTGTTTCAAAAGTATAAAAATATGCGCCTTTTTACTTTCTTTCTTTAAAGTATATATCATTAATTATTTTGTTAATATTTATATTAATTACACCTTATTATTTTGTTAGATTTGAGTCCTTATTTTTGCAAGATTTGATATGATAAATTTGTGAATGAACTGAATATTAATTGTCTTATTGTTCTCAACTTGTCTCAAAAGTGCCTAAAAATTTCAATAGATATGTATTTCTATTGAAGAGTTATTTATCATATCTCTACATTATTGACGGAAGACTAGAGAAAAAAGGAGAATAATGCACAAAATTGATTAAATTATTTTTATATATAATTTTATTAATTAATGTGAGACACACGTGCAAAACACATATACTATACTAGTATATACAAATATATACGTACAATATAATATATATATACTACTTAAAATACTATTTGAAGAAACATACATACAACATATATACACGATATATATACTACCTTATAAAATAGATACACATGTATACATTAAATATACACTAGTTTAGAGTCTATAGAAAATATATACACATATATACGTACAATATAATATATATATACTACTTAAAATACTACTTGAAATAATATACATACAACATATATATACTTCTTTTGAAAACATATTCCATGTATATGTTAAATATATACTACTTTACTACTTTAAAGTCTATAGAAACTATATACACATATATACGTACAATATAATATATATACTACTTAAAATACTACTTGAAATAATATACATACAACATATATACACTATATATATACTACTTTTGAAAACATATACACATGTATACGTTAAATATATACTACTTTAGAGTCTATAGAAACTCTATACACATATATGTAGAATATATACTACTTAAAATACCACTGGAAAGTTGAAAGATATATACATTATATGTTATGGTACCTTAGAAAATATACACACACATATATAAACAAGATTACAATGTATACTACTTAATATAATAATACTTGAAGTACTGAACATATATTCAAAAATTTACAATTTTACATACAACGCTTAAAGAGAAACTTATAGTATTTTTATATATCAATCCTAGTTGTCTAAGTAATATTTGCTAACATTATTTTTACTTTTTCATTATATGTATATATGTTTGTTATATTTATTACTTAGTGTAAAGTTTGATAGTAATATATTAAAAGTATTTAACTACAACTAGAAATTCAATTTAAATGGAAGAAAATAAGTAAGGAGTGAATGAATATTATATTTTATTCATTGCAAAATGATCCAAAATATATAATTTACATGAATGAAAAATCTACAAATTTTGCATCATTTTTTTCAATTCATGCATGTTAATATTAATGGGAACTACCATAGGAAAGTCAAAATCAACGGGGGCAAAGGCTAAACCATGCATTGGACTTGATTGTGCTGAGTTCTCTCTTGAAGTCATAATTTCTTCAAGATTCTGTACGTCTTTCGGATCCTCCTCCATTCATTGATTTCTTCGTTCCTCTCTAATCCAATCTCTAAGGCAAACTAGAACATTCATATCCTTGCTTCCAAATGAGTATCGGTTTTCTCCAAGCTATTGTAATGGTTAACTACTATGTGCCTTCTTTTTAGAAGATAATGGATCCTCGGGAGCTTGGGGAGCGACAGTTGGAGTGATATTTGTCGGTACGACTTCATCAAGTAAATCGGCAGAATGATTATATAATGCTTCCATGTAATTGTTCGCATCACTCATTGCCGTAAATAAAGAAGGTTATTCTTCAGGTTGTATCTCTAAAGCATTATAAATAACAGAACTAAATTCGGCCATAGTATTATATTTCATACATAAATTTATTATAGCACCAATCAAATAAATTGTGGTAAGCGAATAATTTTTTTTTTTAAAATTTAGCAATCATAGCAGTAATAGCTTCGTTGTAACCTTCTTTATTCTTATATTCATTAAGCAAACAAGAAATGTCGGCTAAATAAGCTAAAATATTTCAAATAGTAGGATAATAAGCACTAGAGAATTCAACCATAGCTATATAAAAAAAATTCAAAAATTTAATAAGATCATCAATTGCAGCCCAATCAGAATCATGTAGCATACACTCAGGAAAAGAACCAGAATATTTATTAAAAGTCATTGTAATAGAAACTTTATAAGCAAGACAAGTTTTTAAATAAGTATAAGTAGAATTCCATCTAGTATCACATTCTTTAGGCATAAATATTGGTCTAAGTCCCTTTTGTTTACATTTGATTTTAAATTCTCTCACTCTACATTTTCAATTATTTCCTTGAATAAAGCCAATAGCAAGCCGGACCTTTTCGATATAAAGCTCAAAAAATTCAAGACCATCTCTTATGATTAAATTATATATATGACAAGCACACTTAACATGAAATATTTCGGGTAACGACGGAAAAAGTTCAACTTTCAACAAATCAAAAGTAACCTTGCTATTAGATGCATTATCAAAAGCTATACATAAAACTTTTCTTTCAATACCGTAATATTTGCTACTTTAGAAATAGATTCAGAAACAAAGCTTCCTGTGTGTCTACGATCTTCATCATAGAAAAATGCCAGAATACGTTTTTGCATAACAAAATTTCTATATATCCAGTGACAAGTAATTGTTAAATAATCATTTTTGATAACAGCACGACCAAGATCAGAAGTTAGAGCAATTCTATACAGAATATTTTTTAATAGCGTAGATAAATAATAATATATTGTGCATGGAGTCTAAAAATATCGGCCCCGACAAGTACTTCTAGGAATACCTGTAAACATAGGATTATAAATTGCTTGAATATAATGAATAAAAGCATCCAAAGAAGCAAAAGTGAAAGACAAACAACCCACAACTATCATTTTCACTATTTCTTCCCGGTCCTTCATTTTATTATAATTCTTAACTAATTGACCGATTGTTGGTTCAATCTAGTTTTGTGCTGGCCCACCAACAACCTCAACACCTTGTGCAATAATTAACTCTCTTGTGTGTCTATCTCTTAAATGTCTCATCAACAAACCCATACCTCCTTTTTTGCCTCCGATTTTATGTTTATATATAATTTCACAAATATTGCATTGCACCTTAGTTTATTCTTCTATTTTTGAAAAAAACTCTCATGCAATACTAGTTTTTCTATGAGATATTGTAGGGGCACGGCGGGGAGGATGGGGGAGGAAGATTAACTTATACGGATCTAAAATTAGCATTTTCGACTTTGGGTGACTCACCAATATTTTCATCATCTTCATCTAAATTAACCGCGTCTATTTCATTCTCTTCTTCTATACTATAATTTTTCTAAGCTTCTAAATAATTCATATCGTGAGAACCTACACCTATTTCTTCCTCAAAAGGTTGACTAATTAGTACCGAAGGCACACAGATATATCTAGTACTTGAACTATCTCTATCGGAACTGCCACCAATTCGTCTTTTACTACAACTATCACTTTCGGGACAAATTTTTTACACTTTTATCGAGGTTTCTTAATTTATCCATATTATAAATTAAACTAGAAAATATTCAAAATACACAAAAATAATAAAAATAAATATTCAACAATTAATACACTAATTAAAAATTAAAAGTAAGGGATGGAACGACAATACCAAATTTTAAAAGTATTCAGAAGTTGCGACTTTAGAAAACTTTCACTTGATATTTGTAATCGAAAAATTAAAAAATAAAATTGAGCACATTAAGAGATAATTAGAATATTTGAGAGAGATTGAGAGAATGAGAGAATAAGATTGTGTGAAAACTAATTTGAAATTGTAGGGTATTTATAGCAAAAAAAGAATTAAAAAAAATCAACCAACTTTGGCCAAATGGTTGTTGGACCCAAAAGGCATTATAGCCGTTGGGCCAACGGTTCATTTGACCGTTGGTAACTGCTGGTCCAGCAAACAATCAATTTAAAAAAAATAATAATAAAACCAGTCTGGTCCGATTAATCAGTGGGCCTGGTCTGGTTTTGTTACTGGGCCGGTCCACCAGGCCTGCCAATTGAGATGGCCCAGCCCGGGACCGGAGACCCAATAACTCGAAGGCTCATCGGGCTGAGTCAGACCGGGTCGGACATTCTAAACGGGCCAGGCTAAATGGGTCGAAATTGGCCAGCCCGACCCAGTTGACAGGTTTAGCCCAAACCTAAGGCAAGATTCCTAGAACAGAGTCGAATCACACATATAAGGTAATAGAGGAAATACATAGACAAAAATACCATAAGAATATCTCAAAACGTATTGTCACAATGTAAGAACTAACTAATACAACTCGAAGACAACCTATACATAGGATATCCAAAAAGGAGAAAACTCTATCTTCGAATACAAATAACACATAGTCTAGATACAAAAAGATAGTAGTCAGCTCCGGATGCAAAGATCAAGTGCTACCTCGAATAGGCTCCAAGTACCACCTAAATAAACTACCTAGGGGTGCATAGTACCTGGATCTGCACCAAAAGGGAGCAATAGGGATGAGTACGGTCCCTTTGTACTCAGTAGGTATCATAGGCCGACTGAGCAAAATCAAAACATAAAGCATACAAAATACACACTATGGGCATGTCACCTGTAATTTAAAAATATCCCAAATGATTGCCCGTACCATCTCCACTAATAGTTCTACAAAATTCACGTATACCACACACAGACATGCCAAAGAAATATAGGTATACGGATATCACACTTACAAGTACGAAGAAAGTAATACACATAGATAGATATCATATCAAGAACGACAACAAAATATAGAGAGGGCATAATGTATATAAAATACAATGATGATGATGATGATGATGATAATGATGATATGATGCACGAGGTTGTCGCACAACCTCCATATACACCTATTGAATTTTTCTCTCGATGTAGGACTCATGAGGGGTTCGTCAACCCATATAGAACCAATATCCATAACTCTTCTTCGGTACATACATCGACAGAGGGTTTTTAATGAAGTCATATTTTCTGTTAGAAAAAGCAGTATTTTTAAGATGGTACCAATATTTCATGAATGTATATGATATGAGGATATAATGCTCATAACCAACTAGAATGAGAATTTTCATATCCAACCAATATACCAACCAAGTGAGCCAAAAATCCACTCAATATTCCAATAATCCATGAAATCCAATGAAATCATATGCCGATAGAGTAAAATACACAGAAATATGCCATTAATGCCACATAAACTCAAATTTAGGCTTTTCCAATGAAGAGATACAACCAAATACATATAGTCAAGGCGAACGATATCATATTAGACCCCACACGATCACAAATAATAAATAATATCCCAAAATCACCACATAACAACAATATAGGCCCCCACGCAGGCACAAAACAATAATGTAGCCTTTTTTATGATTGGTTCTCACACCCTTTACATGATTTTATACCAATATTAACTACCCAACTCGGCTGAAGAAAATTAAGCCATAACCTATCTCGAATGTCAAAAACCAAAATAAACAAGCCTTCAACCCAAGCCATCACCTCACAAACGGATCCGAAATCATCTAAAACATACAAATACAGGATCTATGCATCAAAAGAAAGATAACGATACTCATATTTCCCACTTTTAGGTCGGAGTTAAAATTGACCCCTGAAATGGGTTTTTAGAAATAAAGGGTAAACCCAAAACTTTAGTACAAAAAATATATTTTCCATGATTAAATGAACTTATAGAAGTAAATCCAAGTGAAAATGAGTTGAAATTGGGGTTTAAATCGAAGAAATACGAATTTAGGTCTTTCGGGTCAAAATTTCCAAATTTTACTTTCAAATTCATGTTTTATAAGGATTTAGATGATGAGGATCGAAGAAATTAATTGAAATAGGAATTTGGAGCTTACCTAAGCTTAAAAATGGATGAAATTGCTCAGAAAAAATCAAAATCACAAACTCTAAGTCTTGAAAATGGTGAAGAATAACAAAAATGGGGTATATAAGAGACACATGCATCTCGCTTATGCAATACCTATTGACAGCCCAAAAGTCGCATAAGCAACCCAAATATTGCGTACGCGATGGACGCCTGACACACGAGTGTCGCGTAAGCAATCAGTCCATCGCTTAAGCTACATTCGCTTATGCGACGCTTTGGGTGCCAAGCCAAGATTCTTAAGCGACAAAAGCATCGCTGAAGCAATATACCAGTTGCATACTTGGAATCCGCAGACCCCTCGAGATTCATTCAAAATCCTGATAACACAAACAAACTATGCTACCTTATTAAATTCGATGCTTCAGAATAAACAGTGATACTAGATTTTTGAAAATGACATCATTTTCACAAAGTTGACCTCCGAAACGCAATTTACAACCTTCTAAACCGAGGGTCAAAATGAGATTTAAAAGTCATAATATCACCCCAACCATGTTACCAACCTAAAATCTATATTTCAGATATGTTGTCGCAGATCGTTTTGCCATTCAACACACAAATTAATAAATATTTATCAAAGTCAACTAATAAGCCATTTAAACCACCAAAATTATAATTTCACATAAGTCACACCAAAATGCATTGAAAATCATGCCAATCATTCCACACCTCAGAGATACCACAACGCAACCACGAGGAGGGATAAAATAGTTAAATCATACAAAAATAAATATTTTGCATAAATCACTAAAATCAAGTCGTTACATAATTACCTACGGATTTTAAAATCCAAAATAAATTGCCTACAAATTATGAACCTGCGTCTAAAGTATTTGAGAGTTTAATTCGCAAGTCAATTACCTATGGATATTTTCATAAGAAATAGGAAAAAAAATAGCATAAAATTTATGTAGTCTCTTGAAAAAGAGGAATTACGTTTCGAATTTTCATGAGGAAAATCCTCAATTTATTATCTAGGAATATCAATTATTAAAAAAATACTATTCAAATTACAATTATTTTTGTCAATTTTATTTTTATTTATGAAACCTATGCTCTATTATCTAGTGTCCTGTGTCTGCACACTCACACTTATCTGATCCAATCTCCACCTTTATCCCTATATACACATTTATTAGTAGTAGTATTACATTATTATATAATTATTACTTGGTATTGTTAACTTGGTATACCTCTAAAATTTTAATTTGATATATATTTTGTTATACTAATTTTATCAATGATGTTTATGAAGTAATAATTTTTTTTTAATTAATGACTTGTAAAAATGAAAAAGTAAATTGAAGCATATATTTTTTTCTGCTAGATGTATCAAAAGTTTCATAAAAGATAATAAATATTTAATTATGAATCTAGTTATCACTAAAAATTAATTTAAAATTAATATTAAAACTCATGAAGTGTTATAAATGTATTACATTATAGTGAATGTCTATCAAGAATATAGATAAGATCTATCAAGATTTAATTGATATCTATCAGGATTAAAAGTATCTGTCTTTTAGTTAGAAACTAGGAGTATTTTCCCCTATAAATAGAGGAGTTTTGTTCATTGTATTCTCAATCTTATGATCTCTCATCCCTAAAAAGAAATAAGAATTAATATTTATTCTCAATCTACTCTTTTTCGTTATTCTTAGCTATTTCATAACACGTTTTAAGCACGAGACTCTGCCGTCTGAAATTTGAAGGTTAAGATATTATTTTCTTTCTTTTCATATTGCTAATAATCCTACAAAATCTGAGTTTTTTGCCTCGAGCAAGAACTACCTTTCATGGTATTGAATGATGAAATCCACTTAGATACTATGGGTCTTGGAGATGCCATAAAGAAAGAAAATACAACATCGAATCAAAATCGTGCTAAGGGTATGATTTTCTTGTGTCATCATCTTGAAGAAATTATGAAAATTGAATAACTTACTACTAAGGATCCACTTGTTTTGTTGAATATCCTGAAAGAAGATTTGACCACTTGAAGATGGTCATCCTCTCAAAAGTACAATATGAATGCATGCATCATGAACATAAGATGTTGGGTTCAAACCCCATAAATTTGTGGCCTAAGACACCTTCATATGAATATGAATTAGACATTAAGTTTGAACATCATGATAATAAGATGTTGGGTTTGAGTCCCATCGATTTATGTCTAAGATGTCTTTATATGGTAAGACATTGAGTTTGAATCTCAATGCACCATATTGATAATATTCCTATGGTTGAGGCAAAATAATGTGTTTTTAAATAAAATTCATGAAATATGTCTCATTGAACATGCTCCATTCTCTGAAGTGAATGTAGTAGTAGTGCATAATATGTCTGAAGGGTATTTGGGTTTTTTTTCCACGACCCTAATTAACCTAAAACACGAAATTTAACCCCTAAACATCCTAAGGAGTCATCATTATTCAATTCTTCTTCAAAATTAAAGATCATCTTTTCAAAAACAAGAAACCCTAGCTCTCAAATTCAAGGCAATTTCTAAAGAACTCTCCATCTATCCTTCCAAATTCATCATCCCAGGTATGTTAGATGTTCATCCATGGATTCCTTCAATCCATAGAGCCCAAGTAACCTTTTAATTATAAAGTTATGATCTTTTTAAGTTATTTGATTTTAAATCATGATTTCATCCATTAATCTCCATGAACTTTGATTTAATACCATGTTTTAATGAAATTATTATTGTTATTCGATTTCTCATGTTTTAGTATTATCATTTGTTGAATTTAATCATGAATTAGTGTTTTTCATGATAATTACATGTCAATTATGCCAGTCCATTAGTAATTCTATGATTATTTTAAACCATGAACTATAAGTGTATGATGAAATGCCAACAAGAGCAATTGATTTAATAAGAGCCTTCATTCTATGTCTTTCAAGGTTTTATTGTCATGCTACTACTATTGTTTTGAGTCTTGAGAGTATTGAATCCCCAAAATCCATAGCTGTTTATTTAGTCTAGTATCAGTATATTACAGAACAGTTTTTAGAATATACTATGAGCACTTCAGAATAGTCAAATATCAGTCAGTTAAACTCAGAACAGTTTAGTATTTCAGTGGCCTTCAGTTGGGAGTAGGATTTAGCACTGAGCAAGTGCAGGGATGGAAACTTACCCATCAAGTAGGCACAATCATTAGTAGCAGTCCCTATACTCCAGAACTATGTAGCCAGCATAGGATATGAGAAGTCACCCGTCAGATTAGTCTTGACTATCTCGCAGGGGTCACCCGTCAGTTCAGGCTTGACACCCTTAGTCCTTCAGATATTATATCAATTTAGTGGATTCACACAGTCAACATTAGTACCCATGGCATGGTATTAACACCCTTCTAACTGGGGTTACAGGTTGGACCCCGATTAGTTCAGATTGGGGAATGTCGGTTAGATGATACCTCCCACAGTCTCTGATATAGTCTAAGTTCAACTATTTAGTTTTAGTGTTGTTTGACCAAAGTATACAGATTTTAGTTATTTTAGTATCTCAGTTTACATATTTTACTCAGTTCATGCCATATGCTTGGTCATGCATCCTCAGTGTCTATAGATTTCCATGTATTTTTAGTATTTTACAGACTTTTATGCATATTCAGTATCTACAAATTTTATGTTCTCTATTCAGTATTCCATGCTTTACATGTGTATTCAGATAGATCATTACTTCTATTCATAAAACCTTGCATGTTATCCTACCTCATTTAGCATACCAGTACATTCATTGTACTAATCACATACATTTCTTTTGCGCTATGATGTCTTATATCATAGGTGCTGACGCTCAGTTCTCGGATCGCACTTAGTCCTTTAGATTCTCGGTAGTACAGTAGCAGTGGTGAGTCTTCATCACTCGAGGGTAGACTATCTTATTTCATGTCTTTATTTCAGTGATCAGTAGAGTTAGTTGGGGGCTTATCTCATCAACTCTCAGTCAGTTAGTCTTAGAGGCTTTTCAGACATTACAGTTAGTTAGTTGTTCAGTTTATTAGTATTTTATCAGATTCCGATAGTTTGTTTTTTCCTAGATTCATATTTCAATTTGAATTCAGATATTTAAAACCTTATGGCATGTCAGTATTCTTCCGTATTTATGATCATATTATTCTGTGCTCATAGCAGGTACCCGCTCATAGGTTAGCTTGTGGTCTCTCGGGACCGCAAGCACCATGTAACGACTAGGAGGTAGTCTTGAGTCGTTACAAAGGGTGTCAGTACCATTGCACGGGTAAAGACAAGATGAAGAGTTACCCTATCTGGCAGGTACTCTAATGAGAATGGTGGTACCCTTAACTGGCAGGTTAAAATAACTCATCAGCCCTTAACTAGCAAGTTGATGTCTGAACCTATGCTCGCTACATAGTTCTGGAATGCAAGGACTGCTTCTAAGAATAACACCCTCTACTGGAAAGTGAGCCCCCATACTTGGGTTCACTCGATGCTGAATCCTACTCCTAACTGAATAGACCATAGACTGATTACTAGACTGTACTGGATTTGACTGAACTGTCATTGATCATGTTGACTGACTGAATTGGACTGAGTTCACTGAGTTCTATAACTGACTGAGTACTACTATTTTGTGACATGACTGAGACTACTCTATTACTACTATATCTCTAGGTAAATAGCTATATTGTCGGGTATTAGATACCCTAGGACTCGATAGCATGAAAAATAAAGCATAGTATGGTCTTGAAAAGCAAAACAAGGTCCACTTGTTCATAATTCATTCATAGAGACATTTTATCAAACACTTGTAGGACATAATCTTATACATATGCTAGCATGTCATGATTTCATCATTTAATTCACATGGACATTCCATCAAACATATAGGGAGCACAACTTAATGCCTATAATAATGGACAACATGTAAACATTGTAACTACAACACCCAAACTTGCTAATTCAAGGATTATAACATGGGAATTACACAATTTAATATACATGCCTTTTCAATTTCATGGAATCTACAATTAATCATGGATTGAAACTCAATTAATGTCATGAACATGAATACAATCTGATTTCAAGCATGTAAATCATGAATCAATAATCTTGTTGTATTTAAAAAATGGATTCTTGGACTCTAAGGGTGAAAGCAACCCAGAGATGAACACCTAACATACTTGGGTATTTTAATTCTTGAAGGTTCTTGGACGATTTCTTGAGCTTTGTTATGTTTTCTTGAAGCTAAGTTTTTTTTACCTTTTTGAGAGAGAGTGATTTATTTTTTGAGTAAGTAATGAAATAATGAGCAATTAGTGCTCTTTTAGGGCTTAATTACGTGTTTAGGCTGACTGGGGTGAGGGAAAAAACTTTAATGCCCTTAGAATTAAAACTCGGAACTGACTGAAAATCCTAATTTTACACACTGGTGCGACGTGGTAAAATTGCGCCAGCTTACTGGAAACTATACTACTGGGAACTAGAAGCTTGACGCGATGCGGTACAATTGCGGTACCATATTGTATACTTTTTAACCCTTGGCTCAATGTGCCATGATCGTGGAGTCACACTTGAAAGTGACAATTGGGAAACTGGGAATTGGTATGATGTGGTGGGATTGTGATGGCTCACTGTATTTTAACAATTACCATTTTCACCCGCTCCGCAATGCGGTGAAGTACGAGGTGGTACACTATTTTACAAAAATGGCTATAACTCTTCACCCGAATATTGGATTTAGGCGAATTCTATATCGTTGGAAAGCTGGCTGAATTTACTACACATTAAAAATCTCTAAAATGAAAAATATTTAGTATTTTATAATTTTATATAAGATTACTCATGTTCTGAGAGTTAAATTATGCTAGGGAAATACGGGGTATTACAATATCTCCCTTTTGGGAATATTCATCCTTGAATGAAACTGGTTAAGTTAAGAAATACTGATAGACTGAGTTTACACACTGAAAATGCAGAACTGAACCATGATTGCATGACTAAAGTCACTGATAAGCTGAGTTTTCATACTGAGCATGCATATCTGATGCATGAGTACATGACTGAACTGATTCATGAATACATGACTGAATATGCAACGGTAATGGATACTAAGTTTGTCACTGTAACTAAACAGGGAACTGAGAAACGCTAAGGAAAACTATTACCCAAGCTAAATATGAGTTTTCGGAGAAGAGGTGAGGATACTTGGTTCACATATCTACTTCTGCTTCCCAAGTAGATCCCTTAACAGACTAATTCTTCCAAAGAACATTGGCCAATGGAACTTTTTTGTTCCTCAGTCTACGAATCTGACGATCGAGGATCTGGACTAGAACCTCTTCGAAAGAGAGATCATTTTAAATGTCTACGCCCTCTAGGGGAACTATGATTGTTGGGTCTCCAATGCATGTGAATTGAAGCTAGATCTAAAGGAAACTCAATCTTGTAAGCTACCTTTCCGAAATGGCTGAGAATTCTGTAAGGATCGACATATCGGGGACTGAGCTTTCCCTTCTTGATGAACCTCTTTACCCCATTCATGAGAGAGATTTTCAAGTTCATAAAATCTCTAATCTCAAACTCGAGATCTTTTCTCCTCACATCTGCATACGATTTCTATCGGCTCTGGGATGCCCTAAGCCTTTATCAAATAAACTGAACCTTCTCTAAGAAATCAAACACTAACTCAGGCCATACAATTGTGGCCTTACCTACCTTGAACCAACCAATTATAGATCTACATCTACTACCATAAAGAGCCTCAAATGGAGCCATCTAAATACTAGAATGATAGTTGTTATTATATGGAAATTCGATCAAAGGAAAGTGGTCATCCCAACAACCCTTAAAATCAATAATGCATACTCTTAACATGTTTCTAGAGTCTGAATGGTGCTTTCTTCTTGACCATCTATCAGAGGGTAAAAATCTATACTAAGGTGAACTTGGGTACCAAGACTCTTTTGAAATGCTTTCCAGAAGTGAGAGGTAAACTGGGTACCTCTATCTGAGATAATGGATACTGGGACTCTATGCAACATGACCAAATCTCTGATATAGAGTTTGGCATAGTCTTCAGCTCAATAAGAGGTATGAAATGGTAAGAAATAAGTGGATTTGGTCATCCAATCAATAATAACTCAAATCGAATCATGTTGACGACGAGTACGAGGCAAACCCATCACAAAGTCTATGTTCAATTCTTCCCATTTCCATGTGGGAATACTAAAATCCTGTATGGACCCACTAGATTTCTTATGCTCAATATTAACCTGCTGACACGTAGAGAACTTATCTATAAACTTTGCGATATCCCTCTTCATCCCACTCCACGAATAGATCTCCCGTAAATCGCGATATATCTTAGTGTCCCCTGGATGAATAGAGTAATGCGCACCATGCACTTCTGCAAGAATTTGCTGCCACAAGTCATCTAGACCTGGCATATATAGTCGACCCTAGCAACGCAACACACCATCTCCCCTTTGGGAGAAAATCTCTACTTTCTGTTCTCTGACTGACTCTTTCAGCTTAACTAGACTGGGATCTCTGTCTTTCTTTTCTTAAACTTTGGAAACCAGAGATGATCTCGAACTATTCTGCACCCACACACTACCCACTGTTGAATCAAATAAGCGAACACATAGTCGGGCAAGCTAATAAACTTCCTGGACAAACTTTTTCTTACCATTCTCAACATGAGCAACACTACTTATAGGCAATCTATTGAGAGCATCTTCCACTAAATTGGACTTACCCAGATGATAAATAACACTCATATCATAATCTTTCAACAAATCTAACCACCTTCTCTAACGCAAGTTCAAATCTTTCTGAGAGAACACATACTGCAAGCTTTTGTGATATGTGAATATACCCACATACACCCCATACAAGTAATGTCTCTAAATCTTTATGGAAACACAACAACTGCTAACTTAAGATCATGGGTAGGGTAATTCTTCTCATAGGGCTTAAGTTGTCTAGAGGCGTAGGATACGACCTTACCTCTCTATATGAGGACACAACCCAAACCTACTATAGATGCATCACAGTACACAATAAACCCATCTAAACCATCTAGTAGAGTCAAAACTGAGGCTGTAGTGAGTCGAGTCTTCAACTCCTAAAAACTCTTGTCATAAGAATCTGACCACTAAAACTTAACTTTCTTCTGAGTCAATCTGGACATAGGGGATGCAATAGACGAAAACCCTTCAACAAACCGACGGTAATATCTAGCTACATTTGTATATACTGTATCTGAGTTTTTACTGAAGCTGAGTTCTGATAATTGAGTAATTCAGTAACGGATATCTAAGATTACTGATAACTGGATTGCTGAAACTAATTGACTATGTCTGACAGTCCTGATTTTGTAGAACTGAACTGAGTTCTATATTAAAATTGAAACTGAGACTGTGGGAGGTAGTCATCTAACTAACATGCCCTAAATAAGGTAACTGGGGTCCAACCTATAACGCTGGAAGGGTGTCAGTACCATGCCACGGGTAAAGACAAGCTGAAAAGTTACCCTCATCTGGTAGGTACTCTAATGAGAATGGTGGTACCCTCAATTGACAGGTTAAAACACCTCATCAACCCTCAAATAGCAGGTTGATGTCTCAAACTACGCTGGCTACGTAGTTCTGGAATGCAAGGACTACTTCTAAGGATCACACCCTCTACTGGAAGGTGAGCCTCCATCCTTGGGTTTATTTGGTGCTGAATCCTACTCCCTACTGAATTGACCATAGACTAATTACTAGACTGTACTGGATTTGATTGAACTGTTACTGATCATGTTGACTGACTGAACTAGACTGAGTTCTATAAATTACTGAGTACTACTATTTTGTGACATGACTGAGACTATTCTGTAACTACTGTAGCTCTAGGTAAAAAATTGATAGCATGAAAATTAAAGCATAGCATGATCTTGTAAGGCATAAGCTTGTACACATGCTAGCATGTCATGATTTCACCATTTAATTTACATGGACATTCCATCAAACACATGGGGAGCATAACTTAATGCATATAATCATGGACAACATGTAAACATTGTAACTACAACACCCGAACTTGCTAATTCAAGGATTATAACATGGGAATTACACAATCCAATATACATGATATTTCAATTTCATGGAATCTACAATTAATCATGGATAGAAACTCAATTAATGTCATGAACATGAATACAATCCGATTTCAAGCATGTAAATCATTAATCAATAATCTTATAGTTTTATTAAAAATAAATTTTTGGACTCTATGGGTGAAAGAAACCCATATTTGAAAACCTAACATACCTGGGTATTTTAATTCTTGAAGGTTTTTGGAGGATTTCTTGAGCTTTGTTCTAGTTTCTTGAAGCTAGGTTTTTTTTGCCTTTTTGAGTGAAAGTGATATATTTCTTGAGTAATTAATGAAATAATGAGCAATTAGTTCTCTTTTAGGGCTTAATTACATGTTTAGGCTGACTGGGGTAAGAAAAAAAAACTTTAATGCCCTCAGAATTAAAACTCGAAACTAACTGAAAATCTTGATTTTGTACGCTGGTGCAACGTAGTGAAATCGCGCCAGCTTACTAGAAACTGGAAAACTGAGAACTGGAAGCTTGATGTGATGTGGAACAATGGCAGTCCCTACTATATGTGAATTTAACCCTTGGCGCGACACGCCATGATCGCTGAGTCACACTGGAAAATGACAATTGGGAAACTGGGCATTGGCGCGACATAGTGGGATCACGATGGCTCATTAGATTTTGACAATTTCCATTTGCACCCTATCTGCGATGCGGTGAAGTACCATATTGTACACTGTTTTAAATAAATGGCTATAACTCTTTACCCGGATATTGGATTTGGGCAACTTTTATATTGTTGGAAAGATGGCTGAATTTTCTATGCATTGACAAGCTCTAAACTGAAAAATATTGAGTATTTAAAATTTTTTATATAGGATTACTCATGTTTTGAGAGTTAAATTAAGCTAGGGAAATATGGGGTATTACAGATAAGAAGAGAAACACGAACTAATTAACGCCATAATATGAAAGTGCAACCACTAAATTTTGTTTTTTCTTATGGAAATCAATAGTCAAATTTGAGAAAGAGGTAACACCAAACACATACATATAACTCCAGATTACACTATGAAACATAAAACCACATGAACCACTAAAGATCACTAATAGAAGGTATACACATCTTCGTTGAGATCGTTGTTGCGTTCAACCTCAGTAATGATTTCTTTTTTAAGGACTTCAACCATACCATCTCCATCAACTTCTTCATCTTCTTTTTCCAGTTGATTGAATTCTTAGTTCTCCTGTCATTTTATCTCTTCCAATCATACACAATCTTTTTAACTCTGTCTCTTCCTCTCACATCATTTTATATAGGAGGTACAAACAAGACAACGCCTACTAGCTAGAATTTCTGTACCACTTTTTTCCTTTTCCTGAAAAAAGTTTTAGACTCGAATAAACTAGAACTCCAAAATAATATTCGAATCAATATTTAGAATCAAAACTATCAAAAAAACATTCATCTTTTTGCAATTTCAAGAATCCTCCAATAAAACTGACCCACCCAACTCTTTCTGCACATAATTGACTGGATGTCTCAATGGATGTTTTTTCATCAGCATTGGAAATCATCTCCTATATCAATAGTAAAATAATATAATATTGTGAATGAATTTCTAGTATAGGATATCAAAAACTAATTTCTAAGCAAGAATTCACCTGATCTTTGACTACAACATTACCAATTTAAATATTGTCTTGACTGAAATGATCAAAGATTTTTTTAGTTCATTAAAAAATTGCTCAACATTTACCTTGATCATAACAAACAGAAAAATACAATCATAACCAATACAAAAATCAAGTTGTTTAGCATAAAGGAACATGGTGATCACTATTTGTTGTATATGTGTTGGACTTGCCCATCTTGTACTTGGAGTGAAATCGGTATGCAATCTGAGAAAGAAATTTTGATAAATCAGTAAAATATTAAATAACGTAATATAATAAAGATCACAACTTACAAGGAAATAGTATCTTGATGATGGGACCAAGAGGTTAGAACTTCCTATATCAAAGACAACTTTGAGCGCAAAGTAGAGCGTCATCTTTGATGGGATGCAAAGCACAAACGTCTCAATCTTTTCGAACTGTAGAACTTATTATTTAGACATATACTCAAAGATATTTAATAATGAATAATCAACTTTATTGAATTACTTACTGAGATGTTCCAACATGATATAAGTTAGTTGCTAAAAACATACTATAAGTGATTCAAAGTGGCTATACAAAGATTTATCATCCAAGAAAAGAAAGAAATGAAGTCTTCTTCTAAAGAAATGTGTTGATAAAGGATGAATGTATATACATTGGCTAGATTTGCATGCAAGATATATTCCTTTGCATTTCTACCGGCATCACTAAGAACATGTTCATCTATTAAGTGAATGAATCTTCAAATTTGAAAAGGGGAAAAAATCAAATTTCAATATATTGATAGGCAACTGTAAAAAAATTTCTATAGAAAGAACTAATCTCTAGTTATTGAGAAAATTGTATGAGGAAAGTATTTATTAGATTAAAATTTTGTAACGACCTAAAAAATTGATAAAACAAGTGAAATTTGTGATTTGACTATTTTATCACTCCACATAGTTGCATTGTGATATTTCTAAAATGTGGGGGTGATTGACATGGTTCTCTATGTATTTTGGTACCTTTTATACAATAGTTATGATTTTTGGTGACTTCGAGAGACTAATTTTGGACCAGTGTAGTTATCTTTTACTTCGCACAACGGATGGCTGAACGGACTGCACCATCAACTCCAAAATATCAGTTTTAGGCTAGGCAAACCTTTGGTTCAGGTCCTGATGCACCCGAGCTTATTTTGACCTATTGGTCAAAAAGTTGGAAAATTAGAAATATGAGTGTGGGACCCACATTTGGTCAAAATAACCTCGGATGGAAAATTCAACTTCGCCAACACATCCATAACATTGATTTTATTGTGGCAACATATTTGGTATGATATTACGGCTTCTAAATCTCTTTTAGACCCTCGATTTGGAAAATTATAATTTCAAATTTCAGGAGTCGACTTTGTGAAAATTTTATGTGTTTGAATAAAATTTTATGTGTTTGAATAGTTCATTTGCATACATTGAACTCTGAATGAATCCAGGACACCCTTTAGGAGTTCGAGTCGGACTCAGAAAAAATCTGGGTTTTTTTTTCAGATTGTTGGTGCAGCATAAATATTCCTCTTTTCTGACCATTTTGTCATCTTTCACCTTTCCTCTTGATAGTTAAACACAAAAATAGTGTGAGAACTTAAAAGTGAAGCTTGTGGGAGCTTGAAAAGCTAGATTAACATCTATTTCTTGATTCTATTATGGATTTAAGGTGAGATTTCATCCTTTTCTTGTCAAAACTCCAAAAATCTCAAGGCATGATTTCAAGCCTCAATTTTACTCTTTTTCACTTGAATAATATTTTAATCTTATAATTACTAGTTTTCATCAATTTAACTTTCAAAACAACTTCGATTCTTAATTTTAACATGGATTACAAAAATTTTATCTGATAAGATTAAAAATGAGTTTTCTTCGATTTAAACCTTATTTTTTACTCGATTTGACTTGGATTTTCCGCTATAGATTTTAAAAAATATGGAAAACACATTTTTGAAGTAAAGTTACAATTTTACCCTTCTTTTTTAAAAATCCATTTCGGAGGTCCATTTTGACCTCAAGCCAAAAGTAGAAAATATGGGTATGGTTGGCTTTCTTTTAAAGAATAGATTCTATATTTATTGGTTTTAGTTTATTTCAGGATCATTTGTGTAAAGTAAGATTGTGGGTTCAAAGTGTAGCAGACCGATCTCGACATTCGAGGTAGGTTATGTCTTAACTCTTTCAGACTGAGTTGGGTACTAAATGTTGGTATGAAATGCATCTTAAGTGTGGAAACAAATCATGAAATATAGCTATCTATATGTTGTGCCCATTTAGAGGACCTGAATGTGATGTAATTATTAAATTGAGACATCCTGTGATATGTGTGAACATGCGGGGTCTTATGTGATGTTAATTGCCTAGAATACATATGGATAATTGTATTGTGAAGATAGAAATGATTATTGTGGTGCCTTTGACGTATTTTGATATATATATATATATGTATATATATATATATATTCATACTTTTTGGGCATATGAATCATGTGAAAAATTCATGGATAGTGGAATAGTGAGTGGATGTTGGCTTACGTGGTTGTGAAATAGTAACATTGTGGTTGGTGGTGGAAATACATCATATGAATTTATTTTTAAAAACACACCATGTAGGTTGGTTGTAGAAATAATCATTTTATATGGTTATGAAAATCACATCATCATTCTCATGTCATCATATGCATCATTTAACTTGTTTGTTTTATTGCTTTATATTTACTTGTTGTCATGTATTTGTACTTCATCTATGTCTTATGTTGTGTATGTACTTTGGAAATATTGGAAATATTGGAATACTGAAAACATTAAAAATACTAGAAATATTGAAAATACAGAGATTGTGTATCAACCCAAGGTTGTGTGCCAAACCCAAGGTTGTTCCAACCTCAAGGTTATGTGTCACATTATAATACCTCATCCTTCTACCTTGCTTAAATTTGTCCTAAAGATGTCAAATTTTTTTAAAAGATGAATCTACTTTTATACATGTGGTATTTTCAAGATTTTCACTTTTTATCGTGTGGGAAATTGAATAAGCTTTCCAACGATATAAAATTTGTCTAAATTCGATAACTGGGTAAGAAGTTATGGCAATTTAAAGTTTCAGTCGTAAAACTCATCTCAGTTAGTGGCGCATCACGCCATAAGACAAAATGGCGTTTGTCAGTTTCCAGTAAGGCTCTATGATTACACCACGTCGTGCCATCGCCCAATTTCCTAGTTGTCAAATTCCAGTGACACGGCACGATAGCGCCGCGTCGCGCCAGGTGCCCATTTCGGAAAATTTTGACGAAAATTAAAAGTTTCGTCCAGGGCTAAAATAGTCTTTTCCAAGTTTTTAACATGTCCAGGTATGGAATTAAATCCCTAAAAATGTTTTGAATCATAATAAATCACTTTTTCCTAAAAATCAAGAACATTCTCTCTCATAAAAAACAAAACCCTAACTCTTGAGAATCAAGGTCAATCTCAAGAAATCCATCCAAGAACTCCAAGAACCTTCAAGGTTTCCTTTCTAAGATATTTCAAGTGTTGATTCATGGGTCCCTTTCACCCATGAAGCTCAAGAAACCCTATCAAAAATATAAACTACGAATTTTATGTTATAAATTGAATTATATCCATGTTTATGTTGTGGTTTGGTTTCCAAGTTGAAATCTTTAGTACATACGATGAAACTATGTTAGTATGTGATTGGAATTCTTGAATTGAAAGTGAAAAATGTTGCCATGATGTATTAATTTGATAGTTATGCCTATGCCTTGATTTGTGCATGTAAGGTGTTTAATA
The DNA here is from genome assembly GCA_030864215.1 of Capsicum pubescens. NCBI lineage: Eukaryota > Viridiplantae > Streptophyta > Magnoliopsida > Solanales > Solanaceae > Capsicum > Capsicum pubescens. Next base: position 98,073,934 of record CM061543.1, on the reverse strand, counting down.
AAATGCCTAAGAGAATAGGAATTGTGCCTTATGACTCAATTGTGGCAAAATTGATGAATCCATGTTTTAACCTAGTGCTCAAAGAGACTTCCATGCTAAATTTATGTTGTGTAGTTGTTTGGTGAATTCACATGAGAGTAGAATTATGAAAATTATGACTTGCTTATACACACTCCCATTTATTTGTAAGCTTATGGAATGCAAATACTTCATGAATATCTCCAATGATAGTACTATGAATTGTTGACTATAATTATGTGTCAAGAAGTATCATGTCTCATCTATTTCATGCTATCGAGTTCTGGAGATATTTATACCCGATAATTTAGTTGTGTGCCTAGAGCCGGCGTCAGTTTTATGATAATCTGAGTTACGCCATGATTAGTAGTATTCTCAGTCAGTTTCAGTACTCGATAGAATTCAGTCAGCTACATGACTCAGGAAAATTCAGTAATATCATGAACTCAGTCAGATTAACCGAATTTAAGTGTATTCCGTCAGACCACGGAATTTAGTGAACTTAGTCCAGTTTATCTCAGTATAATCAGTTCAGTGTCTATTCAGTTGAGAGTAGGATTCAGCATCGAGTGAACCCAAGGATGGGAACTCATTTACTAGTAGAGGGTGTGATTCTTAGAAGCAGTCCTTGCATTCTAGAACTACGTAGACAGTGTAGGTTGAGACATCAAACCTGCTAGAAAGGGTAGATTAGGTGGCTTAACCTGTTAGATGAGGATCCTACCATTCTCTTGAGAGTACCTGTTAGATAGGGTTCACTTACAGCTTGTCCTTACTAGTGGCACGGTATTGACACCCTTCCAATTGGTGTTAAAGATTGGACCCCAAATAAGCTATATTGCTTTATTCAAGGCATGTCGGTTAGATAACTACTTCCCATAGTCTCAGTTTCAGTCTCAGAAATAGAACTCAAATAGTTCTATAGAATTCAGGACTGTCAGATACAGTCACCCAGCTTTGTACGAAACTCAGCTAGTTCCCTCAGAACCTAGACTATAAGACAAAGTCGCTCAGTTTTAGTTAGATCAGTCATTAGAAATCTATGTTGGAACTATTTAGATTCGGTAGTCAGTATCCTCATGAATTCAGTTATAGTTATTATGTATTCATGCATGTATTCTCACATTCACGTTATCTAGTCAGTTAGTATTGTTTATGAATATGAACCCACATGCATTCATCCTACCTCACTTGTATACCAGTACATTCAATCGTACTGATGTATTTGTGCTATGGTGTTTTATACCATAGGTTCAGAAGCACGAGCTCCATAGCATTAGTAGCATCCAGATTTAGCAGTGAGTCCTCATCATTCGAGGATGATATTATTAGTTATTTCATTATTTCAGTGAGCCTTCAGTAGATGGAGTTAGTTGGGGACATATCCCATTAACTCCTTATTCAGACAGTTCAGTCAGTTAGAGGCTTTTCAGACTACAGTATGTTCAGACAGTTTATTTTAGTTATTTTGGGTATTTCATACCCTATCCAAATGTTATGTTTTATCAGTTTTGTTACAATTTTGAACCTTATGGCCTTTCAGCCTTTATTATTGCATTTATACAGTATATTCTGCAGTGTTTAGGTACATATATTAGTCATTTATTTCATAACCTCTTCTACCTTAACTTTAAACTTCTAGTTGAGCAAGAGAGGAATGAATCAGTGGATGAATGGAGAGAAGTTATGAAGCTAGAGGCTATAACCTATTTTAGCTCGTGGCCTTCTCATCTTAGCAATAGCCAGTCAGAAATCGCAATAAGAGTCGAAGCTAGAAGCAGGGTTAGCTTGTGGTCCTTCGAGGTCATGAGCACCGTGTAGCATTCTTGGATCCAGATTTGGGGTGTTACAAATTTTGTATCAGAGCCTAAGGTTCAATAGAGTCCTAGGAAGTCTAAAATCCGCATCTAGTAGAGTCTTATACATGGGTGTATTGCGCGCCACATTTATGTGCTGGAGGCTATGAGATGTTTTAGGAATAGTTTCCCCTCTTTCAGTATTTATGTCATGCCAATGAGAATGAGCTCAAATTCAACACCTAGTCTAATCTATTTCTCCCTTTTTTTCAATAAAATATGCCTCCCAAAAGAAGAAACAAGAATCAGTCATCCCCTCAGCCCGTCCAAGCAGATCCCTTGGATGAACATATTTCTCATGGATAGTTCAAAGCTACATTCACCACTCTTGCTAATTTAGTTGTTGCTTAGAATGAACGACCAACTATTATTCCGGCCAACCCATTGGCTAATTCAGCTAAAGCTAGTATTTGGGACTTTACCCAAATAAATCCTCCATGTTTTTTTGGGTCTAAGTCAGAAGAGGATCCTCAGGAATTCCTTGACTAGGTTCAGAAGGTTACAAATATCATGGGGGTTACTACTAGTGAGAGAGATGAGCTAGCTATATATAAGTTTTAGGATGTAGCTCATACATGGTTCATACAGTGAAAAACAGAGAGGGCTATAGATGTAGGGCCTATTGAGTGGGAGGAGTTTGCTAAGCTACTGCCTTCTTAGATAGATTCTTTCCCCTAGAGCTGAGAGAATCCAAGGTGTTAGAGTTTATCAACCTTAGATAAGGCAACATGACGGTGAAGGAGTATTCTCTTAAGTTTACTCAACTAGCTAGATATGCTCCTCATGTAGTGGAAGATAGCAGAGCCAAGATGAGTAAGTTTGTGTCAGGGTAAATGATAGTGTGGTTAATGAGAGAATATTTGCAATGCAGATTAGTGAGATAGATATAGCCAGGCTTATGATCCACGCTCAATAGATAGAAAAACAGAAGATTAAGATGATAGAGAAGCAGAATAAGAGAGCAAGAACAGGTAGTTTCAACTTTGCTCAGCCTAAGTCAGAGGGAGAAAACCAATCTCAGTTTTGTCCTAAGTCATTCGTTCCATCTCCTTCCTCAGCCAGTGCTCTAGCTCCTAAGTTCAGGGATGGTAACAGAGATAGGGTGCTAGGCTCTAAGTCTCAGGGAAGTATTAGCAGTGCCTACACCCATCCTCTTTGTTAGACATATGGAAAGCACCATCAGGGTACTTACAGAGCTAGTAGTGATATAGGTTTCGAATGTGGCAAGCCAGGACATAGAGTTAGATATTATCCATAGCCAGGTCCTCAGGGTTAGCAGAACCGTTCCTCATCCCAGTCCGATCTCCCAAATTAGCAGGGTTCCCTTTCCAGTGCTACTAGTGGGAATCGGACAAATAGAATTTATGCTCTCCTGTCTCAACAAGATCAAAAAAATTCTCCTGATGTAGTTACTGGTATGTTACAAATCTTTCACTTGCATATTTATGCTTTGCTAGATCTAGGAGATTCATTATATTTTGTTACTCTTTATATAGAAGTTGATTTTGGAGTCAGTCCCAAAATTCTAGCAAAGCCCTTCTCAGTATATAACCTAGTAGGTAAGACAATCTTAGCTTGGCAGGTATATAGGAACTGCCTGGTTATGATATTTCAGAAAATCACCTTAGCAGACTTAGTGAAATTAGAGATGATTGATTTTGATGTGATTCTCAGCACGGATTGGATTCATTCCTGCTATGCCACAGTCGACTGTAGAAACAGGATAGTCCAGTTTTAGTTTTAGAATGATCCTTTACTAGAATAGAGGGGTAGTACTTCAGCTTTCAGAGGCCGCTTGTTTCCTACCTTCAGGCTCAGAAAATAATATATAAGGGATGCGTATATCATTTTGTTCATGTTAAGGATTCTAGTTTTGAGACTCCCAATCTTGAGTTAGTCCCAGACTTGAATGAATATTCCGATGTCTTTCCCGAAGATGTTCCAGGAACTTCTCCCAAAAGGAAATAGAATTTGGTATTGATCTTCTTCTAAATACTCAGCCTATATCTATTTCTCCATACAGAATGTCACCAGTAGAACCCAAAGAATTGAAAGACCAGTTGAAGGATCTCCTAGACAAGGGATTCATTAGACGTAACGTGTCCTTGTGGGGCACACCATCTTATCCGTGCGAAATAAAGATGATTCTATGATGATGTGTATTGATTACGGCTAGCTCAATAAATTCACGATCAAGAAAAAGTATCCACTTCCCAGAATCAATGACTTGTTTGACCAATTTCAGGGTGCTAGCTATTTCTCTAAGTTAGACCTCAGATTAGGATATTATTAGTTCAGAGTCAGGGAATATTACATTGCAAAAACAACTTTTCGAACTTGGTATGGTCACTTTGAATTCCTAGTCATGTCCTTTGGTCTTACCAATCCCTCAGCAGCTTTTATGGACTTTATGAACCGTGTGTTCAAGTAGTACTTAGACATGTTCTTCATAGTCTTCAAAGATGATATTCTTTTCCATTTCCGCAGTGAACGTGAACACGTAGACCATCTTAGAATCATACTTCAGACTCTCAGAAATCATCAATTGTTTGCCAAATTCAGTAAGTGTGAGTTTTGGCTAAGGTCAGTAGCATTTCTTGGTCATATCATTTCCGATGATGGCATCAGAGTTGATCCTCAAAAGACTGAAGCAGTAGGAAATTAGCCTCACCCTGTCTCTCCATCAGATATTAAGAGTTTCTTGGGTCTGGCTAGCTATTACAGATAGTTTGTTGAGGTTTATTCATCAATTGCATCCCCTATGTCCAGGATAACTCAGAAGAAAGTCAAGTTTCAGTGGTTAGATCCTTGCGAGAAGAATTTTTTGGAGTTGAAGACTTGACTGACCCCAAGTCCAGTTTTGGCTATTCCAGATGGTTCAAATAGTTTCATAGTGTATTGTGATGCGTCCAGAGTAGGTTTGGGTTGTATCCTCATGCAGCATGGTATGGTCATAGCCTACGCCTCCATAAAACATAAACCCCATGAGAAAAATTATCCAACTCATGATCTTGAGTTAGCATCCATAATATTTTCCTTGAAAATTTAGAGGAATTATCTATATAGATATCATGTAGATGTGTTCACAGATCGTAACAGCCTTCAGTACTTATTCCCTCAGAAAAATATCAGTCTTCATCAGAGAAGGTGGTTAGAGCTCTTGAAAGATTATGACATGAGTTTTCTTTATCATCCGGGAAAGGCCAATGTAGTGGACGATGCTCTCAGTAGACTATTTATGGGTAGTATTACTCATGTTGCGGATAGTAAGAAAAAGTAAGATTAGAAAGTCCATCAGCTTGCCATACTAGGTATTCACTTAGTTGATTCAGAGGAGGGTGATGTATAGGTTCAGAGTAGTTCAGAATCATCTTTAGTTTTGGAGGTGAAAGAAAAGCAAGATAGAGATCCCAGTCTAGTCAAGTTGAAAGAGTCAGTCAAGGATCAGAAGTTTGAGGTTTTCTCCCAAGGGGAGATGGTGTATTGCATTGTTAGGGTCGTTTGTGTGTTTCAGGAGTGAATGACTTGAGGTAGAGAATTCTCACAGAAGCGCATAGTGTGTGCTACTCAATTAATCCAAGGGCTACAAAGTTGTACCGCAAATTACAGGAGATCTATTGGTGTGTGGGACGAAGATATATGTTGTAGAGTTTGTGGCTAAGTGCTCTACATGTCAGCAGGATATGATAGAGCATCAAAATCCTAGTGGGTCGATGCAGGAGTTCAATATTCCCACTTAGAAGTGGGAAGAAGTGAACATGGACTTTGTGATGGATTTTCCTCGTACTCATCATCAGCATGATTCAGTTTGGGTCGTTGTAGATAGAATGACCAAATCAGCTTATTTCCTTCAGTCCATACCTCCTATTCAGACGAGGATTATGCCAACTCTATGTTAGGGAGTTAGTAAGATTACACGGTGTTCCATTGTCCATTATCTCAAATAGAGGTACTCAGTTCACCTACTATTTCTGGAAAGCATTCCAAAAGAGTCTTGGTACTCAAGTTCATCTCAGTACAACCTTTCATCCTCAGACAAATGGTCAAGCAGAAAAATCCATTCATACTTTAGAATATATTCGAAGGGCGTGTGTAGATGATTTCAAGGGTAGTTGGGATGGACACTTGCCTTTGATTTAGTTTGCATACAACAACAACTACCATTCTAGTATTCGAATGGATCCATTCGAAACTCTGTATTGTAGGAGATGTAGATCTCCAATCGGTTGGTTCGTAGTTAGTGAGGCCTTAGTTATAGGTCCTGACTTAGTATTTTATACCTTAGAAAAAGTCCAGTTGATCAGAGAAAGAATTTGGGTTGCTCAGAGCCGACAGAAGTCTTATGCAGATGTGTGCAGAAAAGATCTCAAGTTTAAGATTTGTGACTATCTTTTTCTAAAGATCTCTCCCATGAAAGGAGTGAAGAGATTCAGCAAGAGGGGAAAGCTCAGTCCCCAATATGTCGGTCCCTTCAAATTTCTCAGTCGCATCGGCAAAGTAGCTTATGATCTCAAATTGCCTTCCGATCTATCCTTAGTTACACCAGTCTTCCATGTCTCTTTGCTCAAGAAGTGCATAGGTGACCCAAAAGTTGTAGTCCCTATTTAGAGAATAGATATTCAGAACAACCACTCTTTCGAAAAGATTCTGGTTGAAATCCTTGACTATCAGACTCGTAGATTAAGGAACAAGAAAGTCCCTCTAGTCAAAGTTCTTTGGCGAAATCAGTCCATTGAGGGAGATACTTGGGAAGAAGAAGAAGACATGCCGACCAAGTATCCTCACCTCTTCTCCGCAAAATCAGACTCAGCCTAAGGTAATATCTTTCATTAAAGCATATTCAGTTCCAATTTCAAAATTTCAGTTGCTAACTAGTTTCATACTCATATTCCTATTTTAAACTTGGTATCCTTTTACCATTGCATATTCAATCATATGTTCATGTATCAGATCAGTCATGTGTTCATGTATCAAACATGCATTCTCCTTGTGAGAAACTCAGTTATCAAAAATCTCAATCATGTATTCATGAGTCAGTTTAGTCATGGAATCATGCATCAGATATACATGCTCAGTATGAATCTCAGAAATATCAGTCATGTATTTATTTTTTAGTTGTTTATGTTCAGTATGTACTTCAGCTTATCGTTTCACCCATCTCAATTAGTCTCATTCGAGGATGAATGTTCCCAAGAGAGAGATATTGTAATACCCCGTACTTCAACCTAGCTTAAATTCATCCCAAAGATGTCAAAAACTTGTTTAAAAAATGAATCCACTTTTATACAGGTGGTATTTTCAAGATTTTCACTTTTTATCGTGTGGAAAATTGAATAATCTTTCCAACGATATAAAATTTGCCTAAATCTAATAATCGAGTAAGAAGTTATGGCGATTTAAAGCTTAAGTCGTAAAACACCGTCATCTCAGTCAGTGGCGCGTCGCGTCAGGTGCCCATTTTCGAAAATTTCGACGAAAATTAAAAGTTACATCCATGCTACAACAATTTTTTCCAAGGGTTTTAACATGTACATGTACGGGATTTAATCCCTAAAAATGTTTTGAATCATTATTAATCACTTTTTCCCAAAAATCAAGAACATCCTCTCTTAAGAAAAACAAAACCCTAGCTCTTGAGAATCAAGGTCAATCTCAAGAAATCCATCCAAGAACTCCAAGAACCTTCAAGGTTTCCTTTCTAAGGTATGTCAAGTGTTGATTCATGGGTCCCATTCACCCATAAAGCTCAAGAAACCCTTTCAAAAATATCAACTTCAAATTCCATGTTATAAATTCAATTATATCGATGTTTATGTTGTGGTTTGGTTTCCAAGTACAAATCTTTAGTAAATATCATGAAACTATGTTAGTATGTGATTGGAAATTTTGAATTGAAAGTGAAAAAGTGTGCCATGATGTATTAATTTGATAATTATTCCTATGCCTTGAGTTGTGCATGCAAGGTGTTTGATAAAATGCCTAAGAGAATAGGAATTGCGCCTTATGACTCCATTGTTGCCAAATTGATGAATCCATGTTTTAACCTTGTGCTCAAAACGACTTCCATGCTAAATTTATGTTGTGTAGTTGTTTTATGAATGCTCATGAGAGTAGAATTATGAAATTTATGACTTGTTTATACACACTCCCATTTATGTGAAGCTTATGGCATACAAATACTTCATGAATATCCCTAATGATAGTACTATGAATTGTTGACAATGATTATGTGTAAAGAAGTATCATGTCTCATCCATTTCATGCTATCGATTTCTAGGGGTATTTATACCCAAAAATTTAGCTGTGTGCCTAGAGCTAGTGTCAGTTTCATGATAATCTCATTCACGCCTTGATTAGTTGTATTCTCAGTCAGTTTCAGTACTCGATAGAATTCAGTCAGTTTCATGACTCAGAAAAATTCAGTAATCTCATGAACTCAGTCAGATTAACAGAAGTCAATTGTATTCCGTCAGTCCACAAAAATTAGTGAACTCAGTCCAGTTAATCTCAGTATAATCAGTTCGGTGTCTATTCAGTTGGGAGTAGGATTCAGCACCGAGTGAACCCAAGGATGGGAACTCACCTACCAGTAGAGGGTGTGATTCTTAGAAGCAGTCCTTGCATTCCAAAACTACATAGCCAGCGTAGGTTGAGACATCAAACCTGCTAGATAAGGGTAGATAAGGTGTCTTAACCTGTTAGATAAGGGTCCCACAACTCTCTTAAGAGTACCTATTAGATAAGGCTCACTCACAGCTTGTCCTTACTAGTGGCGCGGTATTGACTCCCTTCTAATAGGTGTTAAAGATTGGACCCTAAATCAACTATATTTCTTTATTCGGGGCATGTCAGTTAGATAACTACTTCCCACAGTCTCAGTTTTAGTCTCAGCAATGGAACTCAGATAGTTCTAAGGAATTCAGGACTGTCAGATACAGTCACCCAGCTTAGTACGAAACTTAGCTAGTTCCCTCAGAACCTAGACTGTAAGACACAGTCGCTCAGGTTTAGTTAGATCAGTTATTAGAATCAATGTTGGCACTATTTAGATTCAGTAGTCAGTATCCTCACGAATTCAGTTATAGTTATTATGTATTCATGCATGTATTATCACATTCACGCAATCTATTCAGTTAGTATTGTTCATGCATATGAACCCCCATGCATTCAGCCTACCTCACTTGCATACTAGTACATTCAATCGTACTGACATATTTGTGCTATGGTGTTTTATACCATAGGTTCAGAAGCACGAGTTCCAGAGCATTAGTAGTATCCAGATTTAGCTACGAGTCCTCATCATTCGAGGATGATATTATTAGTTATTTAATTATTTCAGTTATCCTTCAGTAGATGGAGTTGGTTGGGGACATGTCCCATCAACTCGTTATTTAAACAGTTCATTCAGTTAGAGGATTTTCAGACTACAGTATGTTTAGACAGTTTATTTTAGTTGTTTTGGGTATTTCATACCCTATCCAAATGTTATGTTTTATCAGTTTTGTTATAGTTTTGAACCTTATGACCTGTCAGCCTTTATTAATGCATTTATACAGTATATTCTGCAGAGTTTAGGTACAGATATCTGTCATGGGTTAGCTTCTAGTCCTTCGAAGTCATGAGCACTGTGTAGCATTCCTGGATCTAGATTTGGGGCGTTAAAAACTTTGTATCATAGCCTAAAGTTCAATAGAGTCCTAGGAAGTCTGAAATTCACATCTAGTAGAATCTTATACATGGGTGTGTTACGCGCCACATTTATGTGCAGGAGGCTATGAGATATTTTAGGAATAGTTTCCCCTCTTTCAGTATTTATGTCATGCCAATGAGAATGAGCTCAAATTCAACTCCCAGTCTAATGTGTTTCTCCCTTTTTTTCAACAAAACATGTCTCCCAAAAGAAGAAACAAGAATTAGTCAGCCCTTCATCCCGGCCAAGCAGATCCCTTGGACAAACATATTTCTCATACAAATTTCAGAGCTACATTCACCACTCTTGCTAATTTAGTTGCTTCTTAGAATGAATGACCAACTGTTGTTCCGGCCAACCCAGTATCCAATTCAGCTGCAGCCAGGATTCGGGACTTCACCAAAATAAATCCTCCATCCTTTTTCGGGTCTAAGTCAGAAGAGGATCCTCAGAAATTCCTTGACCAGGTTTAGAAGGTTACAGATATCATGGGGGTTACTACTAGTGAGAGTGGTAAGATAGTTGCATATAAGTTACAAGATGTGGCTCACACATGGTTAAAATATTGGAAAGCAGAGAGAGTTGTAGATGAAGGGCATATTGATTGGGAGAAGTTTGATACTGCTCTACATGTTAGTAGGATAAAGAGACATGGAAGACTGGATTAACTGGATTAACTGATAATGAGATAGTTGCTAGTAGTGATGTGGGTTTCGAATGTGGTAAGCCAGGATATAGAGTTAGAGATTTTCCATAGCCAGGTCCTCAGGGTCAGCAAAACTGTTCCTCATCCCAGTCCGATCTCCCAAATTAGCAGGGTTCCCGTTCCAGTACTACTAGTGGGCAACGAACAAATAGAATTTATGATCTCCAGTTTTAGCAAGATCAAGAAAATTCTCCTGATGTAGTTACTGGTATGTTACATATCTTTCACTTGCATGTTTATGCTTTGCTAGATCTAGGAGCTTCATTATATTTTGTTACTCCTTATATAGCAGTTGATTTTGGAGCCAGTCCCAAAATTCTTACAGAGTCCTTCTCTGTATCTACCCCAGTGGGTAAGATCATCATAGCCCGACGGGTATACAGGAACTGCCCAGTTATGATATTTCGGAAAGTCACCTCAGAAGACTTAGTCAAATTAGAGATGATTGATTTTGATGTGATTTTTGGAATGGATTAAATTCATTCCTTCTATACCACAGTAGACTGCAAAAACAAGATAGTCCAATTTCAATTTCAGAATGAACCTTTACTAGAATAGAGGGGTAGTACTTCAGCTTTCAGAGGCCAGCTTGTTTCCTACCTTCGGGCTCAGAAAATGATATATAAGGGATGTGTCTATCATTTTGTTCATGTTAAGGATTCTATTTTTGAGACTCCCAGTCTTGAGTCAATCCCCGACTTGAATGAATATTCTGATGTCTTTCCCGAAAATCTTCCAGGAACTTCTCCCGAAAGGAAAATAGACTTTGGTAGTGATCTTCTTCCAGATACTAGTAGAACCCAAAGAATTGAAAGATCAGTTGAAGAATCTCTTTGACAAGGGATTCATTAGACGTAGTGTGTCCTCGTGGGGCACACCATCTTATCCGTGCGAAAGAAAGACGATTCTCTGAGGATATGTATTGATTACGGCCATCTCAATAAAGTCACAGTCAAGAAAAAGTATCCACTTTCAATAATCAATGACTTGTTTGACCAACTTTAGGGTGCCGGCTATTTCTCTAAGTTAGACCTCAAATCAGTCAATTATCAACTTAGAGTCAGGGAATGTGACATTGAAAAAATAGTTTTCCGAACATGGTATGGCCACTTTGAATTCCTGTCATGTCCTTTGGTATTACCAATGCCCCAGCAACTTTTATGGACTTTATGAACCGTGTGTTCAAGTAGTACTTGGACATGTTCTTCATAGTCTTCAAAGATGATATTCTTGTCTATTTTCATAGTGAACGTGATCACGTAGACCATCTTAGAATCATACTTCAGACTCTCAAAAATCATCAGTTGTTTGTCAAATTCAGTAAGTGCGAGTTTGGGCTAAGGTCAGTAGTATTCCTTGGTCATATCATTTTTGATGATGGCATCTGAGTTGATCCTCAAAAGACTGAAGCAGTAAGAAACTAGCCTCGCCCTGTCACTCTATCAGATATTAGGAGTTTCTTAGGTCTGGCTGGCTATTACAGATAGTTTGTTGAGGGGTATTCATCAATTGCAAACCCTATGTCCAGGATAACTCATAAGAAAGTCAAGTATTAGTGGTTAGATCCTTGCGAGAAGAGTTTTCAGGAATTGAAGACTTGACTCACCCCAGCTCCAGTTTTGGCTCTTCTAGATGGTTCAGATGGTTTCATAGTGTATTGTGATGCGTCCATAGTAGGTTTGGGTTGTATCCTCATGAAGCATGGTATGGTCATATCCTACTTCTCCCTAAAACATGAACCCGCTGAGAAGAATTATCCAACTAATGATCTTTAGTTAGAAGCCATAGTCTTTGCCTTGAATATTTGGAGCAATTATCTATATGGATATCATGTAGATGTGTTCACAGATCATAAAAGCCTTTAGTACATATTCTCTCAGAAAAATCTCAGTCTTCATCAGAGAAGGTGGTTAGAGATCTTAAAAGGCCAATGTAGTGGTTGATCCTCTCAGTAGACTATTTATAGGTAGTGTTGGTCATGTTGAGAATAGTAAGAAGAAGTAAGCTTGCGAAGTCCATCAGCTTTCCAGACTAGGTATTCGCTTAGTTGATTCAGAGGAAGGTGATGTATGGGTTCAAAGTAGTTCAGAATCATCTCTAGTTTTCGAAGAGAAAGAAAAGAAAGATAGAGATCCCAGTCTAGTCAAGTTGAAAGAGTCATTCAACGATCAGAAGGTTGAGGTTTTCTCCCAAGGGGAGATGGTGTATTGCATTGTTAGGGTCATCTGTATGTTTCAGGTGTGGATGACTTGAGGCAGTGAACTCTCATAGAAGCGCATGGTGCATGCTACTCAATTCATCCAGGGGCCACAAAGATATACCACAACTTGCAGGAGATCTATTGGTGGAGTGGGATGAAGAGATGTGTTGTAGAGTTTATGGCTAAGTGCTCTACATGTTAGCAGGATAAGATAGAGCATCAAAAGCCTAGTGGGTCGATGCAGGAGTTCAATATTCCCTCTTGGAAGTAGGAAGAAGTGAGCATGGAATTTGTGATGGGTTTGCCTCGTACTCGTTATCAGTATGATTTAGTTTGGGTCGTTGTACATAGAATGGCCAAATCATCTTATTTCCTTCAGTCCCTACCTCTTATTCAGCCAAGGATTATGCCAAACTCTATGATAGAGAGTTATTAAGATTACACGGTGTTTGCATTGTCCATTGTCTCAAATAGAGGTACCCAGTTCACCTTTCATTTCTGGAAAGCATTCCAAAAGAGTCTTGGTGCCCAAGTTCATCTCAGTACAACCTTTCATCCTCAGACAGATGGTCAAGCAAAAAGGAACATTCATACTTTAGAAGATATGCTAAGGGCGTGTGTATTTGATTTCAAGGGTAGTTTGGATGGACACTTACCTTTGATTGAGTTTGCATAAAACAACAGCTACCATTCTAGTATTCTAATGGATCCATTCAAAGATCTCTATAGTAGGAGATGAAGATCTCCAATCAGTTGGTTCAAAGTTAGTGAGGCCTTAGTTATAGGTCCTAACTTAGTATTTGATACCTTAGAAAAAGTCCAGTTGATCAGAGAAAGACTTTGGGCTTCTCAGAGCCGACAAAAGTCTTATGCAGATGTGCGCAAAAAAAATCTCGAGTTCAAGGAGTGAAGAGATTCGGAAAGAAGGGAAAGCTCAGTCCCCAATATGTCGGTCCCTTCAAGATTTTCAGTCGCTTCGGCAAAGTATCTAATGAGCTCGAATTTCCTTCAGATCTAGCCTCAGTTAATCCAGTCTTCCATGCTTAGGCATATATATTCAGAACAACCACTCTTTTGAAGAGATTCTGGTTGAAATCCTTGACTATCAGACTCGTAGACTGAGGAGCAAAAAAGTCCCTCTAGTCAAAGTTCTTTGGCGGAATCAGTCCATTGAGGGAATAACTAGGGAAGAAGAAGCAAAAATGCGGACCAAGTATCCTCACCTCTTCTCCGCAAAATCAGACTCATCCCAAGGCAATATCTTTCCTTAAAGCTTATTCAGTTCTAATTTACAAATTTCAGTTGCTAACCAGTTTCATACTCAGATTCCCATTTTAAACTTGGTATCCTTTTACCATTGCTTAGTCAATCATATGTTCATGTATAAAATCAGTCATGTGTTCATGTATAGACATGTATTCTCCTTGTGAGAAACTTAGATATCAAAAATCTCAGTCATGTATTCATGAGTCAGTTCAGTCATGGAATCATGCATCAGATATATATGCTCAGTATGAATCTCAAAAATGTCAGTCATGTATTTATGTTTCAGTTGTTTATTTTCAGTATGTACTTTAGCTTATCATTTCACCCATCTCAATTAGTCTCATTCGAGGATGAATGTTCCCAAGGGAGAGATATTGTAATACCCCGTACTTCAACCTAGCTTAAATTCGTCTCAAAGATGTTAAAGACTTGTTTAAAAGATGAATCTACTTTTATACAGGTGATATTTTCAAGATTTTCACTTTTTATCATGAGGGAAATTGAATAAGATTTCCAACGATAGATAATTCACCTAAATCTAATAACCGAGTAAGAAGTTATGGTGATTTAAAGTTTAAGCCGTAAAACACCGTCATCTCAGTCAGTGGCGCATCGCGCCATAAGCCAAAATGATGTTTGTCATTTTATAGTAAGGATCCATAATTACACCGCATCGCACCATTACCCAATTTCCCAGTTGTCAAATTCATGTTATACGGTGCGATAGCACCGCGTTGCGTCAGGTGCCCAATTTGACAAATTTTGATGAAAATTGAAAGTTTCGTCTAGGGATAAAATAGTTTTTCTCCAAGGTTTTAACATGTCCAGGTACGGCATTTAATCCCTAAAAATGTTTTGAATAATTATTAATCACTTTTTCCCCAAAATCAAGAACATCCTCTCTCAAGAAAAACAAAACCCTAGCTCTTGAGAATTAAGGTCAATCTCAAGAAATCCATCCAAGAACTCCCAGAACCTTCAAGGTTTCCTTTCTAAGGTATGCCAAGTGTTGAATCATGGGTCCCTTTCACCCATGAAGCTCAAGAAACCCTTTCAAAAATATAAACTTCGATTTCCATGTTATAAATTGAATTATATCGATGTTTATGTAATGGTTTGGTTTCCAAGTAGAAATCTTTAGTAAATACCATGAAACTATGTTAGTATGTGATTGGAAATCTTGAATTAAAAGTGAAAAATGGTGCCATGATGTATTAATTTGATAATTATTCTTATGCCTTGAGTTGTGCATGCAAGGTGTTTGATAAAATGCCTAAGAGAATAGGAATTTCGTTTATGACTCAATTGTGGCCAAATTGATGAATCCATGTTTTAACCTTATGCTCAAAATGAATTCCATGCTTAATTTATGCTATGTAGTCATTTTATGAATGGTCATGAGAGTAGAATTATGAAATTTATGACTTTTTTATATGCACTCCCATTTATGTGAAGCTTATGGCATGGAAATACTTCATGAATATCCCCAATGATAGTACTATATATTGTTGACTATGATTATGTGTCAAGAAGTTTCATGTCTCATCCGTTTCATGCTATCGAGTCTTGGGGGTATTTATACCCGATAATTTAGCTGTGTACCTAGAGCCGGTGTCAGTTTTATGATAATCTTAGTCACACCTTGATTAGTAGTATTCTCAGTCATTTTCAGTACTCTATAGAATTCAGTCAGTTACGTGACTTAGAAAAATTCAATAATCTCATGAACTCAGTCAAATTAACAGAAGTAAATAGTATTCCGTCAGTCCACGAAACTTAGTGATCTCTGTCCAGTTAATCGCAGTATAATCAGTTTGGTGTCTATTTAGTTGGGAGTAGGATTTAGCACCGAGTGAACCCAAGGATGGTAACTTACCTACTAGTAGAGGGTGTGATTCTTAGAAGAAGTCCTTTCATTCTAGAACTACATAGCCAGCGTTGGTTGACAAATCAAACCTGCTAGATGAGGGTAGATGAGGTGGCTTAACCTGTTAGATAAGGATCCCACCATTCTCTTTAGAGTACCTATTAGATAAGGGTCACTCATAGCTTGTCTTTACCAGTGGTGTGGTATTGACACCCTTCTAATTAGGGTTATAGATTGGACCCCAACTCAGCTATATTGCTCTATTTAGAGAATATTGATTAGATAACTACTTTCCACAGTCTCAGTCTTAGTCTTAATAATAGAACTTAGATAGTTCTACAGAATTTAGGACTGTCAGATACAGTCACCCAGCTCAGTACAAAACTCAGCTATTTCCCTTAGAACCTAGACTGTCAGACACAGTCGCTCAATTTTAGTTAAATCAGTGATCAGAAATCCATGTTGCCATTATTTAGATTCAGTAGTCAGTATCCTTATGAATTCAGTTACAGTTATTATGTATTTATGAATGTATTCTTATGTTCACGTTATCTAGTCACTTAGTATTGTTCATGTATATGAACCCTCATGCATTCATCCTACCTCACTTACATACCAATATATTCAATTATACTGACGCATTTGCGCTATGGTGTTTTACACCATAGGTTTAAAAGCACGAGCTCCAAAGCATCAACAGCAACTAGATTTAGTAGTGAGTCCTCATCAATCAAGGACGATATTATTAGTTATTTCATTATTTCAGTTAGCCTTCAGTATATGGAGTTAGTTGGAGACATTTCCCATCGATTCCCTATTCAGACATTTTAGTCAGTTGGAAGCTTTTCAGACTACAGTATGTTCAGACAGTTTATTTTAGATGTTTTGGGTATTTCATACCCCATCCAGATGTTATGTTTTATCAGTTTTGATACAGTTTTAAACCTTATGGCCTTTCAACTAATATTTCCACATTTATACAGTATATTATGCAGTGTTCAGGTACAGATATCAGTCATAGGTTAGCTTGTGGTTCTTCGAGGTCATAATCACTATGTAGCATTCTGAGTTCCAGATTCGGGGCGTTAAAAACTTTGTATTAGAGCCTAAAGTTCAATAGAGTCCTAGAAAGTCTAAAAGACGCATCTAGTAGAGTCTTATACATAGGTGTGTTGCGCGCCACATTTATGTGCGGAGGCTATGAGATATTTTTGGAACGGTTTCCTCTCTTTCAGTATTTACGTCATGCCAATGAACATGAGCTCAAATACAACTCTCAGTCTAATCTATATCTCCCTTTTCTTCTACAGAACATGCCTGCTAAAAGAAGAAACGAGAATCAGTTAGCCCCCCATCCCATCCAAAAAGATTCTTTGGACGAACATGTTTCTTATATAGAGTTCAGACCTGCATTCACCACTCTTGCTAATTCAGTTGTTGCTCAGAATGAATGATCAACTGTCGTTCCGGCCAACCTAGTGGCCAATTCATCTGCAGTCAGGATTCGGGGCTTCACCCAAATGAATCCTCCATTATTTTTTGGGTCTAATTCAGACGAGGATCCTCAGGAATTCCTTGACCAGGTACAGAAGGTTACAGATATCATGGGTGTTACTACTAATGAGAGTGCTAAGATAGTTGCATATAAGTTACAAGATGTGGCTCACACATGGTTAAAATAGTGGAAAGCAGAGAGAGTTGTAGATAAAGGGCATATTGATTGGGAGAAGTTTGATACTGCTTTCTTAGATAGATTCTTTCCACTAGAGCTGAGAGAAGCTAAGGTGTTAGAGTTTATCAACCTCATATAAGGCAACATGACGGTGAAGGAGTATTCTTTTAAGTTTACTCAACTAGCTAGATATGCTCCACATGTAGTAACAGATAGCAGAGCCAAGATGAGTAAGTTTGTATCAGGGGTAAATAATAGTGTGGTTAATGAGTGTAGATTGGCAATGCTGATTAGTGAGATGTACATAACTAGGATTATGATACATGCTCAATAAATAGAAGATCAGAAGATTAAGATGAGAGAGAAGCAGAATAAGAGAGCAAGGACAGGTAGTTTCAACTTTGCTCAGCCTAAGTCAAAGGGAGGAAACCATTCTCAGTTCTGTCCTAAGTCATTCATTCCAGCTCCTTACTCAGCTAGTGATCCAGCTTCTATGTTCAAGGATGGTAATAGAGATAGGGCTCTAAGCTCTAAGTCTCAGGGTAGTATTAGCAGTGCCCGCACCCATCCTCTTTGTTAGACATATGGAAAGCACTATCAGGGTACTTGCAGAGAAAGTAGTGATATGTGTTTCAGATGTGGAAAACTAGGACACAGATTCAGATATGTTCCACAGCCAGGTCCTCAGGGTCAGCAAAATCGTTCGTCATCCCAGTCCGGTCGCCCAAATCAGCAGGGTGCCCTTTTCAGTGTTACTAGTGGGCAAAGGCCAAATAGATTTTATGATCTCCAGTCCCAGCAAGATCATGAAAATTCTTTTGATATAGTTATTGGTACATTACAGATCTTTCACTTGCATGTTTACTCTTTTCTATATCTAGGATCTTCATTGTATTTTGTTACTCCTTATATAGTAGTTGATTTTGGAGTCAGTCTAGAAATTCTAGCAGAGCCCTTATCAGTATCTACCCCAGCAGGTAAGACCATCATAGCCCGGCGGGTATACAGGAAATGCCCGATTATGATATTTTAGAAAGTCACCTCAGCAGACTTAGGCGAATTAGAGATAATTGATTTTGATGTCATTCTCAGTATGGATTATCTTCATTCCTTCTATGCCATAGTCGACTTCAAAAATAGGATAGTCCAATTTCAGTTTTCGAATGAACTTGTACTAGAATGGAGGGGTAGTACTTCAGCTTTCATAGGCCAACTTGTTTCCTACCTTCGAGCACGAAAAATTATATCTAAAGGATGTGTCTATCATCTTGTTCATATTAAGGATTCTAGTTTTGAGACTCCCAGTCTTGAGTTAGTCTCAGTTGTGAATGAATATTCAGATGTCTTTCCTGAAGATCTTCCAAGAACTCCTCCTGAAAGGAAAATAAACTTCCATATTGATCTTCTTCTAGGTATTCAGCCTATATCTATTTTTCCATATAGAATGGCACAAGAAGAACCCAAAGAATTAAAATATCAGTTGAAGGATCTCCTAGAAAAGGGATTCATTAGAGCCAGTATGTCCCATGGGGCGTACCATCTTAGTCTTGTGAAAGAAAGACGGTTCTCTCAAGATGTGTGTTGATTACCGTCAGCTCAATAAAATCACGGTCAAGAAAAAATATCTACTTCCCAAAATCAATGAATAGTTTGACCAACTTTAGGGTGCCAGCTATTTCTATAAGATATACCTTAAATCAGGCTATCATCAGCTCAGAGTCAGGGAATAAGACGTTCAAAAAATAGCTTTTCGAACTTGGTATAGTTACTTCAAATTCTAGTCATGTCCTTTGGTCTTACTAATTCCAACAACTTTTACGGACTTGATGAAACATGTGTTCAAGCAGTACTTAGACATGTTCTTTGTAGTCTTCATAGATGACATTCTTTTTTATTCCCACAGTGAACGCGATCACGCAGATCATCTCAGAATCATACTTCAGACTCTCAGAAATCATCAATTATTTGCCAAATTTAGTAAGTACGAGTTTTGGCTAAGGTCAGTAACATTCCTTGGTCATATCATTTTCGGTGATGGCATTAGAGTTGATCCTCAAAAGACCAAAGCAGTAAGAAATAGGCCTCGCCTTATCTCTCTATCAGATATTAGGAGTTTCTTGGGTTTGACAGGCTATTACAGATAGTTTGTTGAGGGTTTTTCATCTATTGCATCCCCTATGTCCAGACTGACTCGGAAGAAAGTCAAGTTTCTGTGGTCAGATCCTTACGAGAAGTGTTTTTAGGAGTTGAAGACTCGACTTACCTCAGCTCCAGTTTTGGCTCTTCCAGATGGTTCAGATGGTTTCGTAGTGTATTTTTATACGTCCAAAGTAGGTTTAGGTTGTCTTCTCATGCATCATGGTAAGGTCATAGCCTATGCCTCCAGAAAACTTAAACCCCATGAGAAGAATTATCCTACTCATGATCTTGAGTTAGCAACCATAGTCTTTGCCTTGAAAATTTGGAGGCATTATCTATATGGATTTCACGTAGATATGTTAACAGATCATAAAATCCTTCAGTACATATTCTCTCATAAAGATCTTAATCTTCATCGGAGAAGGTGGTTAGAGCTCTTGAAAGATTATGACATGAGTGTTCTTTATCATCTGGGAAAGTACAATGTAGTGGCCGATGCTCTCAGTAGACTGTTTATGGGTAGTGTTGCTCATGTTAAGAATAGTAAGAAAAAATTAGCTCAGGAAGTCCATTATTTTGCAAGACTAGGTGTTCGCTTAGTCGATTCAGAGGAGGGTGATGTATGGGTTTAGAGTAGTTAAGAATCATCTCTAGTTTCTGAGGTGAAAGAAAATCAAGATAGAGATCCCAGTCTAGTCAAGTTGAAAGAGTCAGTCAAGGACCAGAAGGTTGAGGTTTTCTCCCAAGTAGGAGATGGTGTATTGCGTTGTCAGGGTAGTTTGTGTGTTCCAGGTGTAGATGACTTGAGGCAGCGAATTCTCGTAGAAGCGCATGATGTGTGATACTCTATTCACCCAGGGGACATAAAGATGTACCGCAACTTGCGGGAGATCGATTGGTGGTGTGGCATGAAGAGAGATGTTGTATAGTTTGAGGCTAAGTGCTCTACATGCCAGCAGGTTAAGATAGAGCATCAAAAGCCTAGTGGGTCTATGCAGAAGTTTAATATTCCCACTTGGAAGTGGGAAGAAGTGAACATGGACTTTGTGATGGGTTTGCCTAGTACTCGTCATCAGCAAGATTCAGTTTGGGTCATTGTAGATAGAATAACCAAATTATCTCATTTCTTTCCAGTCCATACCTCCTATTCTACCGAGGATTATGCCAAACTCTATGTCAGGGAGTTGGTGAGATTACACGGTGTTCCATTGTCCATTGTCTTAAATAGAGATACCCAGTTCACCTCTCATTTCTGGAAAGTCTTCCAATAGAGTCTTGGTACCCAAGTTCATCTCAATACAGCCTTTCATCCTCAAATAGATGGTCAAACATAAAGGACCATTCAAACTTTAGAAGATATGCTAAGGTCATGTACAGTTGATTTCAAGGGTAGTTGGGATGAGCACTTGCCTTTGATTGAGTTTGCATACAACAACAACTACCATTCCAATATTCGAATGGCTCTATTCGAAGCTCTCTATGGTAGGAGATGCAGATCTCCAGTCGGTTGGTTCAAAGTTAGTGAGGCCTCAGTTATAGGTCCTGACTTAGTATTCGATACCTTATAAAAAGTCCAGTTGATCAGAGAAAGACTTCGAGCTACTTAGAGCCGACAAAAGTCTTATGCAGATGTCCACAGAAAAGATCTCGAGTTTGAGATTTTTAACTATGTTTATCTAAAGATCTCTCCCATAAAGGTAGTGAAGAGATTCGGCCAGAAGGGAAAGCTCAGTCCCCGATATGTCGGTCCCTTCAAAATTCTCAGTCGCTTTGGCAAAGTAGCTTATGAGCTCAAATTGCCTTCAAATCTAGCCTCAGTTCATCTAGTATTCCATGTCTCTTTGCTCAAGAAGTACATAGGTGACCATAGATATTCAGAACAACCTCTCTTTCGAAGAGATTCTGATCAAAATCCTTGACAAATAGACTCGTAGACTGAGAAACAAGGAAGTCCCTCTAGTCAAAGTTCTTTGGCCGAATCAGTCCATTGAGGGAGCTAGTTAGGAAGAAGAAGCAGACATGTGGACTAATTATCCTCACCTCTTCTCCATAAACTCAGACTCAGCCCAAGGTAATAGCTTTCCTTAAAGCTTATTCAGTTCCAATTTCAAAATTTCAGTTGCAAACTAGTTTCATGCTCAGATTCCCATTTTAAACTTGGTATCCTTTTACCATTGCATATTCAATCATATGTTCATGTATTAGATCAGTAATGTGATTATGCATCATACATGCATTCTCCTTATGAGATACTCAATTATCAGAAATCTCAGTCATGTATTTATGAGTCATTTCAGTCATGGAATCATGCATCAAATAAGCATGCTCAGTATGAATCTCAGAAATGCCAGTCATGTAATTATGTTTCAGTTTTTTATGTTCAGTATGTACTTCAGCTTATCATTTCACCCATCACAATCAGTCTTATTCAAGGACGAATGTTCCCAAAGGGGAGATTTTGTAATACCCCATACTTCTAGTTAGCTTAAATTCATCCCAAAGATGTCAAAAACTTGTTTTAAAGATGAATACACTTTTATAAATGTGGTATTTTCAAGATTTTCACTTTTTATCATGTGGTAAAATGAATAAGCTTTCCAACGATATAAAATTTGCCTAAATCTAATAGCCGGGTAAGAAGTTATGGCGATTTAAAGTTTCAGTCGTAAAACACTGTCATCTCAGTTAGTGGCGCATTGCGCCATAAACCAAAATGACGTTTGTCAGTTTCCAATAAGGCTCTTCTATTACACCACGTCTCTCCATCGCCTAATTTCTCAATTGCTAAATTATCGCGCCGCGTCGCGCCAGGTGCCCATTTTCAAAAATTTCAGCGAAAATTAAAAGTTTTGTCTACGGATAAAATAGTCTTTTCCCAAGGTTTTAACATGTCCAGGTATGGGATTTAATCCCTAAAAATATTTTGAATCATTATTAATCACTTTTTTCCAAAAATCAAGAATATCCTCTCTCAAGAAAAATAAAACCCTAGCTCTTGAGAATCAAGGTCAATCTCAAGAAATTCATCCAAGAACTCCAAGAACCTTCAAGGTTTCCTTTCTAAGGTATGTCAAGTGTTGATTCATGGGTCCGTTTTACCCATGAAGCTCGAGAAACCCTTTCAAAAATATAAACTTCGAATTCCATGTTATAAATTAAATAATATCCATGTTTATGTTGTGGTTTGGTTTCCAAGTTGAAATCTTTAGTAAACACCATGAAACTATGTTAGTATGTGATTGGAATTCATGAATT
The DNA here is from genome assembly GCA_030864215.1 of Capsicum pubescens. Classification (NCBI taxonomy): domain Eukaryota; kingdom Viridiplantae; phylum Streptophyta; class Magnoliopsida; order Solanales; family Solanaceae; genus Capsicum; species Capsicum pubescens. Next base: position 98,051,265 of record CM061543.1, on the reverse strand, counting down.
AAAAGTGAAAAATGTTTCCATGATGTATTAATTTGATAATTATGTCTATGCCTTGAGTTGTACATGCAAGGTGTTTGATAAAATGCCTAAGAGAATAGGAATTGTACCTTATGACTTAATTGTGGCAAAATTGACGAATCCATGTTTAAACCTTGTGCTCAAAATGACTTCCATGCTAAATTTATGTTGTGTAGTTGTTTGATTAATGCTCATGAGACTAGAACTATGAAATTTATGACTTGTTTATACGCACTCCCATTTATGTGTAAGCTTATGGCATGAAAATACTTCATGAATATCCCAAATGATAGTACTATTAATTATTGACTATGATTATGTGTCAAGAAGTGTCATGTCGCGTCCGTTTCATACTATCGAGTCCTGGGGGTATTTATACCCAACAATTTAGTTGTGTGCCTAGAGTCGATGTAAGTTTCATGATAATCTCAGTCACGCCATGATTAGTAGTATTCTCAGTCAGTTTCAGTACTCTATAGAATTCAATCAGTTACATGACTAAGAAAATTCAGTAATCTCATGAACTCAGTCAGATTAACAGAATTCAGTAGTATTTTGTTAGTCCACGAAACTAAGTGAACTCAGTCTAGTTTATCTCAGTATAATCAGTTCAGTGTCTATTCAGTTGGGAGTAGGATTTAGCACCGAGTGAACCCAAGGATTGGAACTCACCTACCAGTAGAGGGTGTGATTCTTAGAAGTAGTCCTTGCATTCTAGAACTACGTAGATAGCGTAGGTTGAGACATCAAACCTACTAGATGAGGGTAGATAAGGTGGATTAAGCTGTTAGATGAGGGTCCCATCGTTCTCTTTAGCGTACCTGTTAGATAAGGATCACTCACAGCTTGTCCTTACCAGTGGGGCGATATTGATACCCTTCTAATTGGGGTTACATATTGGACCCCAACTCAGCTATATTGCTTTATTCGGGGCATATCGGTTATATAACTACTATCCACAGTCTCAGATTCAATCTCAATAATGGAACTCAAATAGTTCTACAGAATTCAAGACTGTCAGATACAGTCACCCAGCTCAGTATAGAACTCAGATAGTTCCCTCAGAACCTATACTGAAATACACAGTAACTCAGTTTCAGTTAGATCAGTCATTAGAAATCCATGTTGTCAGTATTTAGATTCAATAGTCAGTAGCCTCATGAATTCAGTTACAGTTATTATGTATTCATGCATGTATTCTCACGTTCACGTTATCAAGTCAGTTAGTATTGTTCATGCATATGAACCCCCCATGCATTCAACTTACCTCACTTGTATACTAGTATATTCAATCGTACTGATGCATTTGCACTATGGTGTTTATACCATAGGTTCAGAAGCACGAGCTCCAGAGCAACATTAGCAGCCAGATTTAGCAGTGAGTCCTCATCATTCGAGGATGATTTTATTAGTTATTTCATTATTTTAGTTACCCTTCAGTAGATGGAGTTAGTTGGGGATATGTCCCATCAACTCTTTATTCAGACAATTCAGTCAGTTAAAGGATTTTCAGACTACAGTATGTTCAGATAGTTTATTTCAGTTGTTTTGGGTATTTCATACCCATCCAGATGTTATGTTTTATCAGTTTTGTTACAGTTTTGAACCTTATAGCCTTTTATCCTTTTTTTCTGCATTTATACAGTATATTATAAAGTGTTTATGTATAGATAGCAGTCACGGGTTAGTTTGTGGTCCTTAGGGGTCATGAGCACCGTGTAGCATTCCTGGTTCCAGATTTGGGGTGTTACACACATCATGCATCCTTATCATCATCACAATCATTATCATCATCATATATATTGCACTTTCTTTATTGTGTTTATGTTGTACTTGTATTTCTATATTGACTCATCATCAATCTATTTGTTCTATTTCTTGACTTGTTAATGATAATTTTTCTATCTTCCTTTATTTATACCTGATGATCTTGATTATACATGTTCCTCTTTTGTTCTACTTGTATGTGATATTGTATATATTTGTTTCCCTATCTAGTGTGTTGTTGTATTATGTGTGGATATTGTAGAACTGTAAGTGAAAATGGTATGGACTACTATTGTGGGACATTTTCTGATTGTGGGTGACGCTCCCTTAGTGCATATTTTGTATGCTTTATTTACTACTTTACTTGATCGGCCTATGGTACTTACTCAGTACAAGTGGACTATACTCACGTCTACTGCGCTCTTTTGATGTAGGTCCTAGATCGATTACTCCTCAGATTGATTGATTTCAAGCGTATTCAGATTACTCAAGGCAACATTTGAAATTCATACATAGTTGGTGTGTTGTTGTATTATGCGTGGATATTGTACAACTGTTAGCGCAAACAGTGTGGACTACTATTGTGGGACATTTTCTAATTACAGGTGGCATGCCCTTAGTGTATATTTTGTATGCTTTATTTACTACTTTGATTGATCGGCCTATGATACCTACTGAGTACAAGTGGATTGTACTCACATCTACTGCGCCCTTTCAGTGTAGGTCCTAGCTCGATTACTCTTCAGATTGATTGATTTTAACCGTCTTCCAATTACTCAAGGTAGCAGTTGAATATTCATACATCCATAGTTCACCTCTATCTTTCTATAGTATTTATGTATTTATTTGTATTCAGAGAAAGATCTTGATTATGTGTGGGTATTTTTGATGTATTTGACTCATGGGTTGTATTAATAGTTCTTATATTACCATCACCAAGATTTGGGAGTTATGGCTGCATTGTTATGCTTCTTTCTGTATTTATTATATATGTACGCATCGGCTTCATTCTAGAAGCCTTATTTCGGGGGTATTTCTGCCTTTTTCCCTTTATGTATCAGTTTTGATGGTAGGTGTAATGCCTCGAGACAACTCGCTGGATGTTACACGATGCTTAGAACCACAACTAATCCGAAGCTAACCCATGATACTGGCATAATTCGTGATCAACTGAATAAGTACATAAAATCTGAAGCAATAAGTGGAAAATATGTCATTAGCTAAACTTGTTAAATATAAAACTATGCAAGAACATACAACGCTAGTTATACAAAGGAAACTAAAACTAAATACATCGACTTTGACTGACTATCTATGAAGTCTCTACTAATACTGACTATAGGTAGCTGGGACATGACCTCAACTATCCCAAATCAATACATACGAAAAAGCAAATACAATATAGGAACTGCAACTGACTTGAATTCTCGAAATAATAGAAATCATCACCTACTAGTTGGAAGCTACAATATGTTGTCCCCAGTGTGTGCACTACATTTGGTACCTACATCATGAAGAAATGTATCCTTAAGAACATATACCTGGTTAGTACTTTGGAATGTAATACGTATGTGAGGGTGAATACAATAAGTAAAACTAAAACTGAACATACATTCAAATCATTCATGCTAAGTATAAAAGGACTCACCTTGGTCATGAATAAAACTGAAAGATGAAATACTATAAAAGATGAATAATAAAGCATAATCTTCTAAGCTTAGTGAGTCATTCCACTTAGTTTCTAAAATCTTTACTTTTATCTTTATTTGTGGGAGATTTTATAACCAGCATAAACCATGTGAGCTATCATGGAGTTCAACGGTTTACCCACGTTGAGGAGAGTTGTTCTACCCTTTCCATTGGAATAGAACCTTAACTTAAATTGATCACTATACTTAGCCCATATTTGGTAGAGGAAGGGACACACTCTGGCAAGGCCCCTAAACATAAACATGCGGTGGCACATAGTTTCTAAAGAATAGGATGCGCTGATCTCATATTCCACTCTCGGTGCTAAATACTACTCCTAAAATATATACTTATGTGCTCATACTTTTGACATCCACCTTAAAGTAGCATATGGGTTTATAAACTGAAAACCAACTATATTTCTCTTACTTGAATCATATTCATGAGGAAACTTATGGATTTTATGTCTTATTTTAGATCATAGGATCAAGCTAAACATTAATCATACTATAATACTTATAACTTGAGCGTAAAAGCATAAACTTCTTGTGAACTCAGTAACTCATGCTTGAACTTGAATTCATTCTTTATCTCATAGAAACTTCATATCAAAATATCAAACTCAACGCTCAAATTGAAATCCTTTATCAATTCATCAAACTTCATATCAAAATAATGAAATTCATCTCATATAGAAATCATGTAACTAATAACATGAGTAAAGGTAAATTCTTGTGCAAACTGAACTTTAAATCATATTATAAAGCCATAATCTAAAAATATGAAAATTTGGGTATGAACCCTAATTAAAATCACATAAATCCAACTTTAAAATCAAAGCTTTTTGGAACAAAGATAAAAGGGTATCCTTGTTCAAATGCCACATAACTTATTACTTTGATTCATGAATTAAAGTTTTGGGGATTTGGACTTAATGATGAAAACCCTCAATTTATTTCTTTGGAGAAGAGAAAATCGCATGTCTATTTGAGTAACTCATGTGTTGTGATGATAATAAGGGATTTGGGGTTGTTTTGGCTTCTTATTTAGCGTTAAAATATCTTAAACGATGTAGTTTTGGGTTTAAAAGAGTAGAAAAAGACCAAAAAAACCTTAGAAATCGCCTGGAAGTTGCCTGGAAGCAGTCCCGACGACTTAGGTCACGTCTCATAGGGTTTGGACACTAGTTGTGACTTGAGTCATGGTCAGAATTCTAATTTCAGCCTTTTCCCAGATTATGACTCCCTCCTAATGACTCGTAATAAGACATTATGAGTCATAGTCTGGACAACTTTGACAGTGCTTCAGTACTTTGGACATAACTTTTCACACCAATATCGGATTAAAGAGAAATTAATATCATTGAAAAACTAATTCAATTATCTATTTGTTGGTAGGTCTTGATCTCAATAATTTTAAAGTATACCAAAAGTTATGCTCATTTGAAGATAACTACAATTTTATTCTTCACAAGAATTTAATCGCAAAGGAATGTTTTGACTAGTCTATAAGCTAGGAGCTATATGGGGTCTTAATATATGTCTAAATCACTAATAAAACTACCAAACCATAAGATTTTATCTTGCATGAACTTAAAGCATGGTTTTGATATTGGCTTGGATTTTAAGGGTGTCACGGTAGGATTACTTGCCAAGGTACGCTGCGACATGTGTCATCATGACCCTTATTTTTTAATCATGACAAATGTGTTTGGATAATTTCAATCGTAATGAGAGAGATTTCATAGTATATTACAACTTATCAATAACTGAAGATGCTTTGTCTTCCTCGGCTGTAGAGTTGAGTGGTAAAAATGATATTAGAAAGTTAATAAAGATTATTTCATTTGCTTTTCATGTTGAAGTTTTGCAAATGAAAGTTTCACTTATATACCTCATGTTTAAGCTCACAAGCCAGTCAATCTAAGGGAGATGATGACATTGAATGCTACATTTTTAGAAACACAAAGGTCAGAAATAAAATTATTGTCCTGAGATATAAATTTTACTAGAAAACTAAAAGAATGTAGTAAATGAAGCAAATACAGGCACAATTAATTAACAAAAGAGAGGAAATTAAATATGAAAAGAGCTGATGAAGATGAAAAAATAGTTATCTTTTACCAATATGATGAGCAAATAGTGTCAGCAATGCCATCAAAAATAGCAAAATAAATTATGTAATGTATTTCCTGAGTAGTTTTCTATATTTTTTAACCTTATTATGAGTTGAACGTAGATATATATTAAGTTAAAGAAGAGATATAGAAAGAAATAATTTCATCATATTCTATATTGTAGGTAGACTGGTCATCATTGTATCAGCAATAGGTGATCGAATTAATATATTTATGCAGTTTAAAATTTTTTATCTTGATATAACAACGTGTAATTGACCATGTAAAAAGATATACTCACGCAAATAAATTTTAACATAATCTAATGTTTGTCCTTGAGTTTTATTTATTATCATAGAAAAATACAGTTGTACTAAAAATTGTGTTCTTTTATAGGGGATAGGTAATCGTTATCAGCGGTAGGTAGTCGAATTAATATTTTTATGCAGTTTAAAAAAATGTCTCTTGATAAAACGATGTATAACTGGCCATGTGAAAATGCAAACTCACATAAATAAAATTTAATATAATCTAATGTTTGTCCTTGATCTTTATTTATTATCATAGAAAAATATAGTTGTACTAAAAATTGTGTTCTTTTATAGGGGATAGGTAATTTTTCATCATCCGAAGATAACAATGATATTCGTGGAGTAAATACATGTGTATTATTAAAATCATCACTGGTAATTTTATCACTTATAACACAACTCATAAAGTCACAACATATAAATCATGTACTATAGCATAAACCTTCACAAAGATTTGAATTTCTCAATAAGATAGTAGGACAATTTTCTTTTACAGTTAATTTGTAAGGAGGTAGACCAAGAGGGTCGAATGAATGTAAGAAATTCTCAAACTCACTTTGATTATTTTGCTCAATAGTTTCATCAATCATAACAAATGCCTTAGAATTTTTAGAAAAATGAGTTATAAGTCTATCATTTAACTCATCAACAAAGTCATTTTTTGTTGTCAAGATAACGTGAAAAGTTTAAAAAGTTGTATCTTCAAAAGATGTGTGAAAAATAAGATACATTGTTTTGAAAAGGAGATCTACTGATTCTTTTTTAGTGGTATATGAAACAATGAAACACTTTGAAATAATTATTTTTCCATTTATGTTAGTATTTTCTTTTCCATTTCATATACGCATCAGATATTCGCAAAAAGAGAAATTGATTTTAGTACGCATATTTTTTGATATTCGAAGTTTCTCAAGATAATCATATATTTTTGAATTCAATATGTTTTTTTGAATAAAGTCTTTTTTTTGCCACTTCGAATGACAGGGAGAGTTTGTCTAAAATATCCTCCAAACATAATAATTTTTTCACCAAATAGCATAGTTGAATCCGTTATATCTTTCGAAAGAGAATCAAATGCTTTAATTATTTTTTTTGTCATTGATACTTCATCATACACAATAAATTTTGCATCGCGAATCAAAGATGCCAATAAAATTTATTTATTGATATTACAAGAGAACTTTTCATCAATATTAGATGGAATCTTAAAGCATAAATGAGTTGTTCATCCTCCTGAAAGGATCGAAGAAGCAACGTCAGAAGTTGTTGTTGCTAATTCTATAAATATTTTAGATTTCACAGTTGTGAATAAGACACAATATAAGAATTTTTAACCACATTCATTGAGTTTATCAATAAAAAGCTCCTGATTAATTGGCGAATACTCTTTGAAGGATTATGTCATACGCATTTTTTTGTTTTGTATTTAATTTTTGGTGCAGTAATAATTCTTCATTGATCACAGTGATGTTTCTTTCAAAATACACTTTTTTACTTGTTAGTTTTGAAGATGTAATAATTTTTGAAATAAGATTGAACTCATTAATATCACATCCCGTAGAATGTAATAAATCATTGATATGTTTTAGGATAGCAAAGTGGATATCTTTTTTCATAAAATCTTGTTCGTGCTTAAAGACTGCAGACATTAAATCTTTAAATTGTTCCTATAGTTCTTTTGGATTTTCAGATTTACAATATACTGATATCATAGTAAATAAACATTGCAAACTATAAGACATTTGATAATAGAGGCCTCTGACATACATTCAATCAAGTTATTTTTACAGTCTAACAATCCTTTTTTTTCTGCAGTTAAACAATTTTGATGATTTTACATTCATTAGTAATAATCTAAATGGCTTATTCTAACTAAGGATTTCAAATTATTTGGGATGCCAAGAGAAAGTCCTAAACTGAACCATTTAGCTTTTGCTGATGATATGATCATTTTATGCAAAGCTGAAATGAGAACATTACTGATGGTATCCTCAACATTAGAAGGATATGAAGCTACTTCAGGAAAGAAAATCAACAAAGGGATGAGTGCATTATATATGCATAAAGGAGTGTCAAATGAAACCATGGTGATGGCAGAAGTAACTACAGGTATACTAAAAGGAGAATTTTCTTTTAATTACCTGGGCTGTCCAATTTTCTACATGAGAAAGAAGAAGGATTACTATCAACAATTGGTGAACAAGATAGCAAATAAATTGCAGGGCTGGAAAAGGAAATTGTTATCTTATGGTGGGAGAGCAGTGTTGATTCAACATGTGCTAAAAAGCATACCAATTCATTGTCTTTCTGTGATGAATCCCCCCTTAATGTTTTGAACACATTACAAAAGGTTTTAGCCAAGTTTTTCTGGAGAAGAAGAATAGATGAAAGAGTTAGACATTGGGTGAGATGGCAGGAGGTGTGTTTGCGTAAGGATGAAGGGGGACTAGGGTTTAGAAAGATGACAAATATTTCCATGGCACTTTTCTGCAAATTATGATGAAATTTCAGGACTACAAAGTCCATTTAGAGTGAGTACATGTATAATAAATATTGTAAAAGGGACCATCCATCAATGGTTATGTGGAGAACAGAAGCTAGTGGGTTACAAGTGTGGAAGAAAATATTGTTAGCAAGAGATTTAGTGGAGTATCTTATTGTATGGCATATGAGGAGTGGTAATGCAGATATTTGGCTAGATAATTGGACTGGTCAAGGTGAACTATATCTTTGATAGAAGGTAGTTGTGAGTTTAGTGATCAATATAAACAGGTTAAACAGTTGGTAAAGAATGGAGGATGGGATGAGCAAACACTTATAAGATTGTTCAAACCAGACATGGTTGAACATATCATGGATAAAGTTAGACCTCCAACAGCAATAGAAAATGATGTACCAATTTGGGATTTAGAAGCTCAAGGAAGATTTACAGTAAGATCAGCTTGGCATTACATCAGAGATAAAAGGAAAATCGGTGATACCTACAAGTGTATATGGGTAAATGGAGTACCATTTATGATTGCTTTATTTATGTGGAGGTTGTGGAAGAGCAGAATTCCAGTGGATGATCATGTCAGAAGGTGGGGTATGCAGGGACCATCAAAATATTGGTGTTGTGATGATCCTGCAGTGGAGACAATAACCCATGTTTTTAGGAGGTTTTTTTATGCTAACAGGACATGGTCCTATTTTTCTTCTTTTGTAGGAACAAATTATCAAGGATTAACCTTGAGAAACACCATAATTACATAGTGGAAGGCAAGAGATAAAAGGAGAGAACAACAATATTTTCAGGCTCTACCTAGTTTTATACTCTAGGAGATTTGGAAAAGGAGAAACAAGAAGAAGAATGATAACAAGAATACATCTGCTCTGAAACTCATTCATAACATAACAAGGAATGTCAGATTATTACTAAAGGTCAGGAAGCCAAACTATGATTTTTCTATGGAATGGCCTCAGATATTAGAAAAATTAGACAAAATTAAATGCAAAATGAGAGTCATAACAGTGCAATGGGAGATGCCAGAATAGGGGTGGGTTAAATACAATACAGATGGATCCTTCAGAAAAGTAAAGAAAAAGAGTTCTTATGCATACTGTCTGAGAGATCATACAGGGGAACTGATATATGCTCATGCAGATACACATACATATGCAGACAGTTTGTAAGAAGAAGTAAATGCAATACTTCAAGCAGCTAAACATTATAGGAATACTCAATTTGACAAAATCATTTTTCAAATAGATTCACTCCTAATGCAGAAGAGTCTAACAGGAAGCTGGCAAATTCCTTGGAGCATATGAAGTATAATTTTTGAAATTAAACAGCAATTGTAGGAAAATGAAGTAATTTATCAGCATATATACAGAGAAGGTAACAAGCTAGAAGATTTTCTTGCTAATTTAGCTATAGATTCAAGCCATTCATTTACACTAATTTTCATCAGTTACATCAAAGAGGTAAAGCAATTGTAAAGAGTGATAAATGTCAAAGTCCCTATTTAAGAATTATACCAGGTCGAGGATAAATGGCAAACAAAGTCCAATATAGGATAGTAATTTCACACATCATAATAGCATAAAGAAAGAACAGAAAAAAATAATACGTCAAATAGTTGGGTCCATCAAAGCCATCAGAAAGGAGTCGCGGCTCTACGAGTTAATCTAGACTCTTTCCTTGTAGATCTACTCAGAAATAGAAATGATGTTATATTACAAGAGTAGCAAGTAAAGAAAAGTATAGATTACTCTAGATTATTACATTCAAATAGAGATAAGTTGGATTAATCAGTTGAATAGAGGTCAAATTGGAAGTGAGTATCCAAGAACGTAAAGATCGGAAGTTGAATCATCAAAAAAAAAATAAGAGAAGGAAGAGTAGTGAAGAAAATTGATCTAGAAATAAAGAGGCACACCAGTCTAGAAAGGAAAGAATATCTCTTTTTAGAAATCCTACTTACACTAAGTGTTTAGTTGTAGATTTTTTGTATTACGTTATGAGACCTGGGTTGGACCGGGTCATGTCATGTTAAAACAATTTTGTTTCATAAATATTAATAAAAAGCTATATTAAACCAAAAAAAGATATTTATAATTAATGTAAGAATTTACATTAAGATCAGATAGCTCAGCAGAATAAATTCATCATCTCCTTTAAGTGTTAGTAATTTATAGTCATCAGTAAGTAAAATAAAAAAGTGAGCATGAAAAAGACCTCATTTTTAAAATTTTATAGTGTACATAAAAATTGCAATGTTTTTAAATATATATTATTCTAGTATATCGGTCTTTATTTCTTCTATTTTTCCTTTGAACACGCAGCTAATTACATCAGGAATATTTTGAGCTTCATCTATTGATAATAAATATTCTTTTATTTTCGAACAAGAGGAATTACATGTCAGAGTAACGAATATATCAGATTTTTTAAAATGTTAAACTAATGTGATAGCATCAACTTAACGACGACACATATCTCTCGAATTGCCTACCAAACTAGTAGGGAGGTATCTTTCTTTTAATCCTAGAAGCTTCTCTTTTACCAAGTCTTAGGATATCGAAAATTCCTTATAGCATATCAATTCAAAATAAATCTTGATTAAAGAATGTAAAAGCTAATCTTTGACTTTTGACTTTTATGAATTGATCACTTGAGTATAGTTGAAATAATATACTTGCATGTAAAAGCTCATTTTTATTAGCGTCTCATTTATGAAGTTTATAACAATAGTATTCACGATAAAAAATAGTATTCTATTTTTTTTGTAGAACATCAACTTTTATATCAAGTAGTTCATCAATTGAACACATATTAGATAAGCTTGAAAGGTGTTCATTTTCATAATAAGGTTTCTTTCTTTTTGATAATTTATTTTTATATAATATAACTTTTTGAATACCACAATGTATTCATTTGGACCATATAAAAATAAAATAGAATATTCCAAAGAATCATAGCAGTCATAATAGTAATTAACTAATAAGCTCTTATTACTATAAGTATAAATTCAAAATATGAAGTGCAAAATTGTTATTATTTGTTTCTGTCTAGTCATAATGTTGCTACTTAAGATATACTTGAAAGGTTATACACTCGCTGATATAAATCAGATCCACAGATCAATGTGATATAAAAGCTTGATAATTCAAAAATATGTAGAGAGATTTCAGAAAAATACAATAATTTTTTAGAATGTCCATTAACTTCTCAACAATTATTTGTTTAAGTGTACTCGATGACGCCATTTGATTTAGTATCTCAGTGTTATCATCATATAAATATAGTTCTATTTCTTGATTGTTCATTTGATAGAATCAAATTATTTATAAAATAATATATTTGTCCTTATACTTTGAATGTATAAATTCAATGATTTTCTTTGGCTAGTACTTTGTCATATTTCACTCCAAGTGAGGTGAAGGCAAACATGTTATTATAGAGTCTAACATAAGTATGAAATTTTTTAGATTTTTTTATACTGCTAAGTAAAGATTCAACAATTCATTAGGCATTTTATATGATGTAAGCTTAACTAAATCAGTGCTACAATAAAATTCTGGTGGCTCATAGTCAAATTTTTTTTAGCTCGACAGTATTTACAGTTTGATACTACTTTTGAAATGCTCTAATTATTAGATAGTTGTTTAAAATTTCAACAACCTACTATTTTTTATCTACAACCTGTGTGCATCAACTGCAATAATTAATCACATGATTGTCCACAGAACAATTTCAAATGTAGGGAAAATATTAAAGAAAGACATACCTTTTTGGATGGCTGTTGATATTGATGGATCATGTCATCTAACAGAGGCATTTGATGTTGAACCTAATGAATAATCAATTCGATCATGACGTATAGCGGAGGCATTTGATGTTGAACCTATTGAATAATCAATTCTATTAATATGAAATGTATTGTTACAAAAATAAAATTGACAAAATATTTTAGTGAGTACAAACCAATTTCAAATATGGTGAAGTTTCCAACAACATTTTTTTCATTTGTCACTAATAGACTACATATATAATTATTAAATACATCTGGGTTATTCTGTAATTAGTTATTCTTCAGTTCTCTATATATACAGCTGTAACCCCTTCAATATTAAAGAGATCAATTATTATTAAATCAGTATCATGGTATCAAAGCTAGGGTTTCTTCTTCCGCCCAAACCCTAATCTCTCCTCTTTTCCGACGTGTGTGCGCCGCCGCCACCGTCTACACCACGCCGCACGGCCTCCCTCCTCCGCCGTAGGTCGGCGCCATGGACAAGGTTATTGATCCTCTGTCAAAATTACCGTCTGGAGTAAAATTACTGCTCAGGAATCTCCACAATCTCATCCCCGAAAAATTATCTGACAACAACTACCCGGCCTGGGCACTTAACGTCCGCACCGCCCTCGCAGCCAACTTGTTGCTCGGATGGATTGACGGTGCGGAGAAGCCGCAGCCCGAGACAGCCGAGAAGGACGGCGTCAAGCTCCCAAATCCCGACTACCTTCCGTGGATGATCGTAGACACTCAGATCCGAGCCTGTCTTCTCGCAGTTATTAGCCCCTCTGTGCACAAACACGCCCGGGGTTTTCTCACATCGGCTTCACTTTGGGACGCACTAGCCACAAGGTACAACTCTGTGTCCACGGCTCATATTTTTCAGTTGCGTGACAAATTGCATACTCTTCAGAAGGGAACGAAGACGATGACTCAATACCTTGATGATGTGGCCTCTATTCTGTCTGACCTAGATGCTGTGAACGAGATTATTCCTGAACGAGACGTGGTGAATGCCGTGATACGTGGTCTTCCGGATGGCTATTCCTCTCTCAAACAGCATATTCGCCTCTCGCCTGTCGAAATCACTCTGAATCAACTGTCTGGATGGCTTAATGCAGAAGAATTGAATCTAGACATGGAACACAAATTACTGCTCGGAGAAGCCAGTTCCACCCCTGGCGTCACGGCTCTTTACTCGGCTGGCAGCGGAGGCTCGGCCAGGGGTCGCGGTGACGATCGCCGTAACCAAGGGCGAGGCAGCGGCGGCGGTGACCGTCGAAACACCGGGCAGCAAGGCAGAGGCGGGCCTCCACCGAGGGACGGCTTCCAGTCAGGCCGCGGACAGGGACGAGGAAACCAGCGGATGCCCACACGAGATCTTCCGACGTGCCAAATTTGTGCTAAACGGGGACATTCTGCGGCTAATTGCTGGTATCGTTATGATGACTCGCAGAATGTAAATAGCCAGTCCGGAGGATCAAGGGCGATGCATGCGTCCACAAACGCTCAATCTGGCGATTGGTATCTAGACACAGGTGCTAACACCCATGTGACGTCGGATTATTCACAACTTCAAGCTCCTCATCCGTATCATGGCTCAGAAACTATTACAGTAGGCAATGGTCAATCCCTTCCCATCACAAACACCGGCTCTGGGTATGTCTATACCCCAAATGGTAAATTTCATCTCTCAACCCTTCACCACGTCCCTTCCCTCACATCCAATCTTTTATCTGTTTATCGTTTTACTAAAGAAAATAACTGCACCCTCATTTTTAATGACACCAATTTCCAGATAGTGGACAATACCACGAACCGGGTGCGGTACACGGGCCGCTGTGAGCATGGGCTATACACTCTTCCATCCAGGTCTCCGTCTGTTGTGAGTCAAGCCATTCTCTCGTCAACCTGGCATCGCCGGCTTGGGCACCCATCATCCGCCATCACCAAATCCATTTTATCTTCCTTAGGTTTTAATTTTTCAGAAAAATTACATTGCGAGTCCTGTTCAGTGTCTAAATCTTGTCGTTTACCTTTTTCACTGTCTGAACACAAGGCCACTGCGCCATTTCAATTAATTCATTCTGATGTTTGGGGTCCAACCTCAGTTCCTTCTGTTCAAGGTTTTCGTTATTATATCTGTTTTGTTGATGATTACAGTAAATTCACTTGGCTTTATCCTCTGAAATTTAAATCCGAAGCTTATACTATTTTTGTAAACTTTGACCGAATGGTTCAAAATCAATTTAATGCCAAAATCAAAATTTTTCGAAGTGACAATGGCAAAGAATTTGTCAACAATGCATTTGGTGTTTTTCTTCAAAATCTAGGGGCTCTTCATCACACTTCATGTCCATATACCCCTGAACAAAATGGCGTTGCTGAGCGCAAACACCGTCACCTAATAGAAACAGTTGTTGCGCTCCTCCATGATTCCACCTTACCTGTTTCCTTTTGGGTTGATGCCCTTGCTACTGCCAACTACCTCATAAATCGCATGCCCACTCACACTCTCTCCAACTTCACTCCATATGCCCGTCTCTACAATCATCCACCCGACTATATCCATCTCCGCCCGTTTGGGTGTCTAGTTTATCCCTGGTTGCGTCCGCACACTCAACATAAACTTCAACCTCGGTCCACCCCTTGTGTCTTTCTAGGCTATCATCCCACTATCAAAGGTTACAAATGTTTCGATCCTGTATCTCAGAAAACATATGTTTCCCGTCATGTTCGTTTTGTGGAGGAACAATTTCCTTACACAAGTCTTTCCTCTACTCCATACTCCCCCAATCCACTTGGCGTTGTGCCATTATTTCCGTCCTTTTATCACGCTCATGCTCCGGCTCACTCGGCACCTAACCCGGTACCCCACTACACCACTACCCACCCGAAACCCCAAACCTCCCACCCGAACACCCAGCCGACTGCCACACAACCCACCACTTCCCTACATCATACTCCTAACACACATACAGCCACCCCATCCACCGCTGCACATCCCAGCTCCCACGGCAGCCCCACCCAACCCCCGCCCACACATCATACAACTCCACCACCCCTTCCTAATCACCCTCCACTCAACACTCATCCTATGACAACCCGAGCCAAGGCCGGTACCTTCAAACCCAAAGCCTACCACACTCAAATACCCTTTGATGCACATCCCACAACTGAGCCTACTACCTACAACCAAGCCTCCAAAAATAGTTTCTGGTGCCAAGCTATGGATGAGGAATTTCAGGCTCTGAATGAACAACGTACATGGGATTTGGTACCTCTGCCTAGTAACCGAAAGTCTATTAGGTGCAAATGGGTGTTTCGCATCAAACGAAATTCAGATGGATCTCTTTCTCGCTATAAAGCACGTCTGGTTGCAAAAGGGTATCATCAGGAGTATGGTGTGGATTATAAGGAGACCTTCAGCCCTGTTGTTAAGCAACAGACTATTCGTCTGGTCTTGTCTCTTGCTCTTCACTATGATTGGCCGCTTCATCAGCTAGACGTCAGCAATGCCTTTCTTCATGGTCATCTTGAGGAAGAAATCTATATGGTTCAGCCACCGGGATATGTTAATCCCAACCGTCCTCACTATGTTTGCAAGCTTCGCAAATCACTGTATGGCCTGAAACAGGCCCCTCGTGCCTGGTACACACGTCTCTCTACTTTTCTGCAGGGTCTTGGTTTTCGCACCTACCATCATGACAACAGCCTCTTCACCCTTCACTGTTCTCGAGGGACAGTCATCATTCTTATCTATGTGGATGATATTGTTATTACAGGCAGCTCGTCGTCACTCATCACTGAAATTACTGAAGCTATGCATCGTGACTTCAAACTTAAGGACCTCGGTCCTCTGGAGTTCTTTCTTGGCCTCGAACTCATCCGCAAATCGGGAACCATATTGATGCATCAGACAAAATATACCCTTGAACTTCTAAATCGGGCTGGAATGACAGACTGCAAACCCGCGGTCACTCCCATGGCAGTCCGCCAATCCCCAGGGCCGAATACTCCCTTTGCCGATCCTACACTATATCGGAGCCTCGTCGGTGGACTTCATTATCTTGTTGTTACTCGTCCGGACATCCAATATGCAGTCAATCGAGTCTCCCAATCAATGCATGCTCCCACAGAACAACACTTTCAGGCCTTGAAACGCATTCTGCGCTATCTTCAAGGTACTCTTCACTGTGGAATTTTATTTCAAAAGGGCTCGTTTGATATATCTGTTTTTTCTGATTCGGATTGGGCTAACGACAAAGATGATCGAAAGTCCACTACTGGATATATTGTTATGATGGGACCGAATCTGATTTCCTGGTGCACCAAGAAGCAAACGCGAGTGTCCCGTTCCTCCACAGAAGCAGAATATCGTGCCATGGCTGCGGGTGTTGCTGAAGCCATGTGGTTACGATACCTTACGGATGCACTTGGCATTCCCCCCACGAAACCACAGATTTATTGTGACAATCAGTCCACTATTTGTGTTACCAAAAATCCAGTCCTTCATGATCGTATGAAGCATGTTGGGTCTGACTGTCACTTTGTTCGCGATGAGGTACTTGCAGGAGCGATGGCCACGCACTATGTCCCATCTACTGACCAGCTTGCTGATATTCTCACCAAGCCTCTTCCGTTACAGCCTTTTCAGTCTCTCTGCTCCAAGCTGCCCCTCGTTACCGCTGATCAGCTTGCGGGGGGATAATAGACTACATATATAATTATTAAATACATCTGGATTATTCTGTAATTAGTTATTCTTCAGTTCTCTATATATACAGCTGTAACCCCTTCAATATTAAAGAGATCAATTATTATTAAATCTGTATCAGTCACAATTCGTTGTCGTTGTTATATTGTTGGCACAGGATATATCAGTTGTTGTAGAAAAAATTCATATTTAAAATTGAAAATATATATTCAATTCAAATTAAGAACAATATATACTTAGATTATACCTTTTTGGGTATGTCTAATCTTGTTTCGTAATAGAAGATATCTTTTGTATTGTTGAAGCTTTCTTTCTAGGTTAGCCAACTTCAAGTCATTCAGTGAGGATAGTTGATGTTGAACCTAATGAATAGTTAGTCTAATTAATATGAAATATATTTTGATAGATAAAATTTGAACAATATTTTAAAGACGACGAACCAACTTCAAATAAGAAGTGGTTAGTTACATTCTTTTCTTTGCTAGGGCATGTTGTTAGATTGTTAGTGTGACATATATCAACTGTTGTAGGTAGAAAAGCATAATCAACATTAACAATGAACATGCAACCAAAATCATGAACAACAGAATACTTAAAGGTATCTAACCTTTTTTCATAACAAAAAAGGGCGCTCGTATTGTTAGAGTTCTCTTTGCATCTATCAATATCTACCTGAGGATATAATGCCTCATTAATGGGTGAATCCAAGAGACATGGGCTTACTAATTCAAGATTTTTAGAGTGTCGCTGCAACAAAAGCAACTCTTTTTGTCCTGCAACAATTGCTCATGTCTCCTGAATTTGATTTTAGAAGCTTGCTCTATGGAATAAAACAAGCTGGTACTGCAGATTTTTTATTTGATGGAATCTACATTATCAATAATTTATATATATTTTAGCGGCACATCTTTTAACATAAATATAAGTAGTCGTTGGACTCATTCCATGACCATACAACATTTTCACATTTGATCAATTAGTTAAGTTGGTATAAAAAAAATTAGGAAAAACTTCACAAAACAACTTAAGATACCTTAATTACTAAAAATTTATCCACTTAATAAAAATTATAAATATTCCTTATTCACATTCTCTCTGTTTAAATCACCAGATACATAACTTCTACCCTAAAAAGTAGGATATATTTATTGCCCCCTAAAAAATTTCCTTAATATATTTTCTTCATCAATTTAATGCCATTAATCTCTAACTTTATCCTCCTTTAAAGTATTTTTTGGAAAACTAGCACCTCTCTATCAATCGTCGAAGTATTCACTAGAGAAACAAGAAACTCTGACAGTGTACGATATCTCCTTGTCAATCCTTAACCAAGCAAACAACGATTCAATAGACGATTGATGATGAAACTTAAAGGCAATATTTTTCCACGATCCAAACCAGGGCCTAGCCGTGACGGACATCCCAAGTCCGCCGAGGACAGGGGACCACCCCATTTGCATGACCATACAAAACATACATAAATACACGATAGGGGATGAGTTCCAAACATATAACAAGATAGAGTAAATAGTTACTCAAAAGTCTATGAATGTCAACAATCAAAACCCGTCCACAGTAATCCACAAAGCCTCTATATTATAAAAACAACCTACATCAGGAAATGCCCCCGACTTTGACAATGACAATAACAATGATAATGTAAATGTGAAGTCTTTAATTCTAATTCATGAAAGGAAACTGATGGAATGATCAAGTCTGCTAGAGAATGGAAGCTCACCACTTCACCGCAAATGACCAACGAATAAAACTAAAACCCCTAACACTATGCAGAAAAAGTAGGATTACCTTCGGACCCTGTATCGTGTAGGGATAAAGCAATCGAAAATAGTTAGTGGGTTGATCACTAGCATGTAACTCAGGGATAAAGGTTAAAATAATGCCATAATCAATAGATCGAAATCCATTCAAAATCCAATGCATATAATTAATACATGTACATATATATATATATATATATATCACATCCAGGGTAGGGATCAAGGCTTAGTATGAACGTTTAAAACCTTAGCCTAAATTGTGTAGATTAACCATCATAATAGTACCCGCGGTATATATGGGACCTAGGTCTCACCACCTGATTGGGCCCCAGTATGTGTAGTTGCATGAACCAGAAAATAATTTTATATATATACACGGGGGACTTGAACCACCCAATCATATACTAAGGTGACTTAAGCATCCGATCATATAATGTAATATAGCGGACTCAAGCCTCCCAATCATATAATAAGGGGGACCCGAACCACCCGGTCATAAGAAAGGGGACTCGAACCCCAGGTCATTTAGATCCCTGTATCGAAAAACACAATTTCCAATTTTTGTCCATCGATACTGCCACTTTCACGGCCCAGCTACACAACCCTTTTTAAGCCTCATTAATACCTTTATCACATATTTTTATTTATTGAACCATATTACACATTTAGGAATACATTGTCGGTATCGCCATACCAACTACACTCAAGGTAACATCATTATGCCAAACCAATTATCATCACTTGGGGAAATTCACAACTCCTCTCCTCTTGGTTTAATTATACATCAGCTTGGGTAATTACACAATCACACAAGGTTCAATTCAAAATTATTTTCATTAGCTTTTCACACTATGACATAGTTCAAGAATAGTTCAATGTGCATACTTTTCATATCCAAAACCAATTTCACAATATGGGGTTGAGGTCATCACCACTTCAATTGTCAATACTCACAATTTGGTGGAATCATAATCCCTAATTTTATTCACCATACCCATGCACACCACAAGTTCAAAACCATAAATAAAGCATGAGCAATCATATGTAAACCATGGGAAATATTGTTCAAAAACAAACATTCAAAACCCTCAATCCATGTTCCAAAACTAACATCAAAACCTTACGGATAACTATTTAAAACACATGCTTTTACAAAATAATAGTTGAGAAAGAGTAACATTCCTAAAAGGATCACAATTTTGAAGAAAATTTTCCCTTGGAAGCTCTAGACAATGAACCTTGAGAAAAAAACTAATGTTTTTGCTGGAGAGAATTTATGAGAAGATAGAAGTTATTTTGGTGTGTTATTGGTTAGAATGGGGTCCCAATAGGGTTTTAAATTAGTGGGTTATGTTTAGAGAAAAGGAGAAATGTCCAAAATACCCTTAATTTAAAAGCTAAAAAGTTATCGCCAGTGATTACATGTCATTATACGACTCATAAGGACTCACTACTACTCGTAGGATCTAACCTATAGTCAAGACATAAGTTTTTGGGTAAACACTAGTCACCCTACGATTTACAACTTATAACTCGTATAGTGTCATTACGTGTAATGCCTCGAGAGTACATCCTAAGCGCCATATGGTGCTTAAAGTCTCGAGGGACCATAAGCTAACCCATCAGCTGGTACCTGCTGTGAGCACTGAGTAAAACTTATAACAAAAGATCATATGTAGAATTTAACTGAGGAATGCCATGAGGTTTTAATTCATAGTTCTGACAATATTTTTAAAACAATACTGATAATACTGAATAAAATATCTAACAATGACAACTAAGAAACTGTTGACTGGCTAACTGTCTGTACTAGAATAAAAAGCCTCTACTAACAGACTGTGTAGTTGATGGAACAAATCCCCAACTAACTCCGACTAACTACTGAACTAAAAACATAAAAATAAATATAGCCTTTCCTCGAAATATTAGGACTCACCACTGCTATGTCTGATAATCTGGAAGGTCTATGCACTATCCGGGAACTGAGCGTCTGAACCTATGATATGATACATCGTAGCGAAAGAAATGAGTTTGCGATTATTACTTTGAATACACTGGTATTCTAAATGTGGTAGGCTAATATGCATGGTTTCATGTACAAGAGTAATAACTGACTGAATGAATAGCATGAAGTACTGAATAAAATGCATGAAAATCTGTAAGTACTGAGAATGCAAGACCAAGCATAAAATATGTTCTAAATATAATCTAAAATCTGAAACTGAATACTGATAACTGAATAACTGATAGATTGTATGTTATGGTCAAGCAAGACAGAACTGAATTCTAAATTCAGTACTAAAACTGAAACTGTGGGAGGTATTATCTAACCAATATGCCCCGCTCTGAGCTGATTGGGGTCCAACTTATGAACCTAGTTGGAAAGGTGCTATTACCGTGCCACGAATGCTAAAAATGGTTGTGTCAACCCTAAACTAGAAGGAAGACATTTTTTGAACCCTAAACTAACAGGAAGACTCATGAGATATGTGTCAATCCTAAACTAATAGTTAGACATCTCAAACCTACGCTGGATACCTAGTTCTTTAACTCAGGGATTTCTACTAAGGGTCAAACCCTATACTAACAGGAGTACCCCCATCCCTGGGTTCGCTTGGTGCTGAATTCTACTCCCAACTGAACTGACACTGATTATGAGAACTGAACTAGTCTTAACTGGACAAGTAACAGATCATTAAGGCTAACTGAGTGGTAATGCACATAATTTATCTGAACTATTCTGAAGTTATTGAGACTAATCAAACAACTAAGTTTTTGGGTATTCATAACCCCAGGACTCGATAACAATAACAATAGGACCACTTGAAAGCTTTGAAACCATGGAAGGAAATCATTGTTCACAATTATTCACTTAAGCATTTCATCAAGCATATGGGGATTAAGACTTTAACATGGGGATAATTTATAAATACAAAAAGATCGCACAATCACATGACCAAATCATAAACTGAGGGTTTTATTCTGAATTCGCATGAACCTGATATGAAAACCATAATATTTAAAACATACTAAAGTTTTAGGAACATATTAAGTAGTCATTATTCAACATCCTTTCATCTAGGTGTTTTATCAAAAACTTAATATTCATAGTGTAAGCTAAGCATAGGATATCATAAAGCTTGTAGTAATAGCATAATTTTGATACTAAATCACCAACAAAGGTTTTAAATTAGCGGAAAACATCATTCACACGTGTAGGGTTTAATAAAGTAACACCCCAAAATCTGATCTCAAGACGTCACATGGTGCTCAAGGCTACGAGTAGACCCAAGCTAACCCTTTGAGCCCGCTACTAGATCTGAACCTGACTTTAAGATAAACTAGTCAAGAAATAATATTGTATCATACCAAAACTAAACTGAATAAACTAAAGATACCATCTAAATAGTAAATACTAAAAGTCTATAAATAAACTCATATTCCGACAAGAATCTACTACTAAAGAACTAGAGACCCATTGGGAAAGACCCCCAACTGGCTCGGACTAAACTAAAAATGATAACCCAATTACTATGAAATTTGGAAATCTGAAGAAGTAGGCACTCGAATCATGAGGACTCACCAATTGTGGGAGTGTAGATAGAGAAGCTCGAACTACTCACGTTGTTGATACTGAGACCTGAACCTACATTATAAGACAATGCATCACATAGACATATATGTGGATCAGCACTTTGAGGATGTACTGAGTATATGGGGGGTTAATGCATAAGTAAGACATCATTGTAATTAGAAAGTAAATGTATGCTGGATGTCTATGACTCACATAAGCTTGATCATATAAAATACAAAAATATAAAATCATGGATAACATATCATTCTTGTAAATCTAGTGAGTCATAACACTTAGTCTTATAAAATCTTTTCTATCATTCCTTTCTTTTGAAACTTAGAAGCTTTGAGAGCCTTGGGAAATCTTGGAACTTTGGGAATTAGGGAGTTTCTTCTAACTGACATAAACCATATGAGCTGACATGGAGTCCAACGTCCTGCCCATGTTGGGGAGATCTGTTCTATCCTTTCCATTGGAATAGAACCTTAACTTAAGTGATCACTATCTTAGCCCACTATGGGAAAATCAGAAACCTATGCTGGCACGTAGTTCTGGGGAATTAGACCTTGGAATCATACCCAACTCCGTGCTAAATACTAATCCTATACTTATTGCTCATAACTTTTAGGAAATCCACCTTAAAACAGCATAAGGGTTTATAATGAAAACAAATTATACTTTTCTTTGCTTTAAATCATAAACTGTATAAATAATGTGGATCCTATCTTTAAACTCCTAAACAAAGCTGAAAAAATGTAACTGGGTCCAGATTTAATGGGCCACCGTGACACGCCACTATCACGGTGGTTCACTGGAAACTGACAAATGGGAAATTGGGGACCTTCGCGACACGAAGCTATCACGTTGTCCCACTAGATTTTGAAAATTAGGACCTGAAACTTCAACGCAATGTGCCCCCATCGTGGTGCCCTATAGAAATGCTATTTTTTCCTTAGGCGTGATGCACCACTATAGCGGGACTACTGGAATTCGACAATTGCGAAAATAGACATCTCTACAATGCACCAATATCGCAGAGGTCCACAAGAAATTGACAAATAGGAATTTGGACCTCATCGCGATGCACCAACATCGACAAAGTTTACTGGAAAGTGACAATTATGAAATTTTCCTTCACCACAATGCGGTGTCTGCCCAGTTGGCACACTGTCAACTTAAAAATGCACTAACTTCTTCACCAAGTGCTGGATTTGGGCGAATTTGGTATTGATGGAAAGCTTATTCAATTTCCCACTCAATGAAAAGTCGAAATCTAGAAAATTCTATATGAAACAAATATTATTCATTTTGGAAGACATCCCTTAACATTCTAGGAATGAATTTAAGCTAGAAAAAGTTTGGGTTATTATAATGTCTCCCCTTTGGGAACATTCGTCCTCAAATGTGGCTAGCAAATGAATTTTAGTATTTGAATCTTTTACGCAGATCAAATGATACAAGTAGCATTGGACTACTGGAATTCTGAAGAAATGGGACGGGTGTCTGGCAATAAGTCAATACCAAAATCTATCTCCTTATCAGGTGGTACCCCTGTGAAATCTTTGGGAAAGACTTTTGGAAATTCATTTACTACAAGGACGGACTAAAGAGAAGGACTTTTAGTATTTGAATCTTTTATTCGGATGAAATGATACAAATAACCTTTGGAAATAAGCTTACGGGGTATGAGGTAAGATATGAATTTCCCTCTAGGTGCTAAAGAATGACCCTCCCATTCAATCACTGGTTCATTCAGAAAAGAGAAAGTAACCTTCCGGGTTCTACAGTCTAATGTGGCATAACACGAATGGAGCCAGTGCATTCCTAAAATAGCATCAAAATCAACCTTATCAAGTTCTATGAGGTCTGCCACATTGTCACGACCACAAACAGACACAGCACAATTTTTATATATCCTCCTAGCCACAACAGAATCACCTACAAGAGTGAAAATAGAGAAAGGTTCTGCAATAACTTTGGATTCAAACCCAAAACCGACTGCCACATATAGGGTCACATAAGACAAGGTAGAACCGAGATCAAGTAACACATATACATCACGGGAGAAGATTCGTAACATACCCATGACTACATTTGACAAAGTATACAACCAATTCTGACCACTCTCGGTAGCTGAAGTAGCTCCCTTGGGAGGTGGTGGCAGTGCTGACAAATTTTCTTGAGACTTCGTCCCCCAATATTTTCTCTCGCTATCGGGAAATCCCTTTTTATATGTCCTGGCTAGCTACAGGAGTATAAAATAATATTACCAAGCTGACATGGACCCGGATGATTCCTCCCACACTTCCCACAGCATGGGTATGACCGAGGAGCATTAGCTACACTCTCTGAGACTGAGCACCCTGCACTCTGAAACTATCGATCCACTAAAGGTCTAAGCATGGGAGCGCTAGCTGCAGGCTGAGCATAATACACGAACTTTTTCTTCAGACACCTGTTACCTCAATTATCTTCTTGGTACTGACGGTAGTCCTGGTCTGCTGGTTTGGCTGTCTTGGCCTGCCTATCTTTCTTCCTTACTTCAGCAACCTTTTTTTTTCTGATCCTCGTCCTGCAGCATGTGAACTGAAAATCTACAGAAGTCCATATCGCAGTTCAACATCACCCCCTTTCAGTCTAATACCAAGTCATTCAAAAGACCGGATGCAAAATTTCTCATATGGGCCCTCATGTTTCCTGCCAACTCTGGAGCGTAATGGGATAGTTGATTGAATTTTAGGGTGTACTTCTTAACGCTCATCTTCCATTGCTTTAAGTTCATGAACTCTTCAGCCTTGGACTCTCTCAACTCCTGGGGAAAGAATCGGTCCAGGAAGGCTTCCACAAATTCGCCCCATGTAGAAGGATCAACACTATCTCTTCTCGAATCTTCCTACTAATTGTACCACTGATTTGCTACCTCCTTCAATTGATAAACCGCTAATTCAACCCCTTCTACTTCATCCACATGTATCACCCAAAAGATTTTCTCCATCTCATCTACAAACTCTTGTGGATCCTCCTCCACCTTTGTACCAGTAAACTTAAACGAGTTCAACCTCATAAACTGCCCACCCGTGTAGCCTCAGATTTGACAAACGTAAATCCAAGATCCTTCGACCGTCGATCTTGTGAACCACCAACTGTGCAATCATATTCATCGACTTTCTGAACTCAACATTAGATATCTCTCTCTAGGGAGGTTAGGTATGGTTTGTCCCTAATCGGGGAGCCCTAGGTGCCTTCGGTGGGCTGGTCTGAACTGGAGAGACTCCCAGAGAAGCAACAAATTTAGGAGTGGGAGCCCTATTACGTGCACTCATAACATGGGTAGGACAGACATTTTTAGTTTGGGCATTCTGATCATTGGAGTGACGTGGAGGCATGATTGCTTTTCTGAAATACAAGAGACCATTGATTAAGGGACATTTCAGACTCTACAGCACAAACTAAATCACAAATATAAAAGACATTCCTAAACGCCTAGTATCCTCCCATTTATGAATGTGGCGCGCTACAAACCCATAAATAGGACTCTACCCGACGTGATTTTTCAGGCACCCTAGGACCATGAACCATGCTTTGATACTAAGTTTGTCACGACCCAGATCGGGACCCTGGCTATAACGGGCATCCCCAACCATGAAGGCCCGAGGGCCCTTCTAACTTATAATCACATACACCATTCATATACAAGGATAAAATGCGGAAATACAAAACAATACAGAAACATAGTCATAATCTGAGTTCTTTTTAACAGTACGAAAGTAAGAAAAATCAATATCTAGGCAATATCTGAATTTAGTCTGCGAAATCTATACTACATATGAAATTAATAAACTGTCTGAAACTGGGACAAGGACCCCAGTAGACCAATACCAAAATAAATAGCAAATGTCAAAAAAAAGAACTAGGCCACCCGGAATAAAGAAAGCTCACCAACTGCACACTTCAATCCTGTCTGAATAAGTCTAAAACTTAGCAGGACATCTAGACTGAGCATCAGACCCTGAAATATAGGGAGTCAATACAATTGTACTGGTATGCTGAGCAATCCAAAATAGTAAATTTAAACATATAAAATATAGGTGAGAGCAAGTCATAAAAATATCATGTATGCATATTTTAAAATCCCATGGGCCATCTCAAAAGATCTTAACACAGTCTTGTCAATACAACTCCATACTTTTTATTACTTCTAAGCTAGGTGGGATACTCTACATATCTGCTACCCCACGGGCTATATGGGATCCGCCCTTAACTTGGTGGCCAAGACCACAACCCAAGTTTGCCGCAAGGGTTGGAGTATCTGAATCTGCACACCCCAGGGCTGTCGCTAGCGTACAATAATAATATACCCAAATCGGCAAAACACGGTTTCAGGTAATGAGTATTATGGCTCATGCCTTCTTCGAGAAACCATCTAGCATCTCTTCTATCACGACCCAAAAATGAGGGTCACGATGACACTTGTTGCGGCGTACCTTGACAAGTAAGCCTATCACCGAATAGAGAAAAAGACAGAAATACCCCAAGGTAAGGCTTCTAGAAAGAAGTCAAACCATATAAATAATCATAACAATGCGGAAAGAACTTATCCAAAATACCAATCATGCCCAAAACCAGGTGTCAATAGTGTAAAAACTAATAATACAATCCAAGACTCAAATATATCAGAAAAATAATCACAAAGGAATAATAACTATCTCTGAATACTAATAAAGACATAACTAGTATAGAAAGATAGAGGTGAACTTCGGACACATGAATGTCCAACTGCTACCTTGGAAGCTCCAATAATCGCTCGAATCAAGTAAGCTGAGGCGCACTCGAGCTAGGACCAGCACCGAAAGTGCACAGTAGACATGAGTATGGTCCACTTGTACTCAGTAGCTATCATAGGCCAATCAAGCAAAGTAGTAAATAAAGCATATAAAATATACAATAAGGGAACGTCACCTGCAATCAAAAAATATCCCACAACAGTAGCCCACACCGCTTTCACTAACAGTTCTAATATGTCTCACACATATTAAAAAAATACACCAAGATATAGAACACAAGTATATATTATGTTACATATAATTAGAACAAGAGAGAACATATAGATGCAAGATCATCAAATACAAGTAAAGAAAGGTAATACAAATACATAGATGACAAGTCAATAAGGCAATACAACACAACATAAACACAATAAAGTAAGTGCAATGTATATGATAATGATAATGATGATGATGATGATGATGATGATGATGTACGAGGTTGTCGTACAACCTCTGGGATCATCGCACAATCCCCATATACACCTACAGAGCTAAATCATCCCGATGTAGGACCTATGGGGGGTTCGTCAACCCATATACAATCCATATATCTCATATATCCTTCTCGGCATATCCCTCGGAAAGGGTTTTATAAGGTGTTACAATATTTTTAAAAAGGTGTTGCTAGTGTTTCTCAGATGTTGCCACGGTGGTACCAATGTTTCATGAATGAGTATGATATGAAGATGTAATTCTCACAACCCATCACAATAAGTATTTTCATTACCAACTACATGATATATTTCCACAACCAACCACAATTATACATTTCCAGAACTACATGAGCCAATATCCACTCGTTATTTTCATTTCATCCATGAATTTCCACATGTCTTATATGCCAATAAAGTATGAATATAATCATAATACACCAATGGTACCACATTAAAAAAACAATACAATTGTTCACATGTATTCAAGGCTATCAATATCACATAGGACCCCACATGGTCAAACATATCACATAATATTTTAATTTTGGCAATTACATCAAATATAGGCCCCCACACGGGTACAACACGTAGATAGAAAATTTTCATGATTAGTTCCCACCTTTAACATGCATTTTATACCATCATTTACTACCCAGCCCAGTCTGAAGAGTTAAGCCATAACCTACCTCGAAAGCCAAAACTGGTCCACTACACTTGAACCCGCAACCTTACCTTTTATGAAAAATCTCAAACTTTACTAGAAACATCAAATATGAAATCTACACATCAAAACTAAACCAACGACACCCATATTGAGTACTTTTGGTTCGGGTTCAAAACGGACCCCCAAAATGGGTTTCCGAAAAAGAAGGAAAAAATCAGAACTTTACTTCAAAAACATGTTCCCCATACTTTTAGGAACCTACAACCGAAAACCCAAGTTAAATCGAGTAAAAAAATGAGGTTCAAATCGAAGAAAAACCATTTTTGAGCTTTACCGGGTAAAATATTTGAAATTCGGGTTAAAATCCAGAATCAGAGTTGTTTTGAAGGTTAAATTGATGAAAAACTAGTAATTATAAGATAAAAGTATTATTCAAGTGAAAATGAGTGAAATTTGGGTTTGAAATCATGCCCTAAGATTTTTTGGGGTTTTGTGAAATTAATGAAGAAATTACTAAGAAAAGGGTGAATTCTTACCTTAAATCCGTAATATAATCAAGAATTAGGTGTTAATCTAGCTTCCCAAGCTCCCACAAACTTCACTTTTAAACTCCCAAAATATTTAGGGTTTAACTCTCAAGAGGCAAGATGAAAAATGAAGAAAATGGGCCAAAAAAGGTGAAAAATCTGCTATATATTGCACATTTTTCTGCAATAACTGGTGTTGTCTTTTTTTCCAAGTCGAAATGAACTTCGACGGGGTGCCCGAGATTCGTTCAGAGTCCGATTTATGCAAAAGAACTCTACAACCACACTAAATTCGACGTCCCGGATGCGGTGGTGCTACCAGATTTTTCAAAAAAATTCATTTTCACAAAATTAAACCCGGAAACCCAAAATCACAATTTTCCAAACCGAGGGTCGAAATGAGATTTAAAAGCCGTAAAATCATACCAAACATGCTAACACACTAAAATCGACATTCTGGATTGGTTGGCGAAGTCAAATTTTCCATACGAGGTCTTTTCGACCAAAAGTGGGTCCCACACCCAACTTTCCAATTTTTCTACTTTCCTACCAATAGGTCGAAATGAGCTCGGGTGCACCAGGACCCAAACCCAAGGTCTACCTAGCCTAAATTTGATATTCCAGAGTTGCTGGTGCAGTCCATTCAGCCATCCGTCGCACGTATCAAAAGATATCCACATAAGTCCAAAATAAGACTCTTAACGTCATCAAAAACCACAATATTGCATAAATGATACGAAAATGCATCAAAAATCATGCCAATCACTCCCACACCCCAGAAATACCATAATGGACCTAAGAGGAGGGGTAAAATAGTCAAATCACATAAAATCACAAATTTCACATATTTCATCAAATTTTCAAGTCGTTACTTCATCCACCACTAAAAATCTAGTTCGTCCTCGAACTAAGGCAAAGAAATACCTAAGTTAATGAAAAGCTAGGGATAGGGACTATGCATATCAGACTCAACCTCCCAAGTAGCGTCGTCTATAGGTCGATGTCATCACTGGACCTTAACCACAGGAATCACTCTAGAGTGCAATCGCCTAACATCCCTAGCCAAAATGAAAGTTGGCTTCTCAACAAAGGACAACCACTGATCTAACTGAACTGACTCCTAACGAATAATATGAGATTCATTAGGCAAACCAGTCACAAAGTCCATAGTGATGCATTCCCACGTCCACTCAGGAATGGGTAACCTCTGGAGAAAACCACCAGGTCCCTAAATGATCGGCCTTCACCTGCTGACAACATAGGAAACGAGCCACAAAATTCGCTATATCTCGCCTCATACCACCCCACCAGTAGTGCTGCCATAAATCATGATACATCTTAGTCACACCTGTATTGATAGAATATCTGAAACAATGGGCCTCCCCCAAGATCAACCTAATTCGATCACCACTCTTGGAACACAACTCATCCCCTAATCCTCAAAACTCCATCCGAATCAAGTGAGGCTTCCTTAGCCTTCCCACTCTATACCTTATCTTGAATCAACCTCAAGACAACATCGTCAATCTTCTCCATCAAAGAAGGTCTAGCATCCACAAGTGCCAAAACACGCCCTGGTGTCAAAATATAAAGCCTAACCATCAGATTAGCCAAAGACTGAACCTCCAAGGACAACGGCCTCTCCTGAGTCAAAAGATGCACCAAGCTACCCATGCTAGCTGACTTCTAGCTAAAGGCATCCACAACCACATTAGCCTTACCCTGATAGTAGAGAATAGTCAAGTCATAATCCTTAAGCAACTCAAGCCAACGGCGCTGCCTCCTAAGAATATTTCGCTGATAAAGAAGTATCGAAGGCTACGATGATCTGAGAAGATCTCACAATGGAATCCATACAAGTAGTGCCTCCAAAACTTCTAGGCAAACAAAACTGTGTACAGATCTAAATCATGGATAAAATAAATCCTCTCATGAGGTTTCAATCTTGATGAGATGCATACACGATTACCTTGACCTCCTGCATCAACACAACACTTAACCCAATACCTGAAACATCACAAAAGACAATAACGTCAATGCTCTTCTTAGGCAAAGCCAAAATAGAAGCTGAAGTTAATAAATCCTTGAGCTTTTGAAAGCCCACCTCACAAACATCGGACCACTAAAAAGGAATCTTCTTTTGGGTCAACTTGGTCAATGGAGCTACAATGGAAGAGAAACCCTCAACAAAACACTAATAATACCCGACCAAGCCAATAAAACTCAAAATCTTAGTGGACGAAGTAGGTCTATCCCAATCACGAACCACTGCAACCTTAGTTGGATCAACCATAATACCTTCCTTAGTCACCACATGACCGAAGGGAGAAATAGACTCCAAACAAAACTCGCATTTAGAGAACTTAGCATACAACTTCTCATCCCTCAATCTTTAAAACATAATCCATAAATGCTCCTCCTTCTCAGCCTCATTCTTGGAAAAAACCAAGATATCATAAATAAATACAATTACCAAGGAGTCGAGATACAGTCGAAACACCCAGTTCATCAACTTCACAAACACGGCAGGGGAATTGATCAAACCAAAAGACATGACCAAGAGCTCATAATGACCATATTGAGTCTGAAAAGCTATTTTTGGAATATCTAAAGCCCTAATCCTCAACTGGTGATAACCGAACCGCAAATCGATCTTTGAAAACACTGCAGCACCCTAAAGCTGATCAAACAAATCATCAATGCAAGAAAGAGAATACTTATTCTTAACCGTTACCTTATTCAACTATCGATAATCAATACACACCTACATAGACCCATTCTCTTTATTTACAAACAAGACAGATTCACCCCAAGGTGAAAACACTAGGTCGAATAAATCTCTTATCCAACAACTCCTCCAATTGATCCTTCAGTTCTTTCAACTCTGTTGGGGCCATCCTATGAAGAGGAATAGAAATGGTCTTGGTGACCGACTTAACATCAATAATAAAATCAATATCTTGATCCGAAGGCATACTAGGCAAGTCCATAGGGAACACCTCCATAAACTCCGGACAACACAGACTGAATCCAAAGAAGGAGGCAAAACAACACTTGTGTCACAAATATAAGCCAACTAAGATAAATATCCCATTTCAACCAATTTACGAGCCTAAACATAAGATATAATTCTTTTAGGACCCGAATAGATTGTACCCTCCCAAGCCATTCTTGGCATACCCGCTAAAGCTAAAGTCATAGTCTTAGCAAAACAATCTAAGATACCATGATAAGGAGCCAACCAATCCATAGCCAAAATAACACCAAAATCGACTATATCTAACACAAGCAAGTCTACCAAAGTCTCACAGGTCTGATCTTCCACTAAAGATTCACCTACCGGGGTAGATACACAAATAGGCATGGCAGAAGGCTCACTAACAGTATCAAAACCCAAAGAAAAATACACAGACATATAGGAGAAAATTGATTCAAGATCAAATAATACAGATGCATGTCTTAAACAAATAAGGAAGTTACCTGTAATCACAACATCAGAAGCCTCTACCTCAAGTCTTGATGGTATAGCATAACACAACCCACGATTACAAACTGGTTGAGTAGCCCCACAACCACCACCACAGTCTCTACCATCTCTACCTCTTGCACCTTTGGTAGAACCCCTACCTTTTACAGCTGTAATAAGATTAGCTCTAAACATATGCTGAGAACAGTCCTTGGACGCATGGACAAACTTATCACACACATATCAACCTCTATGACCAGTCTCACTAAGAGAAAGTACAACTTAGACCTAACGCCCACCTTGAACTGCTGCACTAGAAGATACACCAGCTGAACTCTATAAAATCACCTGCACTAGCCTACCATGGTATCCATGAGAACCTCTAAAAAGAAGCCCCAAACATAATCATCTGAGATGTATCCAACTGAAGGGAGATAACTAAACCTTTCACAAACTTTTAAATCTTCTCAAACTCAGTGGAAATACTATCATAGGAATGTCTGGACAGGGGATGAAAGCGAGCCTCATACTTAGCAATTGTCATGGATCCCTGCTCCAAATGATCAAACTCATCCCACATAAGATCTTTCAAACTGAAAAGCACAAATCTCTCTAGAAAGGCATCAACAAACAGATCCCATAACAACAAAGGAGCATCAACAAGCCTATAACCGAAAAATGATATTCACTAATTTCTCACAATATTTCTCAACTCATAGTAGCATAAACAACTTCATTCACATAGAAAAAGTGAAACATAACTCAGAATATAGGATATGAAAGAATTAGCACGATAAGGAATAAAATGAAGAAAGTTTCCTAAAGACGTCCTATAGCCTCTCGAAGATAGATACGGACATCTACATTCTGATCCGCGAGACTCTATTAGACATCTTGTTCTTACACTATTGATACCAATGAAACTTGGCTGATTTGATACCAATTTGTCACGACCCAAAAATAAGGGTCATGATGGCACTTGTCATGGTGTACCTTGACAAGTAAGACTATCACCTAAACTGATACGAATAGAGAAAAAAATAGAAATACCCCAAGGTAAGGCTTCTAGAATGAAGCCGAACCATATAAATAATCATAACAATGTGGAAAGAACTTATCCAAAACAGCAATCATGCCCAAAACTAGGTGTCAATAGTGTAAGAACTACTAATACAATCCAAGAGTCAAATACATCGGAAAAATAACCAAAAAGGAATAATAATTGTCTCTGAATACTAATAAGGACATAACTAGTATAGAAAGATAGAGGTGAACTTCGGACGCATGAATGTCCAACCACTACCTTGGAAGCTCCAATAATCGCCCGAATCAAGTAAGATGAGGCGCACTCGAGCTAGGACCTGCACCAAAAGGGTGCAGTAGGAATGAGTACGGTCCACTTGTACTCAGTAAGTATCATAGGCCGACCGAGAAAAGTAGTAAATAAAGCATACAAAATATACACTAAGGGCACGTCACCTACAATCAGAAAATATCCTACAACGATAATCCAAACCACTTGCACTAACAGTTCTAATATATCTCACATATATTACAAAAACACACCAAGATATAGAACACAAGTATACATTATGTTACATATAATTAGAACAAGAGAGAACATATAGATGCAAGATCATCAAATACAAGTAAAGGAATGTAAGACAAATACATAGATGACAAGTCAATAAGGCAATACAACACAACATAAACACAATAAAGTAAATGCAATGTATATGATAATAATTATGATGATGATGCACGAGGTTGTCGCATAATCTCTGGGATCGTTGCACAATTCCCATATACACCTACAGAGCTAAAGCATCCCGACGTAGGACCCATGGGGGGTTCATCAACCCATATACAATCCACATATCTTATATATCCTTTCCGGCATATCCCTCGAAATGGGTTTTATAAGGTGTTACAATATTTTTAAAAAGGTCTTGCCAGTGTTTCTCAGATATTGCCACGGTGGTACCAATATTTCATGAATGAGTATGATATGAAGATGTAATGCTCACAACCCATCACAATAAGTATTTCACAACCAATCACATGATATATTTCCACAACCAACCACAATGATACATTTCCACAACAACATGAGTCAATATCCACTCGTTATTTTGATTTCATTCATGAATTTCCACATGTCTTATATGCCAATAAAGTATGAATATAATCATAATACACCAATGGTACCACATTAAAAAATACAATACAATTGTTCACATGTATTCAAGGCTATCAATATCACATAGGACCCCACACGGTGAAACATATCACAGTATATTTCAATTTCGGTAATTACATCACATATAGGACCCCACACGGGAACAACATGTAGATAGACATTTTTCGTGATTAGTTCCCACCCTTAACATTCATTTTATACCATCATTTACTACCCAATCCAGTCTGAAGAGTTAAGTCATAACCTACCATGAAAGCCGAAATCGGTCCGCTACACTTGAACCCGCAACTTTAACTTTTACAAAAAATCTTGAACTTCACTAGAAACATCCAATATGAAATATGCGCGTCAAAACAAAACCAATGACACCCATATTGATTACTTTTGGTTTGGAGTCAAAATGGACCCCCAAAATGGGTTTCCGAAAGAGAAGGGAAAAATCAGAACTTTACTTCAAAAATATGTTCCCCATATTTTTAGGAACCTACATCTAAAAACCCAAGTTAAATCGAGTCAAAAACGAGGTTCAAATCGAAGAAAACCCATTTTTGAGCTTTACCGGGTAAAATATTTGAAATCTGGGTTAAAATCCTGAATCGGAGTTGTTTTGAAGGTTAAATTGATGAAAAACTAGTAATTATAATATAAAAGTATTATTCAAGTGAAAATGAGTGAAATTTGGGTTTAAAATCATGCCCTAAGATTTTTGGGATTTTAAGAAATTAATGAAGAAATTACTATGAAAAGGGTGAATTATTAACTTAAATCCGTAATATAATCAAGAATTAGGTGTTAATCTAGCTTCCCAAGCTCTTACAAACTTCACTTTTAAGCTCCCAAAATTTTTAGGGTTTAACTCTCAAGAGGCAAGATGAAAAATGAGCAAAATGGGCCAATAAAGGTGAAAAATCTGCTATATATTGCACATTTTTCTGCAATAACTGGTGTTGTCTTTTTTTTCTAAGTCGAAATGGACTTCGACGGGGTGCCCGAGATTTATTCAAAGTCCAATTTATGCAAAAGAACTATGCAGCCACACTAAATTCGACTTTCCAGATGCGGTGGCGCTACCAAATTTTTCAGAAAAAATCATTTTCGCAAAATTAAATCGGGAAACCCAAAATCATAATTTTCCAAACCGAGGGTCGAAATGAGATTTAAAAGCTGTAAAATCATACCAAACATACTAACACAGTAAAATTGATATTATGAATCTGTTGGCAAAGTCAAATTTTCCATACGAGGTTGTTTCGATCAAAAGTGGGTCCCACACCTAACTTTCCAATTTTTTAACTTTCCTACCAATAAGTCAAAATGAGCTCGGGTGCACCAGGACCCGAACCCAAGGTCAACCCATCCTAAAATCGATATTCCAGAGCTGCTGGTGCAGTTCATTCGGACATCCGTCGCACGTATCAAAAGATATCCGCATAAGTCCAAAATAAGACTCTTAAAGCCATCAAAAGCTACAGTATTGCATAAATGATACTAAAATGCATCAAAAATCATGTCAATCACTCCCACACCCCAGAAATACCATAATGCAACTACGGGGAGGGGTAAAAGAGTCAAATCACACAAAATCACGAATTTCACATATTTCATCAAATTTTCAGGTCGTTACATCTTAAGCCCATTTTTTGTATGTTCTAAACTTGCATCTTTCTGATATCAAATTCTTAAAATTCTAAGAAAAAATCTGTATCTTTAATCTGTTCTAAATCTGCTATGGTATTATCTGAATTTGGTATCGTCATACCAAGACTTGTAAGTTGTATATCTGAGCCATAAAATATCATGTATGATTCTTTGATTTAAAACAATGTTCATACCACCAAAGCATTCAGACAGTATAAGAAAATTCTTGTTTCAAAACATACGTAAAAACCATGCAAAGATTCTCATCCTTTCAACAATTCCAACAAGTAGTGATCAATTTCTCAAAACATTCCTGAAATTCCTTCAATTATCATATTTAGCATTTAAATCGTGATTATATACCTCTTTCCAATTCTCAACTATCATAAAATTTATGTAAGATAATAAGGCTCTTGACTCATTCTTTAAATCATGCAATTTAGGAATCCGTAACTAGTAAATCAATTAATAACACAATGGAAGGGGGAAAGTATTCAATAATTCATGATCTCAAGTCATATTTCAAGACTTCAACACATACATACATATATACTAGTCAAATTACTTTCAAGGGAAGGCCTAAATACAAAAACAATGTTATCAAGGACTTCAAAAACATGATTCTAGTTGTAAATCCAAAACTCTTTTTTTAAGTTCATGATTTCTAAACCTTTAGCATGATTAAGAAGAGTTTACTATGCCCATAACCTTTTGGAAAACCCCACGTACCTTAGATCACTTAAGAAGAAGAGTGAAAACCAAATCTTGCTCAAGTTTTCTTGAAATTCTTGACTTCAAATATGAACTCAAGAACTATGGGGGAGGGACTAGGGTTTTGATTAGAGAGAGGGAAGTAGTTTTTCTGATGTATTTTTCTTTAATGACACTTTAATTTCGTGTTATGGTAGAGATAGGGTGATAAAAAGACTATAATGCCCTCCCCAAGGCTAGTTATTATTTAAAAAAAATGTGAACTGCGTATCAACGCATTACCCGACGTGACGCGTTGAGATCGCGTCGTTCCATTACTTTATCGACGCTATCATCGACGCGGTGGCCGACTTCTCATTGGTCCACTGCTTCCAACACCCACATACACCTTTAATATTGTCCGAAAATTCCGAAACTTACCCGAGATGTACTATTAACTTCCCCGATCATGAATCAACTAAAAAATTAACTTTCTGAGGTCGAGAAGATCAAAAATAAAATTATCAAAGGTTAGGGGTTCAAAATGTGACTAAGTCCTTCTAATACTTGGAAATTTTTTTCAGAAGATTGACCCTCCAAGCATACTACGAACTGATATCAAGTCGAGAAAACTACGAGGCATTACATTATCTCCCCTGGGATTATTCATCCCCGAATGATGGCTTAGAGAATAGACAAGTACGATTTCAAACATACCAAAGAGAAAGAAAGAGTATAGAGAAAGATTAAATGAGTGATACCTACTATGTCTTTACTCACTATCTCAAAGAGGCCTGGGTATCTTCTTCTTGTGTCATCTTCTGACTCCTAAGTATCTTCCTCCTTTTTTATTTTTCCATAACACCTTGACCAAAGTTATCTCCTTACTCCTCAGCTTTTGAAATTGGTGATCCAAGATTTCTATAGGCTTTTCTTCATATGACAAAAAATCTTTCACTTTTATTTCCTCTATAGGAAACACTATGGAATGGTCTCCGTTACATTTTTTTAACATGGACACGTGAAATACGGGATGAACAGAAGCCATATTTGTGGGCAATTCTAACTCATAAATGACCCCACCTATTCTTCTCACAATCTGATATAGTCCTATATAGCGAGGACTCAACTTTTCTTTCTTCTCGAATCACATGACTCCCTTCATAGAGGAGACTTTTAGAAACACGCAATCACCAACCTCAAATTATAGTTCCCTTCTTCTCACATCGGTGTAGGATTTCTGGAAACTCTAGACTGTCTTGAGTCATTCTCTAATGATTTTCACCTTCTCCATTGTATGATGAACAAAATCAGGCCCAAAAACCATATTCCACCTACTTTATACCACCCAAACGGTGATCTACATCTCCTCCAATAAAGAGCCTCAAAAGGGACCATCTTAATGCTGGCATGGTAGCTATTATTGTAGGCAAACTCTATCAATGGCAAATGATCTACCCAACTACCTTTGAAGTTAATTACACAAGCCCTCAACATGTTGTAACGCCCCGATTATCTGAAACAGAATGCTACACGGTGCTCATGATCCCAAAGGACCACGAACCAACCCATGACTAATATATGCACCTATATACTACATAAGAGACTGAAAAATATGCGGAAACATGAACTAAAAGGCCATAAGTTTCAATACTAATACATGACTGAAAAAAATATAGTATACAATACCAAAACAAATCTAAAAATAACTGTCTGACATGCTATAGTCTGAAAGCCTCTAACTGTCTGAATAAGAAGTTGATGAGAAATGTTTCCAACTAACTCCAACTACTTAAATAAACTGAAAACTAAAATAGTAATGAAATCATCACGTCCTCGAAGGATGAGGACTCACTTCTAAATCCGACTGCTGAGACTGGAATCTAGTACTGATTTGGAGCTCATGCCTCTAAACCTATGGTGTAACATAAGAGAAACAACCATATCACAAATGCTTCAGTACATTTGAATGTACTGAGTATACGAGTAAGGTAGGCTAAATAAAAAGGGTTTATATGAATGAACAATACTGACTGGTATGAACGTGAGAATACATAATGCATAAGTAACTATAACTAAACTCGTGGTGATACTGACTACAGAGTCTGGATACTGAAAACATGAGTTTACTGATACTGAATAGATGAACGACTATTTCTGACAGTTCAAATTATGAGGAATTAGTCTGATTGACTGTGTCTAATAGTCCTGAAAATGAGTACTGATAACGTAAGTTATGATGACTGATATAACTGATATAACTGTGATGATCGGCATAACTGATGTAACTGATTTTGAGCGACTGTATTTGACAGTCTAAGTTTTGATGGAACTATTTGAGTTCTTTTCTGAGCTGAATGACTAAATCTAAGATCAGTCCTATCTAGCGGGTGATATTTGAGTATATTGATAATAAAGATAACTTGAATTACTATAAGATCAGTCCTACCTAGCGAGTGATCTCTAAATCTGATGATACTGATTGACCATAATTGAGATCAGTCCTATCAAATGGGTGATCCCGAAGTCTACTAATAAATGATAAGGATTGACTGTATCTAATAGTACTGAATTTGTACTACTGAGTCTGAGTTTACTATATCTGATAGTCCTAAATCTATACTACTGAGCTGAGTTGACTGTATCTGACAGTCCTGAATCTATACTATTGAGCTGAGTTGACTGTATCTGACAGTCCTGAATCTGTACTACTGAGCTGAGCTAACTGTATATGATAGCCCTGAATCTGTAACTGAAATGGTGGGATGTATCAATCTAACCAACATGCCCCATGCTAAGCTAACTGGGGTCCAATCTCTACCCTGACTAGAAGGGTGTCAGTACCGCACCACCAGTAAAGACAATTTTTGTGGAGTCAGTCATAATCTAGTGGGTGACCCCTGGGACCAGTCCTATACATATGAATATGCTAACTGGTGATCCCTGAGTATGTCAGTCCTATCTAACGAGTGACATCTCATACCTACACTGGATACGTAGTTCTAGAACTTAGGGATTGCTTCTAAGGATCTCAGTCCTATCTAGTGGGTGAGTCCCCATCCCTAGGATCACTTGGTGCTAAATCCTACTCCCAACTGAAAGACACTGAACTGATTAACTGAAATGAACTGAACTGATTAGCTGAACTGATACTAGTGGTATTGTTTAGCAGAGCTAAACTGAGTTTACTGAGTTCCTTTGACTGACGGAATGTATTGAGTTCTGAGGACTGACTGAGAGTACTGAAATTACTGAGATCTCTAGGAATACTGTTGTTATTGAGATTACTGAGTACTGAGATTACTAAACTATTGAGACTTCTGAGATTTCTGAGTTTTCCTGAGTCACATAACTGACTGAATTCTATAGATCATGGCTTGACTGAGAGTATCGTGATAACATGACATGGCTCTAGGCACACAACTATATTTTTTGGGTACAAGTACCCCCAGGACTCGATGGAAGGAAACTAACACACATGGCACTTCTTGATCATAGGAATAGAATCCACAACTCATAATACCATAAACAGGGGATTTCATACTACACATGGTTATCATATTCTTGATCATGAAAGGGAATGCACATAACATGTACATACTTGCATGATTCTAATTTCATGAGCATTCCATATCACAACAACAATACACAACAATTAGCATGGAATTCATGTTGAGTCATAAGGAATAGAGAATAGACTTGTCATTTACGTGCTATTTAGCTATAATACATGATTTCTAGTCTCTTACGTATTTTATCAAACACCTTGCATGGACACTTTATGGCATAGGGATATTCATCACATTAATGATTCAAACCACCCAAAATTCATATATTTCAATTTATATGTCATCCTAGTTTCATAAAATCACATAAAGATTCTAAC
Organism: Capsicum pubescens; assembly: GCA_030864215.1. Lineage (NCBI taxonomy): Eukaryota > Viridiplantae > Streptophyta > Magnoliopsida > Solanales > Solanaceae > Capsicum > Capsicum pubescens. The sequence continues at coordinate 98,010,686 of CM061543.1, read as the reverse complement.
TTGAGAGTCGTAAAACAACCAATCACACAACAAAATCAACCCACAACATAACTTCGTGATTTATAATTTAAAAGAGGGTTCTTGAACTTTATGAATGAAAAGGATCCATAAATCAACACTACACATACCTTATTTCATGAATCTACGATGGTTGACGGAGAGACTCTTGAAATTTGATCTTCTATGAAAACCCTAGCTTGTGTTCTTGATAGTTTTTGAGAGAAACTATCAATATTTGGGTGAAAATATAAGAAATCTCATGTTAAAGAAGCCTATATAGGGTGGGAAAATTGACCAATTTAACCCTCAGAACATAGAGTTTGAATGCAAAAATTTGGGTACCCACCGGACTTCTAGAGCGTCGCTCTGCCTAGAGCACCGGGGAACCCAGGGCGGCACGCTACTTACAGCGGGGCTAAAGCCTGGGTGGCGCCCTTCTATTTCCCTGAGCTACTATTTTGGGCACCCAAACCTGCCCTTAAGTTATCCAAAAAAGTCCAAAACTTTCCTGGGATGTACTACGACCTTGCCCCATCGTAACGCAACTTGAAAATCCAAAAGCGAAGGTCGGGAAGGTCGTCAAATAAATCCACGAAATTTGGAGGTCTAAAATAAGACTAAGTGTTGAATACTTAGAAAAATTTTCTAAGTCTTGGAGCTTGTAAAGCCTAACGAGATGAATTTTAGACTTCGGATTTTACGGGGTATTACACATGTCATCAAGGGTCTGAATGGTGTGCTCAGCTTGCCCATCCATCTGATGGTGGAATGCAATGCTCAGATTCACCTGGGTACCTAAACCCCTATGAAAAGATCTCAAAAACTGCAAAGAGAATTGTGTACCTCGATCGGATATAATGGATACCGATGCCCCATGCAAATGAACTATTTCCTCAATGTACAGCTTGGCATAATCATCTCCCGAATAGTTAGTCCTCACAAGCAAAAAGTATGCTGACTTGGTCAGCTGATCCACAATTACCCAAATCGAATCATAATGTTTCTGGGACCTCAGAAATCTTGTGATGAAGTCCATATTGATCATCTCCCATTTCCATAAAGGCAAAGATATCTCTTGGGAAGTACCACCTGGTCTCAAATGTTCCACTTTAACTTGTTGGCAATTCAAACACTTGGAAACAAAATAAGCTACATCACGCTTCATATTATTCCACCAAAATATAGTTTTAAGATCATGGTACATTTTAGTAGAGCCTGGGTGAACAACATACCTCGAAGTGGGAGCCTCATCAATGATTCTTTTCCGCAATCCATCCACATCAGGCACACATAACCTACCCTGATATCTCAAAATCCCATCACCACCAATTTCAAAGGACATCACTTTTTGTTGACCCATATCTTTCTTGATTTGCATCAAAATGTTTGTCTGTTTCTCCTTCACTTCAGCATAAAAGGAGGATTTTTCTATCTCATGCACAAATACTCCCCCATCTTCCGAATCCAGAAGGTTTGATTCTCCTTTACTTCAGAATATATGGAGGATTATCCTATCTCATGCACAACTACTCCTCCATATTTAGAATCCAAAAGTCGCACCCCTAGATTTGCAAGTCGGTGAATATCTTTCACCATCTCTATTTTTCCTTCCTCAACGTGAGAAAGACTGTCTATAGATAATCTACTGAGGTCGTCGGCCACCACATTCTCCTTGCTCGAATGATAGTGCATGATCATGTCATAATCCTTCAAAAGTTCCAACTAGCTCCTCTGCCTGAGATTTAATTCTTTCTATGAGAAAACATACGCAAACTTTTGTGGTCAGTAAATATATCAACGTGTACCCCATACAGATAATTCTGCCATATTTTTAGTGCGAACACCACATCCGCTAACTCCAAGTCATGGGTGGGGTAGTTTCGCTCGTGCACCTTCAACTGCCTAGATACATAAGCTACCACCTTACCATCCTGCATAAGTACACACACAAGTTCCACTCGGGACGCATCACAGAATACAACAAAGGCATTTGTACCCTCAGGAAGGGTCAAAACAGATGCAGTAGTCAACTTATCTTTCAATTTCTCAAAACAATTCTCACAAGAGTCGGACCACACAAATTTTACCTTTTTTTATTCAACCTGGTAAGTGGAACGGCTATGGAAGAAAAACTTTCTACGAATCATCTGTAATACCCCGCCAAACCCAACAAGATCTGAATATCAATTGGAGTCGTGGGTCTGGGCCATTTTCTCACTGCCTCAATCTTTTGGGGATCAACTTTTATTCCCTCACTAGACACAATATGCCCCAAGAAAGCAGTGCCATTTAGCCAAAATTCACAATTGGAAATTTTTTCATATAATCTATGATCCTTAAGGGTCTAAAGGATGATTCGGAGGTGACTGGCATGATCCTCCTCACTCTTAGAATAAACCAGAATGTCGTCAATAAAGTCTATGACAAACCAATCCAGAAACTGATGAAACACCCTATTCATTAGGTCCATGAAGGCTGCAGGAGCATTAGTCAATCCGAAGGACATGACTAAGAATTTATGATGTCCGTATCGGGTTCGAAAAGCTATTTTGGGAATAACAGCCTCCCTAACATTCAACTTATGATACCCCGAATGATGGTCTATCATTGAAAAATACTTAGCACCCTGAAGTTGGTCAAAGAGATCATCAATTCTAGGAAGGGGATATTTGTTTTTGACAGTGACCTTATTCAGCTGGTGGTAGTCTATACACATACGAAGGGAACCATCTTTTTTACGTACAAAAAGTACAGATGCACCCCAGGGAGAAACACTAGGACGGATGAAGCCTTAAATCAAAAAGATTTGCTAGTTGCTCTTTCAACTCTTTCAGTTTAGCAGGAGCCATTCTATGTGGTGGAATAGAAATAGGATGGGTGTTTGGCAATAAGTCAATACCAAAATCCATCTCCTTATCAGGTGGTACCCCTGAGAGATCTTCGGGAAAGACTTCTGGTAATTCACTTACTACAGGGACTCACTAAATAGAAGGACTTTCAGCATTTGAATCTTTTACTCGGATCAAATAATACAAATAACCTTTGGAAATAAGCTTACAGGCTCTGAGATAAGATATGAATTTCTCTCTAGGTTCTAAAGAATGACCCTCCCATTCTATCACTGGTTCATTCAAAAAAGAAAAAGTAACCTTTCGAGTTCTACAGTCTAGCGTGGCATAACATGAATGGAGCCAGTCCATTTCTAAAATAGCATCAAAATCAACCATATCAAGATATATGAGGTCTGCCACAGTGTCACGACCACAAACAGATACTACACAATTTTTATACATCCTCTTAGCCATAAAAGAATCACCTACAAGGGTAGAAATAGAGAAAGGTTCTGCAATAACTTCGGGTTCAAACCCAAAACCGACTGCCACATATGGGGTCAGATAAGACAAGGTAGACCCTAGATTAAGTAACACATATACATCACGGGAGAAGATTCGTATCGTACCTGTGACAACATATAGTGAGGCCTCTCCCTCCTTGCGATTAGACAAAGTATACAACCAGTTGCGACCTCTCTCGATAGCTGAAGTAGCGCCCTTGGGAGGCGGTGGCGGTGCTGATGAATTTTCTTGAGACTTTGTACCCCCAACATTTTCTCTTGCTATCGGGCAATCCCTTTTTATATGGCCTGGCTGGCCACAGGTGTAGAAAACAAGATTACCAAATTGACATGGCCTCAGATGATTCCTTCCATACTTTCCACAGTGTGGGTACGACTAAGGAGAATGAGCTACACTTCCCTGAGACTAAGCACACTGCACTCGTGGCCCATGGCTAGATTGTAAATTCTAAAACAGTCGATCAACTAGAGGTCTAGGCGCAGGAGCACTTGCTGTAGGCTGAGCATTATTCCAGAACTTTTTCTTCGGCCACATGTTACCCCAATTATCGTCTTGGTGCTGACTGTAGTTCTGGTCAGCTGGTCTGGCCCTCTTGGCCTACCTATCTTTCTCCCTTCCTTTAGAAACCTTTTTTTTTATCCTCAGCTTGCTTCATGTGAACTGATAATTTGGAGAAGTCCATATCTCGATTCAATATTGCCCCCTTGCACCCTAATACCAAGTCATCCGAAAGACCGGATGCAAACTTTCTCATATGGGCCCTCATGTTTCTTGCCAACTCCGGAGTATAACAGGATAGTTGATTGAATTTTAGGGTATACTCCATAACTCTCATCTTCCCTTGCTTTAAGTTCATGAACTCTTTAGCCTTGGACTCTCTGAACTCCTGGGGAAAGAATCGGCCTAGGAAGGCTTCCACAAATTTACCCCACGTAGAAGGCTCAACACTATCTCCCCTCAAATCATCCTACTCATTGTACCACTGATTTGCTACCTCATTTAACTGATAAGACGTTAATTAAACCCCTTCTACTTCATCCACATGCATCACTCGAAATATTTTCTCTATATCGTCTACAAAATCTTATGGATCCTCCTCCACCTTTGTACCAATAAACTTAAGCAGGTTCAACCTCGTAAACTAACCCACCCATTTAGCCTCAGATATGACAGACGCAGACCCAACATCCTCCAACCTTTGAGCCTGTGAATCCATCAACTATGCAATCATATGCATCGACTGTCTGAACTCAATATTAGATATCTCTCTTTGGGGAGGTTGGGTATGGTTTTTCACAGATCGGGGAGCCCTAGGAGCCCTTAGTAGGATGTTCTGAACTGGAGGGACTCCCAAAGTAGCAACAAATTCAGGAGTGGGAGCCTAATTACGTATCCTCATCCCATAGGTAGGATGGACATTTTCGGTTTGGGCATTCTGATCATTAGAACAACGTGGAGGTGATAGTTTTTCTGAAATACAAGAGACCATTGATTAGGGCACATTTTAGACTCTACAGCACAAACTAAATCACAAATAAAGAAGACATTTATAAACGCCTAGTAGTCTCCCGCTTATGAATATGACTTTCTACACACCCATAAATAGGACTCTACCCGACGTGATTTCATAGATAACCTGGGACCATGAACCGTGCTTTAATACCAAGTTTGTCATAACCCGAACTTGTGCCCTGGCTGTAACGGGTATCCAAAACCATGAAGGCCAAATAGCCTTTCTAACTTTTAATCACATACACCATTCATATACAAGGATAAAGCGCGGAAATACAAAACAATACAGAAACATGGTCATAATCTAAGTTCTGTTTAACAGTACGGAAGTAAGAAAAATCAACATCTAGGCAACATCTAAATTCAGTCTGCGAAATCTCTACTACATATGAAATTAATAAACTGTCTAAAACTGGGACAAGGCCCCCAGTGAACCAATACCAAAATAAATAGCAAATGTCAAAAAAGAAACTAGGACTTCCAAAATATAGAAGGCTCACCAACTGCACACTTCAATCCTATCTGAATAAGTCTACGGCTTAACAAAACCTCTAGACTAAGACTCAGACCCTAAAATATAGGGGGTTAATACAATTGTACTGGTACGCTGAGCAATCCAAAATAGTGAATTTATACATATAAAATATAGGTGAGAGAAATTCATAAAAATATCATGTATGCATAGTTTAAAATCCCATAAGCTATATCAAAAGATCTTAACACAGTCTTGTCAATACAACTCCATACTTTGTATTAATTCTGAGCTAGGTGGTATACCCTACATGTCTGTTACCCCATGGGCTATATGAAATCCTCCCTTAACTCAACGTCAAGCCCCCAACCAAAGTTTACCGCAAGGGTTGGAGTATCTCGATCTTCACACCCCAGGGTCGTCCCCACTGTACAATAATAATATACCCGTATCGGCAAAACCCATTTTCGGGCAATGATTTTTATGGATCATGCCTTCTTCGGAAAACCACCTAACATCTCTAAAGCCCATTTTTAGAATGTTCTAAACATGCATATTTCTGAAATCAAATTCTAAAAATTCTAAGCAAAAATCTGTTCTAAATCTACTATGGCATTATCTGAATTTGGTATCGTCATACTAAGACTTGCAAGTTGTATATATAATCCATAAAATATTATGTATGATTATTTTATTTAAAAAAATGTTCACACCACCAAAGCATTCAGACAGTATAAGAAAATTCTTGTTTCAAAACATACATCAAAACTATGCAAAGATTCTCATCCTTTCAACGATTCCAACAAGCGGTGGTCAATTTCTCAAAACATTCTTGAAATTCCTTCAATTATCAAATTTATAATTTAAATCAAGATTATATCCCCCTCTCCAATTCTCAAACATCATGAAATTTATATAAGATAATAATGCTCTTGACTCATTCTTTAAATCCTGCAATTTAGGAATCTGTAACTAGTAAATCAAGTAGTAACACAATTGAAGGGGGGAAGGATTCAATAATTCATGCTCTTAATTCATATTTCAAGAATTCAAAACATACATACATGTATACTAGTCAAATTACTTTCAAGGGAAGGACTAAAGACCAAAACAATATTATCAAGGGATTCAAAAACATGATTCTAGTTGTAAATCCAAACCCCTTTTTTTAAGTTCATGATTTCTAAAACATTAACATGATTAAGAAAAGTTTACTATACCCATGTAGTTTTAGGAAAACACCACGTACCTTAGATCACTTAAGAGGAAGAGTGGAAATCAAATCTTGCTCAAGTTTTCTTGAAATTCTTTACTTCAAATATGAACTCTTGATCTATGGGAAAGGACTAGGGTTTTGAGTAGAGAGAGAGAAGTAGTTTTATTGATGTATTTTGCTCTAATGACACTTTAATTTTGTGTTATGATAGACATAGGGCGATGAAAAGACTATAATACCCTCCCCAAGGCCGTTCATAAATTAAAAAATGTGAACTGGGAATCGACGCATTATTCGACATGATGTGTTGATATTGCATCGGTTCACTAATTTATCGATGCTATCATCGATGTGGCGCACCGACTTTGCATTGGGCCACCGCTTCCAACACCCAAATACACCTCTAACGCTGTCCGAAAATTCTGAAACCTACCCGAGATGTACTTTTAACTTCCCCGATGATGAATCAACTTAAAAATTAACTTTCCAAAGTCGGGAAGGTCCAAAATAAAATTATCAAAGGTTAGGGGTTCAAAATGTGACTAAGTCCTTCTGACACTTAAAAAAAATAGAATATTGACCCTCCAAGCATACTATGAAGTGATATCAAGTCGAGAAAACTATGGGGTGTTACATTATCCCTCTTTGGGATCATTCGTCCTTGAATGATGGCTTACAGCACAGACAATCACGATTTCAAACAGACCAAAAAGAAAGAAAGAGTATAGAGAGAGAGTAAATGAGTTATACCCTCTATGTTTTTACTCACTATCTCAAAGAGGCCTGGGTATCTACTTCTTATGTCATCTTCTAACTCCCAAGTAGCTTCTTCTTCTTTTTAATTCTACCATAACACCTTGATGAAGTTATCTCCTTACTCCTAAACTTTCAAACTTGGCGATCCAAGATTGCTATAGTCTCTTCTTCATATAACAAGGAATCTGTCACTTTGATTTTCTCTACGGGCAACACTAGGGAATGGTCTCCAATACACTTCTTTAACATGGACACATGAAATACGGGATGAATAGAAGCCATATTTATGGGAAACTCTAACTAATAAGCGACCCCACCTATTGTTCTCACAATCTGATATGGTCCTATATAGCGAGGACTCGGCTTTTCTTTCTTCTTGAATCGCATGACTCCCTTTATAGGGGAGACTTTTAGAAACACCCAATCACCAACTTCAAATTCCATCTTTCTTCTTCTCACATCGGTGTAGGATTTCTGGCGACTCTGGGTTGTCTTAAGTTGTTCTCTAATGATTTTACCTTCTCCATTGCTTGATGAATAAGATCTAGCCGTATTTCATCTACTTCATACCACCCAATCAGTGATTTATATCTCCCTCCATAAAGTGCCTTAAAAGGGGCCATCTTAATATTGGCATGGTAGTTATTATTGTAGGAAAACTCTATCAATGGCAAATGATTTACCCAACTACCTTTGAAGTCAATTACATAAGCCCTCAACATGTTCTCAAGGGTCTGAATGGTGGGCTCAGCTTGCCCATCCGTTTCAGGGTGTAATGCAGTTCTCAGATTCACCTGGGTACCTAAACCCCTCTGAAAAGATCTCCAAAACTGCAAAGTAAATTGCGTACCTCGATCGGATATAATGGATACCGGTGCCTCACACAAACGAACTATTTCCGTAATGTATAGCTTGGCATAATTATCTCCCGAATAGTTAGTCCTCACCGGCAAAAAACGTGCTGACTTGGCCAGCTGATCCATAATTACCCAAATGGAATCATATTGGTTTCGAGACCTCGGAATTCCTGTGTTGAAGTCCAAATTGATCATCTCCCATTTGCATAAAAGGAAATATATCTTGTAGGAAGTACCACCTGGTCTTAAATGTTCCACTTTAACTTGTTGGCAATTCAAACACTTGGTAACAAAATTACATCACGCTTCATATTATTCCACAAATATATAGTTTTAAGATCATGGTACATTTTAGTAGAGCCTGGGTGAACAACATACCTCAAAATGTGAGCCTCATAAATGATTTTTTTCCGCAATCCATCCATATCTGGCACACATAACCTACCCTGATATCTCAAAATCCCATCACCGCTAATTTTAAAAGACATCACTTTCTGCTGACCCACATCATTTTTTATTCGCATCAAAATGGGTTCCTCGACTGCTTCTCCTTCACTTCAGCATATAAGGAGGATTTTCCTATCTCATGCACAACTACTCCTCCATCTTTAAAATCTAGAAGTCGCACCCCTAGATTTGTAATTCGGTGAATATCTTTAACCATCTCTCTCTTTCCTTTCTCAATATGAGAAAGAATGCTAATAGATAATCTGCTGAGGGCATCGGCCACCACATTCTTCTTTCCCGGATGACAGTGCAGGCTCATGTCATAATCCTTTAAAAGTTCCAACCAGCGATTTAATTCTTTCTGCAGGAAAACATACTGCAAACTTTTGTGGTCAGTAAATATATCAGTGTGTACCCCATATAGATAATGCGGCCATATTTTTAGAACTAACACCACAACCGCTAACTCCAAGTCATGGGTGGGGTAATTTCGCTCATGCCCCTTCAACTTCCTACATGCATAAGCTACCACCTTACCATGCTGCGTAAGTACATACCCAAGTCCCACTCAGGATGCATCACAGTATACAAAAAAACCATTTGTACCCTCAGAAAGGATCAAAAGAGGTGCAGTAGTCAACTTATATTTCAACTTCTCAAAACTATTCTCACAAGAGTTAGACCACAAAAATTTTACCTTTTTCTGAGTCAACATGGTAAGTGGAGCGGCTATGGAAGAAAAACTTTCGACGAACCTTTTGTAATACCCCGACAAACCTAAGAAGCTCTGAATATCGATTGGAGTTGTGGATCTGGTCTATTTTCTAACTACCTCAATCTTTTGGGGATCAACTTTAATTCCCTCACTAGACACAATATGCCCCAAGAAAGCAATGGCATTTAACCAAAATTCACACTTGGAAAATTATGCATATAATCTATGATCTTTGAGGTTCTGAAGGAGGATTCCGAGGTGACTGGCATAATTCTCCTCACTCTTAGAATAAACTAGAATGTCATCAATAAAGACTATGACAAACATATCAAGAAACTAATGGAAAACCCTATTCATTAGGTCCATGAAGGTTGTAGGAGAATTAGTCAATCCGATGGACATGACTAAGAATTTGTAACATCTGTATTGGGTTCATAAAGCTATTTTGGGAATATCAGCCTCCCTAACCTTTAACTGATGATACCCTAAATGAAGGTATATCTTTGAAAACACTTAGCACCCTAAAGTTGGTCAGAGAGATCATCAATTCTAGGAAGGGGATATTTTTTTTACAGTGACCTTATTCAGCTGGTGGTAGTCTATACACATACGGAGGGAACCATGTTTCTTACGTACAAAAAGTATAGGAGCACTCCAAGGAGAAACACTAGGACGGATGAAGCCTTTATAAAAAAAATCTACTAGTTGCTCTTTCAACTCTTTCAATTCAGCAGGAGCCATTCTATATGGCAGAATAGAAATAGGACGGGTGTCTGGCAATAAGGCAATACCAAAATCTATCTCCCTATCAGGTGGAACCCCTAGGAGATCTTCAGAAAAGACTTCTGGAAATATATTTACTATAGGGATGGATTGAAGAGAAGGACTTTCAGTATTTGAATCTTTTACTAAGATCAAATGATACAAATAACCTTTGGAAATAAGCTTACGAGCTCTGAGGTAAGATATAAATTTCCCTCTAGGTGCTAAAGAATGACCTTCCCATTCTATCACTGGTTCATTCGAAAAAGAGAAAGTAACCTTTCGGGTTCTACAGTCAACCATGGAATAACATGAATGAAGCCAGTCCATTCTTAAAATAAGCATCAAAATCAACCATATCAAGTTCTATGAGGTCTACCACAGTGTCACGACCACAAATTGACATATCACAATTTTTATATATCCTCCTAGCCAGAAAAGAATCACCTACATGGGTGGAAATAGAACAAGGTTCTGCAATAACTTTGAGTTTAAACCCAAAACTGACTGCCACATATGGGGTCACATAAGACAAGGTATACCCGATATCAAGTAACACATATATATCACGGGAGAAGATTCATAACGTACCCGTGACTACATCTGGTGAGGTCTACCTCCTTGCGATTGGACAAAGAATACAACCAGTTACGATCGTTCCTGATAACTAAAGTAGCTTCCTTGGGAGGCGGTGGTGGTGCTGATGAATTTGCTTGACACTTTGTACCCCCAACATTTATTCTTTCTATCGCACAATCCCTTTGTATATGGCCTGGCTGGCCACAGGAGTAGAAAATAAGATTACCAAGATGATATGGCCCTGGATGATTCCTCCAACACTTCCCACAGCGTTGGTATTACTGATGATCATAAGCTACACTCCTCTGAGACTGAGCACCCTGCACTCTTGGCCCTTGGCTAGACTGGAAATTCTGAAACTGTTGATCCACTGAAGGTCTGGGTGCGAGAGTGCTAGCTGCAGGGTGAGCATTATTCTCAAAGTTTTTATTTGGCCACCTGTTACCCGAATTACCGTCTTGGTGCTAACTGTAGTTCTGGTCTGCTGGTCTAGCCCTCTTGTCTTGCCTATCTTTCTCTCTTGCTTTAGCAACCTTCTTTTTCTGATCCTCGGCCTACTGCATGTGAACTATCAATCTAGAGAAGTCTATATCTCGGTTCAATATCGCCCCTTGCACTCTAATACCAAGTCGTCCGAAAGACCGGATGAAAACTTCCTCATATGGGCCCTCATGTTTCCTGCCAACTCCGGAGCATAACGTAATAGTTGATATAATTTCAGGGTGTACTTCTTAACGCTCATCTTCCCTTGCTTTAAGTTCATAAAATCTTTAGCCTTGGACTCTCTTAACTCTTGGGGAAATAATCGGTCCAGTAAGGCTCCACAAATTTGCTCCATGTAAAAGGCTCAGCACTATCTCGCCTAGAATCTTTCCACGTATTATGCCACTGATTTGCTATCTTTTTCAATTGATAAGACGCTAATTCAACCCCATCTACGTCATCCACAAGAATCACTCGAAATATTTTCTCCATCTCGTCTATAAACTCTTGTGGACCTCATCCACCTTTATACCAGTAAATGTAGGCGGGTTCAACCTTATAAACTAGCCCACCTGTGTAGCCTTAGATGTGACAGATGTAGACCCAACATCCTCCGACCGTCGATCCTTTGAAGCCACCAACTATGTAATCATATGCATCGACTATCTGAACTCAGCATTAGATATCTCTCTCTAGGGAGGTTGGGTATGGTTTTTTCCTAACCGGGGAGCCCTAGGTTCCCTGGGTGGGCTGGTCTGAACTGGAGGGACTCCCGAAGTAGCAACAAATTTAGGAGTGAGATCCCTATTACGTGTCCTCATAACATGGGTAGGATGGACATCTTCAGTTTGGGAATTCTTATCATTGGAGAGACGTGGAGGAATGATAGCTTTTCTAAAATACAAGAGACCATTGATTTGGGGACATTTCAGACTCTACAGCACGAACTAAATCACAAATAAGGGAGACATTCCTAAATGCCTAGTGGCCTCCCGCTTATGAATGTTGCGCGCTACACACCCATAAACAGGACTCTAACCGATGCAATTTTGAAAACACCCTAGGACCAAGAACTATGCTTTGATACCAAGTTTGTCACGACCTGAACCAGGGCCCTGACTGTAATGGGCATCCCAAACCATAAAGGTCCTAGAGCCCTTTTAACTTATAATCATATACACCATTCATATACAAGGATTAAACATAGAAATACAAAACAATATGGAAACATGGTCATAATTTAAGTTATGTTTAACACTACAGAAGTAAAAAAAATTAACATCTAGGCAACATCTGAATTCAATCTGCAAAATCCCTATTACATAAGAAATAAATAAACTATCTAAAACTAGGGTAAGGACCCTAGTGAACCAATACCAAAATAAATAACAAATGTTAAAAAAAAGAACTAGGCCTCCCGAAATAAAGAAGGCTCACCAACTGCACACTTTAATCCTGTCTGAATAAGTCTACGGCTTAGCAGGACCCCTAGACTAAGCCTCAGACCCTAAAATATAGGGTGTCAATACAATTGTACTAGTACACAAAGCAATCCAAAATAGTGAATTTATACATATAAAATATAGGTGAGACAAAGTCATAAAAATATCATGTATGCATAGTTTAAAATCCCATGGGCCATCTTAAAAGATCTTAACATAGTCTTGTCAATAAAACTGCATAATTTGTATTACTTTTGAGCTAGGTGGTATACCCTACATATCTGCTACACCACAGGCTATATGGGATATGCCCTTAACTCGGAGACAAATCCCCCAACCCAAGTTTTCCGCAAAGTTTGGAGTATCTGAATCTGCTATGCCGCAGGGCCATCGCCAGCGTATAATAATAATATACCCATATTGAGAAAACAAGATTTTGGACAATGAGTTTTATGGCTCATTCCTTCTTCGGGAAACCACTTAACATCTCTTAAGCCCATTTTTAGTATGTTCTAAACATGCATCTTTCTAAAATCAAATTCTAAAAATTCTAAGAAAAAATCTGCATCTTTAATCCGTTCTAAATCTTCTATGGCATTATCTAAATCATGATTATATCTCCCTCTCCAATTCTCAACCATCATAAAATTTATATAAGATAATAAGGCTCTTGACTCATTCTTTAAATCATGCAATTTAGGAATCCGTAACAAGTAAATCAATAGTAACACAATGAAAGGGGGGAAGGATTCAATAATTTATGCTCTCAATTCATAATTCAAGATTTCAACACATACATACATATATACTAGTCAAATTAGTTTCAAGGGAAGGCCTAAAGACCAAAACAATATTATCAAGGGCTTCAAAAACATGATTTTAGTTGTAAATCCAAAACCCTTTTTGTAAGTTCATGATTTCTAAACCATTAATATGATTAAGAGGAGTTTACTATGCCCGTGTAGTTTTAGGAAAATCCCAAGTATCTTAGATCACTTAAGAGGAAGAGTGGAAACCAAATCTTGCTCAAGTTTTCTTGAAATTCTTGACTTCAAAAATGAACTCTTGATCTATAGGGGAGGGTTAGGGTTTTGATTAGAGAGAGGAAAGGAGTTTCTCTGATGTATTTTGCTCTAATGACACTTTAATTTTGTGTTATGGTAGAGATAGGGTGAGCAAAAGACTATAATACCATCCCCAAGGCTGGTTATTATTTAAAAAAATGGTGAACTGGGCATCGACGCGTTACCCGATGCGATCCATTAAGATCGAGTCGGTCCACTACTTTATCGATGCGGTGCGCCGAATTCGCATCGGGCCATAGCATCCCACACCTAAATAAATCTCTAATGTTGTCTGAAAATTCTGAAACTTACCCGAGATGTACTATTAACTTCCTCGATCATGAATCAACATAAAAATTAAGTTTATGAGGTCGGGAAGGTCAAAAATAAAATTATCAAAGGTTAGGGGTTCAAAATGTGACTAAGTCCTTCTGACACTTAGAAAAAATCTTCAGAAGATTGACCCTCCAAGCATACTACAAAGTGATATCAAGTCGAGAAAACTACAGGGCATTACAGTTCATTAGTTTATGAGTCTGATGGTCAAGGATCTCAACTGAAATTTCTTCATAAGAGAGGCTATCATGAACCTCTATGCTTTCTAAGGGTACTACAATCGTTGGATCACTAATACACTTCTTCAACAAAGACGCATGGAATACAAAATGCACGAATGATAAATCTTTAGGAAAATCAAGCTCTTATGCCACCTTCCCAACATTGCTCAAAATCTAGAAGGGACCTACATAATGAGGACTAAGTTTCCCTTTCTTGCCAAATCTCTTCACCCCCTTCATGGGTGAAACTTTCAAATAAACTAAATCACCAACTTCAAACTCAAGATCTCTCCTCCTGATATCTACATATGATCTTTGATGACTCTAAGTTATTTTCAGCCTCTCTCGAATCAACTGTACTATCTCCATAGCTTCTAACACCATATTTTGCCCTAACAACGCGGCCTCACCCACTTCAAACCATCCGATAGGTGATCTACATCTCCTCTCATAAACTACCTTAAATAGGGCCATCTAAATTCTAGCATGATAACTGTTGTTGTAGGCAAACTCAATCAACGGCAAATGCTCATCCCAACTACCTTTGAAATCAAGTACGCATGCCCTTAACATATCATCTAAAGTATAAATGGTTCTCTCTGCTTTACCATTGGTCTGAGGATGAAAAATTAAACTAAGATGAACTTGGGTACTAAGACCCTTCTGAAAAGCTTTCCAAAACTGAGAGGTGAAATGAGTAACCCTACCTGAGATAATGAAAAAGGGCAGTCCATGCAATTTGACTAACTCTCGGATATACAACTTAGCATAATCGTCAGTTGTATAGGACGTATGAACTGGTAAGAAATGCACTGACTTAGTCAATCTATCCATAATAACTCAAATCAAATCATGACGACAACGCGAATGGGGTAAACCAATCACAAAATCCATGCTCACCTCTTCCCACTTCACAGTAGGACTACTGAACTCTTGTAAAACACCACCAGGCCTTTGGTGCCCTAATTTAACATGTTAACAAGTGGCATACTTCTCTACAAACTCCTCTATATCTCCCTTCATGCCACTCTACCAATTTATTTCTCATAAATCTTGGTATATTTTAGTAGCACCAGGATGAATGGAGTAACGCGCACCATGCGCCTCAGTCATAATCCATAGTCTCAACTCATCTATACATGGTACATAGTTTTCTTTGGTATCTCAACACGCCATCTCCCCCTGTGTAGAAAACCTCTAATTTCTGATCTCTAACCAACTCCTTTAACTTAGCTAAGATGGGATCCTGATCTTGTTTCTCCTTCACCTCAGATACTAAGGAAGATTCTACACTATTCCACACCCAAATGCTACCCTCAGCCAAATCAACCAATCTAACACCTAACCTATCCAAACGGTGCACTTCCCGAGCTAACTCTTTTTTATCACTCTGCACATGAGCAACACTTCCCATAGACAATCTACTAAGGGCGTCTACCACTACATTGGCCTTGCCCGGATGATACAAGACACTTATGTCATAATTTTTCAATAATTCTAGCCACCTTCTCTGGCGGAGGTTTAACTCTCTCTGTGTGAACACATAAAGTTGACTTTTATGGTCCGTAAATACATCCACATGCACCCCATAAAGATAATGTCTCCATATTTTCAAAGCAAACACAATAGCAGCTAATTTAAGGTCTTGGGTTGGGCAACTCTTTTCATGAGGCTTAAATTGTCTAGAGACATAGGCTATGACCTTATCTCTCTGCATCAAAACATAACCCAAACCAACTCTAGAGGCATTAGAATAAACAACAAAACCATCTGTACCATCAGGTAATGCTAGGACTGGGGCAGAAGTGAGTCGAGTTTTCAACTCCTAAAAACTCTTCTCGCAAGAATCTGACCACTGAAACTTAACCTTCTTCTGAGTCAATCGGGTCATAGGATACACAATAGATGAAAAACCCTCGACAAAACATCTATAATAGCCATCTAAACCCAAGAAACTCCTAATGTCTGATGGAGAGATAGGTCTAGGCCAATTTCTTATGGCTTCTCTCTTTTGGGGAACAACTCTAGTATCCTCACTGAAAACAACATAACTGAGAAAAGTAACTGACCTTAGCCAAAATTCACATTTCCTGAATTTAGCGAACAACTAATGATCTCTAAGAGTTTGCAACACTGTTCGGAGGTGGTCTGCATGATCATCCTTACTACGAGAGTAGACAAGAATATCATTGATAAAGACTATGACAAACATATTTAGATACTGTTTGAACACTCTATTCATGAGGTAAATGAAAGTTGTTGGGGCATTAGTTAGCACAATGGACATGACTAGAAACTTAAAATTACCATAGAGGGTTCTGAAGGTTGTCTTCGGAATATCACATTCCCTTATTTTAAGTTGATGATAGCCGGATCTAAGGTCTATCTTTGAGAAATAACTTGCACCTTAGATTTGGTCAAATAAGTCATCAATTCTAGGAAGAGGATATTTGTTCTTGACTGTAAGTTTATTCAACTGATGATAGTCAATGCACATATGCAAAGAACTATCTTTCTTTCGGATGAATAGGATGGGAGCACCTCATAGAAAAACACTTGGTATTATCAAACCTTGGTGTAGAAGATCTTTGAGCTTCTCTTTAAACTCCTTAATTTTGGAAAGAGCTATACAATATGGAGAAATGGAAATAGGCTGAGCATCAGGAAGAAGATCAATTCCAAATTCTATTTCCCTATCGGGAGGTACCCCTAGAAAATCTTTTGAAAAGATATCAGGAAACTCATTAACTATACTGACTGACTGAACTGTTAGAGTCTCAGACTTAGTATCTTTGAATCAAACTAGATGATAGATGTACCCTTGTGAGATTAACTTCCTGACTTTAAGATAGGATATGAAATGACTTTTGGTAGATACTGAATTACTTGACCACTCAAAGACTAGCTCATCGGGAAACTGAAACTTCACCACTCGAGTGCGACAATCTATGGATGTATAACAAAAATGTAGCCAATCCATACCAAGAATAAGGTCAAAGTCGACCATGTCTAATTCTATCAAATGTGTCAACATGATCTTATGAAGGATAGTTATGGGACACTTTCTATAGATCCTTTTAGCAACAAATGATTCCCCTACTGGTGTAGAAACTAAGAAAGTCTCAGGGATCTTTTTAGAATTCATCTCAAAATTAACTGCAACTAGAGGGGTCACAAAAGAGAAACTCGACCCAGGGTCTAATAGTATGTAAACACCAAAATGGAAGACATAAAGCATACCAGTGACAACATCTGGGGCGCTCTCCTACTCCTGGTGGAATGGTAAAGTATATAACCGATTCTGGCACTGACCACCACCGGTACTGGATGATACGCCCTGAGGAGGGGTTGAGCGAGTTGCAGGAGCTGGTGTACTGGTAGCCCCTGTCTGAGGACGAACATCCTTGTTTGCCTACTTAGCATATAGGTACTCTCTAATTCCATGACCTAACTTGCCATAACCAAAAACACCCTTCTGACCAGCCAAGCACTCACCAGGATGAGTTCTACCACACTTAGCGCATGGAGGATAATTAGGCCTACCACTTACACTATTCTGATCTCTAGACATAGAAGACTTACCCCACTGCTTTTGTCTATCTCTGGGAGTGGGAGAACTAGCTGAAGACAGCACTGGCAATGATGGATGACTCTGAAACTGCGAGTGATTTCCCCTGTAGACCTTGACTGACCATACTCAAACTGCCCAGTTTTAGCCTTCTTACTCCCTCTCTCTCTCTTATCTTCAACTTTTCTGCCTCGATCTTTTGGGCATGAGTCATCAATCTAGCAAGATCCATATCTCCGATAAGCATGGCAGTGCTATACTCCTTAACTACCAATCCCAACACTCCAGTAACGAACTTACTCATACTAAATCTAGTGTCAACTATCAACTCGAGAACATACTTAGATAACTTGTTGAACTTAAGGAAGTACTTCTTCACTGTCATTGAGCCTTGCTTCAGGTTCATGTACTCCTCAACCTTGGCTTCCCGCAAATCACGTGGAAATAACATTTCTAGAATAGAATCCTGGAACATCTACCAACTCATGAGGGATGCATTCTCACCCCTACCTTTCTTCCACATGATAACCCAATCGTAAGCAGCATCTTTCAACCTATAAGAAGCCAATTCTACGCTCTCCTCTACAGTAAAATGCATAACTTAGGTGATCTTTCTTACCTCATCAAGATACAACTATGGGTCCTCGCCTACCTTTGACCCTAAGAATTTGGGTGGGTTCATTCTCATAAAGTCATTGAGTCTAGCTGCAAATAAATCACTTTCTTGTTGACATGGGGCTGTAGTCTGATTGTTATACTGAGCATTAGCGGTCATGGCTTGGGTTAACACCAAAAATACATCTTGAAATTTGGCATGAGACACATTCGTATTCAGGGTATCAACAGGATAGGGTGGCTGGTTATCATTCCTACGGGCATTTGCACTGCGAAGAGGCATATTCTGTCATAAAAAGCATGAGATAATAGAAGATAAAGATAGCTATAAGCATAATGGATTATGAAAGAAAGAGAGGATTTTTCTAAAACGCTCCATAGCCTCTTGCTCATCGATGTGGCACGCATCACACCCATGATTAAAACTCTACATAACATGGCTTGTCTGACTCCCTAGGATTCTTTAAACCTTAGGCTCTGATATCAAGTTTGTAAAGCCCCAAAATCTGATCTCGAGACGTCATACGGTGCTTAATGCTATGAGTAACCCCAAGCTAACCCTTTGAGCTTGCTACTAGATCTGAACCTAACTTTAAGATAAACTAGTCAAGAAATAATGTTGTATCATACCAAAATTGAATTGAATAAATTAAAGATACCATCTAAATAGTAAATACTAATTAATTATAAATAAACTCATAGTCCAACAAGACTCTACTACTAAAGAACTAGAGAGCCATTGGGATAGACCCCAAACTAACTTAGACTAAACTGAAAATGATAACCCAATTACTATAAAAGTTGTAAATCTAAAGAAGTAGGCCCTCGAATCATGAGGACTCACCAACTATGGGAGCATAGATAGATATGCTCAAACTACTTATGTTGTTGATACTGAGCACCTAAACCTACATTATAAGACAATGTAGCACATAGACATATATGTAGATCAGCACTTTGAGGATTTACTAAGTATATGGGGGTGTGATGCATAAGTAAGACATCATCGTAATTAGAAAGTAAATGTATTCTAGATGTATATGACTCATATAAGCTTGATTATCTAAGATACCAAAATATAAAACCATGGATAACAAATCATACATGTAAATCTAGTGAGTCATAACACTTAGTCGTATAAAATCTTTTCTATCATTCTTTTCTTTTGAAACTTAGAAGATTTGGAAGCCTTGGAAAATCTTGCAACTTAGGGAGTTTCTTCTAACCGACATAAACCATGTGAGCTGACATGGAGTCCAATATCTTGCCCACATTGGGGAGAGTTGTTTTATCCTTGCAATGGAAATAGAACTTTAACTTATGTGATCACTATCTTAGCCCACTATGGGCAAATTAGAAACCTACAGTGGCACGTAGTTCTGGGGCATGAGACATTGGAATCATACCCCAACTCGATGCTAAATACTACTCCCATACTTATTGCTCAGAACTTTTAGAAAATCCACCTTAAAATAGTACAAGGATTTATAATGAAAATAAATTATACTTCTCTGTGCTTTAAATCATAAACTGAATAAATAATGAGGATTCCTATCTTTTCTTGGATCAACAAATCAACTTTATTTATTAAAATCCTAAAATAGCTAATCATGGGATGCTTAAAACATAGTCGTTCTTGAAATGTCAACATACAAACTAGGGCTTAATGACCCATGCTTCAATTTCATGTCAAACACCATAAGGTTCATGCTTGATAATACAAATATTCATAATTCAACTTAAAATCTGGAAAATATGAGCATACACATTAATTTTTCAAAAGTAACATGTAATTCAATATCCAAATCACTTAAAATCTCAAAATCATGCAATTAGCAACATTGGGTATAAACCCTAACTTAAATTTCATGGGAAATCATACAAAACTCAGCAATTTGTAATTTAAAGTAAGTTTTTGGGCACAATGATGAAAGATTTATCCTTGTTAAAAAACCCACATACCTTGGATAATGAACTAGATGAACAAGTTTGCTTTTGAGACCCTATTTGTGGTCTTGAATGATGGTTCTTGGAATTTGTATATTGGAAATCTTAAATCTTGAATTAATTTATAAAAAAAGAGTGGTGGAATCTTGGGATTTTTTAGGTTGATTGTTGAAGTTTAGGGTTTTGGTTGAGAAAAATTTTGAGGAATATATCATAAAATGCATGTAATAGACTTAAATCTTGTGTTTGGATGGTTTTGGGGGATGGGAAAAATTCCAAAATACCCTCTTTAAACTCTAAATCAAAGCTAGAAAAATGTAACTGGGTCCCGATTTAATGGGCCACCACAACGCGCCACTATCGCGGTGTCTCACTGGAAACTGGCGAATGGGAAATTGGGGACTTCTGCGACACGGAGCTATCGTGTTGTCCCACTGGATTTTGACAATTGGGACCTAGAAATTTAACGCGACGCACCACCATTACGGTGTCCTATAGAAATGCCATTTTGGCCTTCGGCGCGATGTGCCACTACAGTGTTGGACTACTGGATTCGACAATTGGGAAAATGGACCTCTCGGTAATGCACCAATATCGCGGAGGTCCACTAGAAATTGACAAATGGGAATTTGGACTGTGCCGTGATGCGCAAACATCGCACATGTCCACTTGAAAGTGACAATTATCAAATTTTCCTTCACTGCAATGCGGTGTCTGCCCAGTTGCTACACTGTCAACTTAAAAATGCTCTAACTTCTTCACCGAGTGTCGAATTTGGGCAAATTTGGTATCGATGGATAGCTTATTCAATTTTTCATTCAATTTCACATACAATGAAAAATTGAAATCTAGAAAATTCTATATGAAACAAATATTATTCATTTTGGAAGACATCCCTTAACATTCCAGGAACGAATTTAAGCTAGAAAAGTTCGGGGTATTATAATATCTCCCCCTTGAGAACATTCCTCCTCAAATGTGGCTAGTAAAACTGAGTTGTTGAAAATTGAGGCCATAGCTGGCATATACAACTGAAAGCATAACTCAACCGATTGCAAATGCATGAACTATCAAATGAATGGCTATATAAATCTTAAACTTAGAGTGAAAAGAGATGATCTTAGGAAACTTGTTACCTTAAACTGAATCTAAATCTGCAGCAAAAAGATGAGGATACTTGGTCCGCATATCTGCTTCTGCTTCCTAAGTGGCTCCCTCAACAGATTGATTTCGCCAAAGAACCTTCACTAGGGGGACTTCTTTGTTCCTTAGTCTACGAGTCTGATGGTCAAGGATCTTAATTGGAATTTCTTCATAAGAGAGGCTATCATGATCCTCTATGCTTTATAAGGGTACTACAACTGCTGAATTACTTATACACTTCTTCAACAAAGACACATGGAATACAGGATTTATGGATGATAAATATGTAGGAAACTCAAGCTCGTGTGACACCTTCCCAACACGGCCTAAAATCTGGAAGGGACCTACATAACGAGGACTAAGTTTCCCTTTCTTGCCAAATCTCTTCACCCCCTTCATGGGTGAAACTTTCAAATAAACTAAATCACCAACTTCAAACTCGAGATCTCTTGTCCTCACATCTGCATAAGATTTCTGACAACTCTGAGTTGTTTTCAACCTTTCTCGAATCAACTGTACTTTCTCCATAGCTTCTAACACCATATCTGGACCTAACAACGCAGCCTCGCCCACTTCAAACCATACGATAGGTGATCTACATCTTCTCCCATAAATTGCCTCAAACGGGGCCATCTGAATACTAGCATGATAATTTTTGTTGTAGGAAAACTCAATCAACGGCAAATGCTCATCCCAACTACCTTTGAAATCAAGTACGCATGTTTTCAACATATCCTCTAAAGTCTGAATGGTCCTCCCTGCTTGACCATCGGTCTGAGGATGAAAAGTGAAACTAAGATGAAATTGGGTACCAAGACCCTTCTGAAAAGATTTCCAAAACTGAGAGGTGAACTGAGTACCCCTATCTGAGATAATGGACAAGGGCACTCCATGCAATCTTACTAAGTCTCGGACATATAACTTAGCATAATCCTCGGCTATATAGGATGTATGAACTGGAAAGATATGCGTTGACTTAGTCAATCTATCAACAATAACCCAAATTAAATCATGACGATGATGCGAATGGGGTAAATCAGTCATAAAATCAATGTTCACATCTTCCCACTTCCAACTAGGAATACTGAACTCTTGTAAAACACCACCAGGCCTTTGGTGCTATACCTTAACCTATTGATAAATTGCACACTTCATTATAAACTCCACTATATCTCTATTCATACCGCTCCACTAATAGATTTCTTGCAAATCTCAGTATATTTTAGTAGCACCAGGATGAATAAAGTAACGCGCACCATGCGCCTCAGCCATAATCCATTGTCTTAACTCAGCTGCACATGGTACAAATAGTCTACTTTGGTATCTCAACACTCCATCTCCCCCTTGGGAGAAAACCTCTAATTTCTGATCTCTAATCGACTCCTTTAACTTAACTAAGATGAGATCCTAATCTTGTTTCTCCTTCACCTCAGAAACTAAGGCAGATTCAGCCCTATTCTGCACCCAAACTCTACCCTCAGCTGAATCAGTCAATCTAACACCCAACCTAGCCAAACAGCGCACTTCTCGAGCTAACGCATTCTTCTCACTCTCCATATGAGCAACATTGCCCATAGACAATCTACTAAGGGTGTCTACCACTACATTAGCCTTGCCTAGATGACACAAGACACTCATGTTATAATCTTTCAACAATTCTAGCTACCTTCTTTGATGGAGGTTTAACTCTCTATGTGTGAACACATACTGTAGAATTTTGTGGTCCGTAAACACATCCACGTGTACCCCATAAAGATAATGTCTCCATATTTTCAAAGCGAATACAAAAATAGCTAATTCAAGGTCATGGGTTGGGTAATTCTTTTCATGAGGCTTATGTTGTCTAGAGGCATAGGCTATGACCTTACCTCTATACATCAAAACATATCCCTAACCAACTCTAGAGGCATCACAATAAATGATAAAATCATTTGTACCATCAGGTAATGCTAGGACTAGGGCTAAAGTGAGTCGAGTCTTCAACTCCTGATAACTCTTCTGGCACGAATCTGACCACTTAAACTTAACCTTCTTTTGAGTCAATCGGTTAATAGGAGACGCAATGGATGAAAACCCCTCGACAAAATATCTATAATAGTAGGCTAAACCCAAGAAAATTCTAATGTCTGATGGAGAGATAGGTTTAGTACAATTTCTTATGGATTCTGTCTTTTGGGGATCAACTCTAATACCCTCATTGGAAACAAAATTATCAAGGAAAGTAACTGACCTTAGCCAAAATTTACATTTGCTGGATTTAGCGAACAACTGATGATCTCTAAGAGCTTGCAACAAAGTTCCAAGGTGGTCTGCATGATCATCCTCACTACGAGAGTAGACAAGAATATATCGATAAAGACTATGACAAACATATCCATATACTGTTTGAACACTCTGTTCATGAGTTCCATGAAAGCTATTGGGGCATTGGCTAGCCCGAAGGACATGACTAGAAACTCAAAATAATCATAGTGGGTTCTGAAAGCTGTCTTCGAAATAGCCGAATCTAAGGTCTATATTTGAGAAATAACTTTTACCTTGGAGTTGGTCAAATAAGTCATCAATTCTAGGAAGAGGATATTTGTTCTTGATTGTGACTTTATTCAACTGACGATAGTCAATGCACATACGCAAAAAACCATCTTTCTTTCGAATGAATAGGACAGGAGCTCCCCATGAAGAAACACTAAACTCCTTAAGTTCGATAGGAGCCATATGATATGGAGAAATGGAAATAGACTGAGCATCAGGAAGAAGATCAATTCCGAATTCTATTTCCCCTATCGGGAGGTACCTCTGGAAAATCTTCAGGAAAGACATCAGGAAACTCATTAACTATACTAATTGATTGAACTGTTGGAGTCTAGAACTTAGTGTCTCTTGATCGAACTAGATAATAGATGCACCTTTATGAGATTAACTTCCTGTCTTTAAGATAGGATATGAAATGTCTTTTGGGAGATACTGAATTACCTGACTACTCAAAGACTGGCTCATTAGGAAACTAAAACTTCACCACTCAGGTGCGACAATCTATGGATGCATTACAAGAATAGAGACAATCCATACCAAGAATAAGGTCAAAGTCGACCATATCTAATTCTATCAAATCTTCCAACATAATCTTATGAAGTATAGTTATGGGACACTTTCTATAGATCCTTTTTGTAATAATTGATTCCCCTACTGGCATAGAAAGTGAGAAAGGCTCAAGGATCTTTTCAGAACTCATCTCAAAATTAACTACAACTAGAGGGGTCACATAAGAGAAACTCGACCCAGGGTCCAACAGTACGTAAATATCAAAATGAAAGACAAGAAGCATACCAGTGATAACATCTGGGGAGCTCTCCTGCTCCTGGAAGGATGGTAAAGCATATAATCAATTCTTTTGCTAACCGCTACCGGTACTAGATAATGCACACTGAGGAGGGGTTGGGCGAGCTGCAGGAACTGGTGCACTGGCAGCCTCTGTCTAAGGATAAAAATCTATGTTTCCCTGCTTAGCATACGGGTACTCTCTAATTTTATGACCTAATTTTCCACAACTAAAACAAACCTTCTGACCAGCCAAACACTCACCAGGATGAGTTCTACCACACTTAGCGCATGGAGGATAATTGGTCCTACCACTCACACTATTCTGGGATCTAGACATAGAAGACTTACCCCATTTATCCTGTCTACCTCTGGGAGCGGGAGCATTAGCTGAAGATGGCACTGGAAATGGAGGACGACTCTGAAACTGGGAGTGATTTCCCCTGCAGACCTTGACTAACCATACTCATACTGCCTAGTTCTAGCCTTCTTATTCCCTTTTTCTTTCCTTTAACTTTTTGCCTCAATTTGTTGGTCATGAGTCATCAATCTAGAAAGATCAATATCTTCAATAAGCATGGAAGTCCTACACTCCTTGACTACCAATCTCGACACTCCAGTAACAAACTTACTCATACTAGATCTGGTGTCAGCTATTATCTCAGGAGCATACTTAGATAACTGGTTGAAATTAAGGTAGTAATCTTTCACTGTCATTATACCCTGCCTCAGGTTCATGAACTCCTCAACCTTGGATTCCCTCAACTCACACAGAAAAAACCTATCTAGAAAAGCATCCTGGAACATCTGTCAACTCATGAAGGCTGGATTCTCACCCCTACCTTTCAACCTATAAGAAGCCAATTCTACGCTCTTCTCTTCAATAATATGCATAACTTGGGTGATATTTATCACCTCATCAAGATATAATTGTAGGTCCTTGCCTACTTTTGAACCAAAGAATTCGGGCGGGTTCATTCTCATAAAGTCACAAAGTCTGGCTACAGCTGAATCACTTTCTTCTTGATGTGGGACTGCAGCCTGATTGTTGTCCTGAGCGTTAGTAGTCACGACTTAGGATAGCACCTAAAAGGCAGCCCAAAATTTGGCATGAGACACATTCGCATTCAGGGGATCAACAGGCTGGGATGGCTGGTTATCATTCCTACGGGCACTGACTCTGGGAGGAGGCATATTCTTTCATGAAAGAGCATGAGTTAATAGCAGATAGAGATAGATATAAGTACAATGGATTATGAAAGAAAGAGAGGATTTTCCTAAAATGCTCCATAGCCTCTTGCTCAAAGATGTGGCGCGCTTCATACCCTTGATCAAGATTCTACGTAATGTGGCTTGTTTGACTCCCTAAGACTCTTTAAACCTTAGGCTATGATACCAAGTTTATAACACCCCGAAATCTAATCTCAAGACATCACACGGTTCTCAAGGCTACAAGTAGCCCCAAGCTAACCCTTTAAGCCTGCTACTAGATCTGAACCTGACTTTAAGATAAACTAGTTAAGAAATAATATTGTATCATACCAAAACTAAACTGAATAAACTGAAGATACCATCTAAATAATAAATACTAGAACTCTATAAATAAACTCGTAGTCTGACAAGACTCTACTACTAAAGAACTAGAGAGCCATTGGGACAGAACCCCAACTGACTCGGACTAAACTAAAATTGATAACTCAATTACTATAAAAGCTGGAAATCTGAAGAAGTAGGCCCTCGAATCATGAGGACTTACCAACTGTGGGAGCGTAGATAGAGATGCTCGAACTACTCATGCTGTTGATACTAAGCACCCGAACCTATATTATAAGACAATGTAGCACATAGACATATATGTGGATCAACACTTTAAGGATGTACTGAGTATATGTGGGTGTAATGCTGTAATACCCTAACTTTTCTAGAATAAATTCGTTCCTAGAATGTTAAAGGATAGCTTCCAAAATAAATAATATTCAATCCATGTGGAATTTTCAAGATTTTGATTGATCCTATCGATACAAAATTCTCCTAAATCCGACACTCGGTGAAGGAGTTATGGCATTTTAAAATTGACAGTGTGTCACCTTGACTCTCGGTGTATCGCGAAGCAAAGAAAATTGGTAGTTCGCAAATTTCAGTGAGACTCCGCAATTCCACCACATCGCAGAGGAGTCCCATTTTACATTGGTCAATTTCCATCAAGCGTACACGATAGTGGCGCATCGCGCCAGTGGCCAAAATGGAAAAACTATAAGGCACCGCGATAGCTTTGCATTGCATAGAAAGCCCAGTTCCCACTCATCTTTTTCCAGTGAGCCACCGCAATTGTGGCACGTCGCGGTGGCCAACCACATAGAGATTTTTCATTATTTTTCTAGTTTCGTTTGGGGGTTTAAAGAAGTTGTTTTGGTCAATTTCCAAGCCCCCAAATCCATCCAAACAAATGATTTAACCCTATTACAGCTTTCTATGCTTATATTCATCAAAATTTCTCTCAACCAAAACCCTAAACTTCATCTTTCAACATCAATAATCCCCAAGATTCCATCATTCTTTTTCTAAATTAGTTCAAGATTCAAAGTTCCTAATTCAAGAACACCAAGAATTATCATTCAATAGAACAAATAGGATCTCAAAGCAAGCTTGTTCATCTAGCTCATCATCCAAGGTATGTGGGGTTTGAACAAGGATAATAATTTCATCCTTGTGCCCAAAACTTTATTTTATTTACAAATTTACTGCAATTTATATGATTTTCCATGAAATTCAAGTTAGGGTTTACACCCATTATCATTCTTTGTAAGATTATGAGGTTTTCCATGATCTAGAATTTGAAATACATAATTATGTTTATGTTTCCATGCATATTGCTAAAATTTTCAGATTTTAAGATGATTTATGAATATTTACATTACCAAGTATGAATTTTTAGATGATTTAACATGAGATTGATGCTTGGGTCAATAGACTCCATTTAAAGATTATTGTTTCAAGATTGTTTGTGCTATAAGCACCCCATGACTAGATTATTTTCAAATTTTAGATAAGGAATCCACTTTATTTCAGAAGACTTGAGATTTAAAGAAAAGGAAACATAGTTGGTTTTTCTGTAAACCTTTGTATAAATTCTAAAGTGGATTTCTTAAAATTTTAAGCATGAGATTGGGAGTAGTATTTAGCACCGAGATGGGTAAGTTACTACGGTTTCATACCCCAGAACTACGTGCCACCGTAGGTATAGATTATCAGATTATTTCCACTTCTATGTGGATGACTCAGATTGTGATCACTCAGCTTAGAATGTTCTATTTTGATGGCAAGGGTAGAACAGCCCTACCTAACGGGGGCCAATCATCGGACTCCATGGATGCTCACATGGTGTATTTTCGATTAGAAGAACCTCTCAAAAGATGTCTCCTACTCTTAAAATAGTCCTTTAGCTTGAATCCTTAAGATAAAGGTATATGTTTTGAAAGCTATGGTTTTAAGATTCTTAAAGTCTTGAGATGAAATATTTTCTTTTTCAGAACAGTTTTTAAAGATTTTTCTTTTTGACTACAGATATTAGAACTGAGAGAGTAACAGAAAAGCTTTTAAAAAACTAAGTGTAAAGGCTCATAAGTTTTACTCATATTATGTTTTAAAGAAAGATAGTAACTTCAGATTTTAGCCTTTAGAATTCATATTTTAGAGTGAGTCCTTTCTACACTTAGAGAATATTACTTAAAGAGAGAATATAAGCTTATCCTTTAGAACTAAATATTATGGCTCACAAGATTTATAAAGTATGTTTTTCTTCCTATTGTTGTATATTTCAGTATTTTAGATATTCCAGCTTATGTGAGTCATTTACATTTAGCATGCATCATTTTACAAATTATAATGATTAATATTATATTTTACTTATGCATTCACACCCATATACTCAGTACATCCTCAAAGTACTAATCCAAATATATGTCTATGTGCTACATTGTCTCATAATGTAGGTATCAGTTCAGTTGTAGCACTCATACCATATTCAGACATTTTACAACTTCCAGTCAGCAGGTGACGAGTTCTCTTGATTCAAGGGCTCGAGTCAGTCATATAGTTTGAGTAGTATTTTATTTTTATTTATTCAGTTGTATTGATTTGAGATAGCTAGGGGTCATGTCTCGTCTACCTAAAGTCAATACTAGTAGAGGCTTCACAGACAGTCAGTAGAGTTAAGGTATTTGATTCCAATTTTGTTTGTAAAAGCAAAGTTGTAATTATTTTAATTTAGTTTGGTATTGATCATACTTATAAAAGAGTTATCTTCTGCTCATTTCATTCAGATTTATGTATTTTATTCAGTTGCTTCTGAGTTATGCCTGTAGTAGGGTTAGCTTGGGATCACTTGTGTATCTAAGCACCATGTGACGTCTCGGCACCACTTTCGGGGTGTTACAAATGCATAAGTAGGACATCATCGTAATTAGAAAGTAAATGCATGTTGGATGTATATGACACACATAAGCTTGGTTATCTAAAATACTGAAATATAAAATCTTGGATAACAAATCATACTTGTAAATCAAGTGAGTCATAACACTTAGTCTTATAAAAGCTTTTCTATCATTCTTTTCTTTTGAAACTTAAAAGCTTCGGAATCCTTGGGAAATCTTAAAACTTTGGGACTTGGAGAGTTTCTTCTAACCGACATAAACCATGTGAGCTGACGTCCAACGTTTTTCCCACGTTAGGGAGAGGTGTTCTATCCTTTCCAACGGAATAGAACCTTA
Source organism: Capsicum pubescens (assembly GCA_030864215.1). Taxonomy (NCBI): domain Eukaryota; kingdom Viridiplantae; phylum Streptophyta; class Magnoliopsida; order Solanales; family Solanaceae; genus Capsicum; species Capsicum pubescens. Next base: position 97,981,108 of record CM061543.1, on the reverse strand, counting down.
ACTTAAGTAATCATTATCCTATCCCACTCTGGGCAAATCAGAAAACTACGGTGGCAGGTAGTTCTGGGTCATGAGACCTTGGAATCATACGCCAACTCGGTGCTAAATACTACTCCCATACTTATTGCTTGGAACTTTTAAAAAATCCACCTTAAAACTGCACAAGGGTTTATAATGAAAATAAATTATACTTCTCTTTGCTTTAAATCATAAACTGTATGAATAATATGAATTCCTATCTTTGCTTGGATCAATAGATCAACTTTCTTTATCAAAATCTGAAAATAGCTAATCATGGGATGCTTAAAACATAATCGTTCTTGAAATGTCAACATACAAACTAGGGCTTAATGACCCATGCTTCAATTTCATGTCAAACACCATAAGGTTCATGCTTGATAATACAAATATTCATAATTCAACTTAAAATCTGGAAAATATGAGCATACGCATTAATTGTTCGAAAGTAGACATGTAATTCAATATCTAAATCACTTAAAATCTCAAAATTATGCAATTAGCAACATTGGGTATAAACCCTAACTTAAAATTCATGGGAAATCATATAAAACTCAGCAATTTGTAATTTAAAGTAAGTTTTTGGGTACAAGGATGAAATATTTATCCTTGTTCAAAACCCCACATGCCTTGGATAATGAACTAGATGAAAAAGTTTGCTTTTGAGATCCTATTTGTTCTCTTGAATGATAGTTCTTGGAATTCTTGTGTTGGGAATTTTGAATCTTGAATTAATTTGGAAAAAAAGAGTGGTGAAATCTTGGGATTCTTAAGGTTGATTGTTGAAGTTTAGGGTTTTGGTTGAGAGAAATTTTGAGGAATATATCATAAAATGCATGTAATAGACTTAAATCTTGTGTTTGGACTGTTTTGGGGGATGGGAAAAGTCCAAGATACCCTTTTTAAACCCCTAAATGAAGCTAGAAAAATGTAAATGGGTCCCAATTTAATGGGCCACCACGATGCAACACTATCGCGGTGGCTCACTGGAAACTAACGAATGGGAAAATGGGGACCTCTGCGACCCGGAGCTATTGCGTTGTCCCACTGGATTTTGATGATTGGGACCTAAAACTTTAATGGGACACGCCACCATCACGGTACCCTATGAAAATTCCATTTTGGCCTTCGATGAGACGCGCTGCTATAGCGTTGGACTACTGGAATTCAATAATTGGGAAAATGTACCTCTCCGCGATGCACCAACATCGTGGAGGTCCATTGGAAATTGACAAATAAGAATTTAGACCTCCCCAAGATGCACCAACATTGTGGTGGTCCACTGAAAAGTGACAATTATGAAATTGTCCTTCACCGCAACGCGGTGTCTGCCCAGTTGGTACACTGTCAACTTAAAAATGCTCTGACTTCTTTACCGAGTGTCGGATTTGGGTGAATTTGGTATCGATGGAGGGTTTATTCAATTTTCCATACAATGAAAAGTCTAAATCTAGAAAATTCTATATCAAACAAATATTATTCATTTTGGAAGACATCCCTTAACATTCTAGGAACGAATTTAAGCTAAAAAAAATTGGGGTATTACAAATAACAACAACAATTTCATGTAAGCATGGTATGAAATCAAGATTCATAGAGATTTCTGGTTGAAATCACAATTTAAAATCATAATAACTTGAAAAGATCATAATTTTGTATTTAAATTGGATACTTGGGCTCCATGGGTGAAAGGATCCTATGGATGAACACTTAACATACCTGAATAGTTGAATTCTTGAAGTTTCTTTGTAATTTTCTTGAGAATTGAACTTGAATCTTGAAGGCTAGGATTTTCTATTTAAGAGAGAATGCTCTTTAATTCAGAGAAATTGAATAAAGTAATGACTAATTAGGCTATTAGGGCTTTAATCTTGTGTTTGGACTGATTGGAGTCGTGGAAAAAGACTAAATTTCCCCTGAAATAAATTAATTTTTTTGTCACTGTAAAATCCCAATTTTGGCAATCACCAGGATGCGGTTCTATCACGTTGAGCCACTGGAATTTCACTGTAGGTGTTGATTGCGAAATTGCACTTTGGTGCAACGCGATGCTATCGCATTGTGTCACTGGAAAAGAAAGAGTGTCAACTAGCACTTCTCATCAATGTGATGCTTATCGCGGTGCTTCACTAGAAACTGAAGAGTGTCATTTTACCTGTCACCGCGACGTGGTACCATCGCAGTTGCCCACTATTTTGAATAAAAATTGCCATAACTTCTTACCTGGTTATTGGATTAAGACAAAATTGGTATCTTTGGAAAGATAATTAAATTTCCTATAGTTTGGTAGGTATTTATATGGAAAATTCTGATTAGAGAAAAATATATGCTCATTTGAAGTTGACTTAGGCAACATTCTTACCAAAAACTCAATCGGTAAGGATTGTTTTGATTAGTCTAATAGCTGGGAGTTATTTGAGCCCTTAATATATGTCAAACTCACTCATAAAATACGAAAGGAACTTTAATTTGTTTCTCATGAGCTTGAAGCATGGTTCTAATATTGGTCTAGAGTTTTGGGGTATTACAATATCTCCCCCTTGAGAACATTCATCCTCGAATGGGACTGTTTGAACTGAGAGTACTGTACTGAGGTAACTGAGATCATGTAATGAACATGCATGACTTGGAACATGATTGTGTAGCCAATTCTGAACATGACACATGAGCTGAATATCATGAACTGAACTAATTTCTTGAATACCGAAAATGACATGAGAATTGTTATAAGGCTGAGATATAACTGAGAGAGTCAACTTATGAGTACCTCATTGCTTCAAGCTATATCTTACTATGTGAAGAGAAGATGGAAGGTTTAGGACCTGAAAGATCGGACAATCACAATACATCTCCCCTTTGGGATGATGAAAGATACTGACTTGGTTGAAATACTGAGGAAATACTGAGATGATGCATGAGACACATACGAACTGAATCATAATTAATTATCTGGAATCTGAAACATGGTGCATAAACTGAACCGTATTCATCAAAGAGGACTAATACGTGGATATGCACGACATAAATCTAAATTTTGATGATCATTATATGTGTAGCATGAGTACTGAAACTAAACATATTGTAAAGCATGAATGCATAAGTCATGAGCTGCATGACCTGAGTTGGAGTTCACAAGTTTCATGGTACATAATTTGTACCGCTGAGCAAACTGGAACTCATTATACTAAGAACTGGAAGCACACATGATTCTTTATGATGTGCAAAAATGTGAACTATGATGATGGAGTTGAAATATAAAGCATAAGTAGATATCGCGATCATGGAAGTACAAAACTCTGCACTGAGATGAGAATGGGTCAGGCATCACCTTCCCCTACTGATGTTCTACAATACACTGGCACCACTACTAGAATCTGAGAGCCTGACTTGGTTACTTACTCTATCATCTCCCCCTTAGCTTAAAGCCATTATTCTAAGTCTTGGAACCACTTAATCAACATCTCTAAACTGGATTGCCACCACTTCACTCTAGAATCTGGGGTACAAAAATACACATAATTGGTAAACTCACTCTGAATGACTATGCCCGTTAATGTAAAACTTGTTGCTAGTACTTTTTTCTGAGATACAACTCTTAGCTTTCTATAGCCCCAACAATCAATATGTAACAACTTCAAATTGACTAACTTAGAATTTTCAACTCTTCTTTCTATAAGTTCAACCTTCAAAGATTCAAACTTAGATTCTAACACACATCCTGGATACCCCCAAATCCGTAATAACCTGACTACTTTCATCATAGCCTACAAATACCACATACCTAAATCTCTTCTACATCATCATGCTTAATTTTAAGTCAGTACCATAAGTTCTTGCATATGTTATTCTAAACTTTCTGGCTCACCGCTCATACAACTAACCCTATTTCATTGTTGCTAAACTCCTAGGCTCATGCTGCTAACTCTAGATTAGGTGTTGTCATAGGATTTTGAGATGGGACCGACAACACATCTGACCCCTAAGCACTGAGGTACTACTCCTTCATTCCCTGACTGGTTTATCGAGAAGCTAAAACTAAACTACTTTATTTATAAAATCAACTGAAAGGATTTACTGGGATACTGTGATCGGGCAATTTCTGTATACTCATCTGGCTAGTATAGATTTACCCTGAGAGGTAGATACTGAGACGGTCTCTACTAAGATTTCGAGACTGATTTTAAAGTTGACAGCTATATAAGAGGTTACAAAAGAAAGAGAAACTCCAGGGTCTAGTAAAGCATAAACATGTAAAAGAAAAGACTTACAACATACCAGTAACTACATCAAGAGAACTTTCTTGATCTTGTCGGAACTGAAGTGCATAAAGTTTATTCTGACGCTGACCCTGAATTGCACTGGAAGTGGTGCCCTGCTGAGTCAAGCGATCGGATGGAATTGGAGTATGACTACGTTGACTTCATGGACCAGCCTTAGGATATTCTTGGAATCTGTGACCTGACTCGCCATATCTAAAACACACATCACTGTCGGCTCTACACAAACCTAGGTGATTTCTACCATATTCTCTACAAAGTGGATGGGTAACACCACTACTCATACTACCTTGGGTTTTGGAGCCTGGCGCCCCATCCCAATGATCATTCTCTAACTTTGGTACTGGTGCACTAGATGAAAATGGAGCTAGGGCTAAAAACTTCTGACTAAATTGAGAACGGTTACCACCATCTAACCTCAGCTGAGAAAAACTAAAGCTACCCATTCTAACTCTCTTATTCTCTATCTCCTTCTTCTTAAGCTTCTGTTTCTCAATCTATTAAGCATGGACCATAAGCCTAGATATGTCCATATCCTTAATTAACATTGCAGTCCTACACTCCTTACCATACTATCGGATACCCCAGACACAAATTTGCACATCCTAGATCTATTATCAACCACTGTATGAGGAGCATACCTAGCTAACTGACTAAACTTGAGGGAATACTCTTTCAAACTCATGTTTCCCTACTTCAAATTAATAAATTCTGAAACCTTGGCTTCCCTTAACTCCAACGGGAAAACTCCTCCAACTCTACAGGCCCTGCGTCTACACCTCTATCTACTTTTCACTACTTAAACTATGTATGAGCTACATTTTGCAACTGGTAAGCAGCCAATTCAGCACTCCCACTAGAATTTAACCCCATAATATTTGTTACCTTCTGGACCATGTCTAAGAATTCCTGTGGATCCTATTTAGGTTTGGATTCCAAAAACAAATGAGGATTCATTCGGGTAAAGTCCTGAATCCTAGCTGTGGCAGTATTGGCCACTAGGTTGGATAGAACAGCGATCGATTTAACATTCTGAGATGTTATAGAGTGAGCTAGAGTAGTGAATGTGGCTCTGATTTTTGCATGAGAAACATGCTCATTCAGGGGATCTTCCTGAACAGGCGGAGGTGTTGGCTAGTTTACATTTCTTCTTCCGTTTGTCTTTTTGGGAGGCATGGATTATAAATAGAAGGAAGAATTGAATAAGAAAGCGAGTTCAACTTGAGCTCATGATGTTTCGCACGATATGAACATTCAAAGAAAGGAAACTTTTCTTAAAATACCTCGTAGACTCTTGTCCATAAGTTGGCACGCATCACACCCATGCACAAGGCTCTACTTGACGCGGCTTTCAGAATTCCCAGGATACTTTAAAACCTTATCTTATGATATCAAGTTTGTAGTGCCCTGAGAGTACACCTTGGGCATCACATGTTACTTATAGTCCTGAGGGACCGCAAGCTAACCAATGAGTTGGTACCTACTGTGAGCACTGAGTAAAATTGATAACAAAAGATCATATGCGGAATTTAACTGAGGAATGCCATAAGGTTTTAATTCATAGTTCTGACAATGTCTGTAAAACAATACTGATAATACTGAATAAAATGTCTGATAATGACAACTGAAAAACTGATGACTAACTAATATTTGTACTAGTCTAAAAAGTCTCTACTAACTGACTGTAGAGCTGATGGGACAAACCCCCAACTAACTCTGACTAACTACTGAACTGAAAACATAAAAATAAATACAGCTTGTCCTCGAAATATGAGGACTCACCACTGCTACGTCTGATAATCTGGAAGGTCTATGAGTTATCCGGGAACTGAGCGTCTAAACCTATGATGTGATACATCATAGTACAAGAAATGAGTATGCGATCAGTACTTTGAATGTACTGGTATTCTAAATAAGGTAGGTTGATTTGCATGGTTTTATGTACAGGAGTAATAATTGACTGAATGAATAGCATGAAGTACTGAATAGAATGCATAAAAATCTATAAGTACTGAGAATGCATGAATAAGCATAAAACATGTTCTGAATATAATCTGAAATATGAAATACTAAATACTGATAACTGAATAACTGATAGACTGTGTACTATGGTCAAGCAAGATTGAACTGAATTCTGAATGGAGTACTGAAACTAAAATTGTAGGAGGTATCATCTAACTGACATGCCCCGTTCTGAGCTGATTGAGGTCCAACTTGTGACCCTAGTTGGAAAGGTGATAGTACCATGCCACGGGTACTAACAATGGCTATGTCAACCCTAAACTAGCATGAAGATAACTTGTCAACCCTAAACTAATGGGAAGACTCATGAGATATGTGTCGACCCTAAACTAATAGGAAAATATCTCAAACCTACGTTGGCTATGTAGTTTTGTTACTCAGGGATGGATACTAAGGGTCAAACCTATACTAACAGGACTTCCCCCATCCCTGAGTTCTTTCGGTGTTGAATCCTACTCCCAACTAAACTGACACTGATTATGGGACTAAACTAGGCTTAACTGGACAAGTAACTAATCATGAAGGTTAACTGAGTAGTAATGCTTATGATTTATCTAAACTATTCTAAAGTTATTGAAACTAAGTAAACAATTAAGTTTTCGAGTATTCATAACCCCCATGACTCGATAACAATAACAATAGAACCACTTGAAAGGTTTGAAACCATGGAAGGAAATCATTGTTCACAATTATTCACTTAAGCATTTCATCAAGCACATGGGGACTAAGACTTTAACATGGGGATACTTTATAAATATGAAAAAATCGCACAATTACATGAACAAATCATAAGCTGAGGGTTTTATTCTGAATTCGCATGAACATAATATGGAAATCACAATATTTAAAACATACTAAAGTTTTAGGAACATATTAAGTAGTCATTTTTCAACATCCTTTCATCTAGACATTTTATCAAACACTTGATATTCATAGTGTAAGCTACGCATGGGAATAGTTTAAAGCTTGTAGTAATAGCATGCTTTTGATACTAAATTACCAATTAAGGTTTTAAATCAGCGAACAACATCATTCATGCGTGTAGGGTTTAATAACAATAACAATTTCATGTAAGCATAGTATGAAATCAAGACTTATGGAAATTCATGGTTGAAATCATAATAACTTGAAAAGATCATAACTTTGTATTTAAATTGGATACTTGGGCTCCATGGGTGAAAGGATCCTATGGATGAACACTTAACATACCTGAATAGTTGAATTCTTGAAGTTTCTTAGTAATTTTCTTGAGAATTGAACTTAAATCTTGAAGGCTAGGGTTTTCTATTTGAGAGAGAATGCTCTTTAATTGAGAGAAATTGAATGAAGTAATGACTAATTAGGCTATTAGGACTTTAATCCCGTGTTTGGACTGATTGGGGTCGTGGAAAAAGACTAAACTGCTCCTGAAATAAATTAAATTTTAGTCACTGAAAAATCTTGATTTTGGCCATCACAGTGATGTGGTGCCATCACGGTGAGCCACTGGAATTTTACTGTAGGTGTGGTCTAAAGATGAGTGCGAATTTTTCTTTGGCGCGATGCGGTGTTATCGTGTTATGTCACAAAAAAAGGATGAGTGCAAACTGGAACTTCTTCATGAAGCGATGCTTATCTAGGTGCTTCACTAGAAACTGGCGAGTGTCATTTTGCCTGTCAGTGCGATGCGGTACCATCGGGGTGGCCCATTGTCTGGAACATAAATTGCCATAACTTCTTACCCAGTTATCAGATTAAGGCAAAATTGGTATCGTTGGAAAGATAATTAAATTTCCTATAGTTTGGTGGGTCTTGAGCTTGAAAATTCTGGGTAGAGCAAAAGATATACTTGTTTGAAGTTGACTAAGGCAATATTCTTATGAAAAATTCAATCGGTAAGTATTGTTTTGATTCGTTTAATACCCGGGAGTTATTTAAGGCCTTAATATACGTTAAACTCACTCAAAAAACTAGAAAGGCACTATAATTTATTTCTCATGAGCTTGAAGCATGGTTCTAATATTGGTCTGGATTTTTGGGATCTTACATTATGACTCGTTGAGTCTAGTCGTACTCTGGGCAGAACACTTTGGGCATCATACTGGTTTGACTACAAAAGAGGACTATATGACTTGTAATGAGTCATTACGACTCGTGACCTCAAGTCGTCACCAAGGAAGTAACTCAGACAAAACTCACTATACATCTTATGGTCCAAACGATCCATCACGACACTCTATGACTTGTAGGGCGAGTCGTAGTCAGTACATTGAGTTCAAAACTTCAAAAAAATATTCCAAGGCCAAAAATTCAAGGTGTTAATTTTTGTAGTACATATACAACAATTCTGGGATTCCTCCTGCCTTCTACCTGCTATGGTTTGTGAAGCTCACGTTGGTGGAGTTAATAACTCTTTACTACAAAAATTGCAGTGATCAGAGACATTAATTATTCTCTCTTTTAAAGACGTCATTATTCTCTATTTTTCTCCAATTCATTTTAAAAAAAAAAAAACTTATTCCAATTGAACTCTTAATTCAGAATTGTTGTATTTGAATTAATTTTACTAGATAGTAATTTTTGTATCTAAGCATTTTAATTCCAAATACATTTTTATTAAATTAAGATACATAATTTAGCTTAGTTCGATATGCATGTTCCAGGTGCATATTCTTGTATCTGTACATCTGATACATTTTTTTATATGCATCTCTTTCATATACATTATATAGTTAGAAGATTTCTGTATGTATCTGTTTTAAAATAAGTATCTCTGCACTTGATGTACTTTTTTGCACAGTGTATCTCTTATACTATTGTATTTCAAATCTCATTTTTTATACTGATACATCTTGTCTTACCAAGATACGTTTTTAATCAATATTTGTATCTCTTTTATTAGGAGTTAAAATTCATTGCAAAAAGTTGAAAAAGAAAAATAACACCAAGAAAAAAAAAAAGGCTAAAGAAGAATAAATCTGAAAGTTGAATATGGGAAAAAATATTTCAAAAAATTGTATTATTAACTAAATGCCATTTTGGGGGGATATTTAGATGTTAATTTGAAAATCTGCAGAGTAAACTACTCCTTAAATGAATTAATTGTTGTTACCTTTCATAATTACAATGAATTAATTATTTCTTAAGATGTAACATCAATCATGTATCTCTTTTAATATTATCTATGTGCAAATTAAAATTAAAATTTTACAAAAATAAAATAAAATGTTGATATAGGGTGTAATTATGAATAAACTAGTCAAGATTTATGTAAAACATCCAAAAAAAATAAATATCGTGAGCGTCACTATAATACTATCCATAATGACTAAATTGAAGTTACACAAATGATTTCAGAAAGAAGTTTGTAGAAAAATATATTAAATCAAGTAAAGAGAAGAGAACAAAGAGCAGACCAACAAAATAGAGTTGCAAGTAAAAATCGTTAACAGCATGCTTGTTGGATAACAATGTTATTTTCCTTATTGGTGAAGGTTTTTTTTTTTTTTGTCTTATTATAATCTTTGTTGTTAAGTTTTCTTATTGGTGACGTTCTTTTCTGTCTCATGAGGCTAACTGATGCTTGCAATCATGGTTGATTTCTTTTAAAGCTTTTGAATTTTATTTGAAAAAAGGTGAATTTGAGTCAATGCCTACATTGTAGGCTGACATGTGCAATACAACAGTCACTCGAAGTGCATTCGATACCTCTACTCCTTAGGTATGCTTTTTCAAAAGAATCATTCAAGAGTAGACATATTTTTATCAGAGAATCATAATGGTTAGAGAAGTGTTGGGAGTTTCAATCGGTGGTTTTGTCCCTCTCTATCATTTTCTGCGCGGGTGATCAATCCTTTTCATGACATTGCTTCTTTTGTTTCTTTTATTTTATCATTTGTAGGGCTTGATAGTGTATGCCAACTTGAGATATCACAATATTTCCTTTCATAAAAAAGAGTAAGGAACTTATTTCCTCATCATAATATATGTGGCGCGCCTTTTTCTTTTTCATCAGTTTCAAAAGAATGATATTTTTTTATATTTAGTACTGATTCAACTTTAAAATGCTTCTCTTAATGAGATGATTATACACTAATAAATATTTTCGGATCATAAATTTCAATAGTCTTTCTTTATTTTTTACTTCTATTACGTAAATGAAACGGAGAAAGTATTATTTTTTATTTATCTTCACTCAGACTTTTTGAAGCTCAACAATCTCCCAAGAAGAATCATCTTAGCTAAACAGTAGATGGAGTATATAATTTGAAGCCCCACAATCTATCAAGAAGAATTATCTTAACTAATAGTACACTCACATAATCTATCAAGAAAAATCATCTTAGCTAATAGTACACTTAGGGGCCGTAGATCCAAATTTTGTTCAAGTGAATTTAAGTTACTATGAACCATGACGATAACTGATAATAATTGGGTGTGCCAAGGAAGAACGAAAAAAGTAACAGCTTTGTATATCGTAATTAATTTAATTAATATGTGCAGGACTCACTAGAGTCTAAAAAATAGAGGGTAAAAAAGAACATTCCCAACAAGTTTCAATCTCATATCCTTTTGTCTAATTGAACCCACTTCTACCATTGAGCTACACCTTTTTACTAAGCATAGTGAGTTCACTTTATTTATATATACAATTATTCAGAGAATTAATACATATAAAAAAAAAAAAAATTCGACGAAACGGGTTCAATTAAACTCACTTGAATCAATGTGGGTCTGCCCCTGCTTAGGGATTTTCTGTAGTAGAATAAATATTATACGGGTCTTAAAATGAGGCAGTGCTAATGATCTGAAAGATTAGTTACTTATAAGAAATTGCATTGTTATCCTTGGAGTTCCATAAACTTATTTTCATCTCATATAATTTATTCAATTGGTAGGATACATTTTCAATTTATTTTTCTAAAAATAAAACCTATTGAAATCATCAATAAAAGAAACCTAATAATTGGTGTTCCTTTAATTTCTAAAGATTTACTAACATTTCTAGAATCAACTATAAGATTAAAAAAAGCTTTTCACAATACTTATTATATTCTTTAATAAGCAAAAATAGGCGGCTAGGATGACTTGCTTTGGGTCAACATGTCTGTTTCATGAGGAGCATTTTAATTTTTTTTTTTGCCCACCACCTAAATTAAGATAAGAATACAAAGAAAAATTCTCATTGTTTTCATCAATGTCATCTTCCTCTATACACTTCTTCCTTATATGCTTATTATTTTTGATAAAATCTAAATTTTACAAACTCATTCAAACAAATCTCAAAACTGGAGAAAAACATTAAAAGCAAGAAGAAAGTAAAAGAGAAAATACTAATCTTTACAAATCATCGAACCAAATGAAAGAACATGGAGAAAAAAGTGAGGATCATTACAAAATTGAAAAAAAGTTTGAAATCTTAAAATTGCTACAATAGATTAGCCATGTGTAAAACGAAATTTCACAAAGCAGCATAACAGTAACAACTGTAAACGCTTTCTTGAGGTGAAGAAAGAGCTCAACGATGAAGATGATTAGATTGAAATGTCCTTTTTATTCAACGATTAGATAGAAATTAAGATAGGGGCTTTGTGTTCTGGTCTGAAACTATGTTTATGCTTACACGTGCAGCTGGTGGAATAAGCGACTAACACGTATAAAAAAAAAATTACTCATATAAAATGTAGAGTGAAAACAAAAATAGCCTTTAAACGATAAGGCAGCAGGATAATGCTCAACTGCTCCTCAAGCAGCTTATATATATTAGTAATTATCAAGCTAAGCATCGAAATCAAAATATAATAAAAAAATATAGTGCTAACTCGAAAGCAGGTAAAAACTGTAAAACGAAACGTGAGCCAATGAGTTGTCCAGCCTATAACATAAGAGAAACATTACAAGAAAAGACCTCCTCCTATTATATGCTCCCTGCATCAACAATAGAATATTAATTTCTTCATTAATTTTGTTCAACCTTTTTAATAAAGAAATGGATCTTGGGCCTAACTCAACCTCAAAAGCTAGCTCATGGAGGAGGATTGCCCAAGACCATATAAGGAGACCAAGGACCCTTTAATCCACCGATGTGGGACTCCAACACCCTCCGCACGCCCAGGGCAGGACATCTGGAGTGTGGACAATATAAGACGGGAGGCCCAACATGGAAAACAATGAACTGGGTGGGCCTGACTTTAATACCATGATAAAGAAATGGACTTTGGGTCTAACTCAACCTCAAAAGCTAACTCATGAGGGAAGAATTGTCCAAGAACATATAAGGAGACCAAGGATCCTTTAACCCACCGATGTAGGACTCCAACACCTTTTTAATAAAAAGAGCACCCGTCTTGTTGCTATAGCACTCCCTCCACATCCTTTTATTTGATTCTCTTATTAAAATAGTTCTTTTATTCTATTTATTTAATTTATGAAATCAAAAGAAGTTTATCACGTTCTTTTGTTTTGATATTATATTACTTTTATCATCAATTGACTACATAAAGTGTATAATACTCAAATTTATATTTTCAAAGCATAATAAATAAATCTCTAATAAGTATTTTTCTTAACCAGAGTATCAAGTCTACAAAGACTAAATAAAATGAAAAAAACATCTACGATTTAGTAAGTGCAAAATATGTCAACACACTTGACTCTAAAAAATATATTTAAAGACCATCAACAAATGAGGCGATCGAGAGCCAACTTTAAGTAACTTATTCACTCCCTTTGTTTTAATTTGTTTCATTTGATTCGGAATATAAAAGTGAAAATATTTAATGTTCCATGTAGAAAAAAAAATATTATAATTCACATATTTAACAATTTAAAATTGTTAGCTAAGACAAATAAATTGAAAAAAAAAAACTATATTTTCGTCTTAAGTTCTTATATATTGCGATTTGAGAGTGATAATTAATTATCTTAAATTCTTTTTGGTTCTTTCCTTTAATTTCTTAAATTGATCAATTTGTTTAACACTCGCTTGGAGTATGCATCGAAAACTGATTAATCCAAATTTTGGGGAATGTGAGGCCCAGTAATAGTGAACTTAGCACTCCACATCACAAAGCTTTTCATTCCTAAGATCCAACATAAAATCATTACTAAATTGGATGGCATCCATCCCAATCACAATTTACAACCGTGGGTGATCGATACACGACTCGACGTACAAATTTTCGGACCAACTCCCGTGACCCAGTCATTATCTCTTTTTTCACATATGTATATGGTACTATATACATAATTCACATGCATCATGCATATCTATGTCAAATATCCTATAGGAGCAAACAGTAGTTACTACCATGACCTTGCAAGCACTAGTAATGGATTCATGAATTATAAATCACGTGCGGTATACTCCACCAATCAAATGCAGGTAGTAATTAAAAGTGGCCAGGCCATCTAAATTATTGTTTACCTACCACCTAGTCCATGCATATAATACTATAAAAAAAAAAACTACTCCAATAAGTCAGACGCTTATGAATTTCTTAGTATCTGAGAAGAAATAATACACACAAATCAATTAAGAAATGGCAAGCTTGTTCATCCAGCAGGCACAGTTGTATTGTAAGGCTCGACCAAGCTACCCTCAAGAATTGTTCAATTTCATTGCGTCGAAGACACCTTGTCATAATCTAGCTTGGGACGTCGGCACGGGTAACGGCCAGGCTGCAAAATCTGTAAGATTTTCTCATTGTAGACACCCAAACGGGCGGAGATGAATATAGTCGGGTGGATGATTGTAGAGACGGGCATATGGAGTGGAGTTGGAGAGAGTGTGAGTGGGCATGCGATTTATGAGGTAGTTGGCAGTAGCAAGGGCATCAACCCAAAAGGAAACAGGTAAGGTGGAATCATGGAGGAGCGCAACAACTGTTTCTATTAGGTGACGGTGTTTGCGCTCAGCAACGCCATTTTGTTCAGGGGTATATGGACATGAAGTGTGATGAAGAGCCCCTAGATTTTGAAGAAAAACACCAAATGCATTGTTGACAAATTCTTTGCCATTGTCACTTCGAAAAATTTTGATTTTGGCATTAAATTGATTTTGAACCATTCGGTCAAAGTTTACAAAAATAGTATAAGCTTCGGATTTAAATTTCAGAGGATAAAGCCAAGTGAATTTACTGTAATCATCAACAAAACAGATATAATAACGAAAACCTTGAACAGAAGGAACTGAGGTTGGACCCCAAACATCAGAATGAATTAATTGAAATGGCGCAGTGGCCTTGTGTTCAGACAGTGAAAAAGGTAAACGACAAGATTTAGACACTGAACAGGACTCGCAATGTAATTTTTCTGAAAAATTAAAACCTAAGGAAGATAAAATGGATTTGGTGATGGCGGATGATGGGTGCCCAAGCCGGCGATGCCAGGTTGACGAGAGAATGGCTTGACTCACAACAGACGGAGACCTGGATGGAAGAGTGTATAGCCCATGCTCACAGCGGCCCGTGTACCGCACCCGGTTCGTGGTATTGTCCACTATCTGGAAATTGGTGTCATTAAAAATGAGGGTGCAGTTATTTTCTTTAGTAAAGCGATAAACAGATAAAAGATTGGATGTGAGAGAAGGGACGTGGTGAAGGGTTGAGAGATGAAATTTACCATTTGGGGTATAGACATACCCAGAGCCGGTGTTTGTGATGGGAAGGGATTGACCATTGCCTACTGTAATAGTTTCTGAGCCATGATACGGATGAGGAGCTTGAAGTTGTGAATAATCCGACGTCACATGGGTGTTAGCACCTGTGTCTAGATACCAATCGCCAGATTGAGCGTTTGTGGACGCATGCATCGCCCTTGATCCTCCGGACTGGCTATTTACATTCTGCGAGTCATCATAACGATACCAGCAATTAGCCGCAGAATGGCCCCGTTTAGCACAAATTTGGCACGTCGGAAGATCTCGTGTGGGCATCCGCTGGTTTCCTCGTCCCTGTCCGCGGCCTGACTGGAAGCCGTCCCTCGGTGGAGGCCCGCCTCTGCCTTGCTGCCCGGTGTTTCGACGGTCACCGCCGCCGCTGCCTCGCCCTTGGTTACGGCGATCGTCACCGCGACCCCTGGCCGAGCCTCCGCTGCCAGCCGAGTAAAGAGCCGTGACGCCAGGGGTGGAACTGGCTTCTCCGAGCAGTAATTTGTGTTCCATGTCTAGATTCAATTCTTCTGCATTAAGCCATCCAGACAGTTGATTCAGAGTGATTTCGACAGGCGAGAGGCGAATATGCTGTTTGAGAGAGGAATAGCCAGCCGGAAGACCACGTATCACGGCATTCACCACGTCTCGTTCAGGAATAATCTCGTTCACAGCATCTAGGTCAGACAGAATAGAGGCCACATCATCAAGGTATTGAGTCATCGTCTTCGTTCCCTTCCGAAGAGTATGCAATTTGTCACGCAACTGAAAAATATGAGCCGTGGACACAGAGTTGTACCTTGTGGCTAGTGCGTCCCAAAGTGAAGCCGATGTGAGAAAACCCCGGGCGTGTTTGTGCACAGAGGGGCTAATAACTGCGAGAAGACAGGCTCGGATCTGAGTGTCTACGATCATCCACGGAAGGTAGTCGGGATTTGGGAGCTTGACGCCGTCCTTCTCGGCTGTCTCGGGCTGCGGCTTCTCCGCACCGTCAATCCATCCGAGCAGCAAGTTGGCTGCGAGGGCGGTGCGGACGTTAAGTGCCCAGGCCGGGTAGTTGTTGTCAGATAATTTTTCGGGGATGAGATTGTGGAGATTCCTGAGCAGTAATTTTACTCCAGACGGTAATTTTGACAGAGGATCAATAACCTTGTCCATGGCGCCGACCTACGGCGGAGGAGGGAGGCCGTGCGGCGTGGTGTAGACGGTGGCGGCGGCGCACACACGTCGGAAAAGAGGAGAGATTAGGGTTTGGGCGGAAGAAGAAACCCTAGCTTTGATACCATGATACAAATTTAATAATAATTGATCTCTCTTAAATATTGAAGGGGTTACAACTGTATATATAGAGAACTGAAGAATAACTAATTACAGAATAACCCAGATGTATTTAATAATTATATATGTAGTCTATTAGATTCATACCTACGCCAGTAATGTATGCAGAATATGTATACGATGACATCAGTTATTGCTGATAGTTCCTTTTTTTTATTGTTGTTTGCATATATAACTAGTTAGAGCTGAGGGTATTTTAGAAAATACCTTTCTACCTCGCTCCACGAGGTAGAAATAAAGTTTGCATATACCCTATACCCAGATAGATCGATCTCGTTTGTGGGATTTCATTGGGTATGTTAGTGGTTGTTGTTGATAAAATATGTTACTCCATTTTTGTTCTAAATGTCGGTTGTTTTCCAATATTGTCCAAAATTTATCTCTTTTGTTTTCCTTACATCAGTTGGCTAAGCTCTACAAAGATGTAATAGCAACCGATACAAGTCCAAAGCAGCTGGAATTTGCAGCCAATGTACCAAATGTTCGATATGTATGTACTAATCCCAAGATGTCAATATCTGAACTGGAGAACAACATTGGAAAAAACTCAAGTGTGGATTTAGTGACAATTGCTCAAGCATTGCACTGGTTTGATGATCCTCAAAAATTCTACCAACAAGGGAAATGGGTACTCAAGAAACCAAATGGAGTAATTGCAGCATGGTATTACACATTGCCAAATATAAACAGTTCAGTGGATTCAGTTTTCAACAAGTATTATAATGTTGGACCTTATTGGGAACCAACAAGAAAATTAGTGGATGACAAGTACGAAACAATTGATTTCCCATTTGAGCGAATATGCGACAATAATTATAGTAATAATAATAATAATAATGGACCCTATGAGTTTAAAATAGGGCAAGTAATGGATTTGGGTTCTTATTTAACTTAACGTCATTGTCAGCTTATCAATATGCAAAAGAAAAAGGTGTGGAACTCTTGACTGATGATGTTGTTGAGAAATTTACAAGTGCTTGGAATGAAGATGGCAAAACCCACAAGAATGCCATTTTTCCAATTTATTTGAGGATTGGAAAAGTTGGTCCGAATTAATTAGCTAATTGCTTTAATATTGACAACAGTAAGAAGGAAATTACAATTTTAGATGGAGTAGTACGTTGTTGTTTTTTAATAAAACAATCCAATTGGTTTCTTCTTGAAACCTATGGATTGGGAAGTTTGTGTTTGTTGCTTCCTTAATCTGCTCCTTTGGTTCTTCAGTAATGCATTAAAGGACTGTAATGTCTTTAATGTACATGGTTGATTGTAATAATGTACGTTTTGTGTGTTATTGTAATAATGTATGTTTTCAGCAAATAACTTTTCATAGTTACTTAAACATTGGAATAAGTCACAATTGTCAAATTAAAATATTTTTAAAATATTGTAAATAATTATTAAGATATTATTGTGGATGTCCAGAACTTTTAGGCATTACTCTTTCTTTAAGGCTGCATTTGTTTTTATTAAGATTGGGATGTTTGAATCTGAATGCATGATTAAGATATTGTCTTCAGATCTGAAAACTGAATGATTAAGACTATTTTTTTTCAATGTTTGAATATGCAAAATTTATTTATTTGCATATTATAATAAAAAAAATAATTCAAATAAAAAATAATTATATATTAGAAAAATATTTGATTTAATATAATAAAATTATTATTTGATTGAAAAAAATATTTATATTTGTTAGTGATAGTGGAGATGGTTTGTAATGATGGTGGTGGTGGTAATGATTGATGTTAGCAATTTGTAATATTGGTGTAATAGTTATGATGGTATAGATGTTTGGTATTGTAGTGATTGTTATGATGGTGGTGATTGGTAGTGGTGGTGGTAATGATGTAAAGTTGGTTGATGTTAGTAGTTGGAGGTGTTGATTGTGATAGGTTAAAAATTAATGCATGATGATTGACGATGTGTTGGTGGTAGTTGAAGATATTGTTATCTGTGATGGTGGAGATGATTATTAGTAGAGATATACTGTAGAGATGATGGTGGTGGAAGTGGTGGTAGAGGTGGTGGTGGTGGTCAAAGAATGTGTGGATGCTGATGATGTGTTAGTGGTAGTTAGCGATGGCGCTAGTTGTGATAGATGAGTTGGTTAGTAGTAAGGATTGGCCGATAGTGGTTGATGGTGGTGGTGGTGGTGGTAGTGGTGGTAGCATTGGTGTTGGCATTGACGGTGGTGATAGCAGTGGATATAATTAAAATAATAAAAATAGTAGATATGGTAGCAGCTGAAAATAGCAGTTAGTAGAAATTATGATTGTGAATGGTGGTTGTGATGGTGGAGGTGGTGGTGATTGGTGGCTAGGTAGTGGTTAATAATGGTAGTGGTGGCAGAGGTAGTTAGTGGTGGTGATTGATGACTATGGATAGAGTGGTGGTGAATATTATCCAACACAAGAATACTCTTAATGATTAAGACTTAATTCCGGATCTGAATGATTAAGACCTATTTAGACCTATTAAGATCTAAAATCTTAATGAAAAATAACTCACTTAATGGTCTGAAGTCTGAATCATTCAGATTCAGACCTCCATTAAGTACAAACAAATAAGGCCTAAGTGTAGTTATTCCCACACCTGCACTATCTCCTCATTGATCCGCTCCCCCATATTCTTTCCCACTTTTTCATGAGTTAATGTCATGTTTATGACACCTCTTGAAGTCCCCCTATGTAATACTTTAATAAGAGGTCTTGAGGAAGATGTTCTACACACTTGAAAAGAAGAAACTTATCATATATTGCTCTCTTGTTATTTTGTTATTTATTGTTCCTCTTATCTTGTTCTTTACATTGATATTATTTTTCTTAATATTGAAACACCTTATCAACACGAAGCGACTTAGTTCTACTTTCATCAATAGTTCTGCTTTTATTTGTTTCCAGGTATATTAAGTTTTTTTCTCTTTTTGTCTGCTGAAGTCTAGTAAATATTGGGTGTCAAAGTTATTTGTTTTTAGAATACAATTTTTTTAACTTATGGTTGAATTTTTTTCTGAAATTACAACAACGTTATTTATATGATAACATTTTAGATTCCAACCTTATGTGTCTCACTAATTCATGTTATATTTTCAAGTTACTATTTACAAAATAATAATTAAAAAAAATGTCATTGTTTGTAACGTACTATTTTCTTTTATATATTAATGTTACCATTCTTATAAAAAATATTACTTATTTGTGGAAATAAAGTAACTGTTTTGTATGTTTATTTAATTTAATATTTTTTTTTTATAGTTTTCATCATGTCGAATTTGTCAAAACTTGAGTTTGTGGCACTTGACATCTCCAAAAAAATTACTTGTCATGGATTCTCGATGCTGAAATTCACCTAACTGCTAAGGGCCTTAGTACTACTATTAATCTGGATAATGCAGCGTCGAGTTAGGATAAGGTGAAGGCTATAATTTTCCTTCGTCATCATTTGAATGAAGGACTAAAGGTTGAATACCTGACAGTGAAAGATCCACTTAAATTGTGTACTGGTTTGAAGGAAAGGTATGACCACCTAAAGGCCACGGTACTGCCTAGAGCTCGTTATGAGTGGATACACTTAAAGTTTCAAGATTTTAAAACCGTTGTTGAATATAATTTCATTGTATTCAGGATTTTTTCCCAGTTGAAATTATATGGGGAAACTATAAATGATGAGGACATGATGAAAAAAACACTTACAATTTTTCATGACTCAAATGTGATATTGCAGCAGTAATATTGTGAAAAGGGCTTTCAGAAGTATTCTAAATTGATCTCATGTCTTCTGGTGGCTGAGCAACATAATGTTTTTTTGATGAAAAATCATGAAGCCCGTCACACTGGAGATGCTTCATTACCGAAAGCAACTGGGGTACAAGCAGGGGTCATAATAATATGCGTGGACGTGGCAATAAATAGGAACGATATAATAATCGTCATCGTGGTGGTAATCGATAAAGGAAGAATAAAATGAGTCCTCAAAATAATTCTTCAAAAGGCAATTGTTATCGTTGTAGCATGAAAGACCATTAAAAGAATGAATATCGGACGCCTAAGCATTTTGCTAGGTTTTATCAAGATTTTTTCAAAAGAAAGAGAAATAAAGATGGGACCTCTTCTAATGCCCAAATTGAGCCACACTTGACTTTCAAAAATGATGATGAGACAAGACCTTCACAAAAATATGATGACAATATTAAGACAAATTTGATTTTAAATTATGATGATTTTGATGGCCTTGATGATATTACTCATTTGGAAGTTGAAGACTTCTTTGGAGATCAAAACTAAATCTTGATCAATTTATTAGGGAAATAAATTATGTTGTTTTATTTATACAGTTTTTTTAAGTTAACATGTTTTTATTATGTTGTTTTTATTTTTCAAGAGAAAAAGTATTTAAGTTTCATTGTAAGATTGTGAGTGTTGACACCTAATTTTTTTCCTCCACCGCTAAGTTAATTTCGAGTTTCTTCGATTTTAAATAAAATGACAATATTTATTTTATCCGAATAAAAGCTTTCTAAAATATTTTGATCATTTTAAGTAAAGATTATATATATTTGTACTCGCATATACAAAATTATATATTTTTGTTATTTAAATAATTGTTTTATGAAAAAGTAAATTTTAATCAGGGGGTTATCTTAAAAATTATTTCAAATGGGTAAAGTCTTGATTTAAAACATAATTGGTCCTAAAAAATTATTTATTGTAAAATATCTGTTTGATTTTATTGAATCAAGAAACTGAGTTGATTGTTAATTTATGTTAAATATTTTTTTTAATTTAATCAATTTATTAAATTGGACCCTAGTTGAAACCAGTTTGTCCATAATTATGGTGCAATTGATTAAATGAATTTTTATTAGGCCAAAATTCAAGTCAAAATTCAGCTATTTTCCCCTTAACCCATCCCAAACCCTCTCCCCTATTAAATCAACTGACCCAGGCCCAACCCAATAGACTAACCCATTTCAGCCCACTCTTAAACCCATCTTTATTTTCGACAACAAATAATGATACAACCCACTCTAAAACCCATCTTCATCTTTCACAACAAACAACAATACAATAGCTGCAAACATACACGTACAATAGTAAAAAAATCGATAACATCATGAACAACTTCAGCAAGCATCGAACAACCAAACCCCCTCAGCTCCGACCCGATTTCAACCCAACACAACCCTAATCTTCCTCTTTTCACTCAAATTCTCTTTCCCCTCTTTTGATTTGTGCACATAACGTGACCCCCACGCGGCTATAAAGGGCTGAGAATCTTCTACAAATGTCGAGTTGGATTCTCCAATGACAAAAGTTGCACGAATTTGCACATATTTGTGCAAATTCTATTAGTTCTTTGGGATTATTTTTTTCTCCAATCTCTATTGGTTGAACCCATTCAAACCTCTTCAAGAAATTCAAAAAATCAGTATAAGAATGAAGTTACAACCCTATTCTCATCCAAAAATTCAAAATGGTCCCCTTGAAAACTTTCAAAATTACCCCTAATTCTTTTTTACCCCACATTGATTGAAGTCCAAAACTCAATCCCCAACCCTTTCTATATAAAGCTCACTTTGGAGCAAAATTTGTCAAGTCTTGAAGATTTGGAGAAAGCTTTTGAGCAAAAAAGTCCATTTTTTAGTAAAAGAAAGTTTGTGAAAAATGATAGAAATTCTTGAAGTGGCAGCGGCACTTTTCGGTGGTGGTTAAGATTTCGTAGAAGGCTCGAAGGCCCATTTTGCTGCCCCAAAAAAAGGTAAATACACCTTTCTCTTTTAGTTGGTTGTCATTTTTTCTTCATCTCCTTCCTCGTAGTTTTGTAATTGTAATCGTAGTTGGTGGAATTATTTGTTATAGACGACGTTGAAGTTCATAGGTTTATATGATTGAAGATTATAGCTCTCAACATATGAATGTGTTGTTGTATTAGCCTTATGTTTCTAGTTTTTATATTTTCGTTAAAGCTCATTGTTTTGATTCTTCATTGTTAGTCCATAGCTTCTTAATTTTAATCCCAAATATTGTTGTTTGTTAGCTTAAATATTGTTGTTTTTATCCTAAATATTGTCTTTGTTTGAGATCAAATATTATTTTTTTAGCTTGAATAATGCAAATTTTTTAGCTTGAAAGATGTTTTTTTGTGCCTAAATATTGCAATTTTTTTAGCCTAAACATTATTATTTTTTAGCTTGAATACTGCGGTTTTCTTTAGCTTAAACGATGTTGTGTTGAGCCTAAATATTGCAGGCCTTTTAGCATAAATATTATTGTTTTTAGCTTGAATATTACAGTTTTTTTTAGCTTAAGTGATGCTAAATATTGCTATTTTAGCATAAATACTATATTTTTCTAGTCTAAATATTGCTATTTTTTTAGATCAATTGCTGCATTTTTTTTAGCTCAAACAATGCTATTTTTATCCTAAAATATTACATTTTTTTAGCCTATATAGTGTTGCTTTCTTTCGAGCTTAAATATTGCTATTTTAAACCTAGATATTGCTGTTGTAGAGCTTGTATTTTGTTTTCTTTATTATGGCATTTTGTTGTGTCGAGCATTTAAATTTTTTCAAGTGACATACAGTCGAGTTGGATCTTGTTTGACTGTCTTAAAAATCGGTTGATAACATGTTGGTTGATCTATTTTGTTTTGTATTGATTTGCTTTTTGAGTTGTAGATAATCAAGATAATAAATGTTCTTCTTACTTTCTGAAAATGACGTTCGAAATCGTTTATACTTGTGGCATTAATTTGTTCTTGCTTTCGCTCTTTGTTAAGAATGAAAATTTCCAAGTTCATTTTTGTGTCACTTAGAACGGCTGTTCGATAATATTTTTTTGCCTTGGCCTAATTTCGCTTCTAAGGTCATACAATCAGTCATGGTTGCGAATGAAATTGACTTTCATTCTGATGTGGGTGATTTCTTTGCTTCACATGACAATGTGTTTTTCCTTAAAAGTTTTACTTGAATTAAACATGTGAAATCAAATATTTATTTAGGTTGTGATGTGATTTTATTTCTTATCCAAGTAATTTCTTTGTCATCCTAGTTCGTGATTCCATCTCCTGTATGTGTTAGCTTATAGTTTCATCATCTTGTTTGAATTTAAACCTATTATATATCTTCTTAAGTTGTAGTTTTATTTTTATGAAGTTTTGTCCTGTCTCTTTTATGTTTAGTTTCCTTGGCATGATGCATGTTACAATTTTTTATTTTGCTTTCTTTTATTAGTTTTATCAACTACTTATTTTGTTTTTAAGATTGTTTTTTTAGGTTCTAACTTTCACTTCTTTTCTTTGCATGAAAATTCGCTTTAAAGATCAAACAGACACTTTCCCCTTTCCATTCGTAATGGACCAATGAGGCCCATCTTTTTGAGTCAATTTGGAAAGAAGATCCAAAAGTCAATCATATGACGTACAAATGCAAGAAGGTGAAAGAAAAATAAGTTAAAATCCATTGATGAAGTTGATAGGATTTGGAGACTTCAAAAGTCTCTTTTATTTCTATTTTTCTTTGTATTTATTTATTCATTCATTCATTCATTTTGGATCTCAAAGCCAAAGTTATAACTTAATACGTGTGAAATAGATTTTGGGCTTTAAAAGGTTCGAAAATTAATTTAGGATAGGTTGTGGGCCAAAAATTTCAAATGATTAGATTAGGACAGGTGCAGGTGGGCCACAAACCTAAATGATTAGATTAGGACAGGTTGTGGGCCGGAAGCTCAATTAGATTAGGACAGGTTCATTTGAGAGATTTGGGCCTAATGGTCTAAGTATTTTAGTTTTTTCCTTTTCCCTTTGCATGCTATTTCTTACTAATTTTCTAATACTTAGTTAATTCCCTATGAAGCCTTCAAAAATTGCTTTTGCATTAGCCATTATTTTCCCTTAATCAATTTTTTTTCTAAATCTAAAAGCAAATTCCTTTTCAAAGTTAGTCAAAAAAGTTGTTTTCAAATAGTTCGGATAACTGCAAGTTAGTGGATACTCTTGGTGCCTTAACAACCTTCTAAGAGTATTAATAGGAACCATTTACTTGGAATTTCTAAACTTAAATGATTTTTCTGTTTTGAGTTGTTTAAATAATTTTTAAAGGTTTTCTTGATTTTCCTAAATAAATTAAATGGCAACTCCATTTTAAAAAAATTGAGTTTGAAAATTTTTCGACAGTATTTAAATTCAAAAAAATACAATAGTCATCTTTTCTCCGTAAAACAGAAATGACGACTATGTTGAGGACCTTAACAAGGTTTTAACCAAATATTTTAATCAACTTCTTTGACTAATTATTCGAGTTTGTAATATTTAAACTGTTTATTTGCTTATGTGTTTAAATTTTCTTGAAATTACATTGTTGCATTTCATGGTATACTTTTCCATTTGAAATATATAAATTGTTTGGGGTTTTCCGGATGTCTCGGCCCCTATTGTTCAATTCCAAATCAAGTGTTGAGAATAAGATGGTTTATTGACACGTTAGGCGTCTGATGGTTGTTCATATTTCCAAACCCAGGTTGTGTACTTGAGAACCTGGTCCAAGCCAACTCTAGACACTTAGGATAGAGCAAACCCAAAACTCACTTTTTAGGCATAAGCCTATGACGTGTATTGGGCCCATTAGAAAATCTATCCTATGTCTATTGGCCATGAGCCAATTACAGAAGAATCATATTTATGTGTTAGAGAAATATATGTTATTTAATCCAATCCATTATCCTTTGGGGTAGGGAAAAGGCTTATTTTATTTGCTTTGATGTAGGAATGGCTAAATCGTACCCTTGTGAAAGATTCAAGATGGTTACCAAACCTGATAACTTCCTAATAGTATGGTGGTCCCATATGAGTGCAAAATATAAAGATATTATTAGTATGCATATCGAGCATCTACCTTTGCTTATTGAGAAAGACGCTTAGCTTGAAATGATCCATGTACTAACAAACTTTTGGGACAATGACAACAGGGTGCTCTGCTTCGAGTATGTTGAATTGACCCTACTATTGAAGAAGTAGTACTTGTTATGAAAGCATCGATATGTGCAAAAAAAAAGAAGTGCATCCAGCGACAACATTCCAGTCCCTATTATATGGAACCGTCAAAACATCAAAAGTGCCTTTTTAATCGATGATGATACCTGGTTTGAGGAACATGATGGGACAAACATACCTTTTTATGAGTTGTATCACCGGTTTGGAAGGTATAATGCTTTTGAGAAATTCGGACATAAATTTGAATTGATGACAAAATGGAGGGAGAAATGACATGGTCTGAACTAGGACCTAGTCGTGTCGAGCATCTTAAGTCAGACTCGTACTGGAGACCGCACCCAATACCCAACCATAACTGATCTACATCCTATGTCGGATGAATTTAGAACATATAACAAGATAAACAAATATAATTCAAAGACATTTAAAGGAGTTTGTAACCATAACCAACCAAATATCTAACCAAATACCCAATCGGTGTCAACCCCAATACCAATATCAATACCAACACCAAGGTTGACACCAATACCGACACCACCCATTTTCATAGTAGTCCCACAAAGCCTCTAATCAAAGACAAAGAATATCCATCCAGGACTTTCCCCTGACCTAGCCAAGACCAAAGTCCAAGAAACAAAAATAATGTAAAAAAGTCCATAGCATAAAAAAGAGTCTTCGGGAATATGGAAGCTTACCACTTCAGTCTGACACAAAATTGACCCTGAATCCAAGTCAATGAGCAGGGGTAGTAGTATTGCCAGTTCCTGTATCTCATAGGGATACAATGCCCGAAGACGGTTAGTGGAATGAATGCTAGCATGTACTCACGAATAAGGATAAAATAATGTCATTATTCAAAATCAAACTAAATAACCATGTGCAATCACACACATATATATACCATGCCGAGAAAAGGAACCAAGTTTAGCATTCATTTAAAACCTTAACCTGGGTTGAACAACTCTGCCCTTCTAAATCCACCCACGGGCTATATGGGTTCAGCTCCCCCTGCTGAAAGGGACCTGGTGTGTGTTAACCTCATGAACCAGAGAAAAACCTAAGATGAGTAGTATATCTCTAAAAAATATAAGTGTGACATCATGCTCACGATCACCAAAACCAAACCTAACATCGGTATACATGAGTTTCTAGTTTTGGTCCCCCCGGGACCTCCACCTTCAATGTCTTTTCCAACATGATCCTCTTTAAGACCATGTTAAAACCATTCACACATAACCAGCCATTTACCATGGAGTTTTTTAATTAGGCATTAACCATTGGTATCGTCATACCATAATTAGAGCTTGCAAGTCTATCCATTTATGTCATACCAAAGCCATAAAACCAATTTAACTCCAAAGTTTTCAATTAAACAAAAATCATGGCCACCAAGGCCTTTTTCAAATCGTTTAAAACCATCCAAACCAATTTAGATTTTATTATCGTTGATGCACTGCAAAGATTTCAAGAATAGTCAAACTATGTGACAAAATTAATCTCATTGGCATTTTAACAAACATGTTGAGGGCATGTAATTTCCAAAAGCCAAACCAAGTATTAATTGACCATTCCCATGCAACCATAAGTCAAAATCATAATTATGACATGAAAACCATAAGTAAGATATAGGAAACCTTATCCCACTATAAACAACCAAAACCCCCAAGATCTATTTCAAAACCAAAGCAATACCACAATAATACTATGAAAACCACTCATTAAAACATGTTTTTAGTAGAACTACAATGAGGGAGGAGTAACATGCCTTAGACACCAAGAAATATGATGAGATTCACTCTTGAAATCCCCTAATTGATTGTCGTGTAGAAACCCTAGCTTTTTTGAACCAAGAGCTTGAGAGAGATTTTAAGAGTGTATGGTTTAGAATAATAGGTTAATGAAGTCCCAAAAAATGTTTTATGTCGTGGGGTCAAAACGAGTTATGAGGGAAAATGTCTAGAATACTCCCAACTTAAAATTGTAAAATAACCATAGGTGGGTACGAGTTGACCCTTAATTCCTCACCACAACATACGACTACTACCATCCAGCCGCAACCAGAACATAAGGTTGGACCCACACTCTGTCCCCCATATCACTCATTTGCCCCAACTAGTGACCAGACCATACGACTCGTATGGTCCAGTCATACCCAAGACAGAATACAAAGAGATTGATACTGGAAACTATACGATTAGACTATACCACTCGTACCCTATCCTCATGACTCTTAGTGACCCACTCATACTCAGAGCAAAGTCAAGTTACTAAGTTTCAGATTAAGTTAAGGATTAACCCAATGACCCATCACCAAACCATATGACCTATACTACCAAACCATACCCACTACAGAAACCCAGCCACCAATTACTGGACACCTTAAGAGTTAGGTCACCTGACTCGTACCCACACAATATGACTCGTATGATGATTCGTTACAAGACAAGTGAGCTCAAAGATCAGGAAATTTTGAAGGGATAAAACCCAAGGTTGTTCAATTCTCTCCCACTTGGATCATTCATCCTCGAATGACGGAACAAGATAGTGCAAACACGATTTGCACTCCACACGCCTTGACTTTTGCCTTTAATTAAGCTATAAAACAAAGGTGTTAAGAAGAACTCATACCTTACACACGAATTTACGGAGCAGGCTAGGACTCCATGTCCTCTTCAGCTTCCTACTTCTTCCACTTTGTGTTTCCTCTATAGAACCTTTATCGAGGCTACGTTTTTGGTCCGTAACCGACAAACCTACCGACTCAAGATCTCTATCGAGATCTCCTATAATATAGGAAATCTGAAATACCAATATTCTTTATAGGCACAATATGCGACGGATCACCCATACATTTTCTCAACATTAAAACATGGAATACCGGGTGAATAGCGCTCAAACTAGAAGACAACTCCAACTCATACGCAACATTGCCAACTCTACTCAAAATCAAGTATGGACCAACATACCGAGGACTGAGTTTCCCCTTCTTCCCAAATAGCATCACTCGCTTTATGGGAGACACCTTAAAGAACACCTATCCGCAACCTCAAACTCTAACTTTCTTCACCTCATATCCGCATAGGACTTTTGGTGACTTTGGGAAATATTATATCTATCCCAAATCACCTTCACCTTCTCCATGTCTTGGTGAACCAAATCCGAGCAAAATATCTCCACCTTACCAACCTCAAACCACCTAATAGGATTGCTACATCTCCTACCATATAATGACTTGAAGGAGCCATTCCAATGCTGGAGTGGTAACTATTATAATAGGCAAATTCTATAAGAGGTAACTTCTCAATCAAACTGCCACTATAATCAATCACTCAAGACCGAAGAATAACCTCCAACATCTGAATCGTCCTTTCTTCTTGCCCATCCAACCGGGGATGAAAAGTTTTACTAAGACTCACGTTGGTCCCCAAACCTTTCTGAAACAACTACTAAAAGTGAGATGATAAATGTGTACCATGATCAGAGATGATAGAAGAAGGTACCCCATGCAATTCACAATCTCTTGGAGGTACAACCTTGCATAATATTCAGTCGAGAAGTTAGTCTCACTAGCAAGAAGTGAGCCAACTTTGTCATCCTATGCACGATGACACAAATTGAATCAAACTAATTCCAAGACTGAGGACGAAATCCACACACTTCACACTTCCACACAGGCAATTAATCTCTTGATACAATCCTTCGGGTCTCATGTGTTCAACTTTCACTTGTTGGCATACCATGCACTTAGAAACTAAACTAACTACGTCCCACTTTATATTATTCCAACAATACATCTCCTTATGGCCATGATACATTTTCATCGAATCGGGATGAATAACATAACGCGACTCATGTACCTCAGCCATAATTTTCTCTCACAAACCATCAACATTAGGAATACATATCCTCCCTTGGTACCACAAGGTACCATCACCACTAATATCGAAGGCCATCACCTTCTGCCCACCTACATCACCCTTGATACTCATCAAGACAGGATCTAACATCTGTTTATCCTTGATTTCAGCACCAAGAGAGAACTACACCACTTTCTATAAAAATATGCCATCATTCTCAGAGTCCAAGAGGTGAACTCTACGATTAGAAAAATAGTGGATATCCTTCACCAACTCCCGCTTATCCTTGTCCATATGAGCCAGACTCCTCATAGACAACCTGCTAAGAGCATCAACAATCACGTTAGCTTTACCTGGGTGGTAGTGAAGACTCATGTCATAATCCTTGAGCAGCTCAAGCCATCTCTTTTGCCTGAGGTTCAGCTCTTTCTGAGTAAAAAAATATTGCAGGCTCTTATGATCTGAAAAGATATCCACGTGTACTCCATACAAATAGTGATGCCAAATTTTCAATGCAAATACTACAGCTAAAAGATCCAAGTCATGAGTCAGATAATTCTTCTCATGCACCTTCAACTGTCTATAGGCGTAAGCTATCACCATGCTATGCCTCACTAAGACGCAACCAAGCCCCATACGGGATGTATCATAATATACCAAAACCCATCCATTCTTTCATGAAAAGTCATGACCAGAGATAAAGTTAGCTTATCCTTTAGCTTCTCAAATCTACCCTCACAAGCATCAAACCACAAGAACTTCAACTTCTTCTAAGTTAACTTAGTCAGCAGGCAGCTATAGAAGAACAACTTTCCATAAACCTTCTGTAGTAACCAGCTAAATCCAAGAAGCTCCGAATGTCTGTTGGAGTCATGGGTCTAGGCCACTTCTTAACCACTGCAACATTCTGCGAATCCACCATGATCTCTTCACTAGAAATGAAATTACCCCAAAAAGTGATAAAGTTCAACAAGAATTCACATCTAAAAAATTTGGCATACAACTGTTGCTCTTTCAGGGTCTTCCATACAATACGGAGATGATCAACATGATTCACCTCACTCTTAGAGTAACCAGAATTTCATCTATCAACACAATGATGAATAAATTTAGAAACTGATGGAAGAACCTATTCATCAAATTTATGAATCCCCTGGGGCCTTGGTCAACCCAAAAGACATAACCAAGAACTAAAATACCCACATCGAGTATGGAAGTCAATATTAGGGATATCCGTCTCTCTAATCTCTAACTGATAATACCCAAAAAGAATATTAATCTTGGATAAAAATTTAGAACCCTGCAATTAATCAAATAAATCATCAATCCTTGAAAGAGGATGCTTATTCTTTATCGTTACCTTATTCAACTGCCGGTAATTAATGCACATCCGAAGGAAACCATCCTTCTTATGTACGAATAACACCGGTGCACCCCACGACAACATACTAGGATGGATGAAACCCTTATCTAAAATATCCTTGAGTTGCTCCTTTAGCTCCTTCAACTCAGCTAGAGCCATGTTATACTGAGGAATAGAGATTGGACGAGTGTCTGGAATAAGATCAATCCCAAACTCAATCTCTATATCAAGAAAAATACTGGGAAGGCCATCAGGTAAGACCTCAGGAAATTCATTTACCACTGGGATGGAATGCAAAGAAGGACCCTCTTAGTTAGAATTTTTGGAATGCAAAGAAGGACCCTCTTAGTTAGAATTTTTAACCCAGACTAGATGATAGAGACACCTCTTAGAGGTTAATCTCTGAGCTTTAAGATATGATATGAACTTTCCCTTAGGAGCTAGGGAACCACCCTTTCACTCAATTACTGCCTCATTAGGGAATTTAAAGACAACCTTATGGGTTCAACGATCTAGAGAAGCATAGCATGAGTTCAACTAATCAATCTCTAATATGACATCGAAATCAATTATGTCTAATTCAAACAGACCCACCAGAGTCTCCCGACCACCCACAGATACTATACAACCCCTATAGACTCTGTTAGCCACCACAAAATCACCCACAATAGTAGAAATAAAAAAAGGGTATGAAACATACTCGGGATGGAAACCAAACTGCACAGCCACAAACACAGCCACAAATGAGTTCACATAAGAGAGAGTGGACACTAAATCAAGTAAATAGTACACATCATAGGAAAAGATTTTCAATATACCAATCACAACATCAGGTGATGCCTCGAGCCCCTAGAGAGTAGTGAGAGCATAGAGATGATTCTGACCTGTGCCGGAACTAGATGGTACACCCTTTGGCGCTAAAGATAATGAAGAGGCAACTGGAGACTTTTTTACCCCCGAAGAAACCTTGGCCACTGGAAAACTTTGATCCATATGCCCTAGCTGACCACAGCTGAAGCACTTATCCTTTTCTTCACAGTAACCCCAATGTAATCTACCATAAAATCTATAGAAAGGATATGATGGAGCTGACTGGGGACCACTATCCTAAAATCAGGCACCCTATTCCCTATAGTTGTCACCACCATAGAAACATCTATCACCCAACGACTTTGGGTAGGAAGCACTAGCCGTTGAGTAAGACCTATAATTTCCCCACTTCTTCTTGGACCACTTACTATCATCCCTGACACTCTAATGTTAGCCGCCACCATACTGAGAAAATATAAATTTCTTGCTCTGTCTATTTCCTATCTCAGCCTGCTTCTTCTTCTTTTCCTCTACCTGCTATATGTACACAACTAACCTGGAGATATCTATGTCCTTGTTCAACAAGGTAGCCTTACACTCTAAAATCAAGTCTCTAGACAACTCAAAAGCAAACTTTCTTATTATAGCCCTCATGATAGAAACTAACTCCGGACCATACCGAGATAACTGGTGAAATTTTAAGGCATACTCCTTGAATGACATCTTACCTTACCTCAAATTAACAAACTCTTCCACCTTTGCTTCCTTCAACTCTTGAAGAAAGAAACGATCTAAGAAAGCATTAAAAAAATCCTCTCACGGGGTTGACTCAGCATCGTTACCCCTTGACTGATCCCATTTTTCGTACTAGTGGTACGTCATATCTTTTAGCTGGTAGGCGGCAAACTACAAGCCCTATATATTTAAGGTATACATAACATGAAAGATTTTTCCATATCATCCAAAAAAAACTGAGGATCTTTCTCTACCTTAATACCAATAAAGGTTGGAGGATACAAACTCATGAACTGGCCAACCCTTGTGGCCTCAGAAGATGGAGTAACAGATATACCATGCTAAGCCTAAAAAACTACAAACTGTGTCAACCTATGGATATACTAACAAAATTCAGCATTCATCTTGAGGAACTCGAGGAGGACTGAAGGGAACCGGTGGAACTCCATAAGGGTAATCAAGAACTAGATCCCTAGACTAAATTTGGATCCCATAAGTATAACACGTTCCATCATCATCGTCCTCAGGTAGGAAAAAACCGTTTATGTGAGCTTTAGATCATTAAGGAGGCATAGTTTAAAATGTGAAAAAACAGGAATTAGAGGGGAATTCAGTACCATAGATTCTACATCTTGATAATAGAAAATAAGAAAGAGAAACATTCATAAATGACTTATAGCCTCTATCATATGAGTGTGGTGCACTACACACCCTTAAAAGAGACTCTACTCAATACGATTTTGTTGACTCCCAATTGACTATGAACCTAGGGCTCTGATACAAGTCTGATAAAACCTGAACCAGGTCCTAGTAGTGTCGAGCATCTCAAGTCTGACCCCAATTAAAGACTGTCCCCAATACCCAACCATAACCTCCCTGCACCTTATGTCATATGAATTCCAAACATATAATAAGATAAAACAATATAATTCAAAGATATTTAAAGGAGTTCGTAAGCATAACCAACCAAATACCCAATTGGTGTCAACCCCAATACCAATACAAATACCAAGGTTGATACCAATGCCTACATAGTTCATGCCCATAGTAGTCCCACAAAGCCTTCAATCGAAGACAAAGAACATCCAATCGAGATATGACCCCAACCATAGACAAAACTAAAGTGCAAGAAACAAAAATAATGTAAAGAAGTCATAGCATGAAATGGAGTCTTACGGAGTATTGAAGCTCACCACTTCAGCCTGACATAAAGATGTCCCCGAATCTAAGTCACCAAGTAAGAGGAGTAGTATGGCTAGTTTTTATATCACCTAGGTATACAACACTCGAATATGGTTAGCGGAATAAACGCTAGCATGTACTCAGTAATAAGGATAACATAATCCCATTATTCAAAACCATAGTAAATAACCATGTGCAATCACATACATATATATATACCATGACGAGAAAGGGAACCAAATTTAGAATAGATTTAAAACCTTAACCTGGGTTGTGTAGCTTTGTCGTCCTAAATCCACCCATGGGTTATACGGGTTCAACTCTTCCTTTCTAAAGGGCCCTGGTGCGTGTTAGCCGCACGAACCAGAGAAAAACCTTAGATGAGTAGTACATCTCTGACAAAATATAAGTGTGACACTATGCACATAGTCACCAAGACCAAACCTTACATCTGCAAATGTGAGTTTCCAGTTTTGGTCCCCCCGGGACCTTTATTTTCCATGATTTTGCCAACACAATCTCTTTAAGCTCATGTTAAAACCAGTCACACATAACCAACCATTTACTAAGGAGTTTTTTTAAATTAGGAATTAAACATTGGTATCGTCATACAATAATTAGAGCTTGCAAGTCTATCCATTTATGCCATACCAAAGCCATTAAACCAATTCGACTCCAAAGTTTCCAATTAATCAAAAACCATGGCCACCAAGGCCTTTTCCAAACTATTTAAAACCATCCAAAACAATTTAGGATCCATTACCTTTGATGTAATGCAAGAATTTCAAATAGACAAACTATGTGACAAAGTCATTCTAGTTTGCATTTAACAAACATGTTGAGGGCATATAAGTTCCAAAAGCCAAACCAAGTATTAATTGACCATTCCCATGCAACCACATGTTCAAATCATAATTATAACATGAAAAATCATAAGTAAAACATAAGAAACATTATCCAATCATGAACAACAAAAAACCCCAACATCTATTTCAAAACTAAAATAATACCACAATAATACCATAAAAACCATTCATTAAAACATACTTTTAGTTGAACTAACAATGAGGGAGGATTAACATGCCTTAGACACTAAGGATGATGGAGAGATTCACTCTTGAAATCCCCTAATTGATTGCCTTGCAGAAACCTTAGTATTTTCTTGAACCAATAGCTTGAGAGAAATTTTAACAGTGTTTGATCTAGAATAATAGATTAATGAAGTCTCAAAAATTATTTTATGTCGTGGGGTCAAAAAGAGTTAAGAGGAGAAATATCCAGAATACCCCCAACTTAAAACTATAAAATCATCACAGGTGGATATAAGTTGACCCCTCAACTCGTCACCACAACATACGACTGGTGCCATCTAGTCGTAACCAGAATAGAAGGTAAGACACCTACACATTTTCCACCATACGACTACATTTCCCCAACTCATGACCAGACCATACGACTCGTATGGTTCAGTCATAACCAAGATAGAATACAAAGGGGTTGACACTAGACATCATACGATTAGACTATACCACTCGTACTCTATCCTCATAGATCTTAGTGAGTGTAATACCACATACTTTTCCAAGTTCAGTTCATCCCCTAGTGCATATATAAGAGGCTCAACACCTAAAAATTTAGCCAAGTGTGGGAGACTTAGTTTCACCTTCTTGGCCTCTTAACTTCGTTGATTTTTAAAGTGATCTTCCAGACCCTGAGACGTAAGTATTTGAGTTTATTCATGTTCAGGGGTGTAAGTAGCATGTCTCGGGTATGTTTTGGATTTTTCGAATGAGGCCTGGACCTTGTTTGAATTTCTAAAATAGTAGCTCAGTACGATTAGACCGCGTCATAGTGAGTATAGCGGTGAAGGATCTATTGCATCACGATAAAGGGAAAATAACAAATGTTTGATTCTAATGAGTCACCGCGATTGCAGCACATTATGGTGGAAATCGCGATGACCACCTTGGCGCATCATAGTGAGGTCCAAAACTGCATTCTAGTTACGAATTTAAATTTCTAGGGGCATTTTGGTCTTTTCCCATGGCCTCAAATCATGGAAACACGGGATTAAACAATTGAAAGGGCATATTTTTCCCATATTCTCCAATTTCATTCAACAAGAAACACTAAACTCTCCTAGTGCTCATCAAGCCAAACCTTCTTTCCATCTAAGAATTGGTGTCTTGCAAGCCAAGAACATTCAAGCTTGTGATATTCTTCAAAATTTAATCCTTAGAGGTGTGTTAAATGTTCATTCATGGATCCTTTTAACTCATGGAGTCCAAGAACCTAAATTTCAAGTTTAAAGTTATGATTTTTACACGTTTCCATGAATTTTCCATATCAATTTCCATGAATCTCGAGTTTATATCATGTTTTCTTAAAACTGTTGTTGTTATTAAACTCTACATGTTTTGAATGGTGTTGTTCGCTAATTCAAGCCTTACTTTGGGGATTTGGTATCAAAATCATGTTACTACTATGTGCTTTGAAAACTATTCTCATGTTTAAGCCATGCATTACAAATGTTTGGTGAAATGCCTTAAAGAATGAGTTTTGAATATTGATTACATATGATGTACTCAAAGTGTTCGTATGATCATATTGTCAATGCTATCGAGTCCTGGGGGTTATGAATACCCGAAAACTTAGTTGTTTACTTAGTTTTAGTATTTTCAGAATGGTTTCGGATATATTAGCGTACTATCAATCTAATCAGTATATTATGTTTGTAAATTTAGTTCGGTCCAATAATTTGAGTCAGTTCATTTGGGAGTAGGATTTAGCACCGAGTGAACCTAGTGATGGAAGGCTCACCTGTCAGTTGAGGGTGTGACCTTTAGTAGCAGTCCCTGCATTTCAGAACTACGTAGCAGGCGTAGGTTAGAGATGTTAACCTGCTAATTGAGGGTTGAAACATATCTCATTAGAGCCCTGCCAGTTGAGGGTGACCCTTGGTCCTTCAGGACAACACTTAAGTGGATCCACACAGCCAAATGTTAGTACCCATGGCACGGTATTAACACCCTTTCAACTGGGGTTATAGGTTAGACCCTAATTAGCTCATAATGAGGCATGTCGGTTAGATGATATCTCCTATAGTCTTAATTCAGATTTTATTTTAGGCTTGCTTGACCATGGTATGCAGTTATTAATTGTTCAATATCAGTATTTCAACATTTGAGTTTACAGACTATTCCAATATCATGCCATATGCTTGGTAATGCATTCTTAGATTTTACAATTTTCATGCATATTATACATCAGTTATCTCTTTTTATATATCCCGTCAGCTATTATTATTCATGCACATGAGACCATGCATATTAAGCTATCCTCATTTAGCATACCAGTACATTCAAAGTACTGACTGCATACTCGTTTCTTATGCTATGATGTCTTATATTATTGGTTCGGACGCTAAGGTTCCCGACCACACCTAGATATTCCAGTGCACTAGTAGCACCAACAGTGGTGAGTCCTCATATTTTAAGGACCAATTATGTTTATTTTCAATATCTTAATTTTAGAAGTCAGTCAGAGTTAGTTGGGGACTTGTCCCATCAACTCCTTAGTCATTCAGTTAGAGGCTTTTAGACACTTTCAGTCAATTGTTTAGATTTCAGTTGCTATTGACAGACTTTATGTTATTATTCTTCAGACAACTGATTTCAGACTTGTAATTCAAAGATGTTTGATTGTTAAAACCTTATGGCATTTTCAGTTAAGTTCCGCACATGTTCCTTGTTATTTTGTCCAGTGATCACAGTAGGTACCAGCATAGGTTAGCTTGTGGTCCTTTGGGGCTGTAAGCATCGTGTGGCATCCAGGGTGTACTCTCGGGGCTTTACAGTTAGCCACTTGTAGTCAAGTTACTAAGTTTCAAATTAAGTGAAGGATCAAGCCAATGACTTGTCACCAAACCATATGACCCATACCACCAAATCATACCCACCCTAGAAACCCAACCACCAATCACTGGACACCTCACGATTTAGGTCACCTGATCCGTGCCTACACCATACGACTATATGATGAGTCATTACAAGACCAATGGGCTCAAAGCTCAGGATATTTCCAAGGGAAAAAACCCAGGATGTTTCAAGAAAAGAGCATTTGCTTTCACGGTGGGCTTACTTAGATCTAGGGTGTTCCCATAACGAAAATATGGCACCATTCATCCAAGACTCATTATGGTGACACATTCCCTCTTCTACGGAGTGAATTATAGTCCCACTACGGTATTCCACATATTATCCCCTATGATCATCGTTGAAATATATCAAGCTTTGGGAAATTTTCAAAATGGGTATAGTTTCTTTCAAGGTTGCAATCTTATCTTGCAATGGTGGATGATGAAAAAATCCAAGTCGGATGAATTCTAAACATATAAGAAGATAACATGACTTTAATTTAAAGACATTAAAATGAGTCTATAACCAAAACCAAATATCCAGACCACAATGACCACTGAATACTGATTCTATTCCAATACCAATACCAATGCTAATACCAATACTGACATAACCCATGTCCATAGTAGTCCACTAAAGATGCTAGTCAGAACCAAAGAATATCCAATCTGGACATGCCCCAATCATAGACCAAACCAAAACCAAGGAAATAATAATAACATAAAGAAGTCCATAGCATAAACTGGGGTCTTTCGGAGTATAGAAGCTCACCACTTCAGTTTGACTCAATAGCTATCCCCGAATCACTAAGTCACTGAGCAGAAGGAGTGAAAGCATAGTTGGTTCCTATATCGAGTGGGGATACAACACTCGAATATGGTTATCAGGGTGAACGCTAGCATGTAATTCTGAGATAAAGATAAAATAATGTCATCAATTCAAAACCAAATCAAATAACCATATACAATTACATACATACATATAAGGAATAAGGTTTAGAATGCATTTAAAACCTTGACCTAGATTGTGTTTCTTTACCGTCATAATCCACCCACGAGCTATATGGGTCCAGTGTTACCCCCAAAATAGGCCCTAATGCGTGTAGCTGCACGAAGTAAAGATATCATAGATGGCTTGGGATTCCTGATAACGCCCAAATTACAACTCTCGTTAGAAAGTGTAAACGGTCGCTGTCAAATATAGAACCCAACTGGGTTGGGTGTCGAATCCCACAGGGAATACTTGGTCACTAAGTGTTGCAATTATTAGTAGATTGTTGGTCGAAAAATCCACGAAAAGGGGGGATTTGATTATGGCGTGAATTAATAATATCAAAGTAACGAATGAGACGATTTGTTTAGTAAGATTTAATCACAGAGATTTATAAGTTAGGGTTATGTCCACCTTATGAGTTCTACGTATCTATTAACTATGAGTAATGCGGAATTTAGACATGCATGCACTTATAGAGATTCGTATTCTAATGGTAAATCCTAGTGTTTCTCAACCATCAAGGATTATTTCACTTTAACTCTCTCGAGCCTAAAGTGTATAACTAATGGTACGAACTCTCCAAGAAATTAATCCGGTTAAGGCATTAACGTGTAAATAGGGGTTGGTAGCCCTATTTCTTTGTCACACTCTCTTTTCCAGACATGTAACTTTTCTCTCGAACAAGTTAATGCTATAATGTCATGTTCTCTATGTTTGCAACCATGAGAATTAAATTAAAACGAAAAGAGTAATGATATAAGTAGCATACACATCAAGAATTCACAAACTCATAGTAATAGATAGTATCTCACAAGGTTTTCATAACCCTAACAAAGAAGTTTAGCTACTCATGATTACAACGGAAATCACAATAGACATAATCATCATACCACAACCTAGAATAAACTTGGCGATGGGGATGGATTGGCATCAATAAGAGAATGTCGTTCTCTTCCTATCCGTTGCTCACAAGAGCCGTGTTTTCTGTTCTAAAACCTCTTACAAAAAACGAAATTAAATAATGAGTGAATGATAATGCTGCTGAAAAATTCAGCAATAAGGTTTTTATAGTATCCTTCTCTAACTAAGTTGCTACTGCATCCTTAAGTCTTTAGAAATACTGGGTTTGCCCAGAAAAAAGTTCTCATGCATCACTTTCAGTCCAAAAGCTGCCTTCCCTCTAATGTGAAGTTTTCCTTTGCTGCTCATAAGTCCATAAAGTGCTGAAATCTTCATCATTAATACCTGAAAAACATGCTAATCACGTAGGTCATCTCATTTAAAGGAAAATAGACTAAAAGTGCAGGAATTATATATTTTGTCCTCAAAACTTAGCTAAAATATGGTTAAATTATGGTTCTTAAGCGTGTAAATACGCCCAACATCACCACCCCACACTTAAAGCTTTGTTCGTCCTCGAACAAAATATAGCATTCATGCAAACACCTAACTAGAATTTGACAATAGCAACACCTAACTAGAATTTCACAATAACAACACAAAATTTATCCCCAAGACATGCACGACAATTATTCACAAAGAGTAGGTTTCTTGATCACTACTAGAAACAATTCAACCTCCAACCTAGACTCGTGAGGATGGTTAATTCGTATCCATAAGTTAAGTCACAAAGAATCATATAACACTACCCAACAATCATCAACCATGTGTGTCTCACACAAGATATCACCCATAATCACTCACAAGTTTTGCATTTTTCGAAACATGGGTACAAGATTCTCCTTGCTCTCACTCTCACAAAGAATTCTTATGTTGCAACTGATGACCATAGGCTTTCCCTTAGTGTAATGCTCTACTAATATCAGAATGCTAAGCTTAGGATCAAATAGGTCTTTACAGGTTGTAATGTAGGCTAAGGGACAGGTAGGACTATTTTGGCCCGAAATAGTTACTATTTTCCCTAAGCGCTTTAATACATCACATTATGCCATTAACACTCTCTTTTAAACAACCCTTTTACCTTTCTTTTCATCT
Source organism: Capsicum pubescens (assembly GCA_030864215.1). Taxonomy (NCBI): domain Eukaryota; kingdom Viridiplantae; phylum Streptophyta; class Magnoliopsida; order Solanales; family Solanaceae; genus Capsicum; species Capsicum pubescens. The sequence goes on along the minus strand of CM061543.1, from coordinate 97,940,976 downwards.
AACACCCCTTTTCACCTATTTTGTTTTTCAATTATAAACACAAAGATGAGAATATACAACTTATTTTTTTATTTTTCTATTTCTGTTTTTTTTTATAAAACACCTCTATGATAGCCACTCTTATTCACAACAATTTCAAGTACCAATACACTCCGAGGCATCACTCTCACCCACTTTCCTCTTATTTTATCACATAACTCTACAATTTAAAGCGCTTAGGAATTTGGATCAAATTATGGTCTTGAAAAAAAAATGGATTAGACTACATATGAGGCTGTCAAAGAAAATAGCTAAAGTCTTAAAGGGGGTTAACTAGGATAATGTCCACGGGTAGGTAAAAAGAAGGTAAATAATCATAGGCTGCCAAAGAAATGCCTAAATCATCTCCTAAACTCACACTCTTTATTTCGCTTTACACACACACCAGGTAAGTTCTAGTATCAGTCACAACACAAAATATACTATAACCTCACACACACAAGGCACATGGTCAACTTTATTAGGAGCAGTATAGACTCTTGACCCAACAGATGAATGAATTAAACCACACACTTATCACACAGTGAGTCACACATAGAGCCTAAACGTCTCAATAGTAATGATTTTGGCACAAACTCTTGTCATAATACCATGCCGCCTATCAGAACAATTTCATGCAAAATCTAAAAAATCTAAAATTAAACTAACTAATTACGACTAATTAAAACAAACAAGAACTAGAATAAATGTAGGCAAAGAAGTACAAGAAGCATACAAATACCAGCACCCCACACTTAGACGGGACACACTGCCCTCAGTTGAAAATAAATAAGGAAAACCTGATTAGTCAGACTCCTCTTCTATGTCTGGGGTCATACCCTCTGCGTCAGAATCATCATCAGAGTCGTCATCCTCAGAGTTTCCTCAAAATGTACCCCACTTGATCCCAAAAGTGCGTCGAGGTATTTGTAGAGAGGAGGACTCAACTTGCTCCTTTTCTGTCCTTTCTGTGAGGTGGACGCTTTTTCTTTTCCTTGTCGTCCTTTTGGGGCCATTCTACCTGAGATTAAAATAGAGTCATGTTAGCTTCATCTCGGAAGATTCAATCGAAAAACAAACAGTAGTGGCGCACCCCACACTTAATTTGTTGGCACAGACTAATTAAGTGAGTGATGTCGATTACTCAGACTTCATCGACATACATTTAGGCGATATGTTCCAACAACATGTTTAGCACAGTCATATTCTCATGTAATCTTTACTATCCTTTCCAACGTTATTCCATTGGGCGTATACTTTCATGTTTGGATTAATGCACTTTTTGAACAAGACTACCACATAGAGATCGTATTATGTTATTGCATAGGAATAATCACACCATTTTACGCTTGTGGTCAATCATGATCGGTATCTCGATGAACGAGTCATTCAAACATTCAAGCTTTCAACTTTCAAGATTATGCATTAACTTTACCATTTCGATTCCGCAAAAACATGACAGTGTATAACAATCAAATACAAGTCAGAACAAAGTCAAGAACACCCACACGTATTCTTTCACTCAACTAGATGTATCATAACAAACCAACCACATTCAAATCACCAACACCACTTAAAGATCTAACAAATCATTATAAACGTAGCATTTCAACAACTACAGAATAAAAAAGAATGACTTACTTGGTGATGGATCCGGAAGATGAACTTACAAGACTAGATGAGCAAAAAGAAAATTTTTTGAGAGGAATTAGAAGCTTGGGCGGCGCCTATCTTGAGCAAACAATGAGATTTTGTTCTAAGATTGAGGGTCTATTTATAGACCAAGGCTAGGGTCGGGTTTGATCCATGAAAAATTGGGTTAGGAGTCAAAAATAATAAGTAGGCGGCGCCTAATGCTTTGCCTATGCTTAGCATAGGCGGCGCCTATGGTATTGCCTAGTTGGGCATAGGCGGCGCCTATGCTATGGCCTAGTTGAAATAGTGAGCATAGGCAATGGCATAGGCGACGCCTATGGTATTGCCTAGATTTGCATAGGCCTTTCTTTGTCCATTGCCTAGATTTATATAGGCCTTGCCTTGTCCATTGCCTAGATTTATATAAGCCTTGCCTTGTCCATTGCCTAGTTGAGGCAGTAAACATAGGCAATGACATAGGCCTTGCCTTGTCCATTGCCTAGATTTGCATAGGCCTTGCCTTGTCCATTGCCTAGATTTGTATAGGCCTTGCCTTGTCCATTGCCTAGTTGAGGCAGTGAGCATAGGCAATGACATAGGCCTTCCCTTGTTCGTTGCCTAGATTCGCATAGGCAATGCCTAACCGATAGCCTTTGCTCCTTCATTCCTAACTTACCACCTTTAACATGGCTCACTTTTAAATCATAATTTTGGGATTAATCCTCTCCTTGGTACATCTTGCACCTACACTTAATCAAAAACAACAAAAACGATTAGAAGGATGGGTTGCCTCCCATCAAGCGCCTTAGTTTTGGTCATGGCTCGACTCTTCTTTTTTGGATTTTTATTTAACAAAAACAAACTCCTAGTAAAACAAAACGATTAAAAATGATGGGTTGCCTCCCATGTAGCGCTTGATTTATTATCGCGGCACGACATAGTTACCTCGATTACTCAGACTTCATCGAGTTAGATGGTGGCTCTTTTTCTGAATGGATTCAGACGACACTGATGCTTAATTATAGGTACACAATCTTCTTCGAGATGAATCTTGTGCATACATATCCCAGGAGGGATACCAATTATATCATCAATAGTCCAACCAATGGCTCTCTTGTACCTCTTCAGAACAGAGATGAGAGCCTCTACTTGGTGTTCACCTAAATCAGCCGTAATAATCACCAGAAGTGTAGTTCCACTTCCTAAGAACGCATACTTTAGATGACTGGGGAGCTCTTTCAATTCTAGCACTGGTGGCTCTGCAATGGAAGTCTTCGCTGTTGGTGACGGTCGATTCTTAAGATCAAGGTCCAGCTTCTTAGGAGCATGAGAATAGGACCTTATTCCTGTTAGAGCACAAATGGTTTCTTCATATTCTTCAACCTCCTCACGCTCAAAATTTAACAGCACAACAGACAATGGCTTAACAGTAAGTTGCTTCTCTACAGATAATTCTTTCTCATCCTCATAATAAACATCAGTTACAGAGAACACATCTATATCTCTAGGCTGCTTCATTGATTTGCATACATCAAAATGGACCACTTCGTCATTCAGTCGAAATAAAAGCTCATTAGCTCTTAAATCAATAAGCACACTTCCAGTTGCGAGGAAAGGGCGTCCCAAGATTATGGGAGCTTCAGAATCCACCTCGCAATCCAAAATAACAAAGTCTGCAGGAAAAATAAATGTAGAAACCTTCACCAATACATCATATAAGATACCAATAGGTCATTTTACCGACCTATCTGCCATCACAAGTCACATATTTGTTGGTATAGGATCGCCCAACCCCAACTTTCTGTAAACGAATAACGACATCAAATTGATGCTAGCCCCCAGATCGTATAATGCCTTAGAAAAATTCATAGATCCAACCGTGCAAGGAATAGTGAAAGCACCAGGATCTACCTTCTTCTATACTAAAGACCTCGTGGTAATTGCACTGCAATGATGAACATCCTCTGCCAACTCATAGCTTACTGCCCGTTTCTTTGTCAACAGGTCCTTCATGAATTTAGCATACCCAGGCATCTGTTCCAGCGCCTCCACCAAAGGAACATTAATAGTCAGCTGCTTCAACATGGTCATAAATTTACTGAACCTGGTGTCATCAGCTTTCTTCTTCAGTCTCTGAGGAAAAGGTGGTGGTGGAAGAGGAATCATTTTCTCCACCACTTCCTTTTTATCTTGCTTCCGATTATCAACCTTTTCAGGAGTGTCATCATCCTTCTTCTTCAGTCTCTGAGGAAAAGGTGGTGGTGGAAGGGGAATAGTTTTCTCATGAACGCTCTCATTCTGATTTTCAGCTTCTACAGAATCATCACAATCTGCATCAATAACATTCTCCTCTATATCATCAACCACCTGCTTGCCTTTGGATGGATTTTCCAACACTTTACCACTCCTGGTAGTAATATCCATACATGATCCATCGTTCCTTGGGTTTTGCACAGTGTCGCTGGTAAAGTGCCAGCCTTTCTTTGATTGAATGCCGCTGAGAGTTGACTCAATTGTTGCTCTAGATGTTTTATTGAAGCAGAATGCGAGTCAACCAATTGATTTATTGATGAAAAATCATTCTTCACCTCAGTTACTCCCGTGTTGGTTGCCTCCACTCTTTTCAACAGCTTAGCCATCATATCTTCCATGGACATCTTCCCAGAGCCAGACGCCACAGCCTCACGATTTCCAGGAGGAACATACAAACCACTCATGTCAGTCTTGTTCTTCCAACTAACTTGATCGCGGTCCTTGTATCCAGATTTATCATAATAGTTCCGACCTTGGTTTCCTTGGGGCATTGCCTTGGAAACCCCCCTGATTATTCATGTAGTTCGCTTCTTCCTCAGAGTCGAATTCATCTCTTCCCTGTGATACAACGGCCTTAACCTTTTCGGTCTTCCCTGATAATAAGTGCTTGGTAAGAAGATCTATCTGTATTTTCATGTGAGTCATATCCTGGTCATGTTCCTCTTGTCTTCGTCTCTGTTATGCAGTCATGCCAATAGATATAGTAGATCTTGCTACCTCAGAATCCCTGGTATGCCAAGCTCTACTTTGCTTTTTCATACGATCTAGCATATCACTTTCCTCAATAAAAGTAAGGTCCATGAATGACCCACCTGCAGCATTATCAACCACTGGCTTTGTCACCGAGTTCAAAGCCCTGTATAATATTTCCATCAAGTGGATATTGGTCATCTGATGGTTTGGGCACCGCATGAGCTTCTTCTTGAACCTCTTCCATGTTTCGTGGAGAGCTTCAGTTGGAAGCTGTCGAAAATTGTTGATCTCATCTCTTAATTATGCCCTTTTGGATGGCGGAAAGAATCTTTCTAGGAAAGCGTCTTTCAGTTGCCTCCAATTAGTAATAGAGTCAGGAGTTAGCCCGTTCAACCATAGAGTTTCCTCTCCAGATAGAGACAATGGAAATAAGCGCAGCCGAATTGCATTCTGTCCAACTCCTGGATTGTCAAATGCCTTGCATGTTGAGATAAAATTAATCAGATGCATATTCGGATCATCGCCTGCAAGTCCACCAAATAATCCCTTGAGCTGCAATAGCTGAATCATGGTGCTAGTGATATTGAACTTGGCTCCGGGAGCCAAGGGCAGAGGAATAATAGCCCCTGTGGCACCAGCTCCATCCAGATCATCATCATCATCATCAAAAGGAGCCTGCACAGCTCGGCGTTCAGGTCTCATTCTAGCTTGACGATCTCCCCTATTCACAGGTGTTGCCACCTCATCTGCACACCATGGATTAAGTAACTCTTCATCACCCAGGTCCTAATCATCAGGATTTGTTGCCCGACCTGGGTTATCAATATTCTGTTGATGAACTTGAGAAGCTGCCAACGCAGCTAATCTAGCCTGCTCCTGTTGAGCAGCCCTTCTTTCAATGTCACGTTGTGCATCCATTCTGCCAATAAGTTGTGGTTCAGGATTTATGGATAATAATGGCTGACCAGATCTTCGTGTATTTGGCATGCACTCTACCAAACTTGAAAAAAAACAAAAACAACAAACAAAAAGTAAAATTCAAGAATTTCAGACCAAAGGGTCTATTAACTATCACAAACTTAGTTGACAACTGTATTCCCCGGCAACGGCGCCAAAATTTGAAAACGCCCAAATTACAGCTCTCGTTAGAAAGTGTAAGCAGTCGCTGCCAAATATAGAATCCAACTGGGTTGGGTGTCAAATCCCACAGGGAATACATGGTCACTAAGTGTTGCAATTATTAGTAGATTGTTGGTCGAAAATTCCACGAAAAGGGGGGATTTAATTATGGCGTGAATTAATAATATCAAAGTAACGAATGAGACTATTTGTTTAGTAAGATTTAATCACAGAGATTTATAAGTTAGGGTTATGTCCACCTTATGAGTTCTACGTATCTATTAACTATGAGTAATGCGGAATTTAGACATGCATGCACTTATAGAGATTCGTATTCTAATGGCAAATCCTAGTGTTTCTCAACCATCAAGGATTATTTCACTTTAACTCTCTCGAGCCTAAAGTGTATAACTAATGGTACGAACTCTCCAAGAAATTAATCCGGTTAAGACATTAACGTGTAAATAGGGGTTGGTAGCCCTATTTCTTGGTCACACTCTCTTTTCCAGACATGTAACTTTTCTCTCGAACAAGTTAATGCTATAATGTCATGTTCTCTATGTTTGCAACCATGAGAATTAAATTAAAACGAAGAGAGTAATGATATAAGTAGCATACACATCAAGAATTCACAAACTCATAGTTATAGATAGTATCTCACAAGGTTTTCATAACCCTAACAGAGAAGTTTAGCTACTCATGATTACAACGGAAATCACAATAGACATAATCATCATACCACAACCTAGAATAAACTTGGCGATGGGGATGGATTGGCGTCAATAAGAGAATGTCGTTCTCTTCCTATCCGTTGCTCACAAGAGCCGTGTTTTCTGTTCTAAAACCTCTTACAAAAAACGAAATTGAATAATGAGTGAATGATAATGCTGCTGAAAAATTCAGCAATAAGGTTTTTATAGTATCCTTCTCTAACTAAGTTGCTACTGCATCCTTAAGTCTTTAAAAATACTGGGTTTTCCCGGGAAAAAGTTTCCATGCATCACTTTCAGTCCAAAAGCTGCCTTCCCTCTAATGTGAAGTTTTCCTTTGCTGCTCATAAGTCCATAAAGTGCTGAAATCTTCATCATTAATACCTGAAAAACATGCTAATCACGTAGGTCAGCTCATTTAAAGGAAAATAGACTAAAAGTGCAGGAATTATATATTTTGTCCTCAAAACTTAGTTAAAATATGGTTAAATTATGGTTCTTAAGTGTGTAAATACGCCCAACATCAATTCCCTTGTACCCTTCACCCTCTATGATACATATATATTTGAGTATAGACTTAGGGGATTCCCGTGTACCCCACAAGCATAACGTAACCTAGACCAACCCTCATGTCATCATACATGAGTTTCCAGTGTCCGTCCTTTGGACTCACCTTCACGGCTAGCTATCACAACCCACATTATTTCCTAATTAAAACATTTAGCACATAACCAAACCACTAATTCCCTGAGTTAATTATTAAGGCATTATTAAGTGGTATCGTCCTACCGACTATAGCTTGCAAGCAATGTCATTAGACAATACTTAGGGGATTCCCTTGTACCCTACAAACTACATTATTAAATTCATTTGGGGTATTTCCATATACCTCATAAGGTTTTCATTTTAACAATCACTCGGGGGATTCACGTGTACCCCACAAGGTTTTCAAAATCATCCTTAACCATTTATACCATGCATTAGTTTTTAGAAAAAAGTCAAACCAAGAATTTTGGGGATTTTATTGTGCCCCTAATTCAAATTACCACCTTCCTCTTAACTACTAACCAGTTTCACAATACAGGGTTGAGGTCATAACCACTTCAAAAGTCAAAAATTAAGAGAAAGTTATCATTATCAAGTTCAGCCACCATACTCATGCACCCACATGTTCAAAACAATATTTAAAACAAGGAAAACCATAATTAAACCATGAGAAAACAGATATCAACAATAAGTATTAAAAAAAACCTAGCCTTTATTTCAAAACCATAACAATCCATGAAAGACATACATTAAAACATGTACTTTAAGTAAAATAACAATGAGGGAGGAGTAACATGCCTGAAATACCATGAAATTTGGAAGAGATTGCACCCTTAGAATCCTCGATGACCACTTTCTTTGAAACCCTAGACTTAGCTAAAACAAAGAGTTTGAGAGAGAATGTGAAAGTGTTTTATTGGGAATGATATGATAATAAAGTCCCAAGGAAGGTTCTAAGGCGTGGGGTCTATGGGGCTATAGTGGGAAATATCTAGAATACCCTCATCTTAAAAGTTATAAAAATTTGTCCTTGGTTACGAGTCGACTTATTTACTCATCACCATATCATACGACTCATAGCCTTGAGTTGTATCCTAGACAGTTAGTTAGACACCCATACACTATCCACCTGACGACTTCATGATCCCACTAGTAACCTGACCCTATGACTCGTAGGGTCTAGTCGTAACCAAAAAGTACCCAAAGGGTCAGACACTGGACAACTTACGACTTCACCTCATGAATCGTAACTGTAAGACCCCGTAAAATCATTTCATCCGAATTCAGCTCATTTGGCTTTACAAGCATCAAGACTTAGCAAATATTCATAAGTGTTCAACACTTAGTCTCAGTTTAGACCTCCAAACTTTGGGGATTTATTTGACGACCTTATCGGCCTTCGTTTTTTTATTTTCAAGTTGTGTTACGATGGGGCAAGGTCATAGTATATCCCGGGTAAGTTTTGGAATTTTCAGATAGTGTAAGGGAACGTTTGTAGTTGTAAAACTGTAGCTCTCCATAATAAGCCCGCGTCGCCTGGCCTAGAGAACCGCTCTAAGGCAAATGTCGCCTGCTTATAGAGGTAGACTAAGCCAGGCATCGCTTGCTAAGTCTGGTGCTTACCCAGTTTTTTTGTACTTAACCTTCATGTTTTTAAGGGCTTTTTGATCATTCTCCACCCCTATATAAGCTTATTAACACGGGATTTGAACTCCAAAACACCAAACTATAATGCTTTTGTTGAATTACTCTCAGGAACAACCTAGAACAAGTCTAGGGTTCAATTAGGGGTTTCTAATTCCAAGTTTATTTCACTACAATCTTCATGGATTATTAATCTAAGGTATGTGTAGTGTTCATCTATGGATCCAATTCGTTCATAGATCTTAAGAATCATTTTTAAATATTATTTTGTAAACTTTTTGTGGTGATATGAGCATGTACATGTTGATGATTGTTGTTTAAGTTTAAATATGATATCTAAGGATGTTTTCATGGAATATATATATGTTTATTTTTTGAAAACCATGAACTTAGGTTGGTTTAATATGGTGCAAGTATGAAACCCACTTATGCTTTAAAGAATGCATGCAAGGTGTTTGATAAAATTCTTATCATGCTAGAAATTCATGTTTACATGGTTCCATGATATCTAAATGACAAGTCCATGTTAGCTATATACTTCAATATGAATTCCATGCTATTGATGTGTTGTTATTGTTGTGGTATGAAGCATGTATGATAATGAAGATATAAAATATGTACACAAAATGTATCCATGTATTCCCTACAATGTTTAAGATGTTGAATAACTACATAAAGTATGATATCCCCTACTTATGATATTATGAATTTTGGACTCCAATCTTGTGATCAAGTCATGTCATATGTGTCAGTTTCCTTCTATCGAGTCCTGGGGGTATTCGTACCCGAGAACTACAGTTGTGTGCCTAGATCCATGTCATACTTCACGATATCCAAACTCAAGCCATGATTTAGTAGAATTCGGTCAGTCAGTTATCAGATATCAGTAGTATTTTGTCAGTCAATGGAATTCAGTCATCTTAGTATAAGTTCAGTCAGTTATTCATGTTTAGTCTCTTTAGATGGGATTAGAAGTTAGCACCGAGTGAATCCAAGGATGGGAACACACACTGTCAGATGAGGGTGTGATTCTTAGCAGTCATCCTTGCGTTCCAGAACTATGTAGCTAGCATAGGTTGAGACATCAACACTGTTAGATGAGGGTTGATGAGGTGGCTTAGTACTGTAAGATGAGGGGCCTACCGTTCTCTTTTGGCAACACTGTCAGATGAGGGTTGCCCACAGTTGTCCTTACCAGTGGCACAGTATTGACACCCTTTAAGTCAGGGCAGAGATTGGACCCTAGCTTAGCAATAATGGCACACACGGGGCATGTAGATTAAACAACTATCTCCCACAGTTTCAGTATCAGGCTTAGTAAAAGAACGCAGATTGTTCTTCAGATTTCAGTGTATCAGGACTGTCAGATACAATTAATTTCAGTTACAGTATGGAACTCAGATAGTTCCATCAGATTCAGGACTATCAGCTACAATCGCCCATGTTATCAGGACTACAGTATCAGTCATGTTAGTTATTATTAAATCACATACTAGCTTATAGATCAAGATATCACATATTTTATGATTCCAGTTACTATGTATTCATGTTTACTCTCTCACGTTCATATCAATCAGTTAGTTAGAATTGTTCATGCATGTAACCCTGTTTATATTTAGCCTATCTCACTCATATACTCAGTACATGCATTTGCGCTATGGTTCTTTCTTTTTATGTTATACCATAGGTCCAGAGACACAAGCTCCAAATCAACAGTAGCATTTCAATCGCAGAGTTGCAGTGAGTCCTCATCAATTCGAGGACGATATTATTTTATTCATTATTTCAGTTCAGTTTTGGTAGACGGAGTTAGTTGGAGAAATGTTCCTTCAACTCCTTATTCAGACAATATTAGAGGCTTTCAGATTTAGTATACAGATTCAGTAGTCAGATTTATGTTCAGTTTTTTATCTAGACTTCAGTTTATTTTGGGTATTTAGTACCCCATGAATGTTGTGATTTCTTAGATATTCCTTTTAGTTGAACTTTATGGCCTTACAGTGCATGTTTTCTGCATTTTCATATTGTATATTGCAGTATACAGGTATAAATATTAGTCATGGGTTAGCTTGTGGTCCTTCGGGTTCATGAGCACCATGTAGTGTTCTAGTTCAGATAATCGGGGCGTTACAAAACTTGGTATCAGAGCCTTGAGTTTGAGGTCAATGACTATGTCTATCTTAAGATCTCTCCCATGAAGGGAGTGAAAAGGTTTGTCAAGAAAGGGAAACTCAGTCCCCGATATGTCGGTCCCTTCAGGATTCTCAGTCGTTTTGGCAAGGTAGCTTCTGAGCTCGAATTGCCTTCAGATCTAGCCTCAGTTCATCCAGTCTTTCATGTTTCTTTGCTCAAGAAGTGCATAGGTGACCCAACAGTTGTTATCCCTATTCAGAGCATCGACGTTCTGAATAGCCTCTCTTATGAAGAGATTCCAGTTGAAATCTTAGACTATCAGACTCATCGATTGAGGAACAAAGAAGTCCCTCTATTTAAAGATCTTTGGAGAAAACAGTCTCATAAGGGAGCTACTTGGGAAGCAGAAGCAAATATACGTACCAATTATCTTTACCTCTTCTCTACCAATTCAGATCAAGCTCAAGGTAACAGTTCTCCTTAAGCTTATTCAGTTGCATATTCATGTCCCCAGCTTAAACTTGGTACCTATTACCATTGCATACTCATTCATGCGTTCATGTATCAGTTCAGTTATAAGATCATGCATCAGATATGTATTCTCATCTTGAGAAACTCAGTTTATTAGGTTTCTCAGTTACGCATTCATGTATCAGTTATCCATGCATCAGATATACATGAGTTTAGTATGTTTAGCATGTCAGTCATGAGATCATGTTTCAGTCCTTCATGTTCAGTTCATGTTCAGCTTGTCTTGTATCCCCTCTCAGTTAATTCTTATTCGAGGATGAATGTTCACAAGGGGGAGATATTGTAAGACCCCGCAAAATCGTTGTGTCCGAATTCAGCTCATTTGGATTTACAAGCCTCAAGACTTAGAAAATATTCATAAGTGTTCAACACTTAGTCTCATTTTATACCTCCAAACTTTGGGGATTTATTTGACGACCTTCCCGACCTTTGTTTTTGGATTTTCAAATTGCGTTGCGATGGGGAAAGGTCGTAGTATATCCCGGGTAAGTTTTGGAATTTTTCGGATAGCATAAGGGCACGTTTGGAGTTGCAAAATAGTAGCTCTCAGCGATAAGCCCGCGTCGGCTGGCCTAGAGCACCGCTCTAAGGCAGGCGTCGGTTGCTTATAGCGGTGGACTAAGTCAGGCATCGCCAGCTAAGTTCGGTGCTTATCCAGTTTTTTTGCACTCAACCTCCGTGTTTTTAAGGGCTTTTTGGTCATTCTCTACCCATATATAAGCTTATTAACACGGGATTTGAGCTCCAAAACACCAAAATATAGTGCTTTTGTTGAATTACTCTCAAGAACAACCAAGAACAAGTCTAGGGTTAAATTAGGGATTTCTAATTCCAAGCTTATTTCACTACAATCTTCACGGATTATTAATCTAAGGTATGCGTAGTGTTCATCTATGGATCCAATTCATTCATAGAACTCAAGAACCATGTTTTAAATATTATTTTGTAAACTTTTTGTGGTGATATGAGCATGTACATGTTGATGATTGTTGTTTAAGTTTCAATATGATATCCAAGGATGTTTTCATGGAATATATATGTTTATTTGTTGAAAACCATGAACTTAGGTTGGTTTAATATGGTGTAAGTATGAAACCCACCTATGCCTTAAAGAATGCATGCAAGGTGTGATAAAATGCTTAGCATGCTAGAAATTCATGTTTACATGGTTCCATGATATCTACATGACAAGCCCATGTTAGCTATATACTTCAATATGAATTCCATGCTATTGATGTATTGATATTGTTGTGGTATGGAACATGTATGATAATGGATATATAAAATATGTACACGAAATGTATCCATGTATTCCCTACAATGTTTAAGATGTTGACTAACTACATGAAGTATGATATCCCCTACTTATGATATTATGAATTGTGGACTCCAATATTGTGATCAAGTCATATGATGTATGTCAGTTTCCTTGTATCGAGTCCTGGGGGTATTCGTACCCCAAAACTATAGTTGTGTTCCTAGAGCCATGTCATGTTTCACGATATCCGAACTCAAGCCATGATTCAGTAGAATTCAGTCTGTCAGGTAACTCAGGAAAACCTCATGATCTCAGTCAGTTATCAGATCTCAGTAGTATTCCATCAGTCAACGAAATTCAGTCAGCTCAGTACAAGTTCAGTCAGTTATTCATGTTTAGTCTCTTCAAATGGGAGTAGAAGTTATCACCGAGTGAACCCATGGATGGGAACACACACCGTCAGATGAGGGTGTGATTCTTAGCAGTCATCCTTGCATTCCAGAACTGTGTAGCCAGCATAGGTTACGACATCAACACTGTCAGATGAGGGTTGATGAGATGGCTTGGCACTGTCAGATGAAGGCCCCGCCATTCTCTTTTGGGAACACTGTCAGATGAGGGTTACCCACAGTTGTCCTTACCAGTGGCGCGGTATTGATACCCTTCCAGTCAGGGTAGAGATTGGACCCCAGCTTAGCCATAATGGCACACACGGGGCATGTCGGTTAAACAACTATCTCCCATAGTTTCAGTATCAGTCTCAGTAAAAGAACTCAGATAGTTCTTCAGATTTTAGTATATCAGGACTGTCAAATACAGTCAATTTCTATTACAGTACGAAACTCAAATAGTTCCATCAGATTTAGGACTATCATCTACAGTCACCCATGTTATCAGGACTATAGTATCAACCATGTTAGTTATCAGTAAATCACGTATTAGCTTATAGATCTAGCTATCACATATTTTATGACTCCAGTTACTATGTATGTATGTTTACACTCTCACGTTTATATCAGTCAGTTAGTTAGCATTGTTCATGCATGTAACCCTATTTATATTCAGCCTACCTCACTCGTATACTCAGTAGATTCCCACGTACTGACGTATTTGCGCTATGGTGCTTTCTTTTCATGTTACACCATAGGTCCAGAGACACGAGCTCCAGATCAGCAGTAGCATTTCAGTCACAGAGTTGTAGTGAGTCTTCATCCATTCGAGGACGATATTATTTTATTCATTATTTCAGTTCATTTGCTAGACAAAGTTAGTTGGAGACATGTTCCTTCAACTCCTTATTCAGATAGTATTAGAGGCTTTCAGATTTAGTATACAGATTCAGTATTCAGATTTATGTTCAGTTTTTTATCTAGACTTCAGTTTGTTTTGGGTATTTAGTACCCCATGAATGTTGTGATTTCTCAGATATTCCTTTCAGTTGAACCTTATGGCCCTACAGTGCATGTTTTCCACATTTTCATACTGTATATTGCAGTATACAGGTACAGATATCAGTCATGGGTTAGCTTGTGGTCCTTTGGGTTCATGAGCATCGTGTAGTGTTCCGGTTCAGATAATCGGGGCATTACAGTAACCCATCCTCATGGCTCCTCATGAGCCATTCGTACTCAGAGCAGAGTCAAGCCACTATGTTACTGATTTGGTTAAGGTTATCCTAACGACTCGTTACCATCCTTAACGTCTCGTATCACCAAGTCATAACTAAGATAAAAAACCCAACCGCCATCAATTGAAACCTTACGAATAGGGATACCTGACCCATCAAGACACCATACGACTCATATGGCAAGTTATAATCAAGGAAGTAAGCTCAAAGCTCAAGCAATTTTTGAGGGCCAAAATCTGGGGTGTTTCAATTCTCCCCCACTTAGATCATTCGCCCTCGAATGATTGGAAAAGGCATTGACTTGAACAATTAAACCCCAAACACCTCTACTCTTACCTTTAACTAAGTTAGAAAACAAAGATGCCAAGAAAATCAATCTTTTCTTTAACAAAGTCAAAAAATAAAGATGTTATGAATAACACACACCTTATGCACGATTTTCTGGAGCGGAACACAAGAATGGATACTTGGACTTCTTGTCCTCTTCATCTTCCCAATTAGCCTCTTCGACTTATGGTTCCTTCATAGAACCTTTATCGAAGCTACGTCCTTGGTCTGTAACCGACAAACTTATCAATCCAATATTTCGATAGGGACTACCTCATAAGAAAAGGAATCCAAAATTCCAACATCCTTGATAGGCATAATTTGCAATGGATCACCCACACACTTCCTCAACATAAATATGTGGAACACCGGGTGAACGGAGCTCAAATGAGAAGGCAACTCCAATTCATATGCAATATTACCAACCTTCTTCAAGACCAAGTACGGACCAACATACCGAGGACTGATCATTCCTTTCTTACCAAACTGCATTACCCCCTTCATAGGAGATACCTTTAAGAACACCCTATCCCCAACCTCAAACTCTAACTTCCTACGTCTTGCATCCTTATAGGACTTTTGGCGATTTTGGGAATCTTTGAGACTATCTTGAATCACCTTCACCTTCTCTATGTATTGGTGAACCAAATTTGGGCCAAACAACTCCGCCTAACCAACCTCGAACCACTAAATAGGAGAACTACACCTCCTACCATACAAGGCCTCAAATGGAGCCATCCCAATGCTAGAGTAGTAACTATTATTTTATGCAAACCCTGTAAGAAGAAAATGATCAACCCAACTACCACCATAGTCAATCACACAAGCTCAGAGCATATCCTTCAATGTCCGAATAGTCTTTTTCTCTTGTCCATCTGACTGCGGGTGGAAAACCGTACTAAGACTCACCTTAGCCCCAAACCTTTCTAAAACAATCGCCAAAAGTGTGATGAGAACTAAGCACCATGATCTGACATAATAGAAACATGTTCCCCATGAAACTTCAGTGTCTCTTAGAGGTACAACCTTGCATAATTCTCTGCCGAAAAATTAGATTAGTCCTCACTGGCAAGAAGTGAGAAGACTTTGTCAATCTATCCACGATGACCTAAATTGAATCAAACTAATTTTGAGACTAAGGTATACCAGTAACAAAATCCATATTTATCACTTTCCACTTCCACATAGACAACTCAACTTCTTGATACAATCCCCTGGGCCTCAAGTGCTTAACTTTCACTTGTTGACACATCAGGCATTTATCCATAAAACTAGACACATCCCGCTTCATAATGTTCCACGAATAAATATCCTTAAGGTCATGATACATATTTGTTGAACTAGGAAGAACGGCATAATGCGACTCATGAGCCTCAGCCAACATCCTATCTCACAATCTATCTACATCGGTAACACATAATCTTCCTTGGTACCGCAAGGTACCATCACCACAAACCTATAGGTCATCACTTTTTCCCACCTACATCACCCTTGATTTGAATCAACATAGGATCCAGTACTTTTTTTCTCTTTCACCTCAGCACCAAGAGATGACTTTGCCACTGTCGGAATAATCACATCACTATCTTCTAAGTCCAAGAAGAGAACTCCAAGGTTAGCCAAACAGTGAATATCTCTCACCAATTTTCTCTTCTTCTTATTCGCATGAGCTAGACTCCCCATGGATAACCTTCTAAGAGCATTAGAAATGACATTAGCTTTACCTGGATGATAGTAAAGGCTCATGTTATAATCGTTGAGTAGCTCATGCCATCTTCTTTGCTTGAGATTAAGCCCTTTTTGGGTGAACACATACTATAAGCTTTTATGATCTGAAAAGATACCCACATAACTCCATACAAGTAGTGACGCTATATTTTCAACACGAACACTGAAGCCAATAACTCTAAGTCATGAGTAAGATAGTTCTTCTCATGTACCTTCAATTGTCTAGAGACATAAGCTATCACCTTGCCACGTTGCATCAAAATGTAACCAATCCCCACACATGACGCATCGCAATACACCACAAAACCATCAGTGCCTTCAGGCAAAGTCAATACCAAAATCAAAGTTAGCTCATTCAAGCTTCTCAAAACTACCCTCACAAGTATCAAACCATAAGAACTTTACCTTCTTCTGAGTTAACTTAGTCAACGGGGTAGCTATAGTAGAAAAATACTCAACAAATCTCTTGTAGTAACCAGTTAAACCCAAGAAGCTCTGAATATCAATTGGAGTCATGAGTCTAGGCCAACTCTTAACCATTATAACTTTCTATGGATTCATCATAATCCTTTCTCTGGATATGACATGACCCAGACAAGTGACAACATTCAACCAAAATTCGCATTTCAAAATTTAGCATACAACTGATGATCTTTTAGGGTCTGTAACATAATACGGAGGTGATCGGCGTGATCCATCTCACTATTTGAGTATATCAAAATATCATCTATGAATACAATGACGAAGAAATCTAGAAACTAATGAAATACCCTATTTATCAAGTCCATGAATGTCGTCGGGGCATTAGTCAACACAAAAGACATAACCAAGAACTTAAAACTCCCATACCGGGTATGGAAAATAGTCTTAGGGATATCCACCTCCCTAATATTTAACTGATGATACCTGGATCGAAGATCAATCTTGGAGAAGATCTTAGCACCCAGAAGCAGATCAAACAAATTATTTATTTTTTACTGAAGGTATCTATCCTGCACTGTTACCTTATATAATTATCGGTAATCAATACACATACGAAAGGAAACATCATTTTTACACACGAACAACATTGATGCACCCTATGGGAATACACTAGGACAGATGAAACCTTTGTCTTAACTAAGATAGAGCCATTCAGTATGGGGGAATATAGATAGGAAAAGTGTACGGAACAATATCAATCCCAAAATCAATCTCCCTATTAAGAGAGACGCCAGGAAGGTCATCAGGGAAAACCTCAAAAAATTCATTCACCACCGGGATGAAATTTAAAGGACCCTCCGAGTTAGAATCTCTAACCCAGACTAGATGATTGAGACACCCTCGAAGATCAATCAACATGCTCTATGATATGATATGAACCTTTCCTTGGGTGCTAGAGAACCACCCTCTATTCAATAACTGGCTCATTAGGGAATTTAAATATGGTCCTGCGGGTCCGCCAATCTAGAGAAGCATAGCACGTGTGCAACCAATCTATACTCAATTTGTCATAGAAAACAACTATTTCTAATTTAAACAGATCCACCAAAGTCTCCCGACCACCCATAAATACCACAAAGCGCCTATATACTCTTCTAGTAACCACAAAATCATCCACTGGGGTAGAAATTCAAAAGGGGTCTGAAATACACTCGGGATTGAAACAAAAATATATAGTAACAAATAGGGTCACATAAGAAAGAGTGGACCCTGGATCAAGTAAATAATACACATCACAAAAAAGAGTTTCAACATACCAGTAATGATATCAGGCGATGACTCAAACTCCTGGCGAGTAGTAAGAGAATAGAGTCAGTTCCAACCAGTGTCGGAGCTAAACAGTGGACCCTTTTTGCCCCAAACCTGAAGATGAGGCAATCGAAACATTGTTTGCTCTAGAAGCAACCTTGGCCACTAGAAAGTTTCAAAGAATATGCCCTAGCTGACCAAAGTTGAAGAACTTGTCCCTTCCCTCATCACAAAAACCCCAATGCAGTCGACCACTAAATCTGCAAAAAGGATATGATAGAGTTGATTAGGCCTCACTAGCCTGATAATGGGCACCCTATGCCATATAATTGTTGCCACCCTAAAAATGATTGTCACTAGATGTCTTTGGGTAGGGAGCACTATCTGTCAAGTAGGACCCAGGATTGCCCAACTTCTTTTTGGACCATTTTCCACCATCCCTGCCACTCTGTTATTGACCTCCTCCTTACTCTGAATGCTAAAATTTCTTGCTCTGTCTTTCCCTAATTTTAACCTGTTTCTTCTTCTCTTCCGCAACCAACTGCATGTATACAACCAGCCTAGAGATGTCCATGTCCTTGCTTAATAATGTAGCCTTACTCTCCAAAATCAAGTCTCAAGATAACCCAAAAGCAAACTTTCTCATTCTAGCCCTCATGCTAGAAACCATCTTTGGAGAATACTGAGATAACAAGAGAAACTTCAAGGAATACTCCTTGACTGGCATTTTGCCTTGTTTCAGGGTAATAAACTCTTCCGCCATCGCCTCCCTCGGCTCTTAAGGAAAAAAATGGTCCAGGAAAGCATTAGAAAAATCATCTCACTTGGTTGACTCAGCATCTTCACCCCTTGACTGGTCCCATTCCTCATACCACTGATAAGCCACATCTTTCAATTGGTATGCAGCGAACTCCACGCCCTCCACATTAGTGGCATGCATCACATGTTTTGCCCCTTTTTAAATTTAAAAGGGTTGGAAAACATTATTTTTGACTTTTAAAATTATTTTAAAAATTTTAATTAAATTTTGAAATAATTTAAGAAATTACAGAGTCGCCACTTGTTTTTTTCAAAAAATATCAAAAAAACTAAAAATGTAACTTAAAAGATTTAAAATAAAAAAAAAAATCTTTTAAGTTTAGAAATTATGAGTAAGTGGTTCCTATTAATACTCTTGGAAGGATGTTAAGGCACCAAGAGTATATTCTAACTTGAGATTATCCAGACTATTTGAAAATAACTTTTTCGACTAACTTTAAAAAGGAAAATTGACTTTTGAAAAGAAAACAATTAAGCAAAATTGTCTTCTTGGTGACTTAGCGGGGATTTTAATAAGTCTATGAAAACTAACAAAAATTAGCAAATAAAGGGAAAAACTAAAGGACTTAGGCCATTAGACCCAAATCCATAAATTCTATCTTAAGCTAATTTGGGTTTTTGGCCCATCTTCATATGTCCTAATCTAAATACTGGGGCTTTTGGCCCATACCCTATCCTAAGCTAGTTTCTGGACCTTTGAGGCCCAAAATTTATTTCACCTGTATTAAATCACAACTTTGGCTTCGAGGCCCAAATGAATGAACAAATAGATAAATAAATAGAGAAAGAAAGAAAAAAACAATAATAAAAATTGAGACTTTTCAAGTCTCTTAGCGACCTCATGAATGGGTTTTGACCCATTTTTTATTCTTCTATTTTTTTGCACCCGCATGCCATATAATCGACTTTGGATTTAAACTTCGGGCTTGACTCGGAGAGGTAGGCCTCATTGGCCCATCATGAAATTCAAGTGGAAAGGAGTCTATTTGAACTCTAAAATAGATTCATGCAAGGAAAATGAAATGTGTTCGAAAATCCTACACTTAATAGACAAAAGATGAGATGATAAAGATAACATTCTCAAACATAAAGAAATAGTAAACTCTGATATGATATAGTCTAGGACTTCTTTTCATTAAAGAAAAAATATGGGAGTAAGCATAATATGGGAAAACGTTTTGTGAAATACAAGACATACTTATGCAACAACACTTTTCAATACCAAATGGAGTAAATCAACAGATTTGAAGAAAAATTGTGTGGTAGTATATGAATAACATTAGGACGTCTAAATGCACAAAAATACTTTAAGCAATAAATCAATAAGAGAGGTGAAGCAAATAGAATATATTAAACATGTTTGAGAAATTATATTCAAAGACAAGATAGGAAATATAGTAAAAACTTAATTCTAAGAAAAAGTGTCCAATTATGCCAACTCTTATTTTAGTTCTACACCATTTCAACAAAATCTATAACTCTAACAACTTTTTAATCTAAACAAGAGAAAATCAAAGACAGTTTTGATTGTGAAAACAAGTTACTCACTACTTCAAAATAATTTCACAGATCCCTAACAATAGTAACCATTCCTTCTAGATATAAAGGAAACAACTTTACATATAAAAAGAAAACATATCCACTTATAACGTAATAACATATCACTTTGAAAAGAGGTGATGATCTATAACATAATTACATATCACTCTAAAAGAGATAATGATCCATATCTTCATAATATGTCACATTGAAGAAGTTGACGATCCATAACATAATAACATATCACTCTGAAGGAGGTGACGATCCAAACATGATAACATGACACACTGAAGGAGGTGACCATCCATAACATAATAACATGTCACTCTGACGGAGGTGATGATCCAAACAGAATAATATGTCACTCTTACGGAAATGATGTTCCATAACATGATAACATCTCATGCTAAAGGAGGTGACAGTCTATATAATAATATGTCACTCTGAAGGAGATGATGGTCCATAACTAAATAATGTGTCACTTTGAAGGATTTGACGATCCATAACAATATGTCACACTCGAACAAGTGATGATTCAGTATGTACTCTTGAAAGGGTTTAATGACCCACATATAACAAGATGTGTCACCTCAAATGGGCTGACAATCCTATTAGTTTGTTGGAGGGTAGAAAGCCCTAATATATAAGAAAAGAAAGATGTTAATTTTTTGAACTTTATTCTTTGAAACAAGAATCCTTGAAAGGCCTTATGCGTGTCCTGATCTTCTGGATTGAATCCTCAAACTTTGAGAGGATTGGTTTGTGTCAGTTCTTAGAGGTGGTTTTGCATACGTCATCTGCATAACTAAACAACCCTCATTAATAACATAACAATTTGTTGCAACTAAGCCAAAAATATAACAGAAGATAGAGTTTAGAAATAAAATCATTTGACTCATGATGATTTAGAGATGGTCCTTTGAATAATATCTCCCTATCTCAATTGTTACGCCCCAATCATTTCCCTACAAAATTAGATAAAGTGTTAGAGGTCATAACAAAAGTAATAGAAACATAAATCAAGAGGAAAAGGGAGAAGAGAAATTGTCTGGCGTATTATGGCATGGCCACGATCGGTTTGATAATGTCCTTTGATATGCTTAGCATTGTCAACTTTGTGACTTCATTATTCCTGCATCAAAAGAAAAATATTAATTTTAAGAGACTGACTGTGTTGATATTACCTTGCTCTCATGATGCTCCTTGTTGATCAACGATTTGTAGGTTTGAAGTGCAGTTGTTGTGAAATCTTTTAGGATCTCCCTAAAAAATTCTTCCCCAGTTTAGAAACGCTTGAACTTCTTTGTAACATATGACATCATTAGTATGGAATTTTTGGGATTTCCTCAAAAATTCTACCCTGATCTTGAGTTCGTTCTGATGTAATGCAGCTTAAAATTTGAGAAATTCTCAAAAACTATGCCCCATCTCAACTTTAGCAATGTCTGGTGTTTGAATTTGTAGTAAATGTCAAGTTTTGTGAAATTTTTGAGATCTTCTCAAAAAAAAAATTCCCAGTTACATGCTTCAATGTCATCTCCATATAACTTGAAAAAAATTCTCTTGTTAAAATTTTGAGATCCTCCCAAAAATTTTCCCCAGTTTGTATGAAAATGGAAAACATGATTGAGCCAGTGTGGTGCTCACGTGTTCCATTGAGGTAGGAATCATATCAAATATTGTTCTACCATAAAATGAAAAAATAATTTTTTTAAGGGATTGACGGAAGCTGAAATAAGCTACCTACGTATATCATTTTTGATAATTCTGGTCAAACGTAGTTCATATTACAAATAAGTCAAATCAGAAAGTGCGATTACAAAAAAAATAAAAACAAGAAAGTATGGTTACAAGAAAAGAAAATAATATCTTCAAAATGAAATATAGAAGGACACTGTAAGTGCGCCTTTGAGGAATCTTCATTCTTCTTCACGACCGATGGCACCAATGATTACTTTGCTTTTACTCTTTGCGAAGCAATCAAGTTTGATTACCAATATAAATCAGTCTCTCTTTAAAAAAAAGAAAAGAAAAACACTCAAAAGGTAAAAGTGTTAGTTCATGAATTGTAATAATTGACCAAAGTAATATATGAGACAAATCAAGAAAATATAGATAAATCAAATAATGATGCACTTTAGCACAAATAATTTTTATTGTATCCTAACATACTTAGGACCTTTTAAGCCAAAGGTAGGACTAAATTTTGAAAGATATATATGTCATTTGTAAGACGTTTCATTTCCCCCAAAATATTATATAAACTTCATTAATAAATTAAATAGGGATACAAAATTGAGGGAACAGGGAAATACATGATATCAATGCCACACATGGGTGCAAATCTAACTAAGCCTCCTTGGAAGCCTTTCGATCTTTGAACTTCTTGAAATGTCTACATATCCTTTTGATAAATACCTTCTTTTGATCAAACAAAACTATCTAAAAAAACCCTCAAACTCAAGGAACAATGGTCCGTATAATCTGACATTATATCATTCAATTTAAGACATAAAGAATGATCGTCTGTTATGACTCGCGGTCAAATAGACGTAATTTAGGTTTTCTAATGGGCCTTATACCTCCTCAGATATTGGGTCGTCCTAGGCTCATGCCTAAACAGGGTTTTTGGTTTCGCTCTATCTTAGGTGTTTAGAATGGGCTTCAACCAGGTTCCTAAATAGACAACCTGGGTTTGGAAATACGAACAGCCATCAGATGCCGCACGTATGGATAAACCATCGTATTTTCAATACTTTATTTGGAATTGAACAATAGGAGTCGGGACATCCACGAAACCCCAAAATAGTTTAATAATCAAAATGAGGATTTACGCCATGAATCCAACAGTTAATAATTGCAATAATTTAAAAACATAAGCACATGAACAGTTTAATAATTAGTCAAAGAAGCTCATTCAAATATTTGATTAGAACCTAGTTAAAGTTCCCCAGCAGAGTCGTCATTTCTATTTTGCCCCTTTTTCAATTTAAAAGGGTTGGAAAATATTATTTTTGAAATTTTAAACTATTTCAAAACTTTAAAGAAAATTTTAAAATAATTTAAGAAATTAGAGATTCGTCAGTTGGTTTTTTTAGAGATATCAAGAAAAACTAAAAATATTACTCAAAAGATTCAAAACAAAAAAAATCTTTTAAGTTTAGAAATTCTGAGTAAGCGGTTCCTATTAATACTTTAGGAAGGTTGTTAAGAAACCAAGATTATTTGCTAACTTAGGTTTTCCGGACTATTTGAAAATAACTTTTTTGACTAACTTTAAAAAGAAAATTTGATTTTTGAAAAGAAAACGATTAAGGAAAATTGTCTTCTTCGCGACTTAGCGGGGATTTTAACTAAGTCTAAAAAAATTAATAAAAATTATCATATAAAGGGGAAAGGGAGAAACTAAAGGACTTAGGCCATTAGCCCCAAATCCATAAATCTTGTCTTAAGCTAATTTGGGTTTTTGGCCTATCTTCATATGTCCTAATCTAAATACTTGGGCTTTTGGCCATACCCTGTCCTAAGCTAGTTTTCGGACCTTTGAGGCCCAAAATCCGTTTCACCTATATTAAATCACAACTTTGGTTTCGAGGACCAAATAAATGAACAAATAGATAAATAAAGAATAAGACAATAGTAAAAATCAAGACTTTTCAAGTCTGTTAGCGACCTCATCAATGAGTTTTCACCTATTTTTCTTCATCTTCTATCTTCTTGCACCCATACGCCATATAATCGACTTTGGATTTAAACTTAGGACTTGACTCAGAGAGGTAGGCCTCATTGTACCATCATGAAATGCAAGAGGAAAGGAGTCATTTTGGACTCCAAAATAGATTTATGCTAAGAAAAAGATAACATAAAAAGAATTAAAATATGGTCAAAAATTCTGCACGTAATAGACAAATGATGAGATGAAAAAGACAACATTCCCAAGCATAAAGAAATATTAAACTATGATATCATATAGTGTAAGAAATATTTTCATTAAAGAAAGAAGAGGGGAGTGAGCATAAGATGGGAAAACTTTTTATGAAATACAAGACATACTAATACAACAATACTTTTCAATACCAAATAAAGTCAATCAACAGATTTGAAGAAAAAATTCACGGTAGTATATGAATAACAATGGGACATCTAAATACACAAAAATACTTCAAGCAATAAATCAATAAGCGAGGTGAAGCAAATAGCATATATTAAACATGTATGAGAAATTATATTCAAAGACAAGATAGGAAAAATAGTAAAAGATTAATTCTAAGGAAAAATGTTCAATTATGCCTACTCCTATCTTATCTCTACACCATTTCAATAAAATCTATAACTCTAACAACTTTTCAATCTAAACAAGAGAAAATCAAAGACAATTTTGACTATGAAAATGAGTAACTCACTACTTTCAAATTGAGAAACAATTTCACATATCCTTAACAATAGTAATCATTCTTTCTCGACATAAAGGAAACAACTTTACATTCTAAAAGCAAACATATCTACTAATAATGAATTTAAAGAAAGCATGAACACGCATTTTATGTAAAGATCAAAACTTTATCCATAATAATCAAAGAATAATACAAAAGGTGAAACAATCAATATTAACTACTCTTTTCAACATAAAGGAAACAACTTTACATAAAAAACAAACATATATGCCAACAATGAATTTAAATAAAGTATGAGTACATATTTTAAACAAAGATCAAAACTTTATCCATAATAATCAAAGAATAAAAACGAAAAGAGAAATAATCAATATTAACTATTCTTTTCAACTTAAAGAAAACAACTTTTCATACTAAAAACAAACATATACGCCAACAATGAATTTAAATAAAGCATGAGTACATATTTTAAACAAAGATCAAAACTTTATCCATAATAATCAAAGAATAAATACAAAATAACACGTTCAACTATTGATAGCTCATTTTTATAACATGAACATGAAAATAACCATAATATTGATACCATAACGTGCTATGGCCTTCAAGGCCTCTACAGCAAATAATCCCAGCAAACAAATTATAACTACGAACTACGAAGAAGAAGGAGATGAAGAAGAAAAAAAAAATACTAATGGGGAAAGGTGCGTTTACATTTTTTGGGGAAGCAAAATGGGACATAAAGGTTTTTTCGGAGTCTTGATCACCACCAGAAAGCAATCTTTCGAGAACCCTGATTATGATTAGATCACCGCTTGAAAATTTTTACTAAAGAAAAGAAATTTAATTATTTGCTCCAAATTTTTTTCGCTTTTCTAAATTCTTTCTCTTTTAGACTTGCTTTCTACCAAAATAATGGTAGTGTTTCTAGGAAAAGATGGAAATCCAATTCTATTAATCCACCAATGTGGAAGAAAGTATTTGGGGGTATTTTTTTGAATTTTAAAATTGAAGATAAGGTGAGGTAGAAGATGAGATGGGGGGAAATTGTACAATGTAGTATAATTTTTGAATTTCAAAATTGAAAAAAGGACAAGGTTGAAGGAGAATAGTACAATGTAGTACAATTTTTGAATTTTAAAATTAGAAAAAAGACAAGGTTGAGGGAAAATTATACAATATAGTACAATTTTGAATTTCAAAATTTAAATTTTGGAATTTGAATTTGATTTTGGTGAGAATTGGGTACAAATTATGAGAGCTTTTGGGGAATTTAGGGTTATTTAAAATATAACCCCAATTGTGATTACAAATTTAGCCAAATTTATTTTTGACTAAATCGAAAGTCAATTGGTCAATTGCATTGCAATTATGGCCAATTTGATTTCAATTATGGTGAAATCTAATAGATTCACTAAATTAAATTAAAATTCAATACAAGTTAATACATCATTTAATCCTGAGCTTCTTGATTTAATAAAATCAAATAAATATTTCTCCAAATAATTTTTTTTGCGAATAAATTTTATTTAAATCAAGACTTTATCCTTTTAGATTAATTAGTAAAAGTTCAATTTTGATAAAAATATTCATTTAAGTAACAAATTTTATACAATTTCGTATGTGTAAATACGAAAACTTATAATCGTCAATTAAATGACAAAATTAACCCAAATAAATATTTTAGAGCGCATTTATCCGGATGAAATAAATATTACAATTTTATTAAAAATTAAAGATTTCCAGGGTTAAATT
The DNA here is from genome assembly GCA_030864215.1 of Capsicum pubescens. NCBI lineage: Eukaryota > Viridiplantae > Streptophyta > Magnoliopsida > Solanales > Solanaceae > Capsicum > Capsicum pubescens. The sequence continues at coordinate 97,914,456 of CM061543.1, read as the reverse complement.
TAGTCGTGGAGGGCAAAAACTAGGTGTCAACATCACACGAAAGATCTTTTCCATCTCATCAAGGAAACTTTGAGGATCCTCCTCGACCTTATCACCAATAAATGTTAGAGGGTTCAACCACATAAATTGGCCAACTCTTGTAGCCTCAAGAGATGGAGTAACTGTAGCACCACGTTCAGACTGAGAAGCTACCAACCGAGCCAACATATGAATAAACTAACGAAATTCAGCATTCTTCACGTTAGCTTGAGGAGCTCGAGAAGGACTGGAGGGGACCGGTGGAACTTCAAAAGGGAAATCAGGAACTTGACCCCTAGACTAGGTCTGGACCCCATAGGCAGGATGTGTCCCATCAACGTTGTCCTCGGGTGGGACAGAGGAGTTTTTGTGAGCTTCAGATCATTTAGGAGGCATGATCTGAAAAAACGAATAAGAGGGAATTAGAGAAGATTTCAGGACCTTAGACTCTACCGCTCAAAAATAAAACACAAGAAAGAGAAACATTCCTAAATGCCTTGCAGCCTCTCCCTTATGAGTGTGGAACGCTACACACCCTTAAAGGAGATTCTACTAGATGCGGCTTTGTGAACTCCAAAATGACCATGAACCTAAGCTCTTATACCAATCTGACACGAACCAAACTAGGGCCTAGTCGTGTCGGGTATCTCCAGTCCAACTAGAATCGGAGACCCCCCCCCCCAATACCCAACCATTAATCGTAATGCACCCCATGTTGGATGAATTCCGAACATATAACAAGATAAGATGACTTTAATATAAAGACATTAAAATGAGTCTACAACGAAAACTAAACATCCACACCACAATGACCGCCCAATACTGATATCAATGCCTATGCTAATACCAATGCTAATACCAACACCAACACCACTCATGCCCATAATAGTCCAACAAAGCCTTTAGTTAGAACAAAAGAATTTCCTGACGGGACATGCCCCCGACCACAGCCAAAACCAAAACCAAAACTAAGGAAACAATAATAACATAAGAAGTCCATTTCATGAAATGGGGCATTCCAAAATATGAAAGCCCACCACTTTAGTCTGACTCAACAGTTGACCAGAATCACCAAGTCACTAAGCAGGAGGAGTGAAAGTATGGTCGATTTCTGCATCGTCTGGGGATACAAAACCCGAATATGGTTAGCGAGGTGAACGCTAACATGTAACTTAGGGATAGTAATAAAATAATTCCATCAATTCAAAACCAAATCAAACCAATGCAAATAACCATATGTAATTATATACATATATATATCATCCCGGGATAAGGAATAAGGTTTAGCATACATTTAAAACCTTAACCTAGATTGTGTAGCTTTACAATCATAATTCACCCATGGGCTATATGGGTCCAGTATTACCCCCTGAATGGGTCCCAGTGCATGTAGCCACATAAATCGGAGATATCATAGATGGCCTGGGATTTCCTTGTACCTTTCTCTCTCCATAATACATATATACGAGTATAGGCTTGGGGGATTACTATGTATGGCACAAGCATAAGGTCACTAATACCAACCCTTATGTTGGCAAACATAAGTTTTCGTTGTCCATCCTTCAGACTCATACCTTCCTGGCTAGCTATCACAACCCCCATTATTGCCCAATTAAAATATTTAGCATATACCTAAACCACCAATTCCTAGAGTCAATTATTAAGGCATTATTAAGTGGTATCTTCATACCAACTATAGTTTGCAAGCAATGTCATTAGCCAACACTTAGGGGATTTCCATGTACCCCGTAGTCTCTATTATTAAAATCACTTGTGGGATTCTCATAAGGTTTTCATTTTAACAATCACATTGGGGATTCCCGTGTACCCCACAAGGTTTTCAAAACCATCCTTAACCAATTAACCATTTATACCATGCATTAGTTTCAAGAAATAAGTCAAACCAAGAACTTTGGGGATTCCATTGTACCCCTAATTTAAATTCCCACCTTCCTCATAACTACTAACCAATTTCACAATACAGGTTTAGGATCATAACCACTTCAAAAGTCACAAATTTAGAGAAAGTTATCATTATCAAGTTCAGCCACCATACCCATACAACCACATGTTCAAAACTATATTTAAAACAAGGAAAACCATAATTAAACCATGAAAAATCATATATCAATAATAAGCATTCAAAAAACCCCAACCTTTATTTCAGAACCATAACAATACCATGAAATTCATACATTAAAACATGTGCTTTAAGTAAAATAACAATGAGGAAGGAGTAACATGCCTGAAATACCAAGGAATTTGGAAGAGATTTCACCCTTAGAATGCTAGATGACCACTTTCTTTGAAACCCTAGCCTTATCTTGAACAGAGATTTTGAGAGAGAATGTGGGAGTGTTTTATTGGAAATAATATGATAATAAAGTCCCAAGGAAGGTTTTAAGTCATGGGGTCCAAGAGGCTATAATGGAAAATATCCTGAATACCCTCAGCTTAAAAGTTGTAAAAATCATCCTTGGTTACGAGTCGACCCATTGAATCGTCACCACATTATACAACTTGTAGCCTTGAGTTGTATCCTAGATAGTGAGTTGGACACCCATACACTGTCTACCTTATGACTTTATGATCCCACTCGTAACCTAATCCTATGACTCGTAGGGTCTAGTCGTAACCAATAGAGTACCTAAATAAGTCAGACACTGGACTACCTATGACTTCACCTCACGACTCATAACATATCTTCATATCTCCTAGTGATCCACTCATACTCAGAGAAGAGTTAAGACACTATGTTACTGATTTGGTTACGGGTTATACTAATAACTCGTCACCATCCTTAATAACTTGTATCACTAAGTCGTAACCAAGATAGAACACCCAATCACTATCCATTATACACCTTACACCTCGGTTTACCTGACTCATCAAGACACCATACGACTCGTATGGTCAAGTCATAATCAAGGCAGTGAGATCAAAACTCAAGAAATATTTTAGGGCTAAAATTTAGGGTATTTCAATCAGGGGGGATACGATAGAAGAACAAAGAAAGATAATTGCTGACCTTGCGAGAAAACTAGAAATACTCTAAGAGGAGATGAATCATACTAGATATTTAGCTAATATGGCCATCACCACCAATGCTCTTGTCCCTGGAGGACATGTGCCTCCACTCCAAATTTCTCCTCTTAATCCCCTATTCTTAGGAATTATCCAAATAACATATCATCCTCCTTCACTCCCCAACTGACCACAGATCCCATAATTAATTATCCACCAATTTATGTTGTCCAAAATACCAATCAATAGAATAACCCAGATGCTTACCATCCATAAAATCCATCCCTAACCCCATAAAATCCATCTCCAATACCACAAAATTCAATTCAAAATCCATAAAATCCATTTCCAACTCCACAAAATCCGTGCCCAACTCCATAAATCCTTCTCTAATTGCATAAAATCCCTTTCAAATTCCACCAAACCACTCTCAAATTCCATAAAATATCCCTAATCCTTAAAGTTTCCTTCCTACCTACCACCCGGCCGCATCTCATCCTTAAAATCAAGCTACCATCCTAAATCCTTCTCATATTTGACATGCACCTTTAACCCCTTTCCATGTTATTACATTCCCCAATATTTATAACCCCTTTCCAAATCCTAAGGTAGACTATTATAAAGAAAAGGAAAAAGAATGAAGGACCGAGCAAAAAAAGAAGTTATAATACATTAATGAAGAAATTATGAGGATCGAAGAATCTCATGGGGCAAGGGATATTGATAGTTTTGTATATGACGAATTATGTATTCATCCTGGGTATATCTACAGATGGGTACAAGATTTCTAAATTTGAAATGTTTGAAGACACCAAAAATACCATGGCTCACTTAACAAGATATTATGATCAAATGGTCGGAGTATGAAAAAATGAGGCACTAATAATACGCCTATTCAGCCGAAGCTTAAGAGGTAAAGCATTAGATTGGTTCATACCTCGTGAACTGAAAACATGGTCTGGATGGAAGGCATTGGCTAAAATCTTTCTCGATAGGTTTGTGTATAACATTGAAATAGTCCATGATCGACAATCACTAGATCAGATTAAGCAGAAGAATAATGAGTGTTTCTTAGACAATGCCTATTACTAGAGAAAAGAAGCTTCTAATGCACAACCTCTCATTGCTGAAGAAGAAATGGTGTCGGTGTCTCTAGTGCTCAAGAGGGAGAATTTTATACTAGGATAGTATCAGTAGTCCGGGCAACATTCATAGATTTAGTAAAAACCATGGAGTCGCTATAATAAGGTATTCGAATGGGGAAGATTATCAAAAAACCCAATGTCATTTGGGTATTTTGTGTTTCAAAAGAGGAAAAGAGAAGATGTGATTGCAGTCTCTACTGATGTTGTTTCTAAATTGAAGAATAAATTCAAGTCTAGGAACATTCTTTCTTATCTGCCACCCCTAAGTCTTCAATCTGTCTTCTACGCCCAACCTTAATACCAAGCTCCACATCTAAATATCCAACCCAATACCAAACTTCATAGACAAATGTTCTACCCTAATACCGATATCCACAACCAAATATTTTACCCCAATATTAATGTTGGTATCCAAATTATCATCCTCATGTCTAAGATACCCTTCCAAACCACCAAATGAATGTCCAAGAACCTCTAAACTATCACCAAGTAGCTCCTTCCACCAATCAAAATAATTAAAACCTCCCTCATCCAAACCTAAGAAAGAAACCTTCTTAAAACTTTATGTCGTTAGTTGAAAGTCGCACTCAACTCTTTGAAAGTTTAAGAAGAGGAAGTTATCTATATCCTATCCAAAAAAAAACTAACAATCCTAATTTCTAACTCTTTCATGGTGATCAAAGTTGTGACTATCATTCAGGAGCGGCAGGGCACAATATCAAAGATTGTATTAACCTGAAATATAAGATCTTTGATGGATCAAAAGGATATTACTCCTCAATCCCCGACGCCAATTGTCAACTGTAATCATTACCTAATCATGAGAGATCCACAGTGAACATGATCGAAATAGAGAATGAATGGGTATCTAAGAAGACTATTACAAAAGTTGATTTAGAAAGGCCCAAAAGGATAAAAGGAGTAGAGAAGATTAAAAGAGTCATGGTTGTTTTAAGTGTCAATTAAAGTACCTCATTCATACTGATGATAGCCTCGACTCAGGCATATGCTCTACCATCGTCTAAAATAAAGTTTGTTGTAGAGATGGTTGTTGCCCACAGCATGACTCAATCCAGATAGTGCTATATTATAGAGAATTTGATCAATAGAAAGGATTTAGAGAAGAGGCCAATCACTGAAGGGGAGGCCAAAGAATTTTGGAGGTGTATGCAACCAAAGGAATATCTAATTGTTAAGCACTTGGAAGAAACCCTAGCCCAGATTTCTATTTGGGCATTGTTAATGAGTTTGAAATACCACTGGCAAGCTTGTTGAAAGTCCTAGATAGAGCATATATTCCTGCAAGAACGAGTGTTAAAAATTTGGAGCAATGATTGGGAATATTGTGGGAAGTCACCGCATATAGTTTAGTGAGGAAGAGCTACCTTTTGAAAGAGTAATGACTAACAAATCCTTGCATATTATGATTAATTATCATGACTATGTTATTAATCGGGTATTGATAAAAGACAGGTCTGGTTGAGCATCTTTTCTCTTACCATATTAATTCAAATGGGCTACAACTTAGGAAAGGTTCGGCAAAGCTATATTAATTGTGTGAACTTTTAATAAAGGGTAAAAGGATACTATAAGTGAAGTTAATTGTACATCTAGTTAGGACCTGCTGAATTCAAGACTAAATTTCATGTTTTGCATATCCATCCTAGTTACAACCTACTTCTCAGGAGGCCATGGATTCATGAGGCAAAAGTGGTTTTATGGCCTCTTCATCAATTGGTGAAATTCGTGTCTAAAGACCATGAGGTAGTCATTCAAGGCAAAGAAAGCCATTTGAGTCATCCAAATAGTTATGTACCTGTGATTGAATATATTCCAAGGGGTAAAAAAATTTATACAGGCGAAATTATGAATGCCATGGAGAAAAACCCAACTCATCAAGTGCCAATGCCCTCTATCTGTAAGATGATTGTGACTGTGATGTTAAGAAGTAGGTTCGAGCCTAGACGAGGCTTGGGAAAGAGTTTAAAAGGAATTGAATCAATTATGGTCCTAGAAAAAGCATTTAGGTATGGGTTTGGATACAACCCAATAACGGTAGATGAGAATACAGAAAGGTCAAAGATGGGTTTGCCTAAACCATTGCCATTCTTTTACCAGTCATTTCTTGTGTGTGAGGTGCCAACAAATAATGGTTTTAAGGATAGTATAGGAAAATTTTTTGAAGAATACAATGCTATATTAAAGGATTTTCAAAAGGCTGGTGGAATGAGGAAGGTCACGTCTGAAAAGGCTTTGTGGTAGATTAAAGGACAATTACTAGTAGTTTTAAAAATTAGTGATGATCTGGAGGAGGCCCGTAATCCACCCTTTAATGTATCAAATTTCCTTCTTGTGTTTCACTGTGTTCAAAAAGACATGGGCCCGTATTTGTGCAGGTCATGAACCATAGTTTGTAAATATTTTACTAATTTTAATGAAAGGGTCACCCTTTATTTAAGAAGTTATTTTGAAGTGTGATTATATTTATTTTACTATTTTTAAATTATCTTGTGATCACCTAACTTTGTTTGTTTGTCTATCAGTAACAATAGTTTAAAATTTGCCAATCTCATGTCATGTCAAGTGCTAAATGAACAAAGAAAAGTGAATAATGATGAATGGAAAGACTATGATGAGGAGCAGTTATTGAAAGATATGAAAGAATTTGAAAATTGAGAGAAGCTTAACCTGGAAGAAACTGAATTAGTGAACCTAGGAGACCACAATGAAGTCAAGGAGATTAGGGTTAGTGTTCACTTAACAGAACCACAGAAAAAAGAACTCATCCACTTAATACTAGAATATATTGATCTATTTGCTTGGTCCTATGATGATATGCCGGGGTTAAGCACTAACATAGTGTCGTATAAGATACCAATCAGTATCGAGTTTGATCCAGTAAAGCAAAAAATACAGAAATTCAAGTCGGACTTGAGTTTGAAGATTAAGGAAGAAGTAATGAAGAAAATTTAGTCCAAGGTTGTAGAGGCCACAAAATACCCAACATGTCTAGCCAATGTTGTTCCAATGCCAAAAAAAGAATGGCAAGATCAAAAGTTGAGTTGAATACAGAGATTTGAATAGATCCAGTCCTAAAGATATTCTTCTGCTACCCAACATCCACATCCTCATCGATAATTGTGCAAAGTATAAAATACAGTCTTTAATGGATTGTTTCACCAGATGTCATCAAATATTAATGGATGAGAAAGACACAGAAAAGATGAATTTCATTACACCTTGGGTGTTTATCATTACAGGGTAATATCGTTTGGTCTCAAGAATGTTGGTGCAACATACATCAGGACTATGACAACGATCTTTCATGATATGATTCATAGAGAAATTAAAAAGTACGTGGATGATGTAATCATCAAATATCGCAAGAGTATAGATCATCTAACACACCTGGAAATGTTCTTCAACCGACTAATAAATTACAACTAGAAGTCAAACCCTGCTAAGTGTGCTTTTGGTGGGCCAGCTAAAAAATTACTAGGTGTCATAGTAAGAAGAAGGGGAATCGATCTCAACCCATCCAAGATCAAGACAATTCAGGATTTACTACCGCCACGGACCAAGAAAGAGGTTATGAGTTCCTGGGTCATTTGAATTACATTAGCAGGTTCATATCCTAATCAACATTCATATGCGATCTAATTCTCATGATGTTGAAGAAAGATACATTAAATGAGTGGATAGAAGAATGTCAAAAGGCTTTTGATAGAATCAAGGATTATCTGTCTTCTTCACCTATTTTGGTTCCACCAAGGGAAGAAAGTTTATTGTTGCTTTACCTATTAGTCTTAGAAAATGCTTTCGGATGTATCCTCAGGCAACACAATGATACTGGTAAGAAAAAAAAAGCAATCTACTACTTGAGTAAAAAGTTCACACAATACGAGGATAGCTTCACTCTTGTAGAAATGATGTGTTGTGCTTTGAACTAGGTCGCACAAAATCTGTGGCATTATCTATCCTCGTATACAATGTATCCCATTTCCAGGACAGATCCATTAAAGTACATATTTTAGAAATACATGCCCACGGGAAAGTTAGCCAAGTGAAAAATATTGCTGAGTAAGTTCGACATCATGTATGTGACTCAAAAGGCCATCAAAGGGCAAGCCTTAGCTTATCATTTATCTGAGAATCTGGTTGTTAATGATTATAAGCCACTTTGAACTTACATTCCAGATAAGGAGATTATATTCATGGAGAGGACATTGCAAGAAAGATACACTGGAATGAGGATTTTTTTTATAGAGAAGTCAACTTCAAAGGTTCAGGAGTTAGAGCATTTTTGGTGTCATAACAGGTCAACATTATCTAGAAACCATTAAATTATGCTTCCTATACACCAATAACATGGCTGAATATGGAGAATGGGCTGTGAAGAACTCAAAGATTACCCCTTATGTAGAACTGGTACAAGATTTGTGTTGAAGATTCAAGGAAGTTGACTTCAGACATATCCCAAGGATGCAAAATGAGTTTGCTGATACTTTGGATACTATAACCTCCATGATTCAACACCCAGATCATAGTTACATCATTTTTTTAAAATAAGCTTGAAGAAAAAACCCGCACATTGTGCACATGTTGAAGAGAAAACTAATGGAAATCCATGGTACTTTGATATTAAAAGGTATTTAGAATCTGAAACATATCTTGAAGAGGCCAGCAACAAGCAAAAAAAGACAATTCGGCGTTTGGCAAAGAATTATTATCCATGTGGGGAAATTCTTTTTAGGAGAACTCCTGACTTAGGATTTCTAAGATGTGTTGATGTCGCGAAAGCCATGAGACATGTCAAAGTCTGTGGGTCCCATATGAATGGGTTTGCCTTTTCTAGAAATATTCTGAGAACTGGTTACTTCTGAATGACTATGGAAAATGATTGTAGTAAGTATGTGAAAAAGTGCTAAAAATTCCAGATACATGGAGATTTGATTCGGATGCCTCCATATGAGCTTTATGTAATGAGTTTGCCTTGGACTTTCATAGCTTAAAGTATAGATATTATCAGACTGATAGAGCCACCAGCATAAAAAAGACATAGATTCATATTGGTTACTATTGATTACTTCACCAAGTGGGTGGAAGTTTCCTTATATTGAGTCGTGACTAAGAAGGTAGTTGCAGATTTTGTCAAGAACAACCTGATTTTTCCAATTCGAAGTGTCGAAATCAATCATTTCTAATAATGGGGCTAACTTGAATAGTCACTTGATAAACAAGATTTTTGATTAGTTAAAGATTGTTTATCACATTTCAACCGTATATCGTCCATAGATGAATGGAGTTTTGGAAGTTGACAATAAAAATATCAAAAAGATCTTGAGGAAAATGGTTGAAAATGATAGATCATGGAACAAGATGTTACCTTACACTCTTCTGGGGTATTGCACAATAGTTCGAACCTAAAATAGGGAAACGTCTTATCTACTTATTCATGGAAATGAATCTATGATTCCTACCAAAGTTGAAATACCTTCCTTAAGTGTTATTCAAGAAGTGGGACTAATAAATGAAGAATGGGTTTGTTCTCGCTATGAACAACTCATGTTGATTGATGAAAAGACGATGGTTTTCGTCTGTCATGGACAGTTGTACCAATATAGAATGTTATGCACCTTCAATAAAAAAGTAAGAGTTCGAAAAGGATTATATTTCAAATTCCCCAGCACCAGGAGGGAAAAGTCAAACTTAAGAAATTTTTAGCTGCAGTAGAGTCTAGATGGACTAAATCATCAGCTATGACAGAACTTCTGGTAGAACTCCCCAGAAATAATGATAAGTTTTTGGAAATCCTTCATCAGACATCAGATATAGTCGATCCTCAATAGGAAGACGTTCGTTGAGCTAGTACATGACATGACTAGCAGAGATTTTCCAAAAAGCTTCTACATAAGTTTTTTGAAACTAAGCTTTCAAAAAATTAAAACTACTTTTGAAAATATATACAGATTTTTCTACTTACCTAGTTTTTCCTAACATCTATTTAAATAGGGAGTAAGGACGAAAGTTCAAATATGATGGAACACCCAAAATATGGCATGGAGAAAATCAAAGATCGAAGAAAGTAAACACGGAGTAGTTTCACTCAAAACTAATAATTTTTTTGTGGATGCAGGGATAAATTTAAAAAAATGAGGATCTTCTTCAAAATAAACCCCCGAGTGAACTGAAAAATGCATCAAAGCATATAATGCTTAAGAACTGTATTTTTTGAATAGCCCTAAAGACGGGTTCAGTGCTCATTTATCAAGGACCTTTCAAATTATCTGTCTCACTTTATGAGATCATGGATGACAAACAAAGGTATCTGATCCTCTTTATGAATATTTTATTTAGAACTTATCTAAAAAGTAGTTGCTAGCAAAAGCAATTTTGTGTCTACTAAATACTTACTTTGAGCAAAGGTGCATTCAAAGGAGTCGGCATAATAAATACACAATCAGAAGGATCACTTAATAGGAGGAAGAGAAAAAACTCATCCTCAAAATTTTCCTTGAAGCAAAGAAAATGGTATTTGAGTAATCTCTGTAAAGGAATTTTACCAATTTACTTACATTCGGTATATCTGCTATTTAAATACTTCTTCAAAAAGAGAAGATCAATAACAGACTAAGTCATTCAGATTATGATGCCAAGTATTTGACACTTAAACTTACATGAAGTTTGAATGTTATCGCTAGTAAGAGCAACATTGTGTCTACTAATTGTCTACCCTGAGTACAGGTACATGTACAAAGCAAAAACAGTGACAAACGAATTTAGATGGATCTTCTCTTTAAAACATCGAGAGGGACATTCCATTTCATCTCATGTCATTCCGAGAGGGTCGTTCCATTTTATTTCATTACTGGGAGGGCCATTTTATATCATGTCATTACTGAGAGGGTCATGTCGATTGGTCCATATCGAGAGATTCATTTTATATTATGTCATTGCCAAGAGGGCTATTTCATTCTATCACCAAGACGGCCATTCCATTTCATTCCATTGTCGAGAGGTCCATTTCATATCATTTTATTTTAGAGAGGTTTGTGCTGAGAGAGCCATTCCATTTTACTTCATCGACTAGAGGGCCATCATGCCATTCAATTAAGTCTCTATAATCACTCACCATTTTAGATGATAAGGTCTAGTCTTTGAAGATGCTTTGGATCACCGACATCCATTAACCATGTAAAGATAACATGATCGGGCATTGAGGATATCTCATTATTTATATTTGTTGACTAGACAAAAGAATATATAGCCCTATGTAGAGGTTATTTTACCATTTTATAGAGGTATCAACATATCAAGTTGAAAAACACGTGACTCGAAAGGAATTTTTTATATCACTATTTGAAAGCGGACGACATATGAGATTTCCTAGAAGTTGGAAATCTGAGGGTCATCTATAAGTCACAATATTTGAAATAGGATAGTGTGAAAGATTACCTATTAATTTATAGTCCACAGGTCATCCGTAAGATGCAACAACATCCTAATTGGATAGCATTCAAGGTTACCCAAGAATCGATAGTCCGAAGGTTATCCATAAGTCGTACCTAAATCCTTACCGGAGAATATGCAAGAGTATCAACTTGATAGTTCCAAGGGTTCTCTATAAGCCGCATCATATCCAAGATAGATTATGTGTAGGATTACTCGAAGACTAGCAATTTGATAGATAGATATAAGTCATATTGTATCCAAGGTCGGATAATGTGCAGGAATACCTGAGAGATAGCGACTCGAGGGGTATTTATAAGCCATCTCTTATTAAAGGTCAGATAATGTGTAGGATTACCTTAACATCTAGCAATTCAAAGGATATTCATAAGTCACCTCATATCAAACTTCATATAAGGTGCAAGATTACCTAAAGATTGACAATTCAAGGGAAATCTATAAGTCGTATCGATACGAATGATGCACAATAATTACTCGAGGTCACATGTAAAGAATTATTGTCAATAGCCGAAAAGGTTGTCATTCCACATACAACAAGCATTATAGGTGATCAAAAGGGTTGCTGCATCAGCATAAGATGAAGCGATTGCAGGGACCATTCTACATAAAGTATCGTCGATGTCCAAGAAGGCTACCCCACTTTGAAGATATATTCAATTAATAAAAGAGGTATGTTATTCAACAATCAAGAGGGTTGTTGTATTTGATATTTTAAGTTATTTCCCTCCAAACAGGTATATGAGGGACAACTTTATTGTTTGAATAACAACTCACGTGGAGATATGGTAAAAAAACTATATACCCCTCTCGTGAATTATATTTATTACTAACAATGTTGTTTGAGATACTGTTGAGAACAACCGAGAGAAAGAAAATCTCAAACCAAAAACATAGGTGCGGACGACTCCAAAAAAGATGCAGCACAACATGGAACTTTTTTTTAGCAGCACACCTAGATATAGTCAAGAAAGAGAGGTCAAACTATTTGTATACAAGCTAAAGAATGATTTCCACCACTATCAAACCACACCGCTGTTAGAAGGCATGTGGGTAATTTTGGATTTTTCCAGTTTCATCTTCACTTTTGTGATATTTCTAAACTCATACCGAGGGTAACCTTTTATTTTCTTCAAATTTGAGTGAAATCACACCTAGAGTTTTGAAAATTATTTTTGGATATATTCTCACTTACGGATGTGAAGATCTCTACACTCATGGTTAAGAGTGTAACGCCCCAATTTTCTGAATCGGAACGCTATACGATGCTCATGACCTCGAAGGACCACAAGCTAACCCATGACTGATATCTGTACTTGTACACTGCATAATACATAAATATAAATGCAGAAACATGCACTGAAAGTCCATAAGATTCAATACTGAACGTAATCTGAATAATAACAATGTCTGAAGAAAGTGGTATCATAATACCAAAACAAAACTAAAGTACTAAAATATGAATCTAATTTGTAATCTAGTCTGAAAGCCTCTAACTGTCTGAACTGTGGAGTTGATGGGACATGTCCCCAAATAACTGCATCTATTGAAAGTAATATGAATCTAATGAAATAGTAAAAATAAGGATCATCCTCGAATGAAGAGGACTCACTGCTAAACTCTGAGTAATGGAATGTTACTGCTGCTGTTGTTCTGGAAGACGTGTTTCTAAACCTATGGTGTAATATGAAAATAAAGCACCATAGCACAAATGCGTCAGTACGTGAGAATTTACTGAGTATGCAAGACGAGGTAAGGCTAAATGCAAAGGGTTATATGTATGAACAATGTTGATTGATATGAACGTGAGAATACATACATGCATAAGTAACTATAACTGAACTCGTGGTGATACTGACTACTACGTCTAAATGCTACCAACATGAGTTTACTGATACTAAGGTACTAAATATATGAACGACTATTTCTGACAGTTTGAGTTATAAAGAACTGGTCTGGTTAACTTTTTCTAACAGTCCTAAAATTGAATACTGATAACGTATGCTATGATGACTGATATAACTGATATAATAGTGATGATCGAACTAACTGATGTAACTGATACTAAGCGACTGTATCTGACAGTCTAAGTTCTGATGGAACTATCTGAGTTCCTTTCTGAGTTGAGTGACTAAATCTGAGATCAGTCCTATCTAGCAAGCGATCTTTGAGTATATTGATAATAAGAGATGATTTAACTTAGTCTGAGATCAATCCTATCTAGCGGGTGATCTTTAAATCTGATAATTCTGATACTGATTGACCATAGTTGAGACCAATCCTATCTAATGGGTGATCCCAAAATCTATTTATAATGATAAGGATTGATCATATCTAACAATCCTGAATCTGTACTACTGAGCTGAATTGACTATGTCTGATAGTCCTGATTCTATAACTAAAACTATGGGATGTATTCATCTAACCAAAATTCTCCATGCTGATCTAACTAGGGTCCAACTTGTAACCCTATTTGGAAGGGTATAAGTACCGTGCCACTGGTAAACACAACTGTTGTGGAGTCAGTCCTAATCTAGCGGGTGACCCCTGGGACCAGTCCTATACATTTAAATATGATGACGGGTGATCCCTGAGTATGTCAGTCCTGTCTAACGGGTGATATCTCGTACCTACACTGTCTATGTAGTTTCAGAACTTAGGGATTGCTTCTAGGGATCTCAGTCCTATCTAGCGGGTGAGCCCCCATCCCTAGGTTCACTCGGTGCTAAATCATACTCCCATCTGAAAGACACTGAACTGATTAACTGAACTGAGCTAATTAGCTGAACTGATACTAGTGATATCGCTTAGCGAAGCTAAACTGATTTTACTAAGTTTCGTTGACTGATGAAATATACTGATGTCTGAGGACTGACTGAGAGTACTGTAGTTACTGAGATTTTACTTGGAATACTGGAATCACTGAGATTACTGAACTACTGAGATTTCTGAGATTTCTTGAGTCATATGGTTGACTGAGTTCTATGGATCATGGCTTGACTGAGAGTATCGTAATAACATGACATAGCTCTAGGCACACAACTATATTTTTCGGGTACAAGTACCCCCAGGACTCGATGGAAGGAAACTGACAAGACTTGACAATTCTTGAATACATAATCAAGATCAATAATTCATAATAAACTAACTTGGGGATTTCATACAACACATGGTTATCATAGTCTTGTTCATGAATAATAATGCAAACATTCATAGCATAATTCCATACTTTAACATCATGAGCATTCTATCAACATATGCATGGCACAATAATAACATGGGAACCATTTAAGAATGAGAGAGTAGTATGCATTTATCATGTAGGTCATACTTTAGCTACTATGCATAAATTCTAGGATCTTAGGCCTTTTCTCAACCACCTTGCATGCACCAATTAGGACATAGGCATAATTCATCAATTAACACATCATAATCAACTCAATTCATGGATTTCCTCTCATATGCTAATGTAGTTTCATAGATTCACATAAAGATTCCAACTTGGTAATCATACAACATCAACAACATGATTATAGACAACCCACATCATGAACATCATAATTTCGTAATTAAAAAAAGGGTTCTTGAGTTTCTTGGATTAAAGGAATCCAAGAATCAATACTTGACATACCTTAGTTCATGAATATACGAAGATTGATGGAGAGAATTGCTTGAACTTGAATCTTCTATGAAAAACTCTAATGTGTTCTTGAGAGGATTTTGAGAAAAAAGGTTATATTTTGGTGTAAAAATGGGTTAAATCCGGTGTTTATGAGTATATATATAAGGGTGGAAAAGTACCAATATGCCCCTTGACCCTTAGGAAGCTGAAACTGTGCGTAAATGAGCCTCGCGTCGTGACCCTTATTAAGGTTAAGTAGCCCTCATGACGCGACCCCTAGTCAGGTTAAGTGGACCTCGCGTCGCGAGGCTAGCGCGACCCCTCACTGCCTAACATAGCATAACTTTTGACTCGGTTATCGGAATTTAGCGAAATTGGTATCATTGGAAAGCTAATTCAAAGAGATTTTATTTTATATATAGTAGGATCTATAATTCTTTATATACAAGGAGTTATTTCTGATTGAAGTTGACCCAAGTTTTGACGCAAACTAAAACTTGAACGATAGGAAAGCTTTCAACTTGTACTTAAGTTAGGGGACCTCTATGATCTAAATTCATGCTCAAATAGATTCCCACACTATATAATTGATTAACACACTAAATTTACATAGGATTCGAGGCTTTTGGAACGTCAACGCATAAGAATGATGGATTTTCATTCTAGTCTGAAATGTGGGGTATTACAAAGAGGTTACAAGTCTCTTTCTTGCAACTCCATAAACTTGTTGCTCATCCTAAGCCAAAGATTGCCTAAAATAAAGGACTATTTTTTCTACCAATCGAGTCGAACTACAAGCAGTCTGATTCTCTGAATCTCATTGATATGTAGGTTGGGATCCATGTTGAAAACTTGACAGTATTCCAACCTTCCCATAATACGCATATTCCCCGGCTTTTGGGTTTCACTAAAATTCAAAAATCGAGATACTCGTGAATTCTTTGAAAATCATGCTTAAGAATTAATCTTTATGAACTACAAGTCGCCTAGATACTCATGTAACCTGAGGTATGTAGAAAATTCGATACCGGGATCGGCCATAACTCCATGAAATTCGTGCGAAAGTCAATCTCTTTCAAAAATAAATTTATGATCGGACAAAAATTAGGAGCGTCAAACTCCCTTTTCTCAGGGTTACTTGCATCAACCTACCCAAAGGAGGGGGATAGTTGTTGACACATAATTTTTGCGCTCCATCGCTAAGTTAATTTTGAGTTTCTTTGATTTTAAATAAAATTACAATATTTATTTTATCCGTATAGAAACTTTTTAAAATATTTATTTGGGTTATTTTGGTCATTTTAAGTAATGATTATATATTTTTGTATTTGGATATATGAAATCATATAATTTTGTTATTAAAATAATTATTTACAAAAAAAAAAATTTAATCAAGGGTTATCTTAAAAATTAATTCAAATAGGTAAAGTCTTGATTTAAAAAATAATTTATCCTCAAAAACTATTTATTTGGAAAATATCTGTTGATTTTATTGAATCAAGAAACTCAGAATTGAATTGGTTGTTAATTTATTTTAAATGTTGTTTTAATTTATTTAAATTATTAAATTGGGTCCTAATTAAAACCAATTCGACCGTAATTATGCTGTAATTGGTCTATTGATATTTTAATTAGGCCAAAATTTAAATGCAGTTGTCTAAATTTTCTATTTGTTTGCTATTAGATAAATAGCCCGTGTCAAAATTTAGCCCTTTTTCTCCTTACATCAGCCCAAACTCTCTCCCCTATGTAATCAACTAACCCATGCCCAACCCAATAGATTGACTCGTTGCAACCCACTCTTAAACCCATCTTCATCTTTCACAACATACAACGCTACAACTGTTGTAAGCATTCGTATATAATAGTCAAAAAACCGACAACAACATCACGTACAACTTCAGCAAGCATCGAACAACCAAACCCACTCATCTCTGGCCCGATTTTAGCCTGACACAACCCTAATCTTCCTCTTTCTGCTCAAGTTCTCTTCCCCCCCTTTTAATTTATGCACACAAAGTAACCCCCACGCAATTTCATACCATAAAGGGCCGAGAATCTTCTAGAAATGTCGAGGTGTCTTTTCCAAAGATTGAATTTGCATGAATTCGTACATATTTGTCTGAATTCCATTGGTTCTTGGGGATTATTATTTTTCTCCAATCTCTATTGGTTGAACCCATTTAAATCTTTTAATAAATTCAAAAAAATAATACAAATATGAGGTTAACACCCTATCCTCATCCAAAAATTCAAAATGATCCGCTTTGAAAATTCAAAAATTACCCCCGATTCTTTTTCCTCCCATATTGGTTGAAGTCTTAAAACACAATCCACAATCCTTTCTATATAAAGCTCACTTTGGAGCAAAATTTATCATGTTTTGCGGTTTGAAGAAAGCTTTTGAGCAAAAAAGTTTATTTTTTAGTGAAAGAAAATTCGTGAAAAGTGATCAAAATTCTCAAAGTGGCAGCGACGCTTTCCGGTGGTGATCGAGATTCCGTAGAAGGCTCGAAGTCCCATTTTGCTGCCTCAAAAAATGTATACATATCATTCCTTTTTAGTTTGTTATCATTTTTTTCTTCATCCCCTTCTTCATAGTTTTTTAATCATAATCGTAGTTGGTAGAATTATTTATTGTAGACGACCTTGAAGGCCATAGGTTTATATGATTGAGATTGTAACTCTCAACGTATTAATGTATTGTTGTGTTAGCCTTATGTTTCTAGTTTTTATATTTTCGTTAAAGCTCATTGTTTCGATTCTTCATTGTTAATCCATAGCTTCTTGGTTTTAAGCCCAAATATTGTTGTTTGTTAGCTTAAATATTGTTGTTTTTAGCCTAAATATTGTCTTTATTTGAGATCAACTATTGATTTTTTTAGCTTGAATATTGCAGTTTTTTTAGCTTAAACGATGTTGTTTAGAGCCTAAATATTGCAGTTTTTCAAGCCTAAATATTGCTATTTTTTAACTTGAATATTGCAACTTTATTTAGCTTAAGTGATGATGTTTTGAGCCTAAATATTGTAGTTTTTAAGCTTAAATATTGTTGTTTTTTTAAATCTAATGTTGCAATTTTTTTTAGCCTAAATAGTGCAATTTTTTGAACCTAAATATTGTCGTCTTGAGACTAAATATTATATTTCTTTAGCTCAAGCAATACTATTTTTAGCCTAAAATATTGCAATTTCTTAGCCTAAATAGTGTTGTTTTCTTTAGTGTTTGAATATTGTTGTTTTAAACCTAGATATTATTGTTGTAGTTCTTGTATTTTGTTTTCTTTATTATGATGTTTTATTGTGTCGAGCATTTAGATTTTTTAAAGTGCCATACAGTCGCATTGGATCTTGACTGTCTTTAAAATCGGTTGATAACATGTTGATTGCTCTGTTTTGATTCGTATTGATTTTCTTTTCGAATTTTAGATGACCAAGATAGTAGATGTTCTTCTTTCTTCTCAAAAATGACGTTCAAAATCGTTTATTCTTGTGGCATTAATCTGTTCTTGCTTTACCTATTTGTTAAGAATGAAAATTTCCAAGTTCATTTTTGTGTCACTTAGAACGGTTGTTCGTTAATCTTTTTTTGCCTTGATCTGATTTCGCTTCTAAGGTCATACAACCAGTCGTGATTGTGAATGAAGTTGACTTTCATTCTGATGTGGGTGGTTTCTTTACTTCGCATGACAATATGTTTTTCTTCAAAATTTTTGCTTGAATTAAACATGTGAAATCACATACTTATTTAGGTTGTGATATGATTTTATTTTGTGTTCGAGTAATTTTTTTGCCATGCTAGTTCGTGATTGCGTCTTCTTTCATATGCGTTAGCTTATAGTTACATCATCTTGTTTGAACTTAAACCTATTACATCATCTTCCTAAGTTGTAGTTTTATTTTTATAAAGTTTTCTCCTTTCTCTTTTATGTTTAGTTTCCTTGGTATGATGCATGTTACTATTCTTTTTTTTACTTTTTCTTTCTTTTACTAGTTTTACCAACAACTCATTTCGTTCTTAAGATTGATTTTTTTTAGGTTCTAACTTTCACTTCTTTTCTTTGCATGAAAAAACTGCTTTGGAGTCCAAACAGACTCTTTTCCCTTTGTATTTTGTAATGGGCCAATGAGACCCATCTTTTTGAGTAAATTTTGAAAGAAGGTCCAAAAGTTGATCATATGAAGTACAGGTGCAAGAAGATGGAAGAAAAATGGGTCAAAACCCATTGATGCAGTTGCTAGGATTTGGAAACTTCAAAAGTCTCATTTTTTTATTTTTTATTTATTTATTTATTTATTTATTTATTCTTTCATTCATTTTGGGCCTCGAAGCCAAAGTTGTAACTTAATATAGGTGAAGTAGATTTTGGGCCTTAAAAGGTTCGAAAATTAATTTAGGATAGGTTGTGGGTCAAAAAGTCCAAATGATTAGATTAGGACATGTGCGGGTGGGTCAAAAGCCTAAATGATTAGATTATGACAGGTTGTGGGCCAAAGCTCAATTAGATTAGGACAGGTTCATTTAAAAGATTTGGGCCTAATGGTCTAAGTCTTTTAGATTCCCCCTTTCCCCTTTGCATGCTATTTTTAACTAATTTTCTAAATTTTAGTTAAATTCTCTACTAAGTTGTCAAACAAGTGATTTTGTATAAATCATTATTTTTTTTCTTGATCAATTTCTTTTCTAAATCTAAAAGCAAATTCTTTTTCAAAATTAGTCAAAAAAGTTATTTTCAAATAGTTCGGATAACCGCAAGTAAGCGGATACTCTTGGTCTTAACAACCTTCCAACAGTATTAATAGGAATCACTTACATGAAATTTCTAAACTTAAATATTTTTTCTGTTTTGAATCTTTTAAGTAATTTTCAAAGGTTTTCTTGATTTTCCTAAATAAATTAAGTAGCGGCGATGTTTTTAAAAAAATCGAGTTTGAAAACTTTTTTAAAAGTATTTAAATTTGTAAAATTGCAATAGTTATCTTTTCTCCGCAAAACAGTGAGATTTCATATTTCTTATCATGTATTTTTATTGTTTGAAGATAGTAAATTTTTTCCAATCTTCAATTGAATCCAAGATGAGTAATGGAGATATGTGCCTTCTTGATAGTGTTACAACTCACACTATATTAAGAGAAAAGAAACATTTCTCTAATTTGATTATCAAATGGGCCTATGTTAATACAATATCCTATAGTACAAAGTTAATTGAGGGCTCTAAAAGAGCGACCTTATTACTATTTGGGAAAACAATATCGTCCATTGATAATGCATTATGTTGTAGTAAGTCTCAAAGAAACTTGTTAAGTTTCAAGGTTATTCGTCAAAATGGCTATTATATTGAGACGACAAATGAAGGAACAATTGAATACCTTTATATTACTACAATAAAGGCAGAAAAAAGTTTGAGCATGTAAAACTACTCGCACTTTCTTCTGGGTTTTACCATACAAGTATTTGCATGGTTGAATCACATACGTCGTAAACAAAATATTTACAGGTTCTAATGATTTTATCATTTAGCATAACCAGTTGGGCCATTTCGATTTTAATATATTGCGTAGAATTATTGAGAATTCACATTGGCATACTTTGAAGAATCAAAATATTCTTCAATTAAAGGAATTCTCATGTACTTCTTGTTCTCAAGGAAAGTTGATTATTAAACCATTAGTAGTGAAAGTTGGGATTGAATTCCCTGCATTTTTGAAACGTACACATGATAATATATGTGGACCAATTCACCCTCTATGTAGACCTTTCAAATATTATACGATCTTGATAGATGCATCTACAAGATGGTCACATGTGTGCTTATTATCAAGTCGCAATGTGGCTTTTGCGAGATTGTTGGCTTAAATAATAAGGTTTACAGCACAAGTTCTAGATTATGCAATAAAAATTGTTCGTGTTGATAATGCTGGTGGATTTATATCTTAGTCATTTAATAACTATAATAAAAGTTGGACATTCAATTTCTCATGTTCACATTCAAAATGATCAAGCAGAATCATTGATCAAACATTTTCAATTGATAGCTAGATCGATGTTAATAAGGAAAAAACTTTATGTTACAATATGCGGGCATACTATTTTGCATGCAGCAGCACTTGTGCGCATAAGTCCAATCAGTTATCATAAATTCTTTCATTACAGTTGGCTTTTCATCAAGAACCAAACATTTTTCATCTTAAAATTTTTGGGTGTGTGGTATATGTTTCAATTGCTCCACCACAATGCACAAAGATGGAATCCCAAAGAAGATTAGGGATATATGTTGGGTATGAATCTCCTTTCATTATAAAATACTTGGAACCTATGATAAGAGATTTTTTTATAGCAAGATTTGTTGATTTTTATTTTGATGACTAGTATACTCAATATTAGAGGAAAAATATAATAAGCTAAAACATGAGATAGATTGAAATGCATTATCACTATCTCATATAGATCCTCAAATAAATCAATGTGAGCAAGAGGTTTAAAAGATGATTAACTTGCAAAATGTTGCAAATGAGCTGTCAAATACATTTACTAACTTTTCAAGGATTACTAAATCTTATATTCCAGGTGCAAATGCTCCAGTTTGAGTTGATTTTTTGATAGGTCAAGCGGTTAATTTAAATGAGTCTAGGAACGTTTAAAACGTGGTAGACCAATTGATTTCAAGAATAAAAATTCTCAAATAAGAAAAGAAATAAATGATCAGAATGATCACAATATGGAGGTAATTTCTAAAAAAAGATCCTTGAGATATAACAAATGATAAGACCACTGAGGAGGTTTAAATACCTAAAATTAATGAGAATGAAGAAATCTCAATAATTTATGTCTCGACGAGAAACAGGTGGAATCAAAATAATATTGATTGACAATACTTTGATTACAATATTGCTACTGAAATAATATAACAAGATAAAGATTTGAAATCAAAATCTATCAATGAATGTTAGAGAAATGATTGGCCAAAATGAAAGGATGCAATTCAAGCAGAATTGACTTTACTTAAAAAATGTGAAGTTTTCAGACCAATAGTCTAAACACCTAAAGGTGTCAAGTCAGTGGAGTACAAATGAATTTTTGTGTGAAAACAAAATAAAAAGGTGAAGTCATAAGATATAAAGAACAACTTGTGGAACAAGATTTTTCGCAAAGGCTTAGCATTGACTATGCAAAATCATATTCTCCTGCGGTGGATGAAATTACCTTCAGATATATAATAAATCTGACAGTTCATGAAAAGCTTGATATATGTCTGATGGATGTTGTCACGGACTATTTGTATGGTTCATTGGACAATAATATTTTTATAAAAAAATCCAAAAGCCTTTAAAGTGCCTGAATCATATAAAAGTTCACTAGAAACTTGCTTAATAAAGCTTCAAAAATCCTTATAGGGATTGAAACAATCAGGGAAGATATGGTATAATCGTCTTAGTGAATATTTATTAAAAGAATGGTACAAAAATGACCCTATTTATCTTTGTATTTTTATAATAAGGTCTAGATCTGAATTTGCTATAATAGTTTTGTACGTTGATGACTTGAATATCTTTCGCACTCCTAAAGAGTTTTCAAAAGTTATTGAGTGTTTGAAGAAAGAATTTAAAATGAAAAATCAGAGAAAGAAAAAAATTATCTCAGCCAACAGATTAAGCATTTGATAAATAAAATTTTCGTCCATCAGTCAACATACACCAAAAATATTTTAAAGCAATTTTACATGGATAAATCACAATTATTGAGTAACCCAATGATTGTGAGGTCTCTTGATATAAACAAAGATACATTTCGACCTCAAGATAATGATGAAAAAATTGTTGGTGATGAAACTCCATATCTTAATGCAACGGGGCTCTAATGTATCTTGCCAATAATACTTAACCATATATTTTTTTGCGGTAAGTTTATTGACAAAATTTATATCTTCCCCAATAAAAAGATATTGAAATAATGTCAAGCATATAATCAGATATCTTCCAGGAGTTGAGATTATTTTATTCTAATAAATTCATATAAGAAATGATTGGTTATGCAGATGCAGGATACTTGTCTGATCTGCATAAAGCTCGATCTCAGGTAGATTATTTATTTACATATGGTGGCACACTATATCATGGCGTTTAATGAAACAAACATTAGTTGCAACTTCTTCAAATCATGCTGAAATCATTGCCATTCATGAAGCGAGTCGGGAGTGTATTTTGTTGAGATCAATGACTCAACATATTAAAAAAATGTGTAGATTTTCTTTGAATAAATATATTATAACTACATTGTATGAATATAATATTGCATGTATAGCTCAGTTGAAGAGAGGTTACATTAAAGGAGACTAAACAAAACACATTTCACCAGAGTTCTTTTTCACTCATGATCTTGAGAAGAAAGGTGAAATAGATGTTCAACAAATTTATTTTGTCGATAATTTGGCAGACTTGTTCACTAAAGCATTACCAACCTCAATATTTGGGAAGCTGGTATTCAAGATTGGGATGTTTCATCTCCGAAAAATAAAATGATGTTTGCATCGGGAGTAAAGTATGTATTGCACTCTTCTTTTTTTTGACTAAGTTTTGTTCCAATGAATTTTTCTAGAAAATTTTTTAACGAGGCAGCACATAATGCAGAAAAGAATATATGTGTACTCTTTTTTCTTTCCTAGAATGTTTCTTCCCACGAAATTTTTTCTTAGTAAGGTTTTAACAAGGCACGTTGTATTTCAATGGACATTCAAGGGGGAGTATTATAGATAATTATTAAGATATTATTGTGGATGTCCATAACTTCTAGGCATTACTTTTTCTTTAAGTGTAGTAATACCCACGCCTCCGCTACCTCCTCATTGATCATTCACTCTCCTATATTATTCGCCACTTTCTAATAAGTTAATGTCATTTATGATACCTCTTGAAGTGTCCCTATGTAATACTGTAAATAGAGGTCTTGAGGGAGATGTCTACACACTTGAAAGAAGAAAATTATCATATATTTCTCTCCTATTATTTTGTTATTTATTGTTGCTCTTGTATTGATATTTACATCGATATTCTTGTTCTTAATATTGAAAAAAAAAAATATTTTAAAATAATGATTCATCAAAATAGTAATTGTGTCACAAAAATTGAAACTAATCAAAGGAGTGCCTTTTATAGAAAAGACTAGAGGAGCATGGTTCGTGTCAGCACGTGCCAAACATTAAAGCAAGATGTTTATGTACTAATCTAAATTATACTATAAGCAAGATGTCTAAGTACCAGTTAGAATTATAAGTAGCCAAGCCTGATTTTGCAATATAATTATGCACATCTTATTTACATAAATAAAGAAATTTGATGCATCACAAGGTTGAGATATTTTTAATTAATGACCATAAAGAAATGTCATTGTTTCAATCGTTTAAGGTTGAGAGATCTCTATCAATGATCATATAGAAATGTAGTTGTTGTAATCGAAATGATTTTCTATACTTCTTGACTCCCTTATCGAAAACCTTCTGGATAATGAGTTTGATAAATTGAAAACTACTAAGTTTATACCGACTTCACTCCATGTTTTAATTGTGGAGTTGAAGGTACAGGGAAGGAAGCATAGTCCATGCCTGTTCGGCATTGTTTTCCTCTACTGCAATGAAAGGCTATGTTCCATTTTAATTTTTGGTCTCCTTCATCCTTTGCTCCTTTGCTGGTTGTAGTTATAGCATTGAGAGGATAGATATTTTTACCAGCTCAAATAATTTGGACACATCCGTTCTAGTATTGGATTCCTATTGCAACCAATAAGATCAAGATTTCATTTTTTTTCTACAAACCTTTTGAACTATATGCTTCCATATATTTTAAAAATTTTCATCTGATAATAGATTCCTGAAGGAACTCAACGACACCTGGCTGGGAAATACCAAAGCATTGAATATCTTCAACACATTGTTACTAAGAAAAATTAGTAGCAAATAGAAATTTGAGCCCGAAGATCTCACCATAACATACTTGAAACATTTTTCTTCAGTCTCCATCTACCCCCTTGCACCAATTTTTGACCTTTAACCATTCTTGTACACATTCCATATAATAATCATGCTCGCATTTCAACTTTCTGATTTCATCTCCAACCGTATACTACTCCTGCAAAACATAAAGTAATTATGTGCTTAGTTATTGAAAATACACGGTCATCTAGATATTAGATCCTAAAAGTTTAAGAAACACATAAGGCTAAATATTCATTGAGACATCATCCTATGGACAGAAAGTGATCTTATAGTCATTCTCACACCTGGAGAAAAATAATGGAAATCAAAGAGATGGTGGTTCATCTGATCTTTTGGAAAATTAACAAAGGTGACTCTAATTTTTTGTGGGATAATTGGTCACACATAGGACAAGTAGTAATGGATTATTAAATCTACAGGAGATCCATTACCTTACCCATGTTGATTATTTCGCTATTCTTTAAGCAATCTATTATGTTAGCCGTTTTAAACCTAGAAACCTTTTTCTGTCTACAAGAGGTAATAGGGCAAATGGACTCAATTTTCTCCTAAATCCATAGAATTAGGTATCTCTGATAAAGAAATTTTAGAATGACTTACTTTCGTAGACTCTTTCTGCAAAAATTTCTCTTTGTTCCAACTCACGCCTTTGCTTACAATGATACCTTTTTTCCTCTTGTTGCCTTTTGCAGAGTGGTTTTTCTTTCTCTTTCTACCATTCCTATCTTGTCTCTCCATCTTTTTCTCATCTGCTCTTCTCTCTGCAAATAAGCAATAAATAAGACTTTGACGACTTAGATGTTGGATCACCTTTTCCTACCTTATAATTTTGTCACAGAAGTGTAAGCCACAGATTTCAAATTTTGACATTCAACGTATGTTGTCTAAAACAGTGAAAGACTAAAATGGTAGATTGGAGGAGCGCAATAAGATGTTGCTGATTTTTGATTACTTCAGAAAGACTTCCAAGCTTCCTAAGATTCCTGACCTGCTGAACCTACATCATCAATTATGATTAAATTAATTTTCATTCCCCATGTTTTATAGCAAGTGACGGGAAGCAAAACATGAGTAACATATCAGATACATGTGAAACGTAATTCAGCTCATACAAAAATCTCCTCAAAATACTCATCTTTGTCTTTACTGAAGCGCGCACAATCATTTATATAAGCTAGGTTTATATGTTCCAAGGGTCAGAAATGAATTATTTAATTATTACACAGACTTAAAAAAACCAGTCACACATACATATGATTGAGAGCAATTTGTGTCACTCTGCCTCGATCGAATACTTGAAAATTTTATCCTTTCCCCTTTTAATTGAACCATAGATTCTCCTATGGTGAGTCCATGACTATTGAGTTCACCGCATCAGATAAATATAATTAGTCATAATCCTTTTTCGCTTTTCTTTGTGTCTCACTAAAGGTCTTGTGCATGTATCTCAAGTGCTTTTGAACGTTTCCCAGACTGACTTTAAAATGAAAAGGGTATTTGTCACTATTTGTTTCTCCCTCTTTCGAAAAAAGAGAAATATTAATGTGAAAATTGCTAGCCAGTACTTATCTCTATATGTGTCTTTTTCTCAATTTGTACTTATATTTCAAATGCTCTGGCACATATTTATATCAACTGGATAGTGATAAATCTAGAGGCTGGTTGTTAAGTGTAAGATCTTCCTAGGTGCTAGGATCATCATTCACCAACTATATAAGTGTATGTACTCTTCTCTTTGCATTCTATATCCCAGGGAACATAATGCATAATACTAATAAACTTTGCTGGTAAAGAAACAATCTCTTGACAGAAATGCAAGGTGAGGCTGTGTATAATAGACTTTGTGGTCTGGCACTTCTCCAGATTTCATACATAGCAGGTGCTTTAGTGCACAAGGCTGCCATTTTTTGAAAGTGGTGATTCTACATAGTGTAAGTTGGATGAAGATATGCTTAGTGTACTTGGTTATCTTGGAAAAAGGGAATGGGAAGAGTTCAAAATTAGTAAGCAAGATTGTGAAAGTTCATGATTATACTTTGTTGTACGAAAATTGGCAAATTTAACAGAGGGAAAAAATGATACCCTGAATGATCTCTTTGTACTCGATTTGCTCCCCATGCTAACAATTCACGGATGCAATCAAGAAAATCATCCCTTGCAGCCAAATGAAGTGGTGTACTCCCTGGGAAACTATTTTCGTGTAAATTAAACAAATTAGCTGCTAGAAGTATAAAATTACTACGGAAGCACAAATAACAAAAAATTAAGACTTAAACGGGATACTCACCCATATCTACTAGCAGAAGCAAAAGTTAGAGCACCATTGTCTATTAAACTATGAGCACATTTAGGCCTTTTTTGTTGATGGCTGCTAAGTGCAAAGGTGTTGCTCCTTTACCATCTTTAACGTCTACAAACCGAGTATATCCCCTAAAAGTTTAATTCCAACACAATGACTTAGAACAAATCGATAAATATACATCATAGAAAGAACAAACAAAAAAATAAATTCTCAAAAAGATATACCAGGAAGACGCAATATGTGATGTCTGAGTAGCACAAAGAGTTGTCTTGAGACAATCTGAGTGCCCATAATAGGCAGCATTGGCAAGCATGTTCTTCATTCAGCGTATCAAACATCAAAATATGATTATATTTCAATAGGTAGACTCATAAATTTTGTAGAAAACAACAATTGGCAGTTCACCAATTTTTAGTATTGCATATATTGGGGCCCGTTTCAATAAGCATTTGCACACAAGAGATCTTTTCGTGTATCGCTACTAGCATCAATGGAGTCTAAAGCAATAAACAACAAAAAACAGGGAAAATTAATATATATATATATATATATTCCGTCTCTTTCAATTTGCTTGTCTATTTTGAAGTGACATAGAATTTAAGAAAATAAATAAACTTTTGGATCTTCTGTAAAGTAAAGTTATACTGAATGTATACCTATACAGCAACACCAAACACACAATAGTCTTTTATACACCACAACGATGTCAAAATAGGATTTCAAGATTCGATCTTTCAAGCTAATCAACAAACCCCACCAACAAAATCAATAAAATATTGACAGAACACATCTCAATATGCCAAAAAAACAACAAATTCAGAATTGTATATTTGGGTTACTTGAAAAAACATAAAAAGAACAAGGGAACTATCAGTATCAATAGATTGCTTTTACATCACACGTATCCTCTAAATCATAGAACCACACAACGAAAATCAAAACCTTTTTTGTAATGAAAACAAAAAA
This sequence comes from Capsicum pubescens, assembly GCA_030864215.1. Lineage (NCBI taxonomy): Eukaryota > Viridiplantae > Streptophyta > Magnoliopsida > Solanales > Solanaceae > Capsicum > Capsicum pubescens. Next base: position 97,885,924 of record CM061543.1, on the reverse strand, counting down.
AAAAATTAAAATTAGGTTTCACAAAAATCAAGCCAAAAAACTAAACTTAGTTGAACCCAAGCTAAATCGGCAATTAACGGAGGCTTTGCATTAATTTTTTTTTTTACGAAATTCAACAGTTGATGGCAATTAACCTCTAAAGGTTTAATTGCACAACATCATAAATTTCATGAAAATGAAAAATACCCCAAAACATTAATCCCTTTATCTTTACAAGCTGATAATCAATCAAAAGCGTCATCTTCTTAAATATTCATGAATTTAAGACTATAATTATAGAGGAAACTATGTAAAATTAAAACCCTATTTTACACATTCACAGAAAAGAAATAAGAAAATCAAAACTTTAAATTTTGCGAGAAATTATGTTGCATTTACTTTCTCTCCAGTAACAAAGAAGAGCAGATAGTTCGGATCATTGAAGAAAGAGAAGTTATCAAAAAGTGCAACGTGTATAGTGAAAAGCGATAAAGGATATGTATAAGGTAAGACATATTTAAATGACTAAAATACCTCTACTTTTGACTGTATTGACATGGAAGCACCCATATCGAAACGCATGCTTCTATATAATAGAAAAAAAAAATGGTACAAATGCTGAGAATACAAGCTAATTTAATTATGATAAGATATTGAGATACATAACGAAATATTAAGATGTAGGGAAGGTCAGAAAATAAGAAGATTTGGAAAAAGAAGTGCTACCAAGACCAAGATCATACAAACTAGCCATTACCAAAATTTTAGTATTTCATTTGTTTCATTTTACTGACCGGCATATTAAAAATAGATATTTCAGTTTACTTGTCAATTTTTATAAATTAAGATAGTTTTATTACTTCTTTCTTATACTATCCCTGTTCGTATTAAATGACTATAAATTAACAGTAGTCTCATTTAGCATTTCAAAATTTTATTAATGATATTAATTTAGTCCCTTAAGCAAGAGGTCGGGGGTTCGATCCCCACCTCTGGCGAATGGAGCAAACTCTGTGGCCAGTTCCCTATCGCAAAATGCGCTGACCGAGGCACGAAGGATTAGTCTCACGGCTGTCGGCTGTGGAGATTCCTTGGGAAACCAAAAAAAAAAAAAAATGATATTAATTTAGTAAAATACATTTTTAATTAGAGTTTTTAAAAAAATATGCTACATTAACATGAGCCAAATAAAATGGAACGATGAAAGGGAGTAATATTTAGCTGAAAAAGTTGTTGAGACTATTAAAATACCTAAATGGCAAGACACTTACTTAAACTAAATCAGGTTCAATTTGGAAGAGTATAAAAGCGACAGAAGGTTTGGGGACAAAGTAACTCCCATACATACATTTATTTACATTACAAGGATCCCACTAATGCATCTGCTCGTCTCATTTGAAAAAAGAATCGTCTCTATTTTGTGGCTGCCACAACTCCTGCAACCTGATCATATATATCATCAACAAATTCTTCAATTGGCTACACCAAAATATAATAATGTGTGAATAGAAATTAATTAGTTGACGTACGTTGTTTATTTCTTTCTGTTCAAAGCATTTGTGGCTATCCTATTAGGCGTTAATAAGGTTATCAACTTAAAATTGAAATCTTTTAACTGGATAGAAAAATTATATATATAGGCTAGAAGCAAGTAAAATTACTACTCTGTTTTCTTTATGCGGCAACGTCGGACTTGCGTATAAGACAGAAAGACAAACTTCTGCCACATAACAAAACAGGTCTTTGATCCAGTAGTTTTTTTCTCAAACTTAGATAATTATTTATCTGACGAAATGATACATAAATTTAAAATACGTATTTTATATGTATTTAAGGATATAGAAATAGTGGATATAAGAAAAATCATATTGGAAAAAATATTTGATAGATATTTTATGACTAGAATTAATTATATATCACACCTACCGAGCTACTCTTATAAATACTTATATGCCAAACCCACACACTAACTATGATAAATTATGTATATTTAGAATTTTAGAAAAAAGATATGAGAAACATACAATTAGTAGAAAGAAATAGTTGGGTTTCTATTTCTTTTAATGATTTATTCTTTTCGTAAGATGTATTCATTAATTTGTGTAGTTTATTATATTATCCTATTGAAATTTTAGCAATTTCTGTGTAGTATTTTATTCTAACTTTACTATATTCAATACGTAGGTTTATGTTCTTTATCTGATTAACTAGTATTTGTTGTTCATGTATAGGTAATTTTCCATCTGTATTAAATAATTTATTATCTGTATCTTCTTTTTCTAAGGTTAATTTTATTTTAAGTAATTTTTCTTCTAGTTGTCTTTTTTCTATTTCAAGTTGATTTCTGTAATTAATTTCTTCATATATCCAATTTTGCCTTTCTCTAATTTTTTTTATATATTCTAACATTTATTTATTCTGAATAATATCCATCTGAATCTAAATAATATTGATGTTCATAATAGATGTGTAAGTTTTCTATACTATTTAATAATTCTTCCTCTTCATAATCTTGTAATTTTTCCCATATTATTTTCTTTATATCTATAATTTCTATATCTCTAAGTATATATAAAACAAGTATTTTAATATCATCTGTCATTTAAGTTCGATTAAATGCTTTTTTCATAATATTTTCTAGTTGTTTGTTTTAGTCTAAGTAATTCTTGCATATTTTCATTAAGGAATTCTATATATTTTATATCTTTAGTTTTCATGTATTTGTCTAAATTTGTTTTTATTTGTTTTTCTACTAATTGTATGTTTCTCATATCTTTTTTCCAAAATTCTAAATATACATAATTTATCATAGTTAGTGTGTGGGTTTGGCATGTAAGTATTTATAAGAGTAGCTCGGTAGGTGTGGTATATAATTAATTCTAGTCATAAAATATCTATCAAATATTTTTTCCAATATGATTTTTCTTATATCCACTATTTCTATATCCTTAAGTACATATAAAATGAGTATTTTAAATTTATCTACCATTTCATCAGATAAATAATTATCCATTTTTCATAAAATTGTTATTTTCAAAATATTCCCTTCAATCATATACATAACAAAATATGGTCATCTTAGATTACTATATACTAGATTATCCTTAAATAACATGTTCTTCGGTCACTATTAGCATGGTAATCTGGATAATTTTCCCTTAAGCAGCGCCTCTACTCTGGTTACTCCCCACCACGGCTTCTTGTCTCATTGGTTTCACCTTTAGGATGACATAGTTCTTAGGGATTTTTCTACTTTTCCACTTTGCTAATAAACTTCTTAACATATTATTCTTCGAATAATTCTACTATAAAGTAACTAACATGAATTTATTTTATTATACCATGATTGTTGGGAATTATGAATTTAGCTATTCATAATCATAAATAAATATACTTGTTCGGGTAGGTTTGATATTTCTAAGCTTTGTTCCTCCATAGATTTTTCCATTGAAATATACCTGTTTTTTTTTTAATAACTAAGCAAAATATTTGTTGTGGATAAGAGAGAGTATTTTTGCTTCAACTCATGAAGGCTTGCTTTGCAATGCCTTCGGTTCCTTTATTTATAGACTGAAACTTTACAAGGGTTTTCCTTCCTTATTTTACACATTTCCAAAATTATCTACATCTACCTAACTTCATTTATTATACTTTATAAATGTCTTCTAAAAAGACAAAAATCAATTAAAGCCTAGACTAATAATAGTCAAAAGCTTATACAATTCTAATAATTTACGTAAAGAAAATTGTGAAAGTTTGTTACATGTCGCTTTCACAATTTAATAGCTTGTCTTTTATCTCCATTATTGTTTCCGGTGATATCTTCTTCTTGTCGTATCTGCTGTATTTTTTTTATCTTCTTTCCAGCTGGCATGCTTATCTTTTTTTTTTATTTTATTCTAGCCGAACTTCTGGGATAATATTATCTTCTTCATTTCATCTCGAACATTGATGATCTAGATATTTGTGTCCAATTATCTTGCAATATCTTGTCAATAATCCGTCTGAAATAAATCCTCTCTTAATTGCTCTTGCAGTAGATTATTTTTCTGGGTTTAGTAATGTCATTATCCATTGTCTAACATCTTCCATATCTGCTTGTCGTAGTTCTTTTGAATTTGAATAAATCATCTGATGATCTCTTAAATAATAGCTCCATATTCGGTTTCCATTGGTATAATTATTTACTAGTTCTTGAATAATTGTAGCTAGTCCAATAAGTCGTTTGTTTGCATAAAAATCAGGTATCTCGATTCTGGGTATCTCTGGCTGCTGCACAATATCTTCTGGTATAATCATATCTCTAGTTAATCCTAGTTTTACAACTTGTATAACTGGTTTTATCTCGTCATATAATATCTCTGTTGGTGCAGTATAACACTTTATATAAAATAGATTTCCTTTGGTTACTCTTTTATAGGTGTTGAATATTTTTTGTAATTCTTCCATAGTTGGTAGTTCTTCTCCATCTTAGGTATATATGGTATTTAATAATCCATAGTCGAAACAAGTTTTTATTAGGCTTGGGTTAGTTTTGGGTAGTGCAATTAGTTTGTTGTGACCTTGTAATCTTTGGGTTATATAGTTTGTGTTGGGTTCTTTGATATCTGTAGCTCTGGGGTTAAGGTTTAGAAAAGTTTGTACTTAGTAGATATTTTCTATGTATTTTTGGGTTGTATAGTTATAAACTTTTTAATCTTGGTTCAGACTATCTCGATATGTGATAATTTGTAGAGGTATGTTCAAGAGGTCCTTTTGTATTTTTGTTGTAAATGATTTTTCAAATGTCTTATTTAAGTTCATATTCTGGTATCTTTGTCCAATAACTCCTTTGCTTGTACCTGCAATTGTAGATTGATAAACGTTATGGGTTTTACGGAATGTCCCAACGTCTCCTTCTAGCTCTGGAATTTTAATGTCTTCCGGTCGACATAGCTCTGCACACTGCTGAGAAAATAAAAATAGTATTTTCTAATCTAGGAAGAAGATATAAGAAAATAGGTGAACATTTATATTTAATGTTAGAAAAAGAAGAATTAAAATTAGAAGATAAATTGACAGCTATGGTAAGAATAGAAAGGGAAAATGAAGAAATAGATAGAAAAAATAAAACAACAAACTACAGAAGAAAAACGAAAAATAGAAGAAACTAAAAATAGTAGGATTGCTGAATTAGAAAAAGAACTACAAATGTTAAAAGATTTGTATGAAGAAAGACAAAAAGAAAAGGAAGAAAAAGATAAAGAACAAAAATTACTAAACGAAATAAATCAATTTAAGAAAAAATTAGAAATAAATAATATAGATGTTGAAGAAACAGATAATTATGATTCAGAAGATAGTGAAACATATACAGAAATATTAACAAATACAAAAAATTTAGAAATCAATGAAAAACAAGAAGGTATTAATGAAGAAAACTTAGAAAATATCAACACAGAAATAAATATTCTTGATAAAAAAGAAGATCAAAATATAATACCTAGTACATCAGAAATAAGAAAACCTACATATTATAAGAATAAGTTTAAAAGATATAATCTAAAGAATGAATATGACAAATGGACACCAAAACAAATAGTTAATAAAAATTATAACTTTTTAGACTTAGATTGTGTAATAGATACAGAAAAAACAATACAATTATGGATAAGATATATGACAAAACAATTATTAGATAATAATATAAATATAATAGATGCACCAGAATATATAGAAAGAACACTAATAGGAACAGTGAAATTATGGTTTACAAATTTAACTGAAAATAGCAAAAAAATATTAAGAAGAACTGATAAACCTACAGAAGGAAAATCATCAACAACAACTAAACTAACACCTATAGAATTATTAAAAAAATATGAAACAGCTATAAAAGATGAATTTGGTAGTATGACAACAATAGAAGAAGAACAAAATGAAGAAAAAGATACAAATAGGAATTTAATGCTAAAATTAGCAATATGTAATATGTGTTACATAGATGAATATACTTGCGCATTTAAAGAATATTATTATAAAGGAGCATATAATATAGAAGAAAGTAAAGAAATAAGGAAATTATATTTTAATAAATTACCCGAACCATTTAGTTCAAAAATAATAAAGAGTTGGGAAGAAGCAAAAATAGTAGATACTCTAGGAGCAAGAATAAAATTTTTACAACAATGGTATAGAAACTTATGTGAAAAATATAGAGAAGAATTAAAAATGAAAAAAACATTGATAAGAAATTTAGCATGTTGCAAAGATAAAATAGCACCCCAATTCGGATGTGAAGAAAGATATTATAAGAAAAGAAAAAGACATAAGAAATATAAGAAATATAAGAAATCAAAATATAAATATAAGAAATCAAGAAAAAAATATTATGTAAAAAATTATAAACACAAAAGACCATATAGAAAAAAGAAATCTATAAAAGAATGTACTTGTTATAATTGTGGAAAATTAGGACATTTAGCTAGAGATTGTAAATTACCTAAAAATCCAAAAAATAAATAAATATCAGAAATAAAAATAGAAAATACAGAATATATGCAGATAGATTATATAGATTATGAATTAGAGAGTGAGGATAGTATATATGAAATTTCAGAAAATGAAACAAATAATGAAATAGATAGTGAAATAGATGAATCAAATGACTGAAGAAGATATACAAACGAACCAAATGACTGAAGAAGATATAAAAATAATAACAAAGGAAGAATATTTAAATGATGAAGGAACAGACCAAAAAATAATATTTGACAGTAACATATTTGATGAAATAAAAGGAAAAGAATTAGACTTAAGTGTAGAAAAAATATTTAAAATACCAACAATAAAAAATATATTTACTAGGAAAAAAGAAGAATATTATGTAGTAAGCCAAAAGGAACATGTAATAGACTGTAGATATGCAAAAGGTAAAGCTAGTATACCACTAGTAACAAAAAGAATAATTAATAAAGAGATAAACGATATAAAAAGTAGAGACCCAAAAAAATATGTACACCTTGGAGGTACAGAGATATTAATAAAAACATGTTTTAGAGAAGGAATAGATACACCAATAGAATTATATTTAGCAGATGGTAGAATTATAAAACATATAGAAAAAAGTATAATAACTGCCATAAAAGGAAATTTAATATACCAAAAATTTAAATTTATAATAAGTGCAAATTATTCAGTAGCAGTAACAGATAAGAATATAGATAAATCATTAGTATTATATTGGAAAATATCAGGAATAGAATTAACCCCAGGAAGTAAAATATTTACAGCAAGATGCAAAAATTTATATGTATTAACAACAAAACATAAAATAACAGGAAAAAATAAGATTAACAAAATGCAAATAGAAAGCCCATTCGAACAATTTGTAAAAACAATAGATAATAATGATTATAGCTATAGAGACATAGATATAGAAGAAAATTTAGAAATAATAAATGATAGAATAAGTACAACGAAAAGAATAGCTTATGAAAAAACAGAATCATCAAGCTCATCAAAAAGAACAAGTTATGAAACAAGTTCAACAAATAATTTAAACCAATATTACATAACAGGAAAGGTAAATGAAAAAGAATATTTAATACTCTTAAATATGGGACAAGAAGAAAATTATATAGCAAAATATCTAGTAAAAAATGAGAAAATAAAAACTGATAATAATATATGCCTAGATCTACCAAGAAGTTTAATAAATACTAAAAATATAGCAGAAAAAGAAATAATAATAGGAATTAGAAAAATAAAAATAGAATTTGAAGTAAAGGAAGAAATGCAAAACACAGACATAATATTAGGAATAAAATGGCTAGAACAAGTAAAACCATATAATATAGAACATACACAATTAACCATAACATATAACAGAGAGAAATTATTCTTAAGAAGAGCCTTAACATGAAATGAAAATATATGTATTAATGAAGATAGTAGTAGAAGGATATTACAGTAGATATTATACGCCTATGATAGATATAAGAGCAGAAGCTAATTTATGTAGATATAATTGCTTACCAGAAAGTAAATGGGATAAATTAAAAACACCAATAATAGTTAAAGAATTTAATAATGAAGGAAGCTTAATTACTTATAAAGCTGAGAATGTAAAAACACAAGTATGAGATAAAATATTGACAACAGAAGAAATCTATAATTCTGAACTAACATCAAAAGATATATTTTTAGGAATGCCGTTTTTAGATAAATTATACCCACATATAATAATTAGAACATATTGGTGGTTTACAACACCATGTAAACAGAAAGTAAGAGCAAAAAGAGTAATTAATAAAATAAGAAAGAAAACTGATTGGATAAAAGAAAGTGAAAAAATTACACAAAAATTAGAAAATATAAAAAATACCGAAGATACAATAGAACTGGTCGTATTTTCAGTAAATAAAAAGGAAATAACTATATTTTCAATAAATAAGATAGGAATAATTAAGAAAAAATTAGAACAATTATATAGTGAAGATCCATTAAAAGGATGGAAAAAAACATAAAACCACTATAAAAATTGAATTAATAGATAAAAATAGCATAATAACCCAGAAACCATTAACATATAATTTTGATGATTTAAAAGAATTTAAAATGCATATAGAAGAATTATTAGAAAAACAATATATACAAAAAAGTAATAGTAAACATAATAGCCCAGCATTTATAGTAAATAAACATAGTGAACAAAAAAGAGGAAAAAGTAGGATGGTTATTGATTATAGAAATTTAAATGCAAAAACAATGACTTATAATTACCCAATACCAAATAAGATGTTAAAAATAAGACAAATACAAGGATATAATTATTTTAGTAAATTTGATTGTAAATCAGGATTTTACCATTTAAAGTTAGAAGAAGAATCTAAGGAATTAACCGCATTTACGGTACCACAAGGATTTTATGAATGCAATGTACTACCATTTGGATATAAAAATGCACTAGGTAGATATCAACATTTTATGGATAGTTATTTTAAACAACTACCTAATTGTATAGTATACATAGATGATATACTATTATATACAAAGACCAAAGAAGAACATTTAAAATTATTAGAACAATTTACGGATATAATAGAAAAATCGGGAATAAGTTTAAGTGAAAAGAAAGCTGAAATAATGAAAAATCAGATAGAATTTTTAGGAATACAAATAGATAAAAGTGGCGTAAAAATGCAACAACATATAGTACAAAAAATAATAAATTCAAAAGTGGAATTAGATACAAAAAAAGAAATTACAATCATTTTTAGGATTAGTAAACCAAGTAAGAGAATATATACCAAAATTAGCAGAAAATCTAAAGACCTTACAGAAAAAATTTAAAAAGGATGTAGAATATAATTATAACGAAGAAGATAAAAAACAAGTTTAGAAAATAAAAATACTTTGTAAAGAATTATCAAAATTACAATTTCCAGATGAAAATAGAAAATTTATATATATAGTACAAGCAGATGCTAGTGAAAGTAGTTATGGAGGAATACTTAAATATAGATATAAAGAAGAAAAATTAGAACACCATTGTAGATACTACTCAGGTACGTTTAATGAAACAAAAATAAAATGGGAAATAAATAGAAAAGAATTATGCTCATTATATAAATGTTTATTAGCATTTGAGTCATATATTGTATATAACAAGTTTATTGTACGAACAGATAATACATAGGTACGTTGGTGGCTAACAAAGAAAATACAAAATTCAGTTACAACAAAAAAAATCCGGAGACTAGTCTTTATTTTGACCAATTTTAACACGATCAAATTAATCCAATTCGCCAATTCACCTCCTCTAACGAGGACCAAGTTTCAATGTAAACCCACAGGGAAATAGGATATGCAAAAGTTCTTTACAATAGCCACAAACAAAGTAGAAGTGGACTTGTCAAAAACGATAAATGCAAAATTGCCTTGAAGGTGACTAACAACATGGCTTGGAGGGTAAGGTGCCCGATCACGAAGTGCTTTGTAAGCTTCAATCATCAATACCACCTCATTTGCCGTTTTGGCCAGTCCATATTGTTGCCTCAAACTCCCTAAGTTGTTGAGACATCCCTCAAACAAGCAAAATATTTCATCCTTAACAGCAAATGACCTTCCATTTTCGCACCAATTAACTTGGTCATACAAACAGAAATTCAGAATTCTGATAAATTACATGTATATATTAAGTAAATTTCTTAACAAAAATATGAGGTCCAAGAAAAACTACTGAATTGTTGAACTCATAACTTCAATTGTAGCTTCGCTGGTGGCTATATTCACATCATTTTTTCCTTAACACTTTTCTAACACTAAAGAATCAACGCTTAACAAAACAATTTGTCAATCATCAGATAATAATACAATACTTTCAACGATAACTAAAACGACTATCGGGGATGGGATCTATTTGCCTTGTTCTAAAAATGCGAATCCCCAACTACATTTTTGGATAAACTCTTACCACATTTTTTTGACAAATTCCCTTGCCACATTTTTCTCTTTTTTTTTGCATTAGCAGACAAATTTTTACTATTTGAGTCTTTTTGAAGTTCTAATATAATATACAGATTTTGACACATGTTCACGATGATCCAAAATTCTGGTACCAAACAAACCAGACGGTCAAGGATAGGAGATCCAACACATGTTAGCCATGCAAGGAGAGTACTGGTGCCATCTAAGGCTTTTCGACCCTTTTTTTTATTTAATTAATCGTCCTGTTTCGATTATTTTGTGTATAATTCTATTAATTTTAATAGCATAAGTATTGCGGAAATTTTTCTATAATGATCGAAATAATAATATTATTCCTACCTTCACTGAAATTTTAATATGAAATTTCAGGATTTTCAAACCATTTTGTTGATGATCACGTGATGACTAGATATAGAATGCATACACGAAATTTTCCTAAATATCTATAGTCCTATATATATATGGAGGCATTGATCAAGGTACAGACACTCACAAAAAACAAGTGAGGCACAAACTCGTAGGAATGCTAAAAATCAGTAAATTAAACTTAATTACTTATTCTATGTGATTATGGTTATCAACAAAAGCCATCCAATGGATGACAATTCTAGTAAATTGACAATTTATTTTTTTTTTTCAAAAGTAATGGCATAAAGTAAAAAATATATCTGAATTATATCACTTTTTCATCATATAGTTGTGATAGTTCAGGTGATAAAAAAAAAAAGAAACAGTTGATATAATGGCATGATTCAGGTAGAAAGTGAACAACTTATACATAAAACATGAAACTCACGAAAAGCTATAATTCAATTGTATTTTTCACCATTTAATTTTTTCTCTTCTTTTCCTACTTTCGGTCACACATATATCATTTGGCAAAATGGTACCTTGGCAATAAAGTGTTCATTTTTTTGAGGGAGAAAGTATTTCCTTGAAAATTATGCTTAAGTTCAAATTAATGCTTATATATATATATATAATAATAATAATTTTAACATAAAACAGAGTAATTATAAGCATCTTTTAAACCACTAGAGTTGGCATGATGGTTCAGCGTCATGTCCCTTAAGCAAGAGGTCGGGAGTTTGATCCCCGCCTCTGACGAATGGAGCAAACTTTGTGGCCAGTTTCCTACCGCTTAGTGCGCCGACAGAGGAATAGAGAATTAATCTCACGGCTGCCGGTTGTGGAGATACCTTGGGAAAACAAAATAAAATAAAATTATAAGCATTTTTTGTTAGGACTCATCACCTCATAACCAGATCGGTCCCACACCGACGTCCCTCATATCTTTACGAAAAACAAAAACAAATAAATCCAACCTCCAGCCACTAGAGTTGGCATGGTGGTTCAGTGCCATGTCCCTTAAGCAAGAGATCGGGGGTTCGATCCCCGCCTATGGCAAATGGAGCAAACTCTGTGGTCAGTTCTCTACCGCTTAGTGCGCTGACAGAGGAACTGAGATTAGTCTCACGGCTGCCGGCTGTGGGGATACCCTGGGGTCTCACGGCTGCCGGCTGTGGGGATACCCTGGGAAACCAAAAAGAAAAAAAAAATCCAACCTCCACCCCCTAACACAAAAACAATTGAACATCTTAAATGACCAAAACAACCTCGATCATCTCTCAGTATAAATTCGCTACTAGTCTTACTCCTTATTTGCCAGTCCTCAAAACATCACTGGGATTTGTAGATTTTGCTCTTCTATTTTTTCTTCTTGTTGTTTGTCAGATTAGGAAATGTTGGGCGTTTTTAGCATTTTAGTTGATTAGTTATCTGAACTTCTATCTTTTTGGTGAGGGTTCGATTCCCCACATTATAATTCCCTCCCCCTACCCCCAATTTTTTTTTTTTTTAAAAAGTGGTCCTCATCAAAGAGACACTGGATATCGACAAATTCATAGGAAAATTTTGAACTCGAATTTAGGAAATCACGCACAATCAAGATATTTGTGACAATTGTTAGCAAAAATACTTTTACATGTATGATATTATCGCAAATAATACTACATAGAAAACATCGATTGAACATATTTTGAAAAGATACATACAATTAGAATAGCCATTTAGGGACAAACTCGCATAATTCATAAAAATTTTGCCCGTTCCTTCCCGCCCCCTCCTGTATAGGTTAAATCTTTTTTTTTTTTTGATACAAAAATTAAGAAGTGGTAGATAATAAGGATAATATTACCATATTATCTATGAATATAATAAATATAATATTTTAAAAAATACATTAGATAATGAATTATATTTAATGTTAAGCGTAAAATTGAAAAAAATAGATAAATTATTCATTAATTTATAAGCTGCACAATTATTGTTTAACATTCCAAAAGTAAAAAATAATCAAGTGAAAATAAACTAAGCAATTGACTAGTCCAAAACAAAACTAACAAATTCACATATAAAAATCACGTAAATCTAAGATTAGATTCAACAATAAATTGAAGTTAAGATGTTTAGATTTTCAAAATTCACTATGAATCCCATCAATCCAAGAAATGCAAGATCCAAATTATACACCATGAAAGTTCACATTTGTTACCTCTAACAGCTTGTTTGGATGATGGTTTGCTATGGTTTTATAATGTATGGTACAGTATGGTATGGTATGGTATAGTACCATGTATGGATTGATTGTATCGTTCACTATGGTTTAATAATAGTTTTTTGTTTGGTTTGATGGTATGGCATTGTATCGTAAAGGGTAATTTTACTAAAATATCCCCGATTATTATAAATTTTAAATTCAATCTGTGTAGGCTATTTCTTCTAAAGCCTTGCCTGTGTACAGAATACAAACAAGCAGAGCAATAAACTGCTTCTTTGAAGCAATTCCAGTAATGCAATAAACTGGAATCTTGCTCTTCAGCACCTCTGTCTTTGGGTCGTGTGTTGTCACACCCCTTTTTCAACATCCAAAAGATTCGTTTTAAGTTCGAAAGGATTTTTATTATTAAGTGACCAAAATGAAGAATTTTATTTCGAAAAGGATTTTTACAATTAAATTCAGAGTCGCCACTTGGCATAGATCGGGTGTGCCAAGTCACCTTTGAAATCCTTTTTTCAAAAACAATTTGACTCTAAAAACTGATCCGCCAACAAAGATTCCGGCTAAGGAATTCTGTTGACCGAGGGGAAGGTGTTAGGCACCCCTCGATCCCGTGGTTCGACCACGGTTGCTTGGTGGAGCGTATCGGCTAATTAGACACCACGAATATATAAAGCGCACAAAGAACATAAACAAACATCAAACAACAATCCAAAACCAAAATAATAATGTCCAATCCAATTATACAGTCCCAAAAATAGAAAAATACAAAAATGTAAATCCTATTCTAAACTAATCCTAGACTAAGCTCCGATGTTTTACCCGATGCCTCGGGCCTTGATTACAATTCGCCTTCGCCAACATGATACGTCGGGGCATTCCCCGGTGAATAAATACATCAATCTTCAGGGCATTCCCTGGCCAAATGAATCCATTTCAATCCAAAAATATAAATCAACACATTTCAACAGAATACTTTCATCATTCAACGATTGCAAGACCTACTTTTGCCTACCCGAACCTACTCTTTGCCTATCCAATTCGACCTATCATGATACTATCACATCAATGATATTCAATGAATCAAAATAAATTGTCGCTTACATTTTTATCAATTTCAATTCCACCTCCCACTAATTTCATTTTTCATCAATCAAACTTTCAATGTTACTCTGATTCATCCCACATATCAACGAAATCAAATCTTCAAACACATAATTATAACATCATAACACCAACAAAAATCCAAACTATAAACACATATAATCATAACCAATCCAAATAATCGAAATAAAGAACAGGGAGATGAGTTAAAGAAATGAACCTTCTGATAACCGACTTTTGTTGATAATAAAGAAATCCGAGACCGAAATTCTCAAACAAGGGAACCCCAACGACGACCAAACTCGACCCCAAACAGTCTCATACCACTCGATATCGCAAAATAAAGCCCGAATCTAGCCAGAATCAAAACAAAAAGACGGAGATAACATTGATACAACCCATTGAGAAAGAACGAGACCAACCATTGAAACTTTTACTCGATTAACGGTATTTCAATGAAACAGAACAGAAGACGACCGAGAAAAATGTTTTTTCGGCCAGACGCGTTAGGAAAAAGGTCGGCTAACGGACCAATTTGACGCAGATCTTGGTGGCGCTAGTGGATTCAAAGTCAGACGCCGACCAACGACCCCTTTTCTGGTAATTTTGGACAGATTCGGTGAGTTTGATGCGTTTTCGACGAAACTGTATCCGGAACAGTAACCAAAACACAGAACTGACCTTTCTCCTTCAACTCCATCTACCTTTTTTTCTTGGTTCCCTCTCTCCCGCATCTCTCTCTCAGTTTCTCCCTTTACTCTCAATCTCTCGTAAATATCTTTCTCCACCTCTCTCAGTCTTTACTATTTCAGTGTGTGCATGAATTTTCAGTGAGACGTGTAATGAGTGTGTGTGATGGTGAGGTTGTCATGGTCGAGATGTACGTACCTGGTGTTGATGGGGTTTCTTCAGTAAGAGAGTGCATGTGTGTGGATTAGTGTGTGATGGTCTTGATGATTGTATGAGGTTTTTCTGTCTATTGATAATGGAAAGAAGAAGAGATGAAGATGATACCCCCCATGCATGTAATTCCCAGTGAAGAAGATGAACCCCCTGGTGTACGTGAGATGCTCTATGTATATCTGTGTCTATCTTATTTTTGTTATCGACCCCGAAGAAAAAACGTGAGGGGGGGGTCATATAGGGTAGGGGTTGTTAGGTAGTGGTGAGGTGTCCCCATTTAATAGGGAGGGTTGTTAGGATAGAATAATATTAGTTAGGGATTGTTATTTTTGTATTTTATGGGGACATAATAACATGGATGGGGGTGAACGGTAGGATAAGGTAAAAATGATATTGGGGAGGGACGAAATTAAGTGTCTACATCATGCCCCCTTTGAATGTAAACACGTAGCTTTTTCAGACAAAAAAGTAGACAACAAGACAAAATTTTATCCCAACCATTATTCAAAGAAAGAAACAGAAGGAAGAATGGCAACCGAGTTGGAGAGTCGAGTGAGGTTCCATCGAGGTTCCGATCCGCGGCTCTGTCATTACATCAAAAATGAAAATTACAAGTTAAAAAACATAAACGAAATTACAAAATCCTATCTATGCAGCTTCTTCTAGACCTTTGACTTGAGTTTCATCACCCTATTCTTCAGGCGGGCTCCTGACTTGTAATTTCCTCAACTTGTTGTTTGGCTTTCAATTGTTTCACCTTGTTTCTTAACTTTCCATTTATTTGCCCTGTGTTTCGGGTGGGATGTTGACTTGACATTTCATCACCCTGTTCTTCGGGCGGGCTCCTGACTTGCAATTTCCTCACCCTATTCTTCAGGCGTGCTCCTGACTTGCTATTTTTTCAATCTGTTAACTTTCAACTTTTCACCTTGTTGCTTTGTTTTCAACTTCTTCACCTTGTTGCTTGACTTTTCATTTATTTACTTTGTTGCTTGACTTTCCATTTATTCACCCTGTTCTTCAGGCAGACTCCTGAAATCACATCAAAACTAGAAAGAAAATTATCCCAAGCAAAAATTATTATAAAGAGGAATTCTATTTTCCAAAAAAGTAAAGTTCCCAAAAGCAAGAATTAAAATTTTTCCCCAGTTTATCATCAAAGGACTTTTGTGAAAGTCACATCATACCTACTTGCATTATGAATCAAGACTCTGACCAAGAAATGTATCTCTTGAGAGTAAAATTAAATGACCAAGACTAGGAAGTGCGTCTCTTAGGAATTAAAGTGAGGAATTCTGACTAGAAAGTGCGTCTTCTAGAGATACAAGTTTAAGTTAAAAAGTGTGCCACCTGACAAATGAAAACTAGCAAGGAAGTGCGTTTCCTAAGGATTAAGTGCAATAACTCGACTAGGAGGTACATCTACTAGGAATCAAGACTTAAGTTAGGAAGTGTATTACCCAAAAAGCAAAGTTCGAATTACCCAATCAAGGAAGTGCATCTCCTTACCAATGTTGCTTGAATTATCACAACAAGGAAGTATGTTTCCTTACCAATGCCTCTTGAATTACTCAAACAAGGAAGTGCGTCTCATCATAAATGTTTCTCGAATTAACCAAACAAGGAAGTGCATCTCCTTACAAATGTTTCATGAATTAACTAAACAAGAAAGTGTGTCTCCTTACAAATGTTGCTCGAATTGCCCAAGAAAGGAAGTGCATCTCCTTACAAATGTTGCTTGAATTAACAAAACAAGGAAGTGAATCTCCTAACAAATGTCTCTTGAATTACTCAAAAAAGGAAGTGTGTCTCCTCACAAATACCGCTTGAATTACCAAATAAGGAAGTGTGTCTCCTTACCAATACTGCTTGAATTACCAACAAGGAAGTGCGTCTCCTTATGATAGCGCTTGAATTACCAAAATAAGAAAGTGTGTATCCTTACAAATATTGCTCGAATTGCCCAAACCAGGAAGTGTGTCTCCTTACAAATGTTGCTTGAATTGTCCAAACAAGGAAGTGTGTCTCCTTACAAATGTTGCTTGAATTAACCAAACAAGAAAGTGAGTCTCCTTATCAAATGCCGCTTGAATTACCCAAACAAGGAAGTGCGTCTCCTTACAAATATCGCTTGAATTACCAAACAAGGAAGTGCGTCTCCTTTGGAAGTGCGTCTCCTTATGATAGCGCTTGAATTACAAAACAAGGAAGTGTGTCTCATTTGGAAGTGCGTCTCCTTATGATAGTGCTTGAATTAAGGAAGTCCATCTCCTTACAAATGTTGCTCGAATTTCCCAAACCAGGAAGTGCGTCTCCTTACAAATGTTGCTTGAATTTTCCAAACAAGGAAGTGCGTCTCCTTACAAATGTTGCTTGAATTACCCAAACAAGGAAGTATGTCTCCTTACAAATACCGCTCGAATTACCAAACAAGGAAGTCCATTTCCTCACAAATATTGCTGGAATTACCCAAACAAGGAAGTGCGTCTCCATGGCTTTGAATATCAAATATGTGCAACAATATTGCCTGTTGTATTTGAAAAAGTGAGAATATTATGGCCTTTGATGTTTAGGCTTTGAAATCCTTGATTCGAAGGTAGCATGTGTTCCTGTTTCATGCAAAGAAAACTTGTTAGTTTAAAAACATGGTGGCTGGTTTGTGGCTTTGGCTTTCGTGGAAATTGCTCTTGCCCTGATCATATTTAACCTTGCTTCCAACCATTAGCATATGTCATTGACTTGTTGCATCATTGACCCAAACTCCGATTATTAAGAGTTCTTCTGAAATAAACACAGTATCTTTGCTTTGCCATGCTTCTCAGATAAACTCTTTGACCCTTGGTATTTTCATGAATTCCCAAAATTTTCTGTTGACACAACTTTCTGCATGCCTTATTTCGGCTCACAATCATTTCTCTTTCATGTGCTGGCCTTTTGTCTTGCTTTCTGCAATTGAAGAAGCTGGTAGCCAGTTTTGAAATCTTTTCTCACTTGTTTCGACATAGACTTAACTCAACAACAAGATAAAAACGACAATGACTTTTATTTGGATAACTGACTCACGAAAGATAAACAAAATAAAGAGAAGAAAGAAAAGATAATGAATGTCCCCATTGAAACAAAGAAATAAAAATTTATCTAAAAATGACAGTCAACTCCAAAGATTATGCCATGCATTTTGGGTTAGGCAGCCTGATCTTTCCATCCAAACTTTCTACCAATTGTTGTTGAGTTAATGTCCTTGAAACTGAGTCGTTTCCTTAGGTCAAATGCATTTAAGACCTCGTTCGTCTAGTGGCGCCTTAGATGTTTTTTTTTTTCAACAAGCCTCTCTCATTTTTTCTAGCTCACCATTGCCTTATGGTGTTTGTGAGGGTTTTTCACCAATGAGACTCTCTTATTTTTATTTGTCTCAACTCACCATCGTCTTACCGTGCTCGTGAGGGTTTTCACCGATAAAACTCTCTCATAGTTATCTCTCTCAGCTTATCATCGTCTTACGGTGCCCGTGAGGGTTTTCACCTATAAGACTCTCTCATTTTCATTTCTCTCCTGATTCCTTATGCCAAGGAAGACAAGTAGTTCCCAAAATGCATCATCACATCCATTGCATGCTTAGCCTTAACATTCTCAAAGATTGATCTGAAGGTCTTTCTTTGGTTGTAACTTGGCTTTTGGATAAGGTTAGAAAGAAATGATGATTTGAGGCCCAAACGACACTTGAAGTGGGGTGAAACTTACAACTTTCGGAATCGACTCAAACAATGAGGATCAAATCATGCCCCAGTTTCTTTTGACTAGAAAATACTAAATTGTTTATTTGGTTGGACCGAGACCAGAGTAGGGCAACCTACGTATCTCATCCCTGAGAGATGAGAATCAGGTCACGCGTAGTTCTGGAAGCTTGTTCTTTTGCTTGATTCTGATTTCTTTTCTTTTTTTTTTGTACTTTTCTGACTCTATTTTACCTGACACTTTTTCTTTTCCTTATTTTTGACACTTTTTTTTTGAAACTTTTGACTCTATTCTTTTGCTCGACACTTATCTTTTGAGCTTTGTTGACTGTATCTTGATTCCAAAACAGGGGTATGAAAGAAAATAAAACTAAGGCCCAAATGGGGTTAACAAAGAATGACACAATGCTCGGATAGAAGAATAAAATACCTTCGACATATCAATCCTTGAAAATGCAAGTACATATCATGCAATATGAAAGTGTGAGATGAATATCATTTGTGACATTTTTAAGCAATAACTTTAAATGAGTCTGTGTGTCACTACTCTTGCAAACTCCACCTTTGTTGTACATTCCTAATGCTTTCGTGGAGCTAATTTTCTATTCCTTTTGATGTAGGATCACACATCCACTATTTGACCTAATTGAGACATGTCTTTCAATCGATGACCAAGTTGTTCTTGTGATTCTCAAAATTATTATCTTAACTTGTCACCAAATATCTTAGCACTCTATCTATTTTCTCACGTGCTCTTTTTTTCTAACTTTAACCATCTGATTCAAAGTTCATGCTTAAACTGGATTTTAAGATCTGGCTAAAAATCTCACTAGCATGTCATATCACTAGGGTCAACATAAAATGTACTATGTAAAGAAAACAAACAAACAACACATATTTAAAACACAAAGAAAAATGGGATACTTTATTTAGTTGAAACAAAAGATAGAAGGGTTTGAACATAAACAACAAAAGAACAAAACAAGATAGATCCCGAACTACAACCCTGAAATAATTCGGATAGCAGAAAATAAATAAAACAAGCTACCAGACCCCTTCCTAGTAAGGAGAGGGGTGACTTCTCAATTGCTCAGCCTGACATCTTAGCCACTGGTTTGCATATCAACATGACTATATCATTTCTTAATGTCAATGTTCTATACCATGATTGATTTATCTTGAATTATCTTTTCAATTTCTCTTTTCAAAGAACGATAATCTTCAATACTGTAGACCCTGAACATCAGAATGATATGTACATCGTTTATTAGGATCAAAACTTCTTGAATGTGGGTCAGGAGTATACCCAAGGAGTGGAGTGATCATGTCCTACTGTACCAATCTCTGGAATAAACTTGCATATGACTCTCCAATCGGTGTGAAGTTATCCCTCAACTTCTGTCTCATTTCATTATTTGGCTTAAATTGAAAACCATACCTAGAAGGGCTTCGGTATGTATGTAGAGCTGGAGGATAACTCGACAGAGTTGGAGCGCGCCAGTGTGGGTAAGATAGGGGTTGAACATATGGTTTCGCATTATACACTTGATATGGAGATGGGGGAATGAAATATAATGGATTTTGGGAAAGATTCTATGGAACTTGGCCATAAACTTGGGTTTGAGCCCGTGGGTAACGATGGTATGGTCTTCTTACCCGTGCCTGTTTTCCAACTATAATGGCAGATGCATCTTCCTCATTCTTCTTTCCTCCAACACTTCCCGAACCTTTTTGAATTACTTGAGTAGTCACTTTCAATGTTGGAAAACTCACAATGCGACCGGTCTTAATTCCATCCTCTATTATCTCCCCCATTTTGAGGACCTCAATAAATGGCTTTCCTAATGCAGGTAACAAGTGTTGATAATATGTTTCATCCTGCGCTTGAATAAATGCCTCCACTATCTTACTTTCTTTCATTAGCGATTTCACCTTAACAGCTTGTTCATGCTATCTAATCGCATACTCTCTGAAAGTTTCAGTACTCTTTTTCTCCATATTAGTCAGGGATTTCTCATTAGGAATCAACTCCATATTGTATTGAAATTGTTGCACGAATTCGTTAGCAAGGTCATCCCAGTTTTTCCACTTGTCGATGTCATAGTCAACAAACCATTCTGAAGCTAGACCTGAAAGACTCTCACCGAAATATGCCATGAGTAATTCTTCCTTTCCTCCAGCGCCTCTTATCTGGTTGCAATAGCATCTCAAATGTTCTACAGGGTCGCCATGTCCATCATACTTCTTAAACTTCGGCATTTTAAAACCAAGAGGAAGATGTACACCAGGAAACATGCACAAATCTTTATATGAGACACTTTTGTACCCCCCAAGTCCTTGCAAGTTTTTCATAGTCAGTTCCAAACTTCTTAATTTTCTGGCTATTTCCTCTTGTTCTTCTGTCATAACAGGCTTCTCAGTGTTAGGAGGAAATTCAGGCGGTTGAGGGCAATCGTAAGGACCAGTCAACTTAAATGTGGGCTCAAGAGCATAATGCTGATCACTAAAAATATTCAATGTAGGCTCTCTTGTAGAGTAGGGAGGCACAACTTGTAGATGAACATCAAAAGTTGGAGCTTCAGGTGGGGGTGGCGCCGCAAAAGGATGAACAACAGCTGGAGCCGAGTATATGGTAGTCTTGGATTGGGGAGTGAGAAAATGAACATTGGAAGTGGTTGGATATTATTGCCCCGGAGTCGATCTTGATGCATGTTGTGGCATATCAACAAAAATGGAAAATTATGCATATGACACGGAAGGCAAGCTAGAAAGATATTCCAGATTATCAGTGGGAACTGGAGGAGGCGGCAACCCATTATCCCAAGCTCGATGCATTTCTATTATTTGCCGCCTTAATTTCTGAATCTCTTCATTATCTCCTATATTCTCATTTCCCGAACTTCCTATCTGATTAGTGAAAACTAACTCGGTATCCTTGTTGGTCATAACTTCCTCTGTGACTTGGAACAATATGGAGGACCAACCAAAATACCACAAACCAACCACCTTAAACTAACTGGACAAGAGATAGAAAATGGTTAGAGTTCAACAGTTTTTCAAAACCTCTTTTGTTTTCTTGAAAAGATCACCGAACCCAAGAAAGGCGCCTACGTATCTCACTCCCAAAAGAGGAGAATCAGGTGTGCGTAGTTCGTGAAGTCTTGCCAAAATGGCCGATTAAACATTTTTTCTTTCTTTTTTCTTTTTCTTGAAACTTTAAAAAGAAAAGAAAATAAAAATTTGTCAAAAGAAATGACGAAAATATTTTTGAATTCTTCGACTTTAACATCCCTATACAAAATGAAACCTATGATTACCAAAAAAAATCTTTTTGGGTTTTCGATTTTGAATTTCATATGAAAATGAAACTTGAACCTATTAAAGGAAAAATCTTTTTTGTTGTTTTCTCTTAAAGACGTATATGAAACACCTACTCTAATAAAGAGTGAAGAAAATCTTTTTGGATTTTTGAAATAAGATCCCCGAACCCACAGTAGGTTGCCTACGTATCTCACTCCCGAGAGAGGAGAATCAGGGGTGCGTAGTTCATCCAGTTTGGATAATTAAGGATTCACTGATAGATTGACCCTAACTTAAGAGAAACAACCAAAGACAGACGAATAAAATCTTTTTGGGGGTTTCAATTTGAGACTTCACATAAAACTGACACCAACAACTACAAAAGGAAAATCTTTTTGGCATTTTTGTTATAAGAAATATACAAAACTTCTACCAACTTTTTTTTTTCATTTTTCTTTTATAAAAGCTCCTGTAAAAAAAAATCTTTTTAGAATTTTTGAATTATGAATGCATGATAAAGGAGTAAAGGAAGATCTTTTTGATGTCTTTAAGAAAATGAGTGCGAAAGGTAAAAAATCTTTCTGAATTTTTGAATTGTGAAAAACAAAAGTCATAAAGAACTCTAAAAATAAACTACGAAACTCTTTTTTTTTATTCACCTTTTTCTTTTTTTCAACACTTTTTTGTCTACACACTTTACTTCTAACACATGTTTTTCCCAAATCGGTTCGTCAAATGACCACATTTCCCTCAGAGATGCAACATTTAGCACGTAGGGATGCTTTAGAGGTGAGTTTCCTACAAAGGGCCATGTGGGTCCCGCTAGGTCTCAATATGATGCACATAAGAATGACCTAAAGGCTGACCTACGTTGTGATTTACTAACAAGGCCGTTCGGGGGAGCATATGGTCGATAGTGGTTGCTTTTCCTTCCACCTACTCCATACATCCAATGGCTCCCCCCTAAAATAAGGGTGACTCAACTAGAGTTCGTGCGTACGACGTGCACTCCAAGACTTATTGCAGAAAGAATTGACTCAGGTTATGCAAATGATGCCAGATATAAAGCGGTAACACATAAAGAAAAAGTATAACCAAAGAGCAAAGAAACACACAACAGTGATAACAATAACACAAACAATAATCACAAATAATGTTTATACACCCATAATGCCAAACAAAGTCGATACGACTCCAAAAATAAGCCCAAATTTTGAAATGTCCCCAGCAGAGTCGCCAGAGCTGTCACACCACTTTTTCAACATCCAAAAGATTTGTTTTAAGTTCGAAAGGATTTTTATTATTAAGTGACCAAAATGAAGAATTTTGTTTCGAAAAGAATTTTTACAATTAAATTCAGAGTCGCCACTTGGCATAGATCGGGTGTGCCAAGTCACCTTTGAAATCCTTTTTCAAAAACAATTTGACTCTAAAAACTGATCTGCGAATAGAGAATTCGGCTAAGGAATTCTATTGACCGAGGGGAAGGTGTTAGGCACCCCTCGATCCCGTGGTTCGACCGCGGTCGCTTGGTGGAGCGTATCGGCTAATTAGACACCACGAATGTATAAACCGCACAAAGCACATAAACAAACATCAAACAACAATCCAAAACCAAAATAATAATGTCCAATCCAATGATACAGTCCCAAAAATAGAAAAATACAAAAATGTAAATCCTATTCTAAACTAATCCTAGACTAAGCTCCGATGTTTTACCCGATGCCTCGGGCCTTGATCACAATTCGCCTTCGCCAACATGATAGTCGGAGCATTCTCCGGTAAATAAATACATCAATCTTCGGGGCATTCCCTGGCCAAATGAATAAATTTCAATCCAAAAATATAAATCAACATATTTCAACAGAATACTTTCATCATTCAACGATTGCAAGTCCTACTTTTGCCTACCCGAACCTACTCTTTGCCTATCCAATTTGACCTATCATGATTCTATCACATCAACGATATTCAATGAATCAAAATAAATTAACGCTCATATTTTTATCAATTTCAATTCCACCTTCCACTAATTTCATTTTTCATCAATCAAACTTTCAATGTTACTCTGATTCATCCCACATATTAACGAAATCAAATCTTGAAACACATAATTATAACATCATAACACCAATAAAAATCCAAACTATCAACACATATAATCGCAACCAATCCAAATAATCGAAATAAAGAACATAGAGACAAACTAAAGAAATGGACCTTCTGATAACCGACTTTTATTGATAATAAAGAAATCTGAGACCGAAATCCTCGAATAAGGGAACCCCAACGATGACCAAACTCGACCCCAAACAGTCTCATACCACTCGATATCACAAAATAAAGCCCAAATTTAGCCGGAATCAAAACAAAAAGACGGAGATAACATTGATATGACCCATTGAGAACGAACGAGACCAACCACTAAAATTTTTGCCCGATTAATGGTATTTCAATGAAATAGAATAGAAGACGATCGAGAAAGATGTTTTTTCGGATAGACGCGTTAGGAAAAAAGTCGGCTAACGGACCAATTTGACGCAGATCTTGGTGGCGTTAGTGGATTCAAAGTCAGACGCTGACCAATGACCCCTTTTCTGGTAATTTTGAATAGATTCGGTGAGTTTGACGCATTTTTGGCGAAACTGTCGCCGGAACAGTAACCAAAACACAGAACAGACCTTTCAACTTCAACTTCGTCTACCCTTTTTTCTTGGTTCCCTCTCTCTCTCTCCCGCATCTCTCTATTAATTTCTCCCTTCACTCTCAATGTCTCGCAAATATCTCTCTCTACTTCTGTCAGTCTTTGCTATTTCAGTGTGTGCATGAATTTTCGGTGAGGCGTGTAATGAGTGTGTGTGATGGTGAGGTTGTCATGGTCGAGCTGTGCGTACCTTGTGTTGATGGGGTTTCTTCAGTGAGAGAGTGCATGTGTGTGGCTTAGTGTGTGATGGTCTTGATGATTGTATGAGGTTTTTCTGTCTATTGATAATGGAAAGAAGAAGAGATGAAGATGATACCCCCTATGCGTGTAATTCCCAGTGAAAAAGATGAACCCCGCCTGGTGTATGTGAGATAATCTATGTATATCTGTGTCTATCTCATTTTTATTATCGACCCCGAAGGAAAAACGTGAGGGGGGTCATATAGGGTAGGGGTTGTTAGGTAGTGGTGAGGTGTCCCCATTCAATAGGGAGGGTTGTTAGGATATAATAATATTAGTTAGGGATTGTTATTTTTGTATTTTGTGGGGACATAATAACATGGATGAGGGTGCACGGTAGGATAAGGTAAAAATGGGTAAAAATGATAGTGGGGAGGGACGAAATTAGGTTTCTACATGTGTAATCTCCCCAATTTAGTATTATTGTTTCTCTTTCATAATATATCACTTGACCAAGGTAGAATATCTTCCTCTTCCACCATTTAGTATTATTGTTCGTAGTTCTTTTCAAGGTATCCACCTGAGTTCAAGCTTTCAAATAGAAATAGCTACTATTTGGTTAAGAAGTAGTGAAGGATAAAATTGGATTACAGAAAATTATATAAGGGCATAGTTGAAAAAAAGAAGAAGAGGAAACCATGGCACACCACCAATTTGGTGGTTCAAGAAATTGATGGATTCCATGGTTATCAAACCATGGAATAGTACCATACCATACCACCCTTTTTAGGAAACCATGAAAACAAACATGGTTCCCATGGTAACCATACCATACCAAACAAATCTTTATATGATTTTTTTCTAGTAAGATAAAAACTAACATACACATTTCATCAAAATTAACTAGAACATGAAATAAATGAGAAAATATTAAACCTTTTTAAGAATAACACAGAATCAGTAAAACATCAAGATAGGAAGAAAAAAGATAAACCTTCAAAGAAAATGACAGCACTTAAAGACTATGACGTTTTTTTTTCTTCTGATAACTAGCATTTTTATTAGTACTAGATAATGAAGGGGCCATTTTACGGGCCCAATATTATAGTTTTAAATATATTTATCAGCAATTACTTAGTTTATGAAAAAAGTTAAATTAATATTTTTAAATAAATACGATAGAAAATGACAATAGAGATAACAATTTTAAAAAAGCTAATCCTTTTTATTTTATAAAATCAAATAATAGCTTATAGTTTATTTAAATTGCCCTCATTAAAATTAAAATATAACATACTTCAATGCTTATTTTAACACCAAGTCAAACACATTTTCTTGAATTAAGTAACTGATTTTAATATTTTTATTTTTTAATTTTATTTAAAAATTATACAAGCGTATGAATTGAAATTATAAGTGTTAGTATATTAACATTTTTTACAAAATTTTACGAGAAAATTTTTCTTAAAATATGATCTTTTTACCTAATATACTATATAAATAAAAGTAAATAGTGTATTTATATTAAGGAGATAAGAGATTGTTCTTATCCATATATATATATATCATACATTCATTTTCATAATAAAATAATACAAAAATAATAAAAATATGTTATTGATAGTTGAAAATTTTCTATAAAAAATAGAGCGCAAATCAAACTAATATTGGTGGAGTTAAATTTTTTACTAAAGGGGTTAAAAAATATGTGTTATTTAATGTTAGTTTAAAGTTATTTTACATGCAAGTTAATTTATCTATTATATAGTACCCTCTTTATTCTTTTTTATTTCTTCTATTTGGGTTAGATACACACATTAATCTCTTGTTCCTATAATATTAAAATTAATTTTACTAATATATCCCTAATTAAATTTTATACCTCTTTCCAAATCAATAATGATTATATTTATTGAACAAGGGCATGATAAGAAGATTTTGTTCAAATTATTCTTGAAAGATAAAAAGAGCAAATATTTAGAAATATAAGCACAACCCAAATAGAGCAAATAAAAAAACTGAATGGAGTATTATACTTCTCTTTTGAAACACTCCACGCTTTTGATGTCAAGTTGAAATCCATCCATGCAACTAGCACTTTCTGAACTTGGATCATTCTCCCCTCACGTTGGTTTGAATTCGATCAGGAATTCAAACCTTGAAATCATAGAGGGGAGTTAGTACCCAAGCCAAAAAATAATCTTTCAAGTAAGTTACATACCACTCCTAAAAATACACACTTTTGTGACAGAGCCAAGAATCATGAAGTTCCCTAAAAATCAACTTTTCAAACATAATATTAAGAACTTTACTCAAAACATATCACAATCACAAAAAAGGTTAAAGAAACTAATAATTTTACACATTAGAACTTTCAAGTTAAAATAGTTTCTTGAACAACTTGGACCAAAAAGTTCCTTAATTCACAAATTCGTAGTACTCTCCTAACCATATGATTAAGAGAACTAATAATATCATCCACAAACCTTAAATACAAGTATGTATTTTTGGAATAAAACACAAACATTAATTTCAAAACTTTTTTGTATTTCTCACTTAGTAACTCATAACATGATGTTCAAGGGAGATCACTAATACAAAATGTATTGATCAGTCATGACCTAATGAGACACTATAAAAGGAAAATGACTCCACGATGTTTGATGAAAATCGATCTTCGAAAAGCATACGACATGGTACAATGGGGCTTTATTGATGAGATGTTGCAGGGCTATGGCTTCCCTCTCAAATTTGTACAACTGATCATGGTGTGCGTGACTACAACTAGGTACACAATTAAAGTAAATGGAGAAGAATATGGTTTCTTTGCAGGGAGAAGAGGGTTGCGGCAGGGGGATCCCATTTCCCCCTTATTGTTTGTACTAATCATGGAATATATGTCCAGAATCTTCAGTAGAATATGTGAGATCCTTGATTTCAGATTTCACCCAATGTGTAAGAAGCAACAACTAACACACCAACCTTCGCAGATGATCTTATGATCTTCTGCAAAGGGAAAGAAGGTTTAGTGAATAGAATCATGGAAGCTTTGAGACATTTCTCGGCTACTACAGGGTTAATAGAAAATAATGGAAAATCAAATATGTTCTTAGCTGGAGTAACCGTTGAAGTTCAAAAAAAAATTCTGCAGACGACGGGGTTTCAAATAGGAAAGCTTCCTATTAGATATCTGGGAATGCCTCTCTCCCATACGAAATGGACCAAGATCGACTGTCATCAGTTAAGTAACAACATTGTAGAGAAATTACAAGCCGCTTCCAATAGATATTTATCATATGCTGGAAGGTTGAAAATTATAAAATCAGCCTTATTTTCCTTACAAAACTTTTGAATTTCAACAATGATCCTTCCTCAGAGTGTGGTCAAGATAGTGTAGGCTAAATGTAGATAATTTCTTTGGGGTGAAAATGATGATAAAAGGAAAATTCCTTGGTTAAGTGGGACACAATATGATGTTCAAAAATCCAAGGTAGCCTAAACATCAAAAGTTGTAAAATCTGAAACATTGCAGCTACGGGAAAATTGGTTTGGTGGCTGCACCAAAATAAGGAAGCATTATGGGTGCAATGGGTGAGTAGCATCTATATGAAAGAGGGGAAGTCATTTTGGATGCCCTCCTCCCCAGGAATATAGTTGGTACTGGAAGAAATTGAATAAGATGAAGCTTGGGATGTGGACATAGTACAAGCAGGATAAATACAAGCTAACCAAATCTGGGCAGTACTCTATCTCAGCGAGATACGCAAAGCTTATGGGCGAGAAAAATGTGTGGAGGGGCTCAGAATTGATCTAGAGTAAGATATTACTACCTAAATATAAATTCATTATGTGGCTGGTAGTACAAGATAAACTCCTTACTAAAGTGAGACTACAAAGGCTTGGTATCAACATAGATAGTACAGAATATGTTCTTTGTGAATAGCAACAGATAGAGGATGCCAAACATCTATTCTGTAATTGTGAGATAGAAATCACAGTATGGGACTAATTAACAAGTTGGTTGGGGATCAAATTGCATAATCACAATGTGCAACAAATCTTTCAGTTGATAAGGAAGAAGCGGTGGAATAAGTTTAAGAAGAAAACTATCGCAACTGTCTTTGGAGCAATGGTACATGGTCTGTGGATAACTAGGAATGGGAAGAATTTTAGAAATCATCATGTCAACATAGAGTTCATTATACAACAAATACAGGAAGTTGTGTGAGAAAGGATTAGGATGTACAAAGAGGCCAAGTTTGCTAAGAAGTGTATAAGCTTTATAAATAGAGTGTGGTTAATCTCCTGAGGCTTGATTCTATCTATCTGTGCTTGGGATAGGTGGATCATGTGCTCTTAAGTTGTACGCAAATTTGCTTGGTAATGGTAATATTTACATTTTATTGCCAAAAAAAAAACTCATAATATGAATAAAATAGCAAAGTTAAAGAATTCTCACAAACCAAAACAAAGATGCTACTTTGAAGGTCAAAGGCATAGAAATTTACCTTCATGGCTTTAGAAAGTCCAAAAATAAGGACTATCCATTCAAAAAAATCATTTTTGGATTTAGAAGGCAAAGATACCTCAAATCTTTGTAGCCCAAGAAAATGCTCCAAAGTATCTTACCTCATTGTAGATCCTCTCTTGATGATATTTCACAAATAGATCAACAAGGTTAGCAAACTCATCAAAAGAAGAATTGTTACATTTATGCCCATAGATGCTTCAAATAAATCATATTTACATTTCCTTCTAGAAGCATTTAAAAATTCATCCCAAATTATATCCTCAAAGGCAAGATTAGAGTAAGCAAATAAATTAACACAAAAACTAGCATCTATGATTTTACAACTCCAATCACTTGTGTCTCCCCCATTCTTTAAAAGATTTTCTTTAATTTTAGAGGAATTTTCAACACAAGAAGTACTTTTGAAAAATAATTTGGGAGTTAGCTTGCTAACATCCAAACAATTAGTAACCTCAAGCAAACCACAAGAATCATTTTCACAAGTCATGCACTTTTTAAATTTTGAATCGTGATTTTTATCAAGTGCATATGAGACAACAAGGAATGAATCATTCAATTGAATTTCATCAATATTATTCACACTTTCAAACTCAATTTTCAAATTATGATCATTGTGAATTACACAATCAAGATTAGGACAACTCAAAGAATGACTCATATTATCAACACAAAAATTACTTTTCAAATTTTCTTGCATATTTTTTTCAAATAAAGAATTGTCAAATATTTTAAAAATTTGATATTCTTTAGGCTTAAAAAGGATATTACGACACATCGTATGCTCCATTTCAAGTGTACTACCACAAAGCATATTCATGTTCATACAAGATAAAGAATTGCTACGATCAAACTCACTTGCAAGTTAAAGAGACATTTATCATCAATCACATTTTTAGTATTTCTAGTAGATAAAGAAGGAATATTCATATTCATCGCAAGAATTCAATGAAACACTATATTTTTTCATATTTGACATAACACTAGCTTGAAACATTTTAAGCTCACAATCAATAACAATTTTAGCTCCACAATCATATTCAACTAGTGTATGACCATCATTCATTTGTCTATTGACACAATATAAAGAATCATCAATCTCATCAAAAGATGGTCTAACATTAACACATAAAGTTCATTTGAAGTAACTAAAGAGGTATGATTAGTCTTTTTAACTTGGTGAACACTTAAATAGCCTTCTTTACCTTGATTTTCTAAAATTAAGCTTACTTGCTCACTTGAAGTAGTCCCCACTTGATTTGCTTCTTTCAATTCTTGAATATTTTTTATGTTGAGTCATCCTTTTTGTGTTCTTCTTCAGAAAGATCTACAAAAGAAGTGAAAATACTAGAAGAGCAAGAATTCAAAGGATTAGAGTTAGAATAAGAAAATCTTTCACCTACACTCTCTTATTTTTTCATTATCTCATTTTCTTTTCTCTCATTTGCTTCAATTTTCTTATTTCCTTCTTGTGACAATTGAATCTTATTTTTCAACTCTCTTTTCATTTATGCTTGTAGCCACTGATTCACTTCATTCCAAATATCATTTTTTTTTTCCTCTTTTGAATTGTCACTATTCGCTCCCTCACTCTTTTTTTTTATTCTCACTCATTTTATTAGAAGTGCAATAGGCTCTAAGGATTTCTTTTGAGTCATTGGGAGGACTCTTCACATCAATTTTCAACATAGCATCACTAGAAGCTCCAAAGACTACTTGAATTATTGGAATAAATTTGTACATCAAATTTCAAGTCTGTAGTCTTCACTTTCACTTTATTGACTTCCTCATTTGTTGTTGAAGATTCCTTAATAGACATAGGAGTTAAGGCATGCTTTCGTTCCATCGAATCTACAACAACAAACTTTTTCAACTCTCTATCAAACCAAAGTTTATTTCGATTGAACCAAGGATCTCCTATACATACCAAACAAGTAGAAAAAGGGATAGACATCACACCAAATACCCCCTTGATAGCTTCTATGATAAATAATGATATTCACCTCTTTGTCAATCAAACTTCCACCATATTTATATGGTGAACTTTTTGTATGACAAGGTATATCCAACCACTCAATCAAAGAAGGATCAATGATGGTATAACACAATTTATTTATACTTAAGGTGCAATCAAATATGCAACCACTCTCATATCCCTCCACAATGACTTCAAATTTAGTCAATCCTTCATTAAGTTCATGCTCTCTTTTTCTTCTAGAAGCACCATTATAATCATGAAAAACTTCACATAACTTCTACTAGAAGTAGAACTATAAGATGAAATTCTCCTATCTCCATTGACATCCAAACCTCTATTGTAGCTCCTTGAACCTATATAAGACATAATTAGGACAAGAAAAATGGTTAGTAAAAATAATGGACTTCACAATTCACTCCCTCACGTATATAACCCAAATGATGACACTCAATTTTCTTTTCGCTCGTGTATACACTCAAAGGTTGTAGCCTTTTAGGACCACACTCAAATGATCTCACCACTCAATCCTTTTACCACTCAAGAATATTCTTGGTCTCTTCACGGTTCTACAATCTCAAATAATCTCAAAGTAAACTTTCAAGTATCAATTCAGAGTAGAGTTTATGTCAATAATAGAGAAAGACCAAACATATTAATGGACAAGGAATGAATTAAACATACAATGAAATTAAAAAGAGAAAAGTACAAAAGAAATTGATATGAAATGAAATACGAACATAAAAATAACTAGATGAGACAAGTAGAACTAATACTCAATGTAATCTACCTCAAGAAGTTGACATTCAATATGATTTAACCATAAATCAAACAACTCAATTTTAGAGTTTGGGAAGAAGATGAACCAACTCAAATCAAGTTTACCCAATCAATATGAGATGCTTTTAAACGTCACCCAATAGTTTTTGAAGTAAGAAATCAACTCAAACTTCAAAATTTTATTAAAATTCGCATAAGAAAAAATGCCTAATTTTTGAACTCAAAATTGACCCCAAATTCATCCTTAAATCCCAAAATTGGAACCTAATATAGTGTACCCATGATGAAAATAACTTAGATCCAAAATATGAGTCAAAAATTCACACAAAATAGCTTCAAAGCTCAAAATTTTGCACTTTAAATGGTGCAGATTTTTTTTATGCAAAAATGAGAGAAAAATGGGCAAAATCAACTGCAAATCACCTTCAAATGCCCCCAAATTTGATGTTCAAGCACTTTGAACTATTCCCAACAACACCCACTTGAAAATTTCTCCAAATTTCAATCCAATTTATTTTTTTCATTTTTTTTTAATTTTTCTATATTTTCTTTTTTTGAATTTTCAAACGATACAACCCAAGGATTGCCTTGCTCTAATATCAATTAATGTAAAATGAGTTACAAATATGTAGATTCAAGAGATAATTCAGAAATTAAGGGGAGATAGGGAAGAAAGAAAGAATAATTCCACAATTGAAGTAAACTAGAAATGAACAAATGTAGATTTGTGACTCTCTAATTTCAATAAACAATTACATGATTAATTCAAGGGAGAAGAAAATTGAACTCATATGTGAATAGTCTTACTAAAATATATTCAAGAGAGATTCAATGTACAGACAAAGGGATAAACCCACAAACTCACCGAAGAGTGTTCAATCTAAAAATATTGTCTAACCTAAGATATGCTCATCATATTCTATTTATACTTCTAGGATAAGCTAAGATATCAAAAGACATCAATGCCCTTGATTAAATATGCATCATATTATGACTAAAAAGAATCCTAAAATATCATGTTAATCTTCTATTGTGTTGATTCTTGACTTTCATACTCTTTTGAAACACTCCATGCTTTTGATGTCAAGTTGAAATCCATCCATGCAACTAGCACTTTCCGAACATGCATCACCAACTCACCCTTTTAATATAATATTCTATAATATAAAATATAATAAATTTTAAAAACTCCTCTTGAATTTGAAAATCTAGTGGAAATGGTTTGAAAAATTGGAGACAAAATAACATGAGAGACCATTGTGAAGTCTTAAAAATAATCAAGAATTCAACATATTTATTATTTAACCTTGTATATTAGATTAATTACAACTTTTCCATTGGTCATCCTCTAACTCACCTTTATATATAATATAAATATAATTACCAAGTAACATATTTACAAGGCCATAGCAGTTCTAATACAAAACTACTATCCTATAAAAGCAAAATTCAACGACAACAAGGAGAAAAGAAAAACAAACTATCTAAAAGATCATCTCCTGAAGTCTAGTACAAATACCCACTGGAGCTCTAACATAACATAGATAAGAAATTTCTCTATCTAGGTAAAGTCAATGTCTACTAGCATCGTCAAAGTTCTCAAGTTCCTTTCAGTCCATACTGCATAAACAAATTCAGCGTACATAATTTTCAATATTCGAGCAGGCTTGGATTTTATTTTAGAATTCTTCAATACCCAATCACCATACACATTATTTCTTGTTTATCTATTGTAGGAGTCTGTTAAGTAGGTTCTTGACATAATCACCTCGCACAAATAGATGATCCATTGATTTCAATGATTAGTACATAGTTTGCACTGCAAATCCACCTCTGTTTGAATTTGGAGCTTCAGAGAAGTAAAAGATAAAGTTCAACAGTAGCTTTTTTATTCTTACATTCATTATCAACATCTTACAAAAGACTACACTTATAGCTACATAAGTCTTACAAGACACACTTCACATAAAACACACTTCACATAATATCTTACAAGACACACTTTCTTATAAGGCACACTTCATAAAATAAGAATTACCATTTATTTTTAAAAAAACTAAACATAATATTTAAAAGAAACTATTAAACAAAAGACTATCTCGAAAAATCTTATATTCTAACACTCCTCCTTAAGATTTTTCTTTGATACTCCCAGCTTAGCCCTTAGAACTTCAAATTTCCCCTTAGGAAGAGCCTTGGTAAAAAAGGCTACAATCTACTAATTGGAGTTGCAATGAATAAGATTAACTTTACCATCCTTCTCTGCTCGTCTGATAGCGTGAAACTTCACATTTATATGCTTGCTACAACCATGTTGCACTGGATTTTTGTCCATAGAAATTTCTCACTTGTTGTCAACCTTAATGACAATAGCTTCAATTTGATTTTGCTCTAGATCACATAGAACTTTTCACAACCACAAAGCCTGATTAGTTACATTAACAACAGCAATGTATCCTGCTTCTGCAGATGATTGAGCTACCATCTATTGCTTCTTTGATTTCCATGAGAACATGCCTGAACTAAGTGCAAAAATATATCTAGAAGTGCTTTTCATATCATCAACGCTTCTTGCCCAATCACTATCTGAATAAACCATCAATTGCCTTTGCTCTTCCCTTTTAAATTAAATATCATAATCAACAATTCCCTTGATATACCTCAATGTTCATTTAGTGATATGAATATGAACTTGACTTGGAGAATACATAAACCTTAATAAAAGACTTTCCCGAACATGAGATCAGGTCTTGTTGCTATCAAATATAGAAAACTACTAATTAGACTTTTGTAAACTGTTGGATCAGCCCTATCACCTCATTCAAACTTTGGGATCCTTTCATTATGAACTAGTGGAGTTGATACAGGCTTACACCTTTCCATTTTGAACTTTTTAAGAATATCTCATGCATATTTTCTTTGAGTAATGAAGATTCCATAAGTAGCTTGATGAATCTCCATTGCCAAAAAGTAATTCACTTGACCCAAATTTGACATCTCAAACTTGGTCTCCGTTTCTTGCTTGAATTGATTCACCATAACTTCATTACTTCTGGTCACCAGAAGATCATCAACATAGAGTGATACCACAAGAACATCTCCACCTTTAGCCTTCTTCACATATAAAGTGGCTTTATTTTCACTTTTGTTAAAGCTACAATAAATGAGATGATCATCAATCTTAATATACCAGGATCGAAGAGCCTGTTTTAATCCATACAATGCCTTATATAGTTTGTAAAATTTGTCCTCCGATCCATTCCTATAACATGAAGACCTTTCGGTTGGTTGACATAAATTTTTTCCTGCAATCATCTATTTAATAATGCCGACTTCACATCCAGATAATACAACTTCCAATTTTATTGAGCAGCCAAACTAAATATAAGTTGTATCGTATCATGTCTTACAATAGGTGCAAATGTGTCTCCATAATCCAGACCTGCAACATACGCATAACCTTTCACAACAAACCTTTCTTTGTATTTATAAACTGAACCATATGGATTACATTTGGTTCTATAAACCCATTTCACCCCTATTACATTTCTATATTTGGGTTTATCAACCAGCTTCCAAGTGTTGTTCTTCTCTATTATACTAATTTCCTCCTTCATGGATTCAATCCAAACTTTATTTTTTTATGCTTCTTGATAGGTATTGGGTTCCAAGATTACAACATTGTATCTTTCATATATCTCAGAAAGGGACCTTGTCTTCAAAATTGGCGAATTAAGTGAGGATTCACTATCTGACTCTTCAGATTTTTCTAGATTTTTATAGCCAAATGATTGTGTTTCAAGCAACGGATGCTAGTTCAGATAACCTATATTTTATTTTTCAACTTGCTCCTTATCCCAATTCCAATAAGCTTGCTTATCCACTACTACATCTCTTCTTATGGAAATATTTTTTGTTTGCAAGTTGAAAACTCTATAACCCTTGGCTTGCGATGAATAACCAATAAGGATCCCCAATTCACCTTGTGGTTCAAGCGTGCTTCTTCTAATTGAAGGAACATGAGAATAGCATGTCGAACCAAACATTTTTAAATGCTTTGACAGATGGTCTTTTCCCACTCCATGCCTCAATAGGAGTTTTATTACCCATAACTTTTGTTGGAAGCCTATTAAACAAATAAACTGGAGTAAAAAAAACTTCTGCCAAAAAACTTTGTGGTAGTTTCTTTTCAAGAAACAAACATCTAGCCATTTAAACTACTGTCTTATTCTTCCTCCCTGAAACTACATTCTATTCTAGTGAATAAGTTACTGCCAGCTTGTGATCAATCCCTACATCTTCACAATACTTATTGAACTCATTTGAAGTGTATTCACCTTCATTGTCTGACCTCAAAGCCTTCAGCTTACAACCACTATATCTTTCAGCGAAAACTTTAAACTTCTTGAAAACTGAAAATACTTGAGACTTGTTACTCAAAAAATACACCCAAATCATCCTTGTTAAGTCATCAATAAAAAACACAAAATATTTATTTTTACTCAAGGATGATGTCTTCATAGGTCCACATACATTAGTGTGAACAAGTTCAAGTTTTTCAGTTGCCTTCTAGGTAGCACTTTTAGGAAATGCTTTCCTATGAACCTTACCATCTAACATGACCCACAAACTTCTTTAGATAGTGAGATCTCAAGTAAATCTTTAGTCAAGCCCTTCTCGTACATAGATTTTAAAGTAGAATAGTTAAAATGTTCATATCTTCTATGCCATAACCATGAATCGCCCCACCTTGCAAAATTGGTACTATCAAAATTTCCATCTACTGGAAAGATCCTATCCACCATTTCTACCTTATCAATCAAAGTATCATCAGAATCAAAAACCAAATAATATTTTTTCTTAAAAAATAAGGAGTAACCTTTGGATATCATTTGGAAAACACTCAACATGATACATGCTAAGAAGGAACACACAGCCTATCATGTATAAGCTTTGTACCTTGTTTAGTTTGAAAGGCAACTGAACCCTTTCCATGTGCTTCTACTATTGCACCATTTACCATCTTAACTTTTGCCTTGAGGGACTCGTCAAGTGTATGAAACATGAGTTCATTATGTGACATATGTCTTGTACACCTACTGTCTAGGAACCATTTGGATTGGTTGGTTGTGTTTTCTTCATGAGTATCCATAAACAAGCTTTTTTTTTCCCGACTCTTCAGTGAAATTTGTTTGCTGAACATGGTTTTTTTGTGGTTGATTTGCTTGGCCCTACAATTCTTCTCAATATGACCTATTTTTCTACAAAATCTGCATTGAATTGATGGCTTTCCTTTAAACGAACAATCTTTTTCTTGATGATTGGTTCTTTTACAGTGGATTCTATGTGGAAACTTTCCTTTATGTAAAGATTCCATCCATGGTTTTTTCTTTACTATTTTATCTCGTTCCATTCTCCTATTGTTCTTCACAGGTTGCTTGACTTTGTGCTTTTCTTGAAATACCACTTCTTTATTTCTTATACTTATTCTTTGTTCTTAGGCTTGCAACTTGCTAATTAGCTCTGGGATAGATAAAGTTTTCAAATTACAAGATTCCTTTATTGCTGAAATCTTGGACTCGAACCTTGATAGTAAGCTTATCATAATCTTCTTCACCACCTTTAAATCTGGAAAAGTTTCACCAAATAATATTATTTTATTTACCATTTCCAGAAGTTTGGCAGTGTAATATTTTACAGTATCTCCTTCTTTTATCCTTAACATCTCAAATTCTCTTTTGAGAGTTCTGAGTTTGACAGTTTTTACTGTCACTTCCATCGAACTCCTCTTTTATCTTATTCCATGCTTCTTAAGGTGTTTCACAAGAAATTATTTTTGTTAAAATCACATCTGAAAGTACTGAATGAAGACAAGTCAGAGCCTTTGGTTTCTTGGACTTTACATCTTCATAATTCTTCATTTGTGTAACATTTGGATTTGATCCAAGTGGAGGGGGATCACTTTCACTTTCAACTGCTTCCCATAGACTAAGAGCTTTGAGATAAGCCTTAATCTTTATCATCCATATGTGATAATTTTCTCCTGTAAACATTGGAGGTTCTTCACCCAAGAAGCTATTGGATGCCATGTTACTGCTGCTCAGCTATCTCGGAAGAACTAAAGAAAAAAATTATCTTTAAGCCTTCACAGATCCCTCAAGAAGAATGGATCTGATACCACTGTTGGAATTTGGAGCTTAAGAGAAGGAAAATATAAAGTTCAGCAGCAACTTTTTCATTCATACATTCATTATCAACATCTTACAAAAGACTACACTTATAGCTACATAAGTCTTACAAGACACACTTCACATAATATCTTACAAGATGCACTTTCTTACAAGACATACTTCACAAAATAAGGACTACCATTTATTTTAAAAAAAAAACAAATATAATATTTAAAATAAACTATTATAAAAAAAACTATCTTGAAAAATCTCATATTCTAACAACCTCTACTCCCTATTTACTGAGTATGTCATTAGTCATTAGCATGTCTTGCAGTTGTAACCATAATATAAATCTTGCTTTTGGCCTAGCATTATTAGCAAAAATCATGTTTTTCCAGCTCACTCTAGTCCCATTTTCCAGTATCTTTAGGTTGATAAGTCTAATAATAGGCATTGCATTAGTTGAGTCTGCTCCAATGTTCTCGGTGCTTTACTAACTTTTTTATCACCCAAAAAGTTAATTTAGGAATAGGGAAAGTGACAATATGATTTTAATTCATGAAGTAACTATGAATCCACTTGATTCAGAGCTTGTCACTCTTTTGAGCTTGGTCCCAACAAGTTTTAGCTAAAGCAACATTATTCTAATGAAACATGTTGATGATACTGAGACATCAAATAGACCCAGGCATACACATCTTTTACCAAAACACTAATTCTCTCTTAGTAACTATATTAGTGCCTGACCATATATAACTCTGACAAGAAGCATCAATAAGTTTAAAAACCTTAGAAGGGATCAGAAATAGTTTTGACCAGTATACTTGACCCCAAATAATACAGATTGCACTAGTTTGACCCTTCCAGCATAAGATAATTTTCTTCCATTTCATGAGGATATTTTGGCACCCTTCCAGCATAAGATAATTTTCTTGCATTTCATGAGTATATTTTGGTCACTATTTTTTGACCAATTCCATTGCAAGATAATGAGCTTTCTAGAAGAGAGAGGGATACCAAGGTATTCAATAGGTAATTCTTCTAGTCTAAAATCAAACCTTTGAAGCAGCTTTGATTGTTCTACAGCTTTCTTACCAGCAATATAATAACTAATTTTCTCCATATTTGTTGTAAGTGCAGAGGCTTCTGAAAACTTTTGAAACTACTGGTAATTAAATCAACAGAGCTGATATCCCCTCTTGAAAAAAGAAACAACTAATGAGCAAAGCACAAATATGTAAGTCCAAGCCTAGCGCATTTAGAATGAAATTTAAACTCCTTCAATTTTATTAAGCATCTATGTAAGTACTCTATAGCAATAGCAAAGAGAAATAGAGAGATAGGGTCTTCTTGCCTCAATCCCTTAGCAACAATAAAGGGTTTAGTAGACTCCCCATTGATCATGATAGAGTAACTTACTGTTTGAACACACTCCATTATCTATTGCACAATTTTTTTAGGAAAAAATAGATCTTTCATCACTTGCTTCAAAAATATCAACTCCACAAAATCATATGAACTTTGAAGGTCAATCATAAGCAAACATCTAGGAGATATATGCTTCCTAGAATAAGATTTAACTAACTTATTGGCCATGATGATATTATTTGAAATTTTCTTGCTAGGAATAAATCCTGATTGAGCTTCATTAATAACTTCTGCCATTACCTTCTAAGCCTAGCAGCCAAAATCTATGCAATTACTTTATATAGGATAGAACAACTGAAAAGAATTTGAGAGGCAGAAGCTGTGGAAGTGTTTTCTTTTTTTTTTCATTGATAGTAATATTCACGTACATATATACTACTACAAAGGACTGAATTGTATTAAAAATACTTTATAATAAACCCTACAGTCTATGCAATTGTATTTTGTAATATTATACACTAAATACATTCTATAATACTCTACTATGTGTATTTCTTCTGAATTTCGCCCAATATGATATCCAGGCCCAAAGAAAAAGTGACCCAATACCCGGATTGAAATTATTTTCACTGACAGACATCGATGAAGATACTTTACTCATTTCTTGGTGGTCTTTTTCATTGTGAATATAAGCTCGGTGACCTCCAATATCCCCCTTCAAGGTGGAGGGGAGTGAAACAACACCCAACTTGTCAAGTGTAGACTTATGAGAAACACCAGATAATGGTGTTGTGAAGGAATCAGCGAGTTGGGAAGAAGAAGCGACGAACTGAAGAGCTATTAAACCAGAAGGGAATTATTGCCTCACAAAGTGGTAATCCAACTCCACATTCTTAGTTCATTCATGGAACACTGGATTTCGGGAAATATGGAGAGTCATCTAATTATAGGAATAACAGGAATCGGTAAGGATGGCGGAAGAGAAAGATCATGAAGAAAATGGGTTAACCAAGTGATTTCAGTAGTGACTCATCGTAGGGAACGATACTCAGCCTCTGCTGAACTGGGGGAAATAGAAATTTGTTTCTTAGATTTCCAGGAAATAGGTGAGCCTCCCAAACTGATAAAAAATCCACTTACGAAACGATGAGAATCTAGATACGAAGCCCAATCAGCATCATAGAAAGCAAAAAGGGAAAGTGATGGGTCCGAGTTCAATAAAAGACCCTGGCCAAGTGTCTCTTGAAGGTAACACAGTACTCAAAATACTGTAGACAAGTGAGGCAGTCGAGGACTGTGCATAAATTGGCTGAGAAGTAATACAACAAAAGAGAGATTCGATCGTGTATGAGTTAAATAATTCAACTTCCCCATAAGACGTCGATAAGTTGTAGGATCATCAAGTAAGACACCAGAATCAACAGATAATTTAATGGAAGGATCCAGTATAGAGTAACCTTACCAAGATGGGAGTAATCAAATTCAGAAAGCAAATCAGCGGTAAACTTTCTTTGACTCGTTATGATTCTTTATTTTTCTCACAAAATTTCAATACCCAAGAAGTAGTGAAGATGACCTAGATCCTTAACGCAAAATTCAAAATATAGGAATGCCTTGATATCTGAAATGTCTTTGACATTATTTCCAGTGATGACTTTGTCATCGACATAGACCGCCAGTAGTGTGATAAGGTCCCCTGATTTCTTAAAGAATAACGAGTAGTCATTCAGGGAAGATGAAAAACCTTTAAAACTGAGAGCCCCAGCAAGACGAGCATACCATTGTCGGGAAGCTTGTTTCAACCCATAAAGATATTTTCTGAACTTGCAGACATGTTGAGGACTTGGGGAAGTTATCCCAGTGGGAAATTTCATATAGACTTCCTCCTGTAAATCACCATATAAAAATACGTTATTCACATCTAACTGAAAATAGACTAACCTTTCTTTACTGCCACAACAAAGAGACACCTAGTGGTTGTCATCTTGACCACAGGGGAAAATGCTTCATTATAGTCAATGCCTTCTCTTTGAATATATTCTCTAATAACAAGTCGTGCCTTTAATATTTCAACAGTTCCATCTGATAAATGTTTAACTTTGTAGACCCACTTATAAGGTAATTCCTTCTTTCTATGGGGTAGTGGAACAACATCCCAAGTATGATTTGTTTCGAGTGCCTCTATTTCTCTATGTATTACTGCCCTCCTTCCAGGATGGTTAGCAGCTTGGGTGTAACTAATGGGTTCTGAAACCTGGTAAAAAAATTAAAGAATATGTTGATTATGGAGAGATAGAGCGAAGAAAGAAAAAATAGAAGGATCAACTGGAGTATTAAAACAAGCTTTGGTGACATCGGTGAGAACAAGATTACTACAAACATAGTCATCAAGATAGGTGGGTCTCTTAGATACCTTCTTCGTTTGTCTAGGAGGTGGAGAAAGGAAATGAGAGGCATCGGGTGTGGAAGATGAAGGTAGTGAAGGTAAACTAGATGAAGAAGGTGGTATATTTGCATTTAGATTGTCTAAAAGAGAAAAAGTGGAATCTGGAAGATATGTAGGTAGAGTTGGAGACAAAATAAGAGTATCACAAGGTGAATCATATAGATGGGAGGATGGAGAGAAAGAAGGAAAAATAGGAT
This sequence comes from Capsicum pubescens, assembly GCA_030864215.1. Lineage (NCBI taxonomy): Eukaryota > Viridiplantae > Streptophyta > Magnoliopsida > Solanales > Solanaceae > Capsicum > Capsicum pubescens. The sequence goes on along the minus strand of CM061543.1, from coordinate 97,843,523 downwards.
GGTGATTTTCAAAAATAGAAGAAAAAAAAAGATATACTCATGAAAATGAGCATCCCTAGAAACGAAGATTTTCTAGTCTCCAAGTCCAAGCATTTATACCCCTTTTGATTGTCAGGATAGCCCAAAAAAACACAAGGTCTGGCTCTCGATTCAAAATTTTCCCTATTATGTTCTAGAGTAGAAGCATATAGAAGAAAACTAAAAACCCTTAGCCTCGCATAAGCTGGACTGGAGTTGAATAAAACTTCATAAAGGGATTTTCCTTTTAAAACTCTAGAAGGTATTCTATTAATGAGATATGTGGCAGTGAGTAAGCATTCTCCCCAATATCGGATAAGAACTTTTGATTGAACTAATAAAGCCCTACAAACCTCCAATAAATATCTGTGTTTTCTCTCCACAACACCATTTTGTTGTGGAGTTGACACACAAGAAGTTTGATGAATTATCCCTTCAGAACATAGAAAAGTTGAAGTCTCAGTTCTTGTTCCTAATTCAAGAGCATTATCAGACCGTATCCTTTTAACTTTAGAGTTGAATTGTCTTTCCACCATTGATAAGAAATTCATTAAAACATGGAAATCATTACTTTTAGTATTTAACAAGTAGGTCCAAGTGCCTCTGCTATAATCATCAATGATAGTAAGAAAATATTTAAAACCATTATGTGTGGGGTCTTTATATGGACCCCAAGTATCGATATGAATGAGCTCAAAAATGGTTTTAGACTTGATATGACTGATAGGAAAAGATAACCTAGATTACCTTGCTAAGGGACAAACATCGCAAATGCATTGAGAAATAGAAGGAAAATTAATGAAACTAATGTTATTCTTTGCAGGAAAAGGCAAATGCCCCAATATTTTGTGCCATAATATTACATCAGATTTAGACTTGACAGAAATAGGAATAGAACAAGAAAATGAAATTGATTGAGAATAATTAACTGAATGCAAAATATTTTGATGACTTCTAAAGTAGTTGCTAAGCTTAGCCCTAGCAGGTTAACGTAGGAAGAGTCCATCATTAACCTCACCAAAACCTTGAGCTCTCTTCATGAAAGGGGCCTGCAAAAGACAGTCAGTCGGAGTGAATAAAATAGAAGACTGAAATTGCTTAATAAATTTATCCACCAAAAGTAGATTATATTTGAATGAGGGAACATATAAAACATTTTCCAAGATGACATCTGCAAAGATCAAAATACTACCTCTATGGGTAATAGTGACATGTGTAAGATTAGGAAGAATAATAAACATATGAGAAGATAGAGGAGTCAAAAAATTGAAAACTTTGTAATTAAAGAACATGTGCTCGGATGCTCCGGAATCTATAATCCAGGAACTAGAATTCATAGTAGCAAGACAGGTGAAAGCATGTGTATAAGATATACCAACAGCAGTATTAGAAGTTCCATTTATGTTGGTAGCTGGTGCTGTAGATGCAGAAGGTGTCTGTGTTGGTTTAGTTCCTCTGTAGTATTGAATAGCTTGAGTGTATTCATCCTTGGTTAAAAATAGTCCCATGTTGGGGTTAGAATTGATTCCTTCTCCTTCAACTAAAATGGCATTGCTTTTGATTGTAGGTTAAAATTTCTTTGATTTCTCATTCAAACCCATGAGGAATTTGATAAGTCTTTCATCCCCCAGAGACTTGTTTAACTTCTGATTTCCTCCATAAATGCAGTTACATCCACATTTGTTGTCTGAGTTTAATGAGTTCAACTCATTCCATAGTTTTTTCATCTTAATGTAGTAACCTGCAATGTCAGTGTTAGCTTGAACAAGAGCACTTAGTTCCTTTTGCAGATGAAAAAGTTTGACCCCATTAGACTACCTAAATCTCTGTTCTAGATGTGTGTACAGATTCTGTGTATTTTTTGAATAAATCACGCTATCTGCTATATCATTGGATAAAGAGTTCAATAACCATGACGTGACCATGTCGTTGCATCTAATCCATGGTTGATAATCTGCTGAATCTAGTTGTGGCATCTTGGAGGTACCATCTATAAACCCAAGTTTATTCTTGGATGAAAGGGCTATAAGAATGGTCCTTCTCTAACCCTAAAAACCTCTCCCATCAAAAGTGAAATTCACCAAACTCATGCCTGGTGAATCTGAGGAGTGAAGAAAGAGTGGATTACTAGAATCAATGTGATTTGTTAAGCTTTGTTTACCAGTTGATGTTGCAATGGTACTGTCACCCATTATAAAAGTGAAAGAGATTGAAATAAAAAAACTCACAAAAATATAACTTTGATCGAAGAAAAGCTTTACTGCTTTGATACCATGAAAAGAATTTGAGGGGCAGAAGCTGTGGAAGTGTTTTCTTTTTTTTCATTGATAGTAATATTCACGTATATATATACTTCTACAAATGAATGAATTGTATTAAAAATACTTTATAATAAACCCTACAGTTTATGCAATTGTATTTTGTAATAGTATACTCTACATATATTCTATAATACTCTACTATGTGTATTTCTTCTGAATTTGTCCCAATATGATATCCAGGCCTAAAGCGAATGTGACCTAATACCCGGATTGAAATTAGGGAGAAGGACAAAAATAGACCTTCTCCTAAAACTTATTCCACAAAAATAGCCCCATGTTTTTAATTTTCACTTAATAGCCATTAAAATAATACCATATTCTAACCATCGTCTAATCACTGCTAAAAAGCTGCAAAAATTGCGTAATATATTTCTTTCCCTTACACTTTCCTTCCCAATTTTACCTCAGGATTCATTTTCATTAATTTTACCTCATAAATCCTTTTTCAGATACACCATATTACCTTAAAATAGCTTCATAAATTGCATATAAATATATAAAATCCTCCATCAATTAGCTTCAAAAAGTTTTTTTCATTCACAATTAGCTTCAATTGATACGAAATTATGGCTTCAAGTTCAATTTTAGTTCCAATCATGCTACAATACGGAGGAGAGTGGTTAAGTGGTGTACAGTTTAAAAAGTTTACAATCAATGGAGTACTTTTGAATTCGGATTGCAGGTACGAATATTTTGTTGATGAACTGTATAAGCAGTTGAATCTAGAGCGAAATTATAGTTTAATGACAATAAAATACATTGTAAAGAGTGGATCTATGACTATTTACAATGATATGAGTGTTAGACTTTATATGGAGATAAAGGAAAAAAAATTGGATATAAATGAATTTCCATTGTGTATAACACTACAAAACACATTTGAAAATGGAGAATCCTCAATTGGAAATTTGATCGAAACATCTTTGATTGCTATTCAAGTTCATCCGATACATATTTTTGATTATACAATTGAAGATGAAGAAATGGAAGAACAACCCGAATCGATAATTAAGGATCCACTTCATAGAGATGTTGAAGAAGGGCAGCTGTACTGGGATAAAAATACAATATTAAGTGTGATGAAATATTATGCAATCCGTGAGAGATTCCAATTTAAGGTGAAAAGATCATCATCATCAAGGTATAAACTATATAACTACTTTATATGACCTGTGCCAACAATGTATAAGTTTTATATTTTATTGGAATACTGGTATAAATTTGCATAAATACTATATATAAACTGCATATGACCTTTGTACATACTGTGTAACTACTATACAAGACCTGTATATATACTGCATATAAAGTACTGCATATGAACTGTGTAATTTCTGTATAGCACCTGCATATATATTGGATATTAAGCTATATAACTACTTTATATGACCTGTGTCAACAATGTGTAAGTTTTATATTTTGTTGGAATATTGATATAAATTTGCATAACTGTTGCATATAATATTGTAACTACTGCATAGGACCTGTATATAAACTGCATATGACGTGTGTACAGAATGTATAACTTTTAAATAGGACTTGTATATATATTGCATATAAAGTACTGCATATGAACTGTGTAAGTTCTATATAGAACCTACATATATATTGGATATGAACTGTGTACTGCATAATGTATCTAGGTACTATCTTAAGTGTATCAATCAGAGATACAATTGGACTTTTAGATCTTTAAATCAACAAAATTCAGAAGTTTTCATGGTGACAAAATTTGTCGATGATCACACTTATCCAATTGCGTACAGAATGCTTTCACAACGGCATGCTACTTCTTTAACCATCGCTAAAATGGTGAAGCACAACTTTCTAAATCTTAAGTCAACATACACTCTAGCAGAGATCATGGAAGAAATGAAAATCTTGTACGGAATTAGAATGAACTACAAAAAAACATATAGAGCCAAAGAAAAAGCACTTGAGCTGGTCAGAGGTTTCTTGCGTGAATCTTATGCTAAATTACCATCTTACCTATACATGGTAAACACAATAAATCCTGGATCATTCACAAGGCTACACAAAACGGAGGACAATCACTTTTTATATGCTTTTGTCGTGTTGAGCACATCAATTAGGGGTTGGAGATATTGTATGCCTACCATTGTTATTGATGGAACATTTCTGAAATCTGCATACAAGGGACAATGTTGTCTGCTAGTGTACTGGATGCAGCAGGTGAGTTTTATGAAAATTTTTTAGACAAAATTATGTATATGCTCGCATGCACTGATAGACACTATCCAAGTTGTTTAATCAGGACATATTTTGTCACTAGCATATGTTGTTGTTGATTCTGAAAATGATACTTCGTGGGAATGATTTTTTCGCATGTTTAACACTGTTTTTGGTGAAAGAGAAGGCATGTGCATAGTATCTGATAGGCATGACAGCAGATTAAAAGTTGTTGTACTTGTATATCCAAATGTAGCTCACTGTATATGTATCTACCATTGTTGACACCTAATTTTTGCCCTCCACAACCAAGTTCAATTTCGAGCTTCTTCGGTTGTTAATAAAATTATAATATTTATTTCATCCGAATAAATTTTTGTCAAAATACTTTGTACATAATTTTGTCATTTTATGTAGCGATTATATATTATCGCATTCAATTATACGAGATTATAAATTTTTTACTTAAATGTTTATTTCACAAATATCAAACTTTAATTAAGGATCATTTTGAAAAATAATAATTAAAATCTTAATTTAAATATAATTTATTCTCAAAAATAATTTATTTGGATAAATATGCATTTGATTTTATTAAACTGAGAAGCTCGGGAGTGAGTGAGAGATAAATTCGTATCGAATTTGGCTAATCTATTAAATCTAGCTGTAATCGAAATCAAATTGGCCTCGATTGCAATACGATGGGCCAAATGATTCTCAATTTGGCAAAATTTAAATAGATTTAGAAAATTCCCAATTCAATTGAGGTTATTTTCTAAAATAACCCCAAAATTGACCTAATCTACCCATTATTAATCCCAAAACCTTGATAGTTATTCCAACCCAATTTACAACCTAGACCATTCTCTCTCTTAATCTCACACAAGCCCACTCCAAAATCAGTTGACCCGGCCCATTCCCATATCTCATTTTCATCAAAACAATAACCTCATCAACACTAACACCTATGAACAACTCAAAGCAAACCCGACCCTTAACCCGTCTCCAACCCATTTTTGAATCGACTCATCCCTAGCCCATCATTTTTTTCTCTCTCCACACGCATTTCACGCAACATTTGTACGAGGAGAAGCCTCAAATCTTCTAGAAACGAGATTAGGTGGCCTCTTCAACGGCTCAATACTGCATTTCTCAGTTGGAATGGTACTATTTCGTACATATTGGTACACTTTCCATTAGTTCTTGAAAAGGATGAATTTTCCCCAAACCCTATTGGTCCACCCGTCACAAATTTCTCAGAAAAATCCAAAAGAAGTACGATCGAGGATAAGAGATAGGGTTGGAAGGAGAAATTTTAGGGGAATTTGAGATCCGAGGGTTTCCTTCTTTCAAATCCGGAAGGCCCCAATTTTGTCCTCTATATAAGAGGACCTTCGTTCTTTGTTCAAGAGGGGAGAGGAATGGGAGGTCACGATATTCTCTAGGGTTTGAAGTTTTTGGTCGAGAAAGGGGGTTCTTCCTTTCTCTAGGAGGATTTTTTTTTTGGTTTTCTATCTTTTAGGGGGTTTTAAAATTTTGAGGGAAGTCGTAAAAGAGCGAAAAATTCACCTGTCTCCATTAAGGTCTTGAAGGGGAAAAATCCATTTAGGGCAAAAAATTAGTAAAAGTCTTTTTTTTAGTTGAGTAAAAATGGAAACTTTGAAGCTGTCGATTTAGCTAGAAAATTTCGAAGCTGACAATTTGGGTCAGAGTTCCCAAAAGACTATTTTCCAGTGGTGACAAATTCGGCTGATAGCTCGGGTCCCTATTTTGCTGCACCCGAAGAGGTGAGCATACTCTTGTTCTTTTAGATTTGTCGCTTTCTGCTTCATCCCTTATTTTTCCTCTATAGAATTAGTTTAATTGTTTAGTGACAATCATGAATGAGGTTGGGTTTTATCTACTGTAGAGTCCCTGAAGGCCATAGGTTTGGTTGCGATGATGTTCACGTTGTGATATTCAAGTAATTTCAACTGTATTTTGTATTATATGCGAGCTGTGTCGGCTAAGGAAGAAAAGAATGTTTATTGACTGCATGTTTAAATTTTGATCAAAACCTGTTGGGTTGAGTTTTATGTCGCTATTTGTTTGACTATATGGGTTATAAAACTGCATATTAATGGAGGTTGGCAATTTACGTTTTTGATTTTGTGTCATTCCCAGTTGTTTGGGCTTTCCTTGATACAATTTTGTTCATGTACCGTTAGTAGTTATCCATTCGAAATCGTGGCCTGGCAGTGCAAATTTCATGTCCTCTTTGATTTTCTTTTGTAGAAAATGTTTGGAGTCTTACGCATGTTTGGTCCATCCTGTCTTTTCATTGTTTCAACAAGATAAACTCTTCATCATATTGTCTTTAACGGCTAATGATAAAATAAGTGGTAGGTTTACCCTCCAAAGATGTCAAGACGATCCTTTAAAATGTCCGTTTTGAGTTGTTTTCCTTTCTCTGATTTCTTTTCTCAAGAATGTGCTATCCTTTAATAAATTGAATATCCAGTGAATGTTTTGATAATAGAAGATCTTTTCATTCTTCCGTGATGTCTAAACGCCAATATTTTAATTTTTCCACCTAAGTAATATGTTCAAAAATCTTCTGGGGTTTGGAATTAAGGCCGTTGTCTGTCAAAACTTGATTTGTCTCACGTATCTCATCTAGCAATCTGATTTAGTCCTTTCTGAGAATTTTGTTGTCATGTTTGTACAATGCATAAATAAAAATGTGTAAAGTTTAGTTAAGCAAGTTTTTTTTTAATTCCAAACAAGTATGACACCCAATTGGTTTACCTCCCTAGGATACTCTTGTGAGTTTGGTTATCATTGTTCTCTTCTCCCCTATTTCTGGCATAACACGTTTGTTTACTGCTAGTAATTCACATGCTAGCCTAGTGAGATTCGATCCATGTACAATCCTTGTCAAATTGATTCATTCATATTTTATTCTTACTTTATGCGGACTTTTCTTGTGTAATGTTTGAATTACAAGTTGTTTGCTTCATTTACTAAAAATATGGAGTGAACTATATGGTTCTATTTTTCTTTAGCTTCCTGAACCTTGGAACGACATATTTCTTGTAGCATCCGAGATCGCCAAAAGATTCTCATAGCAACATATTAGTTGTTCCCGAATGAAAACAGAGAGATTAGACTAATGTGAATTTTATTATATGCCATAATGCAGTCCCATGTCTGTTTTAGTTAGTCATTCATTAGGTGTCAACTTTCGAACATAGGTTAAGTTCTTTACTTCTGTCTTTGCATTCCAGATATGTGTTAATTTTCTCTTTTTTCTCTGTTGCATGTGAATTTATTGTCTGAGTCTGAATGGACTGCTTCCTTCCACATTTTTGCAATGGGCCATTAAGGCCTGCCAGTTTAGAAAACTTTGAACGCCCATTAGTACGATCGCAAGGAGTCGAAGAAAAAATAAGAAGGATTAAACCCATTTGATGCGGCTACAAGACCCAAAAATTTCATTTGTTATTTCGTCGTCTTTGTTTATTTATTTATTTATTTTCTCATTTATTCATTCGGACCTCGAAGCCAAAGTTGTATTTAATACAGGTGGAGGAAAAACTCGAGCTAAAGGCTTAAAAACATAGAATTAGGACAGGTGAAAGGAGAAATAGGTTGAAAACTCAACTAGATTAGGACAGGTTTAGCGATTTGGGCTTCAAAGCCTAAATCACTACTTCTCCTCCCTTCCTCTTTCTTTTGATTATTTGTTTTGCATGCCTTTTTACGAACCTAGTCAAATCCCCTAATGAATTCTCTAAAAATTAACTTTTGCAAACTTTCAAAGTATTTCTAAGAGTCAACCATTTTTCAATAAATCAAATTTTAGAAAGTTAATCAAAGATGTTTTCGAACAGTTCGGATAACCGCAAGTTAGCGGACGTTTTAGATGCCTAACACCTTCCTAAAATGTTGATAGGAACCGCTTATCTAGAATCTCTAACTTAAAACAATTTTCCTATTTTGAATCGTTTGGAGTACTTTATAAAGGTTTCTTAATTCTATTTCAAAATTAAGTGGCGACTCTTCTCAAAAAGTCAAAATTTCTTCGCAAAACAGAAATGGTGACTCTGTTGGGGATCTCTAATTAGGTTCTAACCAAATGTTTGATTTCGTCTTTTGATTAACTGTTTATGACTTTATGTATTTCGATTCTGCAGAGTTTAGTTATCGCATCGCATGGCATATTCCTACATTATTTAAACTGTTTTGGGGTTTCGTGGGTATCCCAACCCCTATTGATCAATTCCAAAAATGTGTTGGAAATACAAACAATTTATTAGCACGTGAGTCGTCTGATGGCTGTTTGTATTTTCAAACTCAAGTTGTCCACTTGAGAACCAGTGTTCAAACCCACTCTAGACACCGAGGATAGAACGAAACCAAAACCCTATTTTAGGCATGAGCCTAGGACGACCCGATACCCGAGAGGGGTATTGGGCCCATTAGAAAACTTGCCCTACGTATATTGACCCTGAGTCAATCACAGTCGGATCATACTTATGTGTTGGAGAAATATATGCTCGTCTAAATTCAATCCATTACCCTTTTGGTTCGGGGAAAGGCTTATCTTTGTCTTCTTTATGTAGATATGGCTCAATTTCATTCCCGTGAAAAGTTCAAGATGGTTACCAAACCTGACGATTACCTGAAATTATGGTGGAATTACATGGGTCCAGATGAGAGAAAAATTATTAGGACACATATCGGGCACCTGCCTTCATTGATTGAAATGGACGCTTGGCCTGAAATGATCCACGTGCTTATGACTTTTTGGGATGATCAAAATATGGTGTTTCGCTTCGGGGATGTGGAATTGACTCCTACCATCGAAGAAGTGTTAATTTTCTATGAGAGTATTGAAATATGTTTCAAGAGAAAGGAAAAAACTGATAAGAACATTTTAGTTCCTGTCGTGTGGGACCGTCAAACAATCAAAGAGGTATTTTAAACAGACGACGACACCTGGCTAGGGGAACGTGATGGAGCAAATATCACTTTTTGGGAGTTGTATAATTGGTTTGGAAGATTCAATGCCTTCCACAAATTTGGACATAAATTTGAGTCCGAAGCAAAATGGAAGGAAATGAGAGCCTTTGCGTTTGCGGTAGGTCTACTCGGAACCATGGTGTTCCCACAGGGGGAAAATGGCACAATTCATCCAAGGGTTGTTACGGTGGACCATGCACTTTTCTTTGGAGTAGATTACTATTCTACCAAGGTATTCCACAATTTAGCTCCCATGATTGTCGCCGACATATATCGAGCCTTGGGAAGGTGTCAAGTCAAAAATCGTTTCTTTCAAGGTTGCAACCTCATATTACAATGGTGGATGATGAAGCATTTGGTAAAGGATTCGAGAATGGTACAACCTGATCATAAAACAAGGGTGGATATGTTGTCTTTGCACTACATGTGGTTGTTTCTACACAGGTTCAAAAGGGAAGCATCTCACGAATTTTGGTTTAAGACTTTCGGGAAATTAAGAGATGACGATGTGAAATGATCCATTAACTCTCTTCGTTCAGGGAAATACACCATTCGAGGGGGTAAGTGTCCTTTCCTAGCGCTTCCCGTTCTCAGGGGGACCCGTCCCTACAATCCTGGTAGAGTTCTTAGGCAATTCGAGATCAAGCAGGAGGCACCACAAATAGATTCCATGCTTAGGTTTTTCACCGAATACGATGAAAGTGAGTCTCCATTCAAAGACGGCATGATAAATGGATGGAGAAGAAGAAGGTGGACGGAAGTGACTTTCCACATAGAGCATGACCCTGAAGTCAGTGACACTTACAAGGAGTGGTTGAAAAAGAGTCTCGCCGGAGCATTGATTTCGGAACCAAATGTGCCCACTCGGGTTGTGGATGTGGAATCCGAGCATCAAATTTGGCTCCACAGGATAAAAGATGAGTTCCAAAAAAGTGAAATTGTGCACCGGTAGATACACATGGAGGACATTTTAACCATACATATGTTGAGGGAAGTGTTGAAAAGATCTAGGCAAGACGCTGATGATGCCAGACAATGTCTAATCGATTTGGATGATAGCATAGCCTCCCAACACGATAGTATAGGGAAAATGACTTACGACTACAAGGCACAATTATGCGGGAGTCATCTTATCATCAATAGGTATCAAATGGCACAAGAGGTAAACAAGACAAAGAAGGCAAAGGCAAACGAAGGATCCTCCAGTAGCTAGTTTTTCTATCTCTCCTGCGCGAGAACTTATATTCTTTCATGTTATTTCCCTTTTTTCCTAAAGATTGTATCCCTTTTTAGTTATCTTTTGTAGGCATTTATTCCCTTTTTTGTGTCTATATGAGTTGGGGGTTATTGGATTGACTTCGAGGAAGCATATATTTTCTTCAAAAATCATTAGGCCTGAACCCTTGGCTCAAAAAGGGTCACCCCAGTTAGGATACGCGTTATTATAATGTTTTTGTATGATATAACTGTTTTATGTGCTTATGTGCATTTTTTTTGGATCAAAGCCAAGTTCATCCACTATGTCCTATGGATGAATTTGGCTATGACTCAAGCAACTCTATGTGGTTATTTCCTGTCAAATATTTTGCATTACTTATCATATACGGAAACTAACACATCTGCCTTTGAGTTGTTTTACTTTACAGATAATAGAAATTACTCTGTGTTGATATAAGCTGGCAGAACAACCCTACTTCACCTGATCGAGAGCGCACAAAATCCCATCCTCTGACCATCATTCAAAAATGACGGGAAATGATAAAGAAAGCGCACTGACTATCCGGGATGATGTGATAGCGGAACAGAATGAGATGATTGTGAAACTTGCAAGAAAGTTAGAAATGCTTCAAGAGGAAATAAATCGCACTCAAAATTTGGCTAACTTGGCCATCACCGTTAATGCCCCTGCTCCAGGAGGACATGGGACTCCACTCCAAATCTCTCCCCTTATCACACCTATTCTCGGGGATCGGCCAAATCACGTATCATCCATCTCCGATCCTCCATTTGTCCAAAATACTAATCGTGAAAATAACCCAGACGCTTACCATTCACAAAATCCATCTGTAACCCCACTGAACCCGTCTTCAAATCCATTTCCAAATCCTCAAAACACATTCTCGAATCAACAAAACGTATTCCTAAATCCGCAAGATTCACTCCCAAATCCACAAAATACGGCAAACCTACCTTTGAATCCACCAAATTCATTTCTAAATCCATAAAATCCCTCTCATATTCTGCCAAACTACTCACAAAGTCCATAGAACCTTTCCAATTTCCAAAAAATCCCCCCCACTTACCAACCAAGTTCCTTTCCTCCACAAAATCAAGCCTCCCTTCCAAATCCCCCTCAAGCCATCACATCTCTTGATATTTGTGATCCCCTTCCTAACCCTGAGATGGATCATTACGAGGAAAAGGAGAAAGAGTAGAGGACCGAGCATGAAAGGAATTTTCTAGCCATGAAGAAAGAGATCATGAGGATCAAAGAGTCTCACGGGGCCAAGGACCACGACGGTTTGGTGTATGATGATTTATGTGTTCACTCGGGAGTAGACCTACCAGATAGGTACAAAGTCCCTAAGTTTGAGATGTTTGACGGTACCGGAAATCCAATGGCCCATTTGAGAAGGTACTGTGATCAACTGGTAGGGATAGGTAAAAATGAGGCGTTATTGATGCGTCTATTCAGTCAAAGTTTAAGTGGCGAAGCCTTGGAGTGGTTCATATCTCAAGAGCCGAAAAAGTGGACTGGTTGGAAAGCATTGGCCAAGGGTTTCCCTGACCAGTTCGCATTTAACATTGAAATGGTCCCTAACCGATATTCACTAGATCGGATCAAACAGAGGAATGTTGAGAGTTTTTGAGTCTATGCTTTTTGTTGAAGGAAAGAAGCCGCCAAAGTGCAACCCCCTATGTCCGAGGAGGAAATGGTATTTGTGTTCTCCAGCGCTCAAGAAGGAGAATATTATACCAGGATGGTGTCCGCTTTCAGGGCAACTTTTATGGATTTGGTAAAAATAGAAGAATCATTAGAAGAAGTTATTCGGACAGGGAAAATTGCCAAAATCCCGACGTCGTCTAGGACTGGCATGTTCTCGAAGAAGAAAAAGGAAGATGTAGGTGTGATTTTTGCTAATCTTGTTGCAAAAACAAAAAAGAGGTTCAACTCTAGGAATGTTTTCTCTTCTCCGCCGTCACCAAACCTTCAACATGTATTCTATGCCCACCCCCAACACTAAGCTCCACAGCCAAATATCTCACCCCAATACCAAGCTCCATAACCAAATACCTCACCTTAGTACCAAACTTCACTCCTAAACATCCAATCCTCATACCCAGCTCCACCTCTAAATTATCAGTCTCATTTCCAATCCACTCCTCCAAATAACCAAAAAAGTTTCCAAGCGCCTCCAAATTATCATCAAGTACCTCCTCCTACAAATCAAAACTAGTACAACCCCCAACGGCTAAACCACGAAAAGAGACCTCTCAGAAACTTCACCCCGCTAGCTAAAAGTCGCACCCAATTGTTTGAAAGATTAAAGAATGTTAGTCATTTACAACTAATACAGCCAAGGCATGTCAATTCCAACTCTCGATTTTTTAATGCAAGTCAACATTATGCCTATCATTCAGGAGCAGCGGGGCACAGTACAGAGGATTGTGTCTACTTGAAACACAAGATCCAGGATTTAATCAATCAAAAATTCATCACGCTCCAGGTGCCTACTCTAAATGTTAACAAAAATCCATTGCCCAACCATGAGGGATCTACAGTTAACATGATTGAAGTAGAAGGCGAATGGGCATCTGGTAAGACCATTACCTAGGTGAACTCCGAAAAGCGCAAAAGAGCAAAAGAGGTAGGAAATATAGAGAAGGCTGTGGTTGCCTTAAGTATCAATGAGAAAGCCCCATTTATAGTGATGACGACCCCGACTCAAGTGTACACTCCCCCATCAAGAAAGGAATTTATTGGGCAAACCGTTGTTGCCCAAGGGAATGATGCGATCGGGACGATGTTACATCCCTGAGGAATTGACCAACAAAAAAAATTCACGGAAAAAGCCAATCACTGAAGGAGAGGATGAGGAATTTTGGAGGCGTATGCAACCAAAGGATTACTCAATTGTCAAACACTTGGAGAAAATGCCAGCCCAACTATCTGTCTTGGCACTATTAATGAGTTCGCAATACCACCGACAGGCTTTATCGAAGGTCTTGGAGGAAGCATATGTTCCTGCAGGAATGAGTGTTGAGAATCTGGCTGCGATGATAGGGAACATTGTGGGGAATTATCGCATATCATTCAGTGATGAAGAATTTCCGTTTGAAGGAGCGATGCACAACAAAGCCATGCATGTCACTGTCATTTGCCGCGATTATGCGATTAATCAGGTATTAATAGATGACGGATATGGTGTGAATATCTGTCCCCTCTCCACATTAGTTCTAATGGGCTATAATTTAGGAAAAAATCATCAAAGCCACGTAAATGTGAGAGCATTCGATGGAGGGCAGAGAGATACCACATGAGAGATTGATTTGTACATCCAAATGGGGCCTGCTGAGTTCAAGACTAAGTTTCATGTTATGGATATCCATCCTAACTACAACCTGCTCTTGGGAAGACCATGGATACACGGTGCAAAGGCAGTTTCATCACCCCTTCATCAATTATTGAAGTTCATTTAGGAAGATCATGAAGTAGTCATCTAAGGAGAAGAAAGTCGAGCGGACCGTCCCAATGGTTATGTGCCGGTGATTGAAGATGTTCCAAAAGGTAGCAGTTTCTATACAGTGGAAATCATAAATATTGTGGACAGAGATTCGACGCCTGAAGTCCCAATGCCTTTTGTCTATAAAATGATTGCAACGGTGATGTTAAGAAATGGGTTCGAACCTGGTCTAGGCTTGGACAAAAATTTACAAGGAATTATCGAGCCTATTGCGATCCTAGAGAGAGGCTCTAAGTACGGGTTGGTATATCAACCTACCAAGAAGGATAGGGTTGAGGATGATCCAGAGAAGAGTTTGTTTAGTCCTTTGTCACTCCTGTTCCAGTCATTTTCTGTACGAGAGGTGTCAGATGATGATGGTCTTAGGGATGGGATAGGAGATTTGTTCAAAGGATGCAATGCTATACCAGAAGATCTCCCAAAGTCCAGTGGGGTGAAGCAGATTGCGCCAGGGGAGGCCTTGCAAAATTGGACCTTCACTCCACTCATAACTCGTCGCCCATCGTGGTAGATGAAAGGGCAATTACTAATAGTTTTGAAATCGGTGATGATCCATAGGAGGCCCTGCAATCCACCTTTTATATCTCAAAACTTTATTTTCGTATCGTACTGCTTTCAATAAGGCAGAGACTTGTATTTGTACAAGTCACGAGCCATGGTTTTGTAATTATCTCTCAAATTTCAATAAAAAGGCCTTCATTTATTTGGAAAATTATATTATTTCTAAAACACTCCTAGTCATATGTTTTGTAATCATTCTGTCATCATCTAACTTAGTTTGTTTGTCCCTAACAGTAACAGCAACTTAAAATCTGCCAATGTTATGTCATGTCAAAGTTTAAACAAACAAAATGAAGGGAACGATGATGATTGGAAGGATGGTGATGAGGAACAATTAGTTGACGATAAGGAGGAATTTGAGAATAAAAAAAAACCCAACCTGGAGAAAACTAAAACAGTCAACCTCGGAGATCATGATGAAATCAAAAAAACAAGCATCAGTGTCCACCTGGCGGAAGAACAAAAGAGAGAGCTCATTCACCTATTGCGGGAATATATTGACGTGTTTTCTTGGTCTTATGATGACATACCGGGATTGAGCACCAGTATTGTGTCGCATAAGTTACCTATAAATCCGAAGTTCGATCCAATCAAGCAAAGAATGAGGAAATTCAAGCCATATTTAAGTCTAAAGATCAAGGAAGAAGTGACAAAATAAATCCAGTCTAAGGTTGTAGAGATCACAAAATATCCGACGTGGTTGTCCAACATCGTCCCTGTGCCGAAGAAGGACGGCAAGATTTGAATTTGTGTTGACTATAGAGACTTGAATAGAGCCAGTCCTAAAGATAATTTTTTATTGCCCAACATCCACATCCTTATCAATAATTGTACAAAGCATGAAATGCAGTCATTCGTTGATTGTTTCACCGGGTATCATCAGATATTGATGGATGAGGAAGATGCAGAAAAAATGGCTTTTATTACACCCTGGGGTATTTATCATTACAGGGTAATGCCGTTTGGTCTCAAAAATGTGGGTGAAACATCTATGAGGTCTATGACAACGATTTTCCATGATATGATCCATAAAGAGATTGAGGTGTACGTGGATGATGTAATTATCAAATCCCGCGAGAGTTTGGATCATCTGACTCATCTGGAGAATTTTTTCAACAGATTAAAAAGGTACAGTTTGAAATTAAACCCTGCTAAGTATGCTTTTGGTGTGCCAATAGGGAAGTTGTTGGGGTTCATAGTCAGTAAAAGAGCCATCGAGTTAGACTCATCCAAAATCAAGACAATTCAGGATTTGCCACCGCCGAAGACTTAGAAGGAAGTTATAAGTTTCATGGATCGTTTGAATTACATTAGCAAGTTCATCGCACAGTCAACAGTCATATGCGAGCCAATTCTCAAGATGTTGAAGAAAAATGCATTGAACGAGTGGATAGAAGAATGTCAGAGAGTTTTTAACCGCTTCAAGGAATACTTGTCTACACCGCCGGTTTTGGTTCCACCAAGAGAAGGAATTCCATTATTGCTTTACTTGTCAGTCTCAGAAAATGCTTTCGGATGTGTCCTCGAACAACATTATGAGACTGGTAGGAGAGAAAAATCCATTTACTACTTGAGTAAAAAGTTCACGCCATATGAAGCCCGTTACACTCTTGTAGAAAGGACATGTTGTGCTTTGACTTGGACGGCACAAAAGTTGAGGCATTATCTGTCGGCCTACACAACATACCTCATCTCGAGAATGGATCCATTAAAGTATATTTTCCAAAATGCCATGCCTACGGGAAAGCTATCCAAGTGGAAAATGTTGCTGAGTGAGTTTGACATTGTGTATGTAACCCAAAATGCAATCAAGGGGCAAGCCTTAGCAGATCATTTGGCAGAGAACCCAGTTGATGAGGAATATGAGCCACTTCAAACTTACTTTCCAGATGAGGAAGTTTTTTTCGTAGGAGAAGACATTACAGAGATTTACCCAGGATGGAGGCTATTTTTTGATGGGGTGGTCAACTTCAAAGGTTCAGGAATTAGAGCAGTTTTGGTGTCAGAAATGGGCCAGCATTATCCAATAACTGCTAAGTTACGTTTTCCATGCACCAATAACATGGATGAATATGAGGCTTGCATTATGGGTCTCAAATTGACACTTGATATGAGTGTTCATGAATTGTTAGTCATTGGGGATTCAGATTTGCTGATTCACCAGGTATGGGGAGAATGGGCGGTAAAAAATCCCAAGATCACTCCTTATGTGGAGTTGGTGCAAGAATTATGTGAAAGATTTAAGAAAGTTGATTTTAGGCATATCCCACGGATACAAAATGATTTTGCTGATGCTTCGGCCACTATATCATCCATGATTCAGCACCCGGATCAGAGTTACATTGATCCTTTGGAAATAAGCTTGAAGGAGCAACCCGCGCATTGTGTACACGTGGAAGAGGAGCCTGATGGAAAGCCTTGGTACTATGACATTAAAAGGTATTTGGAATCTGGAATATATCCTGAAGAGGCTAGTAACAACCAAAATAAAACAATCTAGCATTCGACAAAGAAATACTTTCCAAGTGGGGAAATTCATTTTAGGAGGACTCCTGATTTGGGATTCCTAAGATGCGTCGATGTTGCGTAAGCCAATAAATTAATAAAAGAGGTACACGCTGGAATTTGTGGGGCCCACATGAATGGGTTTGTCCTTGCCAGAAAGATCCTGAGAACCGGTTACTTCTGGATGACTATGGAAAATGATTGTAGTAAGTATGTGCAGAGATGTCCAAAATGTCAAATACACAGAGATCTGATTCGAATGCCTCCACACGAGCTTCACACAATGAATTCACCTTGGTCTTTTGTAGCTTGGGGCATGGATGTTATCATACCGATAGAGCCATTAGCGTCGAATGGGCATAGATTTATTTTGGTTGCCATTGATTATTTCACTAAGTAGGTCAAAGTGGCTTCGTACAGAGCCTTCACTAAGAAAGTAGTTGCGGATTTCGTCAGGAATAACTTGATTTGCTGGTTCGGAGTACCAAAATCGATCATTACTGATAATGGGGAAAACTTGAACAATTACTTGATGAAAGAAATTTGTGATCAGTTCAAGATTGTGCATCGCAACTCGACTGCATATCATCCCCAAATGAATGGAACTGTGGAAGTAGCCAACAAGAATATCAAGAAGATCTTGAGAAAAATGGTCGAAAATGATAGATCATGGCATGAGATGTTACCTTACACTTTTCTAGGGTATCGCACAGCAGTTCGAACCTCCACCAAGGCGACCCCCTATTTGCTTGTCTATGGGAATGAAGTTGTGATACCTGCTGAAGTTGAAATACCTTCCCTAAGGATTATCCAGGAATATGGACTAAGTAACGAAGAATGGGTTCGTGCTCTCTATGAAAAACTCATGTTGATTAATGAAAAGAGAATAGTCATGGTATGCCATGGTCAGTTGTACCAACACAGGATGGTTCGTGCCTTTAACAAGAAGGTGAGGGCTCGGGCATTTGAAGTGGGGCAACTGGTTCTCAAACGAATATTCCCTCACCAAGAGGAGTACAAGGGCAAGTTCGCTCCAAACTGGAAAGGGCCATACATAGTTCGCAAGGTGTTATCTGGAGGAGCTCTAATTTTTTCTGAGATGGATGGCACGAAGTGGACCAAACCGATCAATTCCGACGCGATAAAGAGATATTATGTTTGAAGGACATTCTAGATTTTGTGTTTCTTTAGTTAATTTACTTTTGATCACCTTTTTAATAATGTTGTTTTCTAGTGTGTGACTGCCTAGAGTCCCTTCCTTTGGTACGAACTACGTTTGACCTGAATTCCCAAGAAAGGGATACGTAGGCGGCCTATGTCGGCTTCGATCAACCCTTTAAGATAATTTATCATTTCTATTTATGTACGAACTACATTTGACCTGAATTCCCAAGAAAGGGATACGTAGGCAGCCTATGTCGGCTTCGGTCAACCCCTTAGGAAAATTTATCCTTTCCCCCTATGTATGAACTACATGATGACCTGAATTCCCAATAAAAGGGATACATAGGCGGCCTATGTCGGCTTCGGTCAACCCATTAATTTCTTTTATATATCCCTAGTGTAGTCCTGAACTACGTTTGACCTGATTCCTTCTTCAACGGGATACGTAAGCGCCCCAACGGCTCGGTCATATAACCCTAGGAAATGGAAACTGGGGCAGAATTTTTAAGAAGGAATCTCGAAATTCACAAGAGAAGATCGACATCCAACAAAGAGAATGAAGATCAGCAGAGACTTCAGACCCATCCGGATTGGTATCATCTCAATCAACTTTAAACTGGAGAAGAAATTTTGAGGAAGACCTCAAAATTTCCACCAAATGCCAGAACATATTCCAAATTCCCCAGCACCAGAGGTTAAAGTCAAGCTTTGGAAGCCATCGAATGTAACAAAGTCTGGGGAGACTTAATTTTTGGCTATGATAGAACTATTTGAGGAAACCCTCCAACAATGATCATGAGTTTTGGAAACCATCCGTCGGATATAGTCAAAACCACGAGGAAGACATTCGTTGAGCTAGTACATGACATGACTGGCAAAGATTTTCTAAAGTTTTACAGAAGATTTTGGAATTATTTTTAAAAATTTAAGACTATTTTCAAAAATCTTACGACCCCCTTATTTAGTACTTGCCTAGACATCAATTGGAATAGAGTGTTAGAGTGGAAGTCCCAATATGATGGAATGCCCAAGAGATGGCAAGGAGCAAATCGAGGATCGAAAAAGGTCAACATAGAGTAATTTCATTCGAACTAATCATTTTTTGGTG
Organism: Capsicum pubescens; assembly: GCA_030864215.1. Classification (NCBI taxonomy): domain Eukaryota; kingdom Viridiplantae; phylum Streptophyta; class Magnoliopsida; order Solanales; family Solanaceae; genus Capsicum; species Capsicum pubescens. Next base: position 97,823,907 of record CM061543.1, on the reverse strand, counting down.
GATGCAGGGATCAATACACAAAAATAAGAGTCTCTTTCAAAAATCTCCGAGCAAATTGTGAGCCATAATAGATCATTAATGCCCAAGAATGGTATTTTAGGGTAGCCCTAAAAATGGGTTAACAGCTATTTATTGAGGACCGTTTGATTTGTCCATCTCATTTCTTGAGATCATAGGCGATAAACAAAAGCGCCTAGTCTTCTTTACAAATATTGTATTTAGAAGTTTCCTAAAAATAGTCGCTAGCAAAAGCGACTTTGTGTCTACTAATTGCCTACCTTGAGCGCAGGTACATGCAGAAATCAAGACGATGACAGATGAATTCAGGTAAAATTATTTTTATCATTGCCTCAAGGTCCATTACATATCATTGCCACAAGGCGTTTCCCCAAGGACCATTACATATCATTGCCGCAAGGCGATTCCCCAAGGGCCATTACATATCATTTCCACAAGGCGTTGCCCCAAGGGCTATTTGATATCATTGTCGCAAGGCATTTCCCCAAGGTCCATTACATATCATTGCCATAAGGCATTTCCCCAAGGGACATTACATATCATTGTCGTAAGATGTTTCCCCAAGGGCTATTACATATCACTGCCGCAAGGCGTTGCCCTAAGGGTCATTACATATCATTGCCGCAAGGCGTTGCCCCAAGGGATATTATATATCATTTACGCAAGGCGTTTCCCCAAGGGCCATTACATATCATTGCCGCAAGGCATTGCCCCAAGGGACATTACATATCATTGCCGCAAGGCATTGCCCCAACGTCCATTATATATCATTGCAGCAAGGCATTTCCCCAAGGACTATTACATATCATTGCCGCAAGGCATTGCCCCAAGGTCCATTACATATCATTGCCTCAAGGAGTTGACCCAAGGTCCATTACATATCATTGCCACAAGGCGTTTCCCCAAGGGCCATTACATATCATTGCTGCAAGGCGTTGCCCCAAGGGCTATTATATATCATTGCCGAAAGGCATTTCCCCAAGGGCCATTACATATCATTGCCGCAAGGCGTTGCCCCAAGGGCTATTACATATCATTGCCGCAAAGCGTTACCCCAAGGGCTATTACATATCATTGCCACAAGGTATTTCCCCAAGGGCCATTACATATCATTGCCGCAAGGAGTTTCCCCAAGGTCCATTACATATCATTGCTGCAAGGAGTTGCCCCAAGGGACATTACATATCATTGTCGTAATGCATTGCCTCAAGGGCCATTACATATCATTTCCGCAAGGCGTTTCCTCAAGGTCCATCACATATTATTACCGCAAAGGCCATCTCATACCATCGCCCCATAAGGAATTCAATATCTGTTGATGCACTAGATAGAAATGTTGGCGTCGAGGATATCATCATTTAATATCTGTTGACACGCTAGACAGAAATGTTGGCCTCGAGCATATCTCATCATTTTATGAATCAGCATCTGAATGCATCGAGAGCACACGATTTGAAGGGACGCCTTTAAGTCGTTATCTAAGGATCAATGATATATAAGGTTTCCTAGAAATTGACAATTCGAAGGTCATCTATAAGTCATATTATTTGAAATAGGATAGTGTGCAAGATCACCTATGAGTTGATAGCCTGTAGGTCATCTGTAAGCCACAACAACATCCTAACCGAATAGTGGCAAGATCGTCCAAAAGTCGATAGTTCAAAGGTTATCCATAAGTCCCAACTAAATCCTTACCGAAGAATATGCAAGATTATCAAATTGATACGTCCGATGGTTCTCTATAAGCCGCATCATATCCAAGATCAATTATGTGCAGGATTACTCAAAGAATAACAATTTGAGGGATTATCTATAAGTCATGTTGTATCCAAGGTCGGATGATGTACAGGAACACCTGAAAGCTAGCGATTGGAGGGATATCTATAAGCCATATCTTATCCAAAGTTGGATAATGTGCAGGATTACCTAAAATCTAACAATTCAAAGGATATCTATAAGTCGCCTCGTATCCAAGGTCAAATAGTGCGCAAGATTATCCAAAGATTGACAATTTAAGAAAAACTTATAAATCGATCATCGGCTACAACCGGAGAGGTTATCATTTCACATACAAAAAGTGATATAAGTAACCAAAAGGGTTGCCACTCCAGCATAAGATTACACGGTTGTAGGGACCGTTTTGTATAAAGTATTGCCGGTGTCCAAAAAGGCAACCCCACTTGGAAGACATATTCAACCGACAAATATCATAATTATACAACAATCAAGAGGGTTGTTGTGTTTTTTATTGCTAGTTATTTCATTCCAAATAGGTACATGAAGAGATGACTCCGCTTTTCAGGCCACAACTCACGTGAAGATATGGTAAAAGACTACATACCTCTTTCGTGAATTATGTTTAGCACTAACACTTTTTTCATGAAGCATTGTCGAGAGCATCCGAGAGGATAAAAATCTCAAATCAAAACCACAGGTGAGGACGACTTCAAATAGGACACAGCACAACGTGGAACTCTTTCTCAGCAGCAAAACGGGACATAGTCTGGAGAGGGATGTCAAACTCTCTAGATGCGAGCTAAATGATGATCACCACCACCATCTAACCATGACTCTATTAGAAGGAATATGGGTATTTTGGGATGTTTTGGTCTCAGATTCACCTTCGGGACATTTCTAAACTCATGCTGAGGGTAACCTTCTCTTTCTTTTAAATTCGGGTGGCAACACACTTAGAGTTTTGGAAATTATGTCCAGGTAAGTTCTTGCCTATGGATGTGAAGGATCCCACATTCATGGTTAAGAGGTTACAAGCCTCTTTTCCGCAACTCGATCAACTTGTCACTCATCTTGAGCCAAAGATCGTCTGAAATAAAAGATTATCTTTTCTACCGATTGAGTCAAACTACAAGCAGTCTGATTCCCCGAGTCCTGGGGATATGTAAGTTGGGATCAATGTAGAAAACTCGACTGTATTCCAACCTCCCCCCAAATCCCTTTATTCCCCAGCTTTTCGATTTATCAAAAACTCTAAAACTGTGATAGGCGGTGAATTTTCGTGAAAATCATGCTTAAAATCAAGATCCATGAACTACAAGTGACCTAAATTCTCATGTAATCTGAGATATGTAGGAAGCCTGATACCGAGTTCCGTCCATAACTCCATAAAATCATGCAAAAGCCAACCCCTTTTCTGATATGAATTTGTGGTCGAACAAAAATTAGGAATGTCGATCAACCTTTGCCCAGGGTTACTTGCATCCACCCTACCCAAAGGAAGGGAGAAGTTGTTGACACCTAATTTTTTCCCTCCATAACCAAGTTCAATTTCGAGCTTCTTCGGTTGTTAATAAAACTAAAATATTTATTTCATCCAAATAAATTTTTGTCAAAATACTTTGTACGTAATTTTGTCATTTTATGTAGCGATTATATATTATCGCATTCAATTATATGATATTATAACTTTTTTACTTAAATGTTTATTTCACAAATATCAAATTTCAATTAAGGATCATTTCAAAAAATAATAACTAAAATCTTAATTTAAATATAATTTATTCTCAAAAATAATTTATTTGGATAAATATACATTTGATTTTATTAAACCAAGAAGCTCGGGAGTGAGTGAGAGATAAATTCGTATCGAATTTGGCAAATCTATTAAATCTAGCTATAATCTAAATCAAATTGGCCTCGATTGCAATAAATGGGCCAAATGATTCTCAATTTGGCTAAAATTTAAATAGATTTAGAAAATTCCCAATTCAATTGAGGTTATTTTCTAAAATAACCCCAAAATTGACCTAACCTACCCATTATTAATCCCAAAACCTTGATAGTTATTCCAACCCAATTTACAACCTAGCCCATTCTCTCTCTTAATCTCACACAAGCCCACTCCAAAATCAGTTGACCCGGCCCATTCCCATATCTTATTTTCTTCTTCATCAAAACAATAACCTCATCAATACTAACACCTATGAACAACTCAAAGCAAACCCGACCCTTAACCCATCTCCAACCCATTTTTGAATCAACTCAGCCCTAGCCCATCAACTTTTTTCTCTCTCCACACGCGTTTCACGCAACATTTGTACAAGGAGAAGCCTCAAATCTTCTAGAAACGAGGTTAGGTGGCTTCTCCAATGGCTCAATACCGCATTTCTCGGTTGGAATGGTACTATTTCGTACATATTGGTACACTTTCCATTGGTTCTTGAAAAGGATGAATTTTCCCCAAACCCTATTGGTCCACCCATCACAAATTTCTTAGAAAAATCCAAAAGGAGTACGATCGAGGATAAGAGATGGGTTTGGGAGGAGAATTTTTTGGGGAATTTGAGATTCGAGGGTTTCCTTCTTTCAAATCCGGAAGGCCCCAATTTTGTCCTTTATATAAGAGGACCTTCGTTCTTTATTCAAGAGGGGAGAGGAATGGGAGGTCACGATATTCTATAGGGTTTGAAGTTTTTGGTTGAGAAAGGGGGTTCTTTCTTTCTCCAGGAGGATTTTTTTTTTTGGTTTTCTTTCTTTTAGGGGGTTTCGAAATTTTGAGGGAAGTCGTAAAAGAGCAAAAAATTCACCTGTCTCCATTAAGGTCTTGAAGGGGAAAAATCCATTTGGGCAAAAAATCAGTAAAAGTCTTTTTTTAGTTGAGTAAAAATGGAAACTTTGAAGCTATCGATTTAGCTAGAAAATTTCGAAGCTGACAATTTGGGTCGGAGTTCCCGAAGGACTGTTTCCCAGCGGTGAAAAATTCAGCTGATAGCTCGGGTCCCTATTTTGCTGCACCCAAAGAGGTGAGCATACTCTTGTTCTTTTAGCTTCGTCACTTTCTACTTCATCCCTTATTTTTCCTCTATAGAATTAGTTTAACTGTTTAGTGACAATCATGAATGAGGTTGGGTTTTGTCTGCTATAGAGTCCCTGAAGGCCATAGGTTTGGTTGCGATGATGTTCACATTGTGATATTCAAGTAATTTCAACTGTATTTTGTATTATATGTGAGTTGTGTCGGCTAAGGAAGAAAATAATATTTATTGACTGCATGTTTAAATTTTGATCAAAACCTGTTGGGTTGAGTTTTATGTCGCTATTTGTTTGACTATATGGGTTATAAAACTGCATATTGATGGAAGTTGGTAATTTACGTTTTTGATTTTGTGTCATTCCTAGTTGTTTGGTCTTTCCTTGATACAATTTTGTTCATGTACCATTAGTAGTTATCCATTCGAAATCGTGGCCTGGCAGTGCAAATTTCATGTCCTCTTTGATTTTTCTTTTGTAGAAAATGTTTGGAGTCTTACGCATGTTTGGTCCATCCTATCTTTTCATTGCTTCAACAAGATAAACTCTTCATCATGTTGTCTTTAACGGCTAATGTCAAAAGAAGCGGTAGGTTTACCCTCCAAAGATGTCAAGACGATCCTTTAAAATATCCGTTTTGAGTAGTTTTTCTTTCTCTGATTTCTTTTCTCAAGAATGCGATATCCTTTAATAAATTGAATATTCAGTGAATGTTTTGATAATAGAAGATCTTTTCATTCTTTCGTGATGTCTAAACGCCAATATTTTAATTTTTCCACCTAAGTAATATGTTCAAAAATCTTCTGGGATTTGGAATTAAGGCCGTTGTCTGTCAAATCTTGATTTGTCTCGCGTATCTCATCTAGCAATCTGATTTAGTCCTTTCTAAGAATTTTGTTGTCATGTTTGTACAATGCATAAATAAAAATGTGTAAAGTTTAGTTAAGCAAGTTTTTTTTTAATTCCAAACAAGTATGACACCCAATTGGTTTACCTCCCTAGGATACACTTGTGAGTTTGGTATCATTGTTCTCTTCTCCCCTATTTCTGGCATAACATGCTTGTTTACTGCTAGTAATTCACATGCTAGCCTAGTGAGATTCGATCCATGTACAATCCTTGTCGAATTGATTCATTCATATTTTATTCTTACTTTATGCGGACTTTTCTTGTGTAATGTTTGAATTACAAGTTGTTTGCTTCATTTACTAAAAATGTGGAGTGAACTATATGGTTCTATTTTTCTTTAGCTTCCTGAACCTTGGAACGACATATTTCTTGTAGCATCCGAGGTCGCCAAAAGATTCTCATAGCAACATATTAGTTGTTCCCGAATGAAAACAGAGAGATTAGACTAATGTGAATTTTATTATATGTCGTCCCGTGTCTTTTTTAGTTAGTCATTCATTAGGTGTCAACTTTCGAACATAGGTTAAGTTCTTTACTTCTGTCTTTGCATTCCAGATATGTGTTAATTTCCTCTTTTTTCTCTGTTGTATGTGAATTTATTCTCTGAGTCTGAATGGACTCCTTCCTTCCACATTTTTGCAATAGGCCATTGAGGCCCGCCAGTTTAGAAGACTTTGAACGCCCATTAGTACAATCGCAAGGAGTCGAAGAAAAAATAAGAAGGATTAAACCCATTTGAAGCGGCTACAAGACCCAAAAATTTCATTTGTTATTTCGTCATCTTTGTTTATTTATTTAGTTATTTTCTCATTTATTCATTCAGGCCTCGAAGCCAAAGTTGTATTTAATACAGGTGGAGGCAAAACTCGAGCTAAAGGCTCAAAAACATAGAATTAGGAAAAGTGAAAGGAGAAATAGGTTGAAAACCCAACTAGATTAGGACCGGTTTAGCGATTTGGGCTTCAAAGCCTAAATCACTACTTCTCCTCCCTTCCCCTTTCTTTTGATTATTTGGTTTACATGCCTTTTTGCGAACCTAGTCAAATCCCCTAATGAATTCGCTAAAAATTAACTTTTACAAACTTTCAAAGTATTTCTAAGAGTCAACCATTTTTCAATAAATCAAATTTTAGAAAGTTAATCAAAGATGTTTTCGAACAGTTCGGATAACCTCAAGTTAGCGGACGTTTTAGATTCCTAACACCTTCCTAAAATGTTAATAGGAACCGCTTATCTAGAATCTCTAACTTAAAATGATTTTCCTGTTTTGAATCGTTTGAAGTACTTTATAAAGGTTTCTTAATTCCTTTTCAAAATTAAGTGGCGACTCTTCTCAAAAAGTCAAAATTTCTCCGCAAAACAACCATCTATGGAATAACATCAAGGGTAGCTTTAAGAAGAATCAAAAGCAACTAAAGGGGATCTTCTTTACAATGGCCAGAACATACATAAAGGCAGACTTTGATCGTCTTATGAGAGACATAAACAAAATCAATAATAGGGTGAAGGAGTATCTGTTTGATATAGGCTATGAAAAATGGTCCATAGCTCATGCCCATGTCAACAGGTCGATGTTCATGACTTCAAACATAGAAGAGTCCTTAAATTCAGCAAATAGAGATACAAGAGACCTGCCAATTAAAAAATTCCTATAGTTTATTATGGATCTGGTCATGAGATGGAATAGTGAGCATAGACAACATTCAGAAGCAACATTTACAGAACTGGGAAACAAATACAATATAATAATAAGGGAAAATCTTATTCTATCAAATAAAATGAAGGTATTACTTCTAATTTCTACTTCACAGATACTTACATATTCTAATGTGCACACTATCTACTAATATATTTGTACATTGCAGGTGATGGGTTCTACTCACTATTCTTATGTAGTCATTGATGAAACTGGAAAAAGTAACATCGTTTGCATGCGCGAAAAAAATGCTCCTGCCTACAATTTCAAGTAGATGGCATACCTTGTCCACATGCTATGGCAGTCCTAACTTACACGCATATGGATTTACAAAGCTATTGTGCTCCATATTACACAAGAGAAAACTTCTTGAAAGTATATGAACTTCCAGTTATACCACTTTCGGATGAAACAGTTTGGCACATTCCAGCAGAGATATCAGCTAATATAGTACTACCGCTAATCTGAAAACCAAAACCAGGAAGACCAAACAAGAACAATCGAGGAAAGGGCATTATGGACTACTTTAAGCAATAAATTTCATATAGGCGCTGTGGAAAAACAGGACACAATCGAAGAACATGTGGAAATGCTCCAACAAGAATCTAATAAGATGCTGCTGCAAGAACACTTTTATCTTTCCCATTGTTTTCCTTGAAAAAAGACTATTCTTTTCATAGAAATGTAATAGCAACAATATTATTTTACTTCAAATGCATTCTACTCTTATAGAAATTTGTGCATTATGGTATTTCATTAAGCCATATTCTTTGGTGAGGTGCACTAATCAACTCCTCTCAGCTGGGGAAGTGTAATTTTGCTGCTACAATGCCTAAAAAACTGCATATCATTTGTGTCAATCAAGTATAATACCTATATACTGTTTGAATACATATAAGTACTAGTATTAGTATTTTTCTTTTGAATTAATTAGCAAATACATAGCACCTCTATATTTTGAATATACCTACTTTTATAAACTGTATAAATACTTTATTACAACAATATATAAGTTCTATATCTTGTTGGGATAAATGTATAAAACTTTAGAAATAGTGTGCTTAAATTCTGTAAGCACTGTATAGGAACTGAATAAATGTTGCATATATACTGAATATTGATATAAATTTGCATAAATACTTCATAAAATATTGTAACTACTGTATACGACCTGTATATAAATTCCATATGACCTGTTTACAGACTGTGTAACTACTATATAGTACCTGTGTGTATATTGCATATAAAGTACTGCATATGAACTTTGTAATTTCTGTTTAGCACTTGCATATATATTGGATATTAAACTATATAACTACTTTATATGATCTGTGTCAACAATGTATAAGTTTTATATTTTATTGGAATGCTGGTATAAATTTGCATAAATACTGTATATAAACTGCATATGACCTGTGTACATACTGCATAACTACTATATAGAACCTATATATATACTGTATATAAAGTACTGCATATGAACTGTGTAATTTATGTATAGCACTTGCATATATATTGGATATTAAACAATTTAACTACTTTATATGACTTGTGTCAACAATAAGTAAGTTTTATATTTTGTTGGTATAAATTTGCATAAATACTGCATATAACCTGTATACATACTGTGTAACTACTATATAGGACCTATATATATACTGCATATAAAGTACTGCATATGAAATGTGTAATTTCTATATAGCACATGAATATATATTGGATATTAAACTATATAGGAACTGAATAAATGTTGCATATATACTGAATATCAACTGTGATCAACATAAACTAACATTTCAGCATCAGTTGTACTGAATTGTATCAATTACCAAAACATATAGTATTCAGCATAACATTTCATAATAAGAATCTCCAAGTGTATCAACACAAAACAAAAACAACTCTAAGTATTTCAACACTAAAACATATCTAACATCTACGCTTCAAACACATTTCTAACTAAATTTGTTGCACACCATCCTTTTTCTTCAACAATCTACCAATAGATTCATCTTCACTAACTGTACATTAGCTTTGTTTCTTCTTTCCATAATCCCACAGAAAAACACCATACTGATTACGAATAGCATCAATATCATCTAGATGATTAGAAATTTGAAGACCATCAAGCAAATACTCAGCAAAGGCAACAACAAATACACCACAGTCCCTGTAAACATAATACATCATCAATATAATTGATAAAAAAGCATGTAAAATGAGTAATTGAATGTGCATTCAATATATTACGTGTTAGATTGAGTTGGCAGTCCATCAACAATACGAATATCAAAAGAATTAGCCACTAGAAGTCCATCGCTCCTACTTTCCCAAAATCTAATACAAGAAAGAAAGTGTGGAATTAATTCTGAATACGCTGCAACTGATTTCTGAACACGAACGGCATGCCTTACACCATGCATTGAATCATACACATATATGCACTGATCTTTAAAAGACAGGCTTGCCAAAATCCAGTGAAACTCCTCATCAAGATTAATTAGGAAAAGAACATTGTCAACACTATTCCACAGGACATTGCATCTCATAAAAAAGCCAAGGATGTACTTAACAATTTGATGTTCTTGAGTGCTAAGTGTTATATCTCTATTGTTCTCCACAAAATGCTTATACAAATTTTGAATCAAGCAGTTAAACCAACAATCGGTGATTATAAATTTAACTGAATCACAAACAGGCCCGTACTTTGACTTCTTTCGCAAATAGTAAAAGATAACATCAATATGCTGAAAATACAAACAATAAAACCACGTTAAAATGCTAAAAATGAATACAGAACACTAATTTAAATATGATAAATACAAGCTACTTATATAACATGCATCATATCAACTACTGCATACAAACTGTGTACCTACTGTGTAAGACCTGTGTATACTTAATAGCAACAACTGCATTTAAAACTGTGTAAACACTGCATAAGACCTGTATATACATTGCATATAAAGTGTTGCATATAAACTGAACATAAAGTACTGCATAAATAAAGCATAGGACTTATATAACATTCAACATATACAAAATTTCAGTATTTCAATTAACTTATCACTATCAAGTACAAAAATAAAAGATATATAACCTACTTAACTAACAAATTCATTACTTACTGGATCGGCTAATGGTACTCCTGGATATGCCAATGTGAAGAACCACTCTTTCATTTTAACAGTATCAACTTCATAGTTAAAATATTTTCGGAGAGCATTGACAAAATCTGAATAAACAGGCCTGGAAAAAAATGTTACAAAAATTGTAATATATGATAAAATAAAGTAAAACAAAAAAAATTACAAAAAGAAACTTACATATGTTTAACGCGCAACAATCTCGTAACAAACCTGTTAAACTTTAATGTCACTTTCATATCATCAACTCGCTCCATAATACTCTTTACAAAAGGATGCATGGCTTACGTAATCGGCGAGGAATAGTAGGTGTTTCATCCAACATAACAGACGCAGCCACCATGTTTTCCCCAATCCCTTTAACATTATCACTTGCAGTTGCATCAACTTTTCTAACATTATCACATACTAAATCAGTTGCATCAGTTGTTACAACACTCTTATCGGGTTGAGTGAACTTAGAAATTTCAGCGTCTGGAATTTCTAACCAGTCAAGCTCATCCTGGCTAAGCACTGCCACATCACCTTCTTTTTGTTTCTTTTGATCACGAAAAGATTGAGTAAATTTAGTCACTTTAGAATCAGTAAAATTAGACAAATCACTATCAACCTGACTATTTCTACCCTCCCTTATATCCTTATTTTCACCTGAGCTTTGTGTGAACTTTAATAAATCAAAATTTGGAAAATTCTTCCAAGCACCATCCTTAAAAGTTTCAGCCGTAGAATCAACATCATCATGACCATCTACACAATCACCTACAAAATTAACTCTCTCTCCGACATCATCCACCAAATGTCCAATTACGTCACCACAGACACAATTTGTTGTTTTCCCTACATCATCCATCAAATTGTCACTTATATGATCCACTTTTGGTACAACATCATTTTGTTGTCCCACATTAGGTGGATCATTAACTTGATCATCACCTGTACCACCAACATTAGGTGTCTCATCATCTTTTTCATTTGAGTTATCACCATCGTTATCATCAATTGATGTACCAACCTATAAAAAAAACTTTGTAAAATAAGTACAATAGTGTATATAAGTTTTGTTAAAAAAATAGGAGAAATTCAGGAAAAGAATACCTTAGGCTCATTCTTTATATCTAGAGCTCGAAAAATCAATTCAAATAAGGATTTCATAAACTTCTCCATCGAGAAAACCTTTTCCGTTAACTAAACATAAAAGGACAAAGTCAACACATCAATTAACAAAAACATATAAATATTAATAAAAACATTTGATATACCATTTTAACTTCATTTCTCAAAAGTGTCAATTCATGATCTGAGCTCGACTGATTACATTCTTGTTTACTTGTGCTAGGTAAATCAACAGAGTGCACAACCGCATCCACGGGTTTGAAATCAGGTAATTTAAGGATTATTTTTTCAAGAAATGTCAGCGTAATGTTACACAACACAACCTACATATACAAAATAACACTCAATATTTAAGAAACACATAACAATTTAACAAAACATATATAAATTACAATTTAAAACAACGATATACTTGCTCTTGCCTAATATCAAAAAAATACAGACTTGACCTCCTTGTATGTTGGTCTATACTTTACAAACCAATTCAGTATACGTGGCACACCATCGCCCACTCGGTCAGCAAGATGGCCATCGGCATAAGGACAAGACTTATAAAACCAACACTGAAATGCAAGAGGGAAACTAGCACAACGATACATAATTTTTCGCTGATAAACCTTAGACTTCATTGACTCTAATATAAGACAAAAACATAATTTTTCCCAAGGAAATGTTTTGTAGTTCCCAGATTCAACCAATAAGAAATTATTCTTAGTTATAACATAACTATACGTGACAGAAAAAATAAAAGAATAAATGAAGAACAAAACAGAAATTTTTAAAGCATCTTCATCACATCGCCACTTTTTTCCCATGAAACACTCTTCTAAATCAAGCTTTGTGATCTTGGACTTTCCTGAAAAATACAAGTCCATCAACTTACTTTCTTCACTGACAGCAAACTCATTATTGTAATTTTCAGTACATTTTAAGCCGCTAATTATAGAAAACTCTTGTAGGCCTAAACGTAACCTAGTGTTATTCACTTTAATCCATATTTCATCATCTCTCTCACAAACAAGTTCCCTAAGCAACATTCCATGAATAAGTTGATTTTGAGGAAAAATATTTGGTAAAGATAAGAAATACCCAAAGAAACTATTCTTAAACAAATCAAGTTGTTTCTTGTCCAACTTAGATTTCAACGCAGTCACAATAGCACAGTTTGTGTGCACGCTGAGCTGACACTTGTAATGATCAGATGGACCAAGAAACAAATCCCAAACCTGCAATACATAAGTGTACTTTTAGGCATAAGTATTTCAAAAAACTACATATATTACTCATATAGTATTCATTACAACAGTGTTGCTAATTTTACACAGTAACAATATAAATATTCAAACGATGCACAGTTCTTATACAATCCTGATACACAAATAGTCATACAGTCAATGTATACTAATTTTACTCTTACAGTATAAATATGCAAACTATACACAGTTCTTATACAATCTCGATACACAAATAGTAATACAGTCAATGTACACTAATTTTACTCATACAATATTTACTACAACAATGTTGCTAATTTTACTCTTACAGTATAAATATTCAAACTATACACAGTTCTTATACAATCCTGATACACAAATATTTATACAGTCAATGTACACTAATTGTACTCATATTACAACAGTGTTTTTTAATTTTACAGAGTTACAATATAAATATTCAAACTATACACAGTTCTTATACATTTCTGATACACAAACAGTTGTACAGTCAATGTACACTAAATTTCACAAACATCACTACCCAATACATTTCATATACAACACTGACACATATTATATACATTAATAACACACATATTTCAAATATACACAAATTCAACACAACAATTGAACATCTATCAGACATAATTAATACATACAAAGCACAAACAATGTACCTCAAAATTAGTTAATTTGGGTACTTTTCTCTTCCAAGAAACTTTTTTACCTTTCTTTTTGGATGATTGAGCATCATCTTCTCCATCATTTGATCGATTCCTTTTTTTTATTTTTCTGGGAGCATCTCTTTCATCATTAACAGTTATCTTCTCCTTTCCTTTAGATGAGTTACCATCATCTTCATCATTTTTTGAATCACTGTTTTTTTTTTTGTTTTTTTTCGAATAACAACAAGATCTGAATCCTCACTCAAATCTATTTGTGCCCTTTTTTTAGCGGATTTTTTTTGTTTCTCTATTGATGGATCAACAACTAATTTACCTCGAGACCTAGTAATTCGACTAGGACTAGCATTAACATTCTTTAAATCCTTCAATCGGACATCAGGATTTGGTAAATCTTCAAAAGCATCATCAGTAGAAAGTACAAGTTGTTCTCCCAAAGAACAACTGCAAAGGACGCGTGTGGCTTTTTAATCCTTTAGTGTTTGGCTTATTAGGGCGCATGTAGAAGGCTAATAAATGGTATTAAATACAACCGAAGTGTTACTTTTGTCCAAAAAGGAAAAGATGGGCTATTATTGTCCATTACTTTTAAAAAAAGTTGTGTGGTGTCCTTTTCCCTTGAAATTATTTTCACTATAGACATCGATGAAGATACTTTACTCATTTCTTGATTGTCTTCTTCATTGTGAATATAAGCTCGGTGACCTCCAATAACAACAGGCTATTGGCCAAAACTTCTTCATATTATTGGGGCTAGTAGTTTTTAGTACTAAAGTGATAAGAGTATAATTTATTAGTTTGTACATCTTACCAGTAGCAAAAAACTCGTTTACTGCAGCTAGGAGATCATGTTGAATGATGTGCCAGGTCTTCTTATAAAAATGAGCATTATAACCATCCGGCCCGAGGGCTTTATCATTAGCTATAGATTTTAAAGCATTTACTATCTCCTCTATTGTAACATCCCTAATTAGAGCCAAACCTTAATCATAAGTCAGAGTATTGCCCTTTTTCATATTGTCTAAGTTAACTGTAGGTAGGATATGATTGGAAGAACCCATTAGAGATTTATAGAACCCTATTATTTCTTCTTGAATATCCTTAGCTTTAGTTAACCTGTGACCCTGTAAGAAGTGAGTTCCACAATCCATTTACGATAAATTCTATCTCTGATTAAGACATGGAAGTATTTGTTTTTGGCATCCCCAAGCTTTATCCAGTGAGCCCTTGCTTTTTGTTTAAGAATACTTTCCTCAATCAAGGACCACTTCTCCAAATTTTGCAAGCAATGTTTCTCCCTTTTAACTAACTCATCAGTGCAATGCTCAACAATTAACTCCTGAGTGGCCAGTAATTTTAGTCGTAACTCTTCAATCTTCAAAGAGATTCTTGAATTCATCATAGTTTAGCTGCTTTAATTGAGGCCTCAAGGCTTTGAGTTTTCTCCACATACATGTTAAATATCCTCCTTAATAGGGAGAGGACCATACTTTATTAACTACATCAAGAAAGGATGGGTGATTAGCCCAAGCAATAAAATATCTAATGGGGGTCTTAACATTTATTTGCACACTTCGAAATGTGAAAACATAGGGGCATGAACTGAAATTTGAGGTAATTCATAAGAAATAGTAATATGACCCTAAGACATCATTCATTCTGCATTGCCAAATAATCGATCAATTCTACTGCAGATTCTATTGGGGGCCCACTTATTTATTTGACCATGTATAATAATCTCCTTTTCAAGGCAATTTATTCAAATTCAAGCTCTGGATACCGTCTTCAAAATCCTTAGTCTCAGATGCAATGACTTGGGCACCGTAGATTCTGTCTGCATGATATAATACATCATTGAAATCACCACCTAAAACCCAAAGCTAAGTTATCACCTGGCTAATATTTTTTAATTTTTTTCATATACTTTTTCTATTTTCAAGTGAGTTAAAATCATATATTAACTGTGAAAAAATAAAGAAACTCCCCTAGTGAATCATTTACTTGGCGGTGCATCAATTGGGCAGAGGAAAAAATAGCATGAACTGAATAGACAGTTAGATCCTAGCATAACCACACCCTTCCATTGATTGTATGTTGATATTTATTGATAAAGGACCATTTTGGGAAGATATTATTAAAAATCAAATATGCCCCTTTCCTGCTTAACTCTTGTTTCCACCAAACCTACTAATTTTATTTATTTGTCTCTAATAAATTGCTTGAGTTCTTTTTGCTTATACCTCTTATTTACACCCTTGATATTTCATATAAACACGCATTAAACAATTTTTGAGGTACCTCCTTTATTAGTAAGTGAGTTAAAATCATTGTTCCATTGTTGCTTTACAACTTTATTTGATCCTGCAAGACCTGAACGTAAAGGAGGGAAATTACTCAAGTGAAGCTCAGGGCTAGATACTACAATAGTATTGAGGATTTGGGAAGAATCATATTTTGGTGGACTTGGGCTCCTTTTGGATTGTTGACCAGGGGTTTTCTCATTCTGAGACTCTGCAACAGTACTAGCTTCTCCCACCTTACTCATAGGTTTAGATAGCTCTGGAGGTTTAGGATATACTATCACCTTTTCTTTGTATTGCCACTACTGCACCACTCTTTTGATGGGTTCTCTTTGTCTAACTAGGGGTCTGTTAGTGGCTACACACAAGTGCCCCACAACCTTACAAAAAGAGCAAACTTTAGGCTTCCAGTCATAGATTATTGTTACCATTAGGCTCAATTGCTTGGATCTCACTAGGCAAATTCTTGGTGACATTAACTTCAATTAGCATCCTAGGTAAGGAAATACGAGTCTACTTAGTAGTATACTCATCTGCAAGAACAGGTATTCCAACCATCAGTTGCAATCCTACTCAATAAATATTTTTCCAACAAGACATTGAGAGCATCGAAAACTTTACCAATAGAGGAACCTTTGTTGGATACTCAGAGCTAAAATCAAAGTCCCTAGTCCATGGTTTCAGTATAATGGGCCTGTTGTTAATGGTATAGGGTCCTGAATATAGACCTTCTTTCATATACTCAATAGTCCCAAATCAAATCACATAATAGCCCTTTTCATGGTAAAAAAATTCTAGAGTTTCCACACTTGCCCAATACTGTCCAACATACCTGCTTAAGCATTGTACCCGGAATATCCCTCATAAAGTAAGCAATTTAAGTGCAGCTTCACGATTAACCTTATCCGTCTCAAGATGTATGGCAGTCGGACCTTTAATTAATTGAAGAGAGATATAATTTAGGTACATACCATGGGTATATGCTCTGTTCTTAGTAAAAAAGCTCATACAAGGAGCTATCTCGATGCATCAACTTGGTCTTTTTGCAACTGACCAGAGGGATTTTTAAAAATCACTATTTTATTGAGTATTCTTCCCTTCGATCTAGAACTCGATGGTACTGTTACATTGATAAGATTAATGAATTTGGGATTTGTTGAAACTTGACCCACCTCCATTGAAGGCAAAAGAGGTTTAGAAGCCCTATTTTTCTTTAAGAGGTTGTCCTTCTCATGCATTGATTGTTCTGAGCTTCCCGTTGGAGTTTCCATAGGATTTTTGCTTCGATCCTCTTTGGATTGTTGTCGAATACCCACTAAAATTTCAATAGTATTGTTCGTGGTAAGTTTAGGTCTAACCTACCCTATTCCATGATCGCGTCCTTATTCTCTAGCCGTGGCAGACGCATACGTTAGACTAACAGGTTGTGTACGTTAGGCGAACGTGCACCGAGAGCCACTCACCGAGAAATTACTGTGACTTTTTGCACAATCTGTTACTTCCAAAAAAAGTTGTTAAATATCAAACAACATGACTGTAAATCCATCTCCTTTGATAACTGTAACCTCTATAACATCATCACCGCTCAACTAATTCTTGGTAGAGTAATTACAAAATCAAAAGACTATATATATCCTACTAACATATTCAAAGATAACATTCAACATTGAAATTTCAATAATAAGTCTCCAACCACAATTGTTAATCACTAGACTCTCAACATAAGAATTTATTTCACAATCCAAAATTCACTACAGTTGTAGTAATAATCCTTGATAATATTAAATAACTCGCACAAAATATATTAAATGATCTACAATTTAAAAAATAAGTCTTTTTTAATCACTGCATTTCAAAAGTCTATTGCTATAATCTGACTCTTCTTCTTCGTCAAGCAAGATTGGACATAAAACTCTATAAATACTTGAAATTGAACCTAAAAGGCAAAGTATGTTGTTAAATTATTAAAATTGAAAACTTATTAAAAATAATTAATTGAAAATTAGTTATCGTTTGTTTCATTTCATAATCAAATACGAGTACACCTCGAAGCTTATAAAGTAATAAAATAAAGTTTATTTCAATATGGATTAATCAATCTTCTTTTACTAGTGCTAAATGATGATTCAGAAAAAATAGTAAATACAAAATGGAAAAAACATCACGAGTCATGTTTTACAAAGTAGAAAATTTTAATTCATCTGTTTTTCATTCATTTAAATTGTAAAATAATGAAATTTGAGGCAGGAAATCTTTTTAAAAAAATATATCCAATTTTGATTTTATCTCCACATTGATATTAGTCAAAGCAATAAATTTATCAAAGTTTGATATATACTCAATCGACTTTTAAAAAATCGATGATTTTATTTTAACTAGATGCTCCAACTAACTCATGTGGAGCAAATATGCCACTCTTATACTCTTGAAAGAGATCATGACAGTAAGATCTTATGAATTTTAGTTAAACCTTCTTCACCGTAAACTAGTGGAAGATAGAATTCGGTTAATCATTTTATATCTTGAGTCGAAGATAACAGCTACTCCAATAAGTATATGTATACCAGTCCAATATCTTAAATTATAATAAAATAAAGTTCTTTTTCCACGCTTCTAATTCAAGCTTGACATCATAAACTCAAAAAAATATTGACTTGAAGTGGGATATTGAATTCCTGAAAATTGTTTAGTGATATGATAAAAAATCTTCAACTTATCATAAACATTTGCTATGTCACTTCAATGTCCTTCAATTGAAAAACTCTGATATATCAATTAGAATCAAATTTTGAAATACTTCTTTGTATTTTATCATTGTTTTCAACATTAAAAATATTGAGTTCTAAGGAGTAGGATACTCTAACTTTTTGTTACATAAAACATATAAAAATCGTGCAAATTCTTCAAACTTATCAATTCTTTCTGGTGAAGCTATCCAATAAAGGACAATGTTACGCACGTTATTAATACTATCTCTTATCATTTTTAGTCTGTTTTGCATAATTGAATTCAAGATGTGTGTAGCATAATGCACATGAAACACTCGACATCAACAACAAATTTTTTTTATAAAGTTTCTTGTTTAACAAACTTTTCATAATATTGACTATATTTTCAATCGTACTTGTTAATATTCTTCTTTCAAGATTCTTTCTAACAAACAATTAACATACTACGTAAAGTATCTATCATGATCCGAACTAGGGCATGACCATGACGGGTATCTCAAGTCCCACGTGGACCGGAGATCAGCCCCTTCACCTAATCTAGTCAACACAACAACCTCAAGTGTTGGATGAACTCCGAACATATAACAAGATAGTGTAAGCTAAAACTAATATTAATTCATCAAATGTCTAAACCAATCACCGGAAACCGAACAACCGTCTGCTACCAAACCAATCCACCAAAAAAAAACACCCAAGTCCATAGTAATCCAATAAAGCCTCTATAAAATTGAAGTCAATAAAGCATCGGACATACCCCCGACAATAGTCAAAAACAATGTCTAAACAAAGTTTGAAACATAGAATATAAAGACCATGAAATAAAGCCTTCCGAAGTAGGGAAGCTCACCACTTCAATGTCAACTCGCGAACCAACTCAAACGCCTGATCACTGCGCAAAAAAAAAAGAGGTTCTAGCGCCAGCATCGCGTGGGGATACAACATCCGGAGACGATTAGCAGTGGAAGCGCTAGCATGTAACTCAGGGAGAGAGGAATAAACTAATTCCATCATTAAAAACCAAGTCAAGTCATTATATACAATCACATGTATACATATAGATATAGATATAGATATATCGTGTCGGGATAGGGAACAAGGCTTGACATGAATTTAAAACCTTAACTTGGGTTGTGTAGCATAACCGTCAAATAACAAGGCGCCCACGAGCTATATGGGCCTAGCTCTCCCCTAGTTGGAAGGGCCCCAGTGCGTGTAGCCGTACGAACCTAAGAATTACCATAATCGCATATGCCTTTATGGGGGACTCGAACCTCCCGGCATAGTCAAGGCGACTTAAGCACCAATGTATACAATTTGGGAAACTCAAACCTCCCATTCATATATCCATTCAGGGGACTCAAACCTCCCAGTCATTTAGACAGTCGCACCAGCTAGCGCGGTTTTCAATTAGTCCTTCGAACTCTACTTTCACGGCCCGACTACACATCCTACCTTAAAGCCCAATTAAAATATTCATTACATATACACAATTATTAATCCAGTTACTTACCAAAGGCGTTCTGTTGGCATCATCATACCAACCCCACTTGGAAGAGTACAACATACCATAACCATTATTAATCATCTTGGGACTCGAACCTACTGTCATACGAAGTCATCAATTCAATTCAACATTTAGGGAATAGAACCCATTTAGTAATTCAAATCAATTTATGGCCAACAAGCCTTTCATAAAACCATTTACCAACCACTTACATTATTAGTCCAATGCCTTAATTCAAAACACAATTCAACATATGACAAGACCATTCTCATAGGCAATTTCACAAATAGGTTGAGGGCATACCATTATCAAACCATTATTCAAGCCAAAAACCATTAAGTTAGGGTTAACCATGACCCCTTAGTTTAAATCACGATTTCCAAGCACCCACATGTGCAAAGCCATTATCAAAACATGTATAGTCATAATTTAAACCATGAGAAAACAATACTCAACATTATGCATTTAAACCCTCAACCATGGTTTTCAAAACCACCATAATGATATATGAACAATGTTTAAGACACTTAATTTTTGTGAACTAACAATGAAGGAGGAGTCATATTCCTGAGTTACAAAGATTCACAGAGAGATTTTGATCCTTAAACCTCTAAATAACCACCTTGAAGAAACCTTAGCCCAATCTTCTTGAGAGAGTTTAGAGAGGGTTTTAATCATCTCAAGTGTAGAATAAATGACCAAAAAGTGTTATAAGATATGGGATATTAAGGGCTTGGGGTGGGGAATGTCCAAAATACTCTCAGCTTAAAAGCTGTGGAAAACTTGTAGGTGGGTACGAGCTGATCCTCCAACTCGTCACCACAACATACGTGTGGTACCTTCAAGTCATCACTAGATTAGAATTTTGAACACCATATTCTGCCCAACATACGACTCTCTTGACCAACTCATCACAATACCATACGACTAGTACCACGAAGTCATATCCAAGGCAAAACATTAAGGTCTAAACACTGGACAACATACTATTGGACCCTAAACCTCTCATCACAAAACCATACGACTCGTATGAAGTCTCTCGTAACTAGGATAGAACTTGGCCAATAACACACTGATTAACACACGACTAGGGTCCCTATACCCGTCACCTCACCATACGACTTATGGTGTGAGTCATATGATGAGATAAAAGTTTAAGACTCAAGAAATTTGCAAGTTCTAAAGTTTAGGTTGTTTCAGTCTCTTCCCTCAGGATTATTTGTCCTCAAATTATGGGACACGACAATACAAGCACAATTAGACTCCACACGCCTCTGCTCTTACCTTTAACCAAGTTAGAAAATAAAGATGCCAAGTAAACCACCCCTTTTTCTTTAACAAATACAGACTGCAAAGATGTTAAGAACAACACATACCTTAAGTATGAATTTCTGGAATCGGGAATAGGAATGGATATTTGGACTTCATGTCCTCCTCGACTTCCCAAGTAGTTCACTCAAACTTTGGTTCCGCCATAGAACCTTTATAGAACCCAAGTATTTCATTTGCAACCAACGAACTTGTCGATCTAAGATCCTCACCGGGACCTCCTCATAGGATAACGAATCTGAAATACCAATGTTTTCCAAAAGAACAACCAATGAAGGATTACCTATGCATTTCCGTAACATGAACACATGGAATATTGGATGAATGGAAATCATGTTAGAGGGAAAATCCAATTCATATGCAATATCACCAACCCTCCTCAAAATCAAGTACGTGCCAACATACCTAGGACTGAGCTTCCTCTTCTTTTCAAACCTCATTACTCCCTTCATGGGAGACACCTTCAAGAATAACCAATCTCCAACCCCAAACTCAAGTCCCTTCATCTTACATCTGTATAGCAATTTGGGAAACTTTGGGCAGTTTTAAGCCTTTTCTGAAACACTTTCACCTTCTCTATAGCTTGGTGAACTAAATTTAAGCCAAACATCTCTGCTTCACCAACCTCGAACTATCTAATAGGAGATCTACACCTTCTACCATAAAATGCCTCAAACGGGGCAATACCAATGCAAGAATAGTAACTATTATTGTAAGCAAATTCAATGAGAGGCAAGTGGTCGAACCAACTACCACCACAGTCAATCACACAGGCTCACACCATATCTTCCAAAGTTTGAAATAGTATTTTCAGCTTACCCATCCAATTGCGGGTGAAAGGCCATACTAAGACTCACTTTAGTCCCTAAACCATGCTGAAAAGAGCGCCAAAATGCGATAAGAACTGAGTACCTCAATTCAAAATAATTGAGATAGGCGTATCATTCTACTTTACAACTTTCTGTAGGAACAACTTTGCATAATTCTTAGCAAAATAAGTAGTCCTCACTTGCAAAAAGTGAGCGGGCTTAGTCATCCTATCCACGATGACCTAAATAGAGTTACATTGATTCCACGATTGTGGAAAGCCGATAATGAAATCCATATTAATTACCTCTCATTTCCACACTGGTAGTTTAATTTCTTGAAGTAACCCACCAAGCCTCATGTGCTCCTCCTTCACTTGCTAACACACCATACACTTAGCCACAAAGTCGGCTACATCCCATTTTATGTTATTCCACTAATGCATATTCTTGAGATTATGATACATCTTTATTGAACTGGGGTGAACCGTATACCGCGATTCATGTGCCTTGGCTAAAATCCTGCCTCACAATCCATCCACGTCAGGAACCTACAACCTCCCTTGGTACCTTAAAATACTATCACCACCAATCACGAAGGCCATCACCTTATGCTTACCCATATCATACTTGAACTTTATCAAAAGAGAATCTAATACCTGTTTCTCCTTTATTTTCAAACCAAGAGATAATTGTGCCACCTGTTGCACAAACAAACCACCATCCTCGGAGTCCAAGAGACGAACTACAAGGTTAGCCAAATGGTGAATATCCTTTACTAATTCGTGTTTATCCTTATCCACATACGATAAGCTTCTTACGGATAACCTTCTAAGAGCATCAACAACCATATTATCCTTACCTAGGTTATAGTGAAGACTTATATCATATTTCTTCAGTAACTCAAGCCACCTCCTTTGCCTGAGATTAGGCTCTTTCTGAGTGAGCACATACTGTAGGGTCTTATGATCAGAAAATATATCAACATGAACCCAATACAGATAATGATGCTAAATTTTTAATACAAACACCACAGCTAACAATTCTAAGTCAAGAGTCAGATAGTTATTCTCATGAACCTTTAATTGTCTATAGGCATACATAACCACTTTACCATGCTGCATTAACACACAACCCAAACTAACTCGAGATACATCATAATAGACGACAAAGCCCTCAGTACCCTCAAGTAGAATCAAGATTAGAGTTGAAGTCAACCTATCTTTTAGCTTCTCAAAGCTACCCTTGCAAGCATCAGACCATAAGAACTTCACCTTCTTCTAAGTCAACTTGGTCAATAGAGCAGCAATGGAAGAAAAACTCTCTATAAACCTTTTATAATAACCAGTTAAACCCAAGAATCTCCGAATATAAGTTAGATTCATGGGTATAGACCACTTCTTAACCACAACAACCTTCTGAGGATCTACCATGATCCCCTCACTAGACCCAACATAACCCAGATAAGTTACGACATTCAACCAAAATTCACATTTAAAGAATTTGGCATACGACGTTGATCTTTTAAGGTCAGCAACACGAGGTGGAGGTGATCTACATGATCCTCCTTACTCTTAGAGTATACCAAAATATCATCGATAAATACAATTATGAAAAAATCTAGAAACTGGCAAAAGACTATATTCAACAAATTCATGAATGTCGGAGGGGCGTTAGTCAAGCCAAACGACATCACCAAAAACTCAAAATGCTCATACTGGGTACGAAAAGCTTTCTTAGGGATATCCACCTCCCCAATTTTTAATGAATGATACCTAGATCGAAGATTAATATTAGAGAAAAATTTGGCACCCTGAAGTTAATCAAAGAGATCATCAATTCTCAAAAAGGGACACTTATTCTTTACCATCACCTTATTCAACTGTTGGTAATAAATACATATACGAAGGGAACCATATTTCCTATGAGCGAACAATATCGGTGCACCTTACAGGGACACGTTAGGACGGATGAAACCCTTCTCTAAAAGATCCTTTAGTTGCTCCATAAGCTCCTTCAACTCAACTGGAGCCATTTTATACGGGGGAATAGAAATTGGACAAGTGTCCGAAACAAGATCAATACCAAAATCAATATCCATTTTGAGAGGGATACTAGGTAATTCATCAGGTAAGACTTCAGGAAACCTATTTATCACAGGAACAAAATGTAAGGAAAGACCCTCCAAGTTAGAATCCTTGACTCGAACCAGATAATAGAGACACCCCTTGGAGATTAATCCTTGATCTCTAAGATATGATTTGAATCTCCCCTTAGGATCTAGGTAACCACCCTCTCACTCAATAACCGGCTTATTTAGGAATTTAAAAATAACCTTACGGATCCGATATTCTAAGAAAACATAGCACGAGTGCAACCAGTACATTCCCAGAATAACATTAAAGTCAACCATGTCTAAATGTATCAAGTCTACCATAGTTTATTTATTACCATCAGACACCACACAACCTCTTCTGACAACCACAAAGTCTCCCTCCGGGGTAGAAATAGAAAAAAGGTTTGACGGACACTTAGGACTAAAACCAAAATACACAGCCACAAATAAGGTCACATAAGAAAAAATGGACCCCGGATCAAGTAAATAGTACACACCACGGAAAAAGAGTTTCAATATACCAATAACAACATCCGGAGATGCCTTAGACTCTTGACAAGTAGTGAGAGTATAAAGATGGTTCCGACCAACGTCGGAGTCAGTAGTAGTACCCTTTGGTGTAGGAGCTGATGAAGAGGAGACATGGACCTTTTTTGCCCTAGAAACAACTCTAGAAGGATAATCCTGCTGTATATGCCCAATTTAACCACACATAAAACATCGATTCATCTCTTTCTCGCACTGAGCATGATGATACTGACCATAAAATATACAGAGAGGGTGGGATGGTGTTGACTAGGACCCACTGTCCTGAGATTTGGCACCCTATGCCCTAGAAGCATCACCACCCTAAAAACGTCAGTTAGCAGACAACTTTGGGTAGAGAGCACTAGCCGTCGAATAAAAGTTAAGACTCTCTCAACTCTTCTTCTTAGACCATATTCCACTCTATTATTAGCCTCCAACTTGTTTTGAATATCAAAACTTCTTACTCTGTCTCTCACCAATCTTAGCCTACTTTTTTTATCCTCTTCGACCTGTTGTATATACACAACCAATCTGGAGATGTCCATGTCCTTGTTCAATAAGGCAGACTTACTCTCAAGAATCAACTCATGAGATAATCCTAAAGCTAACTTTATCATCCGGGCCCTCATATTAGATACTAGCTCAGGAGCATATTGGGACAAGTAATAAAATTTCAAGGCATACTCCTTGATTGTCATTCTTTCTTTATTCAAGTTAAAAAGTTCCTCTATTTTTGCCTCCCTCAACTCCTGAGGAAAGAAGTGATCCAAAAATGCACTAGAGAAATCATCCCCAGTAGGAAGAACCAGCATCCTCGCCTCTCAACTGTTCCCACTCTTTGTACTATTGGCACGCCACATCCTTCAATGATAGGAAGCAAGCTCTACACCTTCAACTTTTGAAGCATGCATAACCTGGAAGATCTTCTCCATCTCATCAATAAAACTTTGAGGATCCTACTCAACCTTCGTACCAGTAAACACTGGAGGATACAACCTTATAAATTGGCTAACTCTAGTGGCCTCAGACGAACCCATAGCAATAGCAACAGAACTTGATTATTATGAATAAAACGTCACCAACTGAGTCAACAGGTTAATGAAGTGACAGAACTCAACATTAGTAACCTCCCTGGAAGGCAACTGAGTATGAGTGCCATCCTCAGGAGTAGGATCAGCGGGGACAAGTCATACCCTATGAGGAAAGTCAGATGCAATGACCCTTGACCGGGTCTGGACCCCAAGAGTTGGACGAGCTCCATCCACATTGCCCTCAGATAGGAAAGAAGAGTTCACACCGACATCAGATCCTCTTGGAGGCATGATCTGAAAGATGAGCAAACAGAAATCAGAAGAATTCAAGACCTCAAATACTATAGCCCAAAATTAAGACAACAAGAAAGGAAAATATTCCTAATTATCTTATAGCCTATCTTGTATAAGTGTGGCGCGCTACACATCCATAAAAGAGACTCTACTTGACATATATTTGTGGACACACAATAGACCATGAACCTAGGCTCTAATACCAACTTTGTCATGACCCAAACCAGGCACTGGCCGTGATAGGTATCTCAAGTCCTACATGGACCAGAGATGACCCTCTTTACCTAGCCTAGTCAAAATAACAACCTCAAGTGTCGGATGAGTTCCGAACATATAACAAGATTATGTAAGCTAAGACTAGTATTAATTCATGAAATGTCTAAATCAATCACCATAACCAGACAACCATCCACCACCAAAACAACACACCCAAGTCCAAGGTAATCCAAAAGGGCTCTATAAAACTAAAGTTAATAAAGTATCGGGAAATGCCCTCGATAGTAGACAAAAATTAAGTCTAAACAAAGTATGAGACATAGAATATAAAGACCATGAAATGAAGCCTTCCGAAATATGAAAGATCACCACTTCAATGTCAACTCACCAACTAACTCAAACACCTTATCACTGCACAGAAAAAGTAAAAGAGGTTCTGACGCTTGTATCGCATGGGGATACAACATTCAGAGATGATTAGCAGTTAGAGGGCTAGCATGTAACTCAGGGATAGAGGAATAAAATAATGCCATCATTCAAAACCAAGTCAAATCATCATATCGTGTTGGGTTAGGGAATAAGGATTAGCATAAATTTAAAACCATAACCTGGGTTGTGTAGCATAACTGTTATATAACAAGATGCACACAGGCTATATGGTCCCAACTCTCTCCTAGATGGAAGGACCCCAGTATATGTAACCATATGAACCAGAGCATAACCATAACTGTATATGTCTTTATGAGGGACTCAAATCTCCCGGCATAGTCAAGGTGACTTAAGCTCCAATGTATACAATATGGGGGACTCAAACCTCTTTGTCATATAAACACCCACACCGGCTAGTGCGATTTCCAGTGTTAGTCCTTTGGAATCCACTTTCACGGACCGTATACATATCCCGCTTTAAAACCTGATTAAAATATTCATTACACATACACAACCATTAGTCAAATTACTTACCAAAGGTATCTTATTGGTACCATCATGCCAACCCCACTTGTAAGTGTACAATATGTCATAACCATTATTAATTACCTTGGGATCGAACACGTTGTCTAACGAAGACATCAATTAAATTCAACATTTAAGGACTCGAACCCATTTAGTAATTCAAACTAATTTATGGCCAACAAGGCTCTCATAAAACTATTTTCCAACCATTTACATTATTAGGCCAATGCCTTAATTCAAAACACAATTCAACATGTGGAAAAACCATTCTCATAGGTAATTTCACAAATAGTTTGAGGACATACCATTATCAAACCATTATTCAAGCCACAAACAATTAAATCAGGGTTAAATATGACCCCTTAGTTTAAATCACAATTCTCAAGCACCCACATGTGCAAAACCATTATCAAAACATGTATAATTATAATTTAAACCATGAGAAAATTATACTCAATATTATGCATTCAAACCCTCAACCATGGTTTTCAAAACCACCATTAATGATTCATGAAAAATATTTAAAACACATGATTTTTGTGAACTAACAATAAAGGAAGAGTCACATGCTTGAGTTACGAAGATTCTGGGAGAGGATTTTGATCCTTAGCCTCTAAATAACCACCTTGAATAAGCCCTAGAACAATCTTCTTGAGAGTCTTTTGAGAGTGTTTAAATCTTTCAAGTGTAGAATGAATGACCAAAAAGTATTATAGGACATGGGGTCTTAAGGTATTAGGGTGGGGAATGTCTAAAATACCCTCAGATTAAAAGTTATGGAAAACTCATAGGTGGGTACGAGTTGACCCTCCAACTCGTCACCACAACATACAAGTGGTATTTTCAAGTCATCATTTGATAAAAAGGTTGGACACCATATTGTGTCCAACATATGACTCACATATGACTCTCTTGCTTAACTTATCATAATACCATACGACTAGTACCATGAAGTTGTATCCAAGGCAGAACATCAAGGGATAGACACTGGACAACATACGATTGGACCCTAAACCTCTCATCACAAGAACATACGACTCATATGAAGTCTTTCATAACTGGACAGAACTTGGCCAGCAATACACTGATCAACATATGATTAGGATCCCTAGAACCGTCACCATACCATACGACTTGTGTGTGAGTCATATTATGAGACGAAAGTTAAAAACTTGAGAAATTTACAAGGGCCAAAGTTTGGGGTATTTTAGTATCTTTATTTATGGAGCAAAACATGAACAAACCTCAAAATATGATGCTGAAACCTTCACGAGTAATAAATAAAATGAGTCGTAGTAGTTATTAACCTTTTTTTGTTATTATCTAAAATTCACATATCAATTGTTATTATAATTCTATGAGATTATTTCAGTAACTCGAATGTTGTTTTCCAAATTGTCAAAAAGTTCAAAATATCATTCTTGATTATGTTTCTTGGCACCACTTTGAATAAGGATTGAAAACTAGAAACAAACTTTTGAAATACCATATGATAAACAATGAATTATAAATATTCATGCCAAATGATGGTATGAGAAAATTCTCTACGTGAAACAACTTGATCAAAGTTATTATTAGCTATCATCTTTTACCCCTGAACTACCTTTAATTTTCAAGTAACTTGTCTCTTTGTGATATCTATAAATATGGTCTAATATAGATTTTATTCTTTAATTTTTAGTTGATTTGATTTGACCACCATAATATATATAAATGCTAAAGTAGACATCACTAGCCTTTACTAATTTAACTTTTTTTTAAGATTTAAAAAATATGGGAAGTGAGGTTACAAAGATTCAAGCATTTGATGAGGATGTGCACGTATATTTTAGTATCGAGGTGTGAGAGGCTGGTTATGGATGGTTTTAGGGAGGTTAGAAGTAGTCTAAAGAAATATTATAAGTAGGTTATCAGGAATGACATGGAGTGGTTAAAGCTTACGAAGGACATGACCCATGATAGAAAGGTGTGGACAATACGGATTAGGGTAAAGGGTTAATGGGTAGGCGTTTGTCCGTAATAGCAGACTTTGTTTGTATCTATGTTTGTAGTTTCTTATTCATAGTGTTCTAATGGTGTTTGTGATCTCGAATTGATAGTTTATAGTATTACTCTGTCGTATTTATTTCTTTTATTATCTAGATGTAACACCCCACATTTTCATGCTAAAACTTGAATCATCCTTCCTACCTAAATAGACCCAAATCCAATGATTGTTATTTATATATAAGTGTAAATAGTAATTTTTTGTTATGGGAACATCTTTGGAGATGAGTATAAGTAATAAAAACTCCTAAACTTAAAGTTAAGTAGAGCACTTTCCTACCGATTGATTTTAGTCGACGTTTTTACTTGGGTCAACTTATAATGACCATTACTACTAGAATATAATGATTTATGTGACCTTCTACATGTCAAATTAAATCCCTTTGAGTCTTCTTTCAATGAAAATGATCATTCATCAATCCAAGTTCAGACTCAAAAGTTATAGGCATTTTAGTGGGCACTGTCCAGAATGCATGATGGCCTACGCAGGGTAAGGCTCTTGCTGCATGATTGGGGTTGCGGGGCATAGCTGGATCCATGCAATTGATATCTAGGTGCGAACCTTCCATACCAGACATTAAAAAATATTTTCCCTCATTAGATCAAAGGCAAAATTATCCTTTCACCCCTACAACTCCCCCAATCCATTTTATAACCCTAGTCGTCAAAACTAAGAGAAATCTCCCAAAATCCCCTTTCTCTTCCTTCCAAGAATATCAAGAAGGATTTCTCAATCCCAAGGCTTGCAGGTTCCAAACTCAAGGTTCTTATTCAACTTTTCTCCATTAAAAAGGTGTATAGAACTATCCTAACACTATGGGCATAGGTATGATAATTTTAATAATCAGTATATCGTATGTGTTTAAGTTAAGGATTTTGAAATTGATTGAAAAGAATGAATTATGAATTCCCCTTGTTACAATGAAATTATACATTTTTATAGGGTCTTCTATAAACTTTCGCTTTTATTCATGTGTTTATGTTATAGGTTTTGAAGTAACTGAAGTATTTGAAACATGAACCCTAATTTGTGATAAAAATTATGCATTTAAGAATTATTGTGGGTTCTCAAATGAATACAGAAAGATTGATGTTCGAATGCTTCTTTTATCCAATTTATGGACTAATTGTTTAGATGATTTTCAAAAAATATTTTTGCATTTCAAAATACTTTTGAGTCTCATGAAACTTGTATGATTTATGAAAGAAATGACCATCTAAGTGTTATATCTTCAAAGAAAATTATTTTGTCTAAACTTGTAAGCCCTTTTTGGAAAGAGAACTCTTTTATGATATTTGAATCATCTTGGTCGTCAGTAAAATATTCATTAAAGAAGAAGGACTACAGATATGATATGATATGATATGATATGATATGATATGATATGATATGATATGATATGATATGATATGATATGATATGATATGATATGATATGATATGATATGATATGATATGATATGATATGATATGATATGATATGATATGATATGATATGATATGATATGATATGATATGATATGATATGATATGATATGATATGATATGATATGATATGATATGATATGATATGATATGATATGATATGATATGATATGATATGATATGATATGATATGATATGATATGATATGATATGATATGATATGATATGATATGATATGATATGATATGATATGATATGATATGATATGATATGATATGATATGATATGATATGATATGATATGATATGATATGATATGATATGATATGATATGATATGATATGATATGATATGATATGATATGATATGATATGATATGATATGATATGATATGATATGATATGATATGATATGATATGATATGATATGATATGATATGATATGATATGATATGATATGATATGATATGATATGATATGATATGATATGATATGATATGATATGATATGATATGATATGATATGATATGATATGATATGATATGATATGATATGATATGATATGATATGATATGATATGATATGATATGATATGATATGATATGATATGATATGATATGATATGATATGATATGATATGATATGATATGATATGATATGATATGATAGGATATGATATGATATGATAGGATATGATATGATATGATATGATATGATATGATACAACTTGTTAGTCTGGTAAGACGATACCTTGTTATGAAATGCCTTTAACAGAACAAGAGATTAGCTTTTATAAGTATGAAATATGCTTTTAAGAGGCTAAAATGAGCTCTAAGAGAGTTTGATAGTTACCTAAAGAAGGCACGAGTTCGCACGAGTTCTTATAACTCATTGCTGGAAATTATGTTTTGGCGACGCGTGTTTATTATATCCTAAAATATGGATTGTATGCTTACTATATGTTTTTGGTGTATTAGATAGTAGAAACTCTAACCATTGCGGCAAACTTGGGTTGGGTTTGGGCCGATGAGTTAATGGCGGATTTCATATAGCCCGTAGGATTGTAGAACTTTAGGATGTACCATCTAGTTCAGAAGTAAAATAAAGAGTGTTGTTTATGCTTTTACGAGAATAATTTGAATTCTTCAATAATGCTCATGTGTTTTGATTTCTATTATGTTACATTGTTTTCATAATGCTCTCAATTATTTTATATAAAATATATGTTATTTTTGGATTTTTCTGCATACTAATATCTAAGTATTGACTGTCCTCTGGAGGCTACATTATCCCATAATATAGGTTTTGAGGCTCGGTTCATGGTCCATCACATTAGTAGAATATTTGTATAGTTCAGATTTGGTGAGACATCCATCTTGCGGAAGGCATTTTATCATATATTTATTTATTTCAGTTTATCGTTTGGTCGGGGGCCTTGTCTGGACTAGACAATTAGTTTTCAATAGAGGCTTCATAGACGAGATTTGGTTATTATTTTGTCATGAATTTATTTACATATTCTAATTATAAGTTTTTCTTATATTTCATTACATCTTCTGCACTATTGTTTCATATGAATTATGTGTATGGATGTATGCTAAGGGTTCTCTCGGGCCTTCGTAGTTTGGGATGCCCGTTGCATCCAGGGCCTTGGCTTGGGTCATAACAATCTTGGTATCAGAGCATGATTCAGGGTCTTAGGGGGTCTACAAAGTTGTATCTAGTAGAGTCTTGTTCATCAGTGTGTTGTGCACCACACTTATAATCAAAAGGTACCAGGCATTTAGGAGATGTTTCACATTCTTTCATACTCTAGATCGTGCAATAGTGTCGCCCATATAAAATTTATCTAAATTCCTTCTTTGCTCTAATTTTATTAGATATATCTCATTATCAAGACAATACAAGTACAAAAGCTTAGATTTTAAATTATGTGGTCCTTTTTATTGGGTCATCAAAAAGCTTTGAAAGTTCATAAGGAGTTAAGAGGAGTCCATTAGTGCGTCAAAGTGTATTGATTCAAATATATACCCCTTATGTATCAATCATGCATTTGAGCCTGAGGTTAGAAGTGTATTCAATCCCTTTCAAAATCTTTGTTACAGATATCACGCTTAAGGGTAGAGATATGTATCAAAATGACAGCATTTTCACCCGAGAGGTAAATAAGTTAAGGTGTTATAACTTACAAGTAGTAAGATGATCCCAGAGTTAGTGATATGAGAGTGAAGGCAACTTTTGAGTAAAGAGGGTAGTTTTAGTTGTATAACCTTTGAGTGAAGGGTGGTATGCCTTTTTATGATGATTGGATAATATTTTAGCAAGATTTGTAGATTATATGGTAGTTCATGGAGAAAATAATTAGCTATGATAATTATTTATTTAAAATAGGGAAGAAGCTCAGGATGGATAGTTATGGTGGTTATAAAATAATTTATAGGTTATGAATGAAAGGATAGAGTGGCTAATAATTTATAATTTTACTTTCCCAAGAAAATCTTAGAAAAGGGGGAAACTCAGTGATGTTTATAGAATTTTGAAAGTAGTGTAAATGTATACATAGGTAAGTAGATATAATGTGAGGAAGGAGGATGTGTTAATAGACCATAATGGTCTATATTGTAAGATTAAAATTGGTAACCCTTATTATGTGACTTTATCCCCCATGATTCTTTTTTTTAGCTAGTAGTCGTAAACTAGTATAGTATGTGAGCAGACGTGTAGTAAATTTTAAGGTGTAGTAATGATGTTGTGAAGGATACGTGTTTATAGATCGTAGTTAAGTGAGTTAAGAAATTTAAGTTTATTTCCCAATTTGATGGACTAGTATAGTATGTGGTATGCTTCATCGATGGTACATGATTGATGTTAGACACTAAGTTTGAACTTTAGATGTTCATTATAGTTATAAAGATGTTAGTTCGAGGACAGTGACGCAAAATTATGGGAGTGAATTAGTAGGCTTGATATAACATATGAAAGAACCTGGGTTGAAAACTTATGAGAAGTTTGAGTGGATAATTGTGATATACATATGAGTGCTAGTGTTAGAACAATGAACTTATAACAACTCGAGTGTTTAGGGAGTCTAAATTAAGCTTAAAGCAATCCTACATAGTCCTTAGATCGAATGTGGAACACCTTGGGATGGGTTCAATTATGTTGAGAAAAGTTTGGGTATGGAAAATAGGTTGTGCATCGTGAGGGAGAGATTATGCTATGGCCCTACCATGAGGCACCCCGCGAGGGGTCACTACCATACCTCCGCTCCAGGCATCGTGTCGTATAGAAAGAGTCTTGCAATAGGCCCCACGCTGCGATGCTAGACCTCCATATTGGGGTATGTATCATGCCCACCTCTCCTTCATTAATGAATCAATATTTTTAAATGTATTTGGGGTATTTGGGTCCTCTCACACCTAGTAGACCGTCCTCTCTACACTTATTAAATTCCCAAGCCCTTAAAAGGGTAAAATCTTCCTAAAAGGGTCATTCTGTACTTTAAAAACTCAACTTGAGAGTTTTAAGGCTGAGGTTCAAGCTTAGAGTCTAGAGGAATTTAATAGTAGTCCCCTTGAACGAATGTCTTAGCAAAAAAATTAGTACTTTCCATATAGTTTATCAAGGAGAGTCTATCATTCTTGTGTATGGTGATACCTATATTATGTTGAGTGTTGTGTTTATAGATTTAATGATAGGATATGTCCGCAAGTCTAGGATTGTGCCATTGGTCTAAGGAGGAGATGATGAACTAAGGTAGGTCTTGAATTTTCTCATGGTGGAAAGTTTCAGGGAAGAGTTATGAAAAATCTATTCTTATTCTTGCAAAGTTCTCTTACTTTGATTTAAGAGGACATTCTACCAATGTATTATGTATTCAAGGCAAGCCTATGCCTAAGGTTTGAGTTTTATATGCAACTTATATCCATGTTTCGACCTCCAAACTAGAAGCAATAACGTCTCTCAGCAATCCAAGCTGCCAATATTCAAGCTCTATGTTATGAAACTCATGACCAATAAAACCATATCTCACTTTACACTTAGTTCTAAGAATCTATACTCTATATGTGTTGTCAACTAATTTTATGTTATGTCTTATCCAAAAGTGATACTATCTATGCAAACTCATGACCATTATCGACTCTTAAAATGAGAAGCAATAACTTCAAGAAACAATCCTTGTCATATTTCTTGAATATATGAATTTCGACTTTATGTTATACAACTCATTATACATGCACTCATGTTTCTAACTATGCCAAGTCCTAAGAACTCATGTTTTGTTATCTTTATGACTGAACGACTCTCTTTGTATGATCTAGACGTTTGTGTAATACCCCGTACTTCTACCTAGCTTAAAATCATTCCAGAAATATTAAAGACTTGTTTAAAGATGAATCCACTTTTATACATGTGTTATTTTTAATATTTTCACTTTCATAATGTGGAAAATTGAATAAGCTTTCCATCGATACCAAATTCACCCAAATCCGACACCCGGGCAAAGAGTTAGAGCCATTTTAGTAAGACAGTGTGCCACCTGAGCCATCAACGCGTTGCGGAGCCAGAAAAAATAGAAATCATCAAAATCCAGTGAGCCTCTGTGATTATGATGCGTCGCACCAAGGCTCAAATCCATAGTTGTCAAATTCCAGTGACATGGCGCAATAGCGCCGCGTCGCTAGGTCGGGATATTTTTATAAAAATTTAAAATATGCGTCCAAGGGTTAAAAGGGTCTATTTATCACCCCTATATAAACCCAATAACACGTGATTCATTTATATTTCACCCAAAATATAGTGTTTCTCTCGAGTTTCTCTCAAGAACAAACTAGGGTTGTCAATTGGGGATTCAAATTCAATACTCAAATTCAAGAGTCTTTCCGTCAATCTTAGTAGAATCAAGAACTAAGGTATGTACAGTATTTATTCATGGATTCCTTTCATCCATGAATCCCAAGAATCAAGTTTTAAATCTTGTATTGTGAATATTTTGTTATGGGTTGATTATGTTCATATGATTTTAGTTGTATGATTCCCAGGTTGGAATCTTTATGTGTTGTTCATGAACCTATGCTAGTATGTGGTCTGACACATGTGAAATTAAGTTGAAATATGGAGTTTTGTTGTATTAATTCGATGGTCATGCCTATGCTCTAAGTCATGCACCCTAGGTGTTTTATAAAATGCCTAAGAGAATAGAAAGTATGCTATAGCATAATTGCGACCCAAGTGATAAATGCATGCTTTACCCTATGACCAAGAATGACTTCCATGATATTATGTGCATTATGAATGGTTGAGGGAATATCTATGAGATTAGGTTGATGAAAATATGATATGTTTATATGCAATTCCATTCATGTACAAGACTATGATAACCATGTGCTTCATGAAATCCCCAAATTAATGTATTATGAATTATTGATATTGGTCATGTGTTCAAGAAGTGTCATGTCCTGTCAGTTTCATGTTATCGAGTCCTGGGGGTACTTATACCCAATAATTTAACTGTGTGCCTAGAGCCAGTGTTATGTTTTCACGATACTCTCAGTCAAGTCATGATCCCTAGAACTCAGTTAGTTATGTGACTTAAGAAAACTCAGTGAATTCAGTATCAGTCCAGAAATCTCAAAAATTCTAGTACTTCTCAGTAATCCAGTAATCTCAAAAATCTCAGACAGTTATCAGATCTCAATAGCATTCCGTCA
The DNA here is from genome assembly GCA_030864215.1 of Capsicum pubescens. NCBI lineage: Eukaryota > Viridiplantae > Streptophyta > Magnoliopsida > Solanales > Solanaceae > Capsicum > Capsicum pubescens. The sequence continues at coordinate 97,787,371 of CM061543.1, read as the reverse complement.
GTCCATAAAATTTAATGAACTCGGTCTAGTCCAGTTCAGTTAATCATGTGCAGTGTCTATTCAGATAGGAATAGGAATTAGCACCGAGTGAACCCAAGGATGGGAACTCACCTATTATATGAGGGTGTGATTCTTAGAAGCATCCTTGCATTCCTGAACTGCGTAGCCAGCGTCGGTTGAGACATCATAGCCTGTTATATGAGGGTAGATGAGGTGGCTTAACCTGTTATATGAGGGTTCCCACCGTTCTCACTAGAGTTACCTGTTATATGAGGGTTCCCACCGTTCTCACTAGAGTTACCTGTTATATGAGGGTTGCTCACTGATTGTCCTTAACAGTGGCGCGGTATTGACACCTTTCTAATTCTTTCTAATTGAGGTTACAGATTGGACCCCAACTCAGCTATATTGCTATATTTGGGGCATATCGGTTAGATGATTACGTCGCATAGTTTCAGTATCAGTCTCAGTAAAAAAACTCAGATAGTTCTTTAGATTTCAGAACTGTCAGATACAGTCAACTCAGAATAGTACGAAACTCAACTAGTTCCATCAGTATAAGGACTGTCAGATACAGTCACTCATGTTATCAGTACTCAGACTCAGTAATCATGTTATCACAAACTCAGTTAATAGTATATTAATTATACGAAACCCATGTTATTAGTATTTAGTTTCAGGACTGTCAGATACAGTCAATCAGACCAGTTCTTCATAATCAAAACTATCAGAAATAGTCTTTTCTTTATCAGTAATATAACATGAATCAGTCATCAGTATGAGTAAACTTAGATATCAGTAAATCAGTACTCAAAACCCTGTACCAGTGTCAGTATGGTCTCGGTTACAGTTACGTACTCATGCATGTACTCTCACGTTTATGGTATTCAGTTAATTAGTATTGTTCATGCATATGAACCATTGCATTCAGCCTACCTCACTTGCATACTAGTACATTCAATCGTACTGACGCATTTGGGCTATGGTGTTTTATACCATAGGTTTAGAAGCACGAGCTCCAGATCATCAGTTGCATTCAAGCTCCAGCAGTCAGAGTCAGCAGTGAGTTCTCATCCTTCGAGGACATGATCATTACTTTATTATTTCATTACTTAGTTTATTTCAGTAGTCGAAGTTAGTTGGGGACATGTCCCATCAACTCCTTATTCAGACAGTTTAGAGGCTTTCAGACTATAACATATTTCGGACAGTTTATTTCAGTTTTGGGTATTGTGATACCCCATTACAAACCTTGATTTATATTCAGTATTAGTTCAGTTTTGAACCTTATGACCTTACAACTTATATTTTGCATATTTATAGTATATTATTCAGTTCTCAATTATAGATATCAGTCATGGGTTAGCTTATGGTCCTTCAGAGTTATGAGCACCGTGTAGCATTCTAGGTACCAGATTCGGGGCGTTACAGTTTGATATATGAAGCACTTCATGCCTATTGTATTGTATCTTACATCTTTGGCCCTACCTTGAGTAGTTCAACAAATATAAGTTATAATTAAATAGTGTAACTCTTTTTTGTTGTTGTTTTTACTCTAGTCTCTCAATTATCCTCTTTATATCAGGATGATAATGGTTATGGAAGCAAAAGAATATTTTAGATAAAAGAGTAGATATTCTATATTGTAAAAATTTTGGTGTGACTACTTTGAGCTAGGGTTATAGATGAAGAGGGAAGTGGAAGATGTACTTTCGTTATGTGAAATAGTTTGGAAGTAGCTATATGATGCAAACATTTGTGAAAGTGATTGAAGTTGTTGGCTTTTGGTTGGGAGATCCATAAAATAGGTGTAGTAAAGATAGGCTTGAATGTTGGGGTTGAGGGATACACAAACCATGGTGTTATGTGGCTAGTACTCCTTGATTAAAACCTGAGGTTGGTTGATTTTAATGATAAGGTGGAGTAGTACTCTTAAAGAAATGTAGAGTATAGGGTCTTATAGCTTAAGCTAGCACCTTCCAACTCTGGGTTAAGCTTCAAAATGTAAGTACTATACAGTGGGACTTCGACTCTTGTAGTTAGATGAGACGTGGGAGAATTGTAATTTGAAAATGATGAAGTGTGTTATTTTTTGTATAGAACATAGTTGAGTAGTGCCACTAAATTTAAGGTATATTCGTTGTATCATGTAAGGTGGAGAATGTCTCTATTATTATGTCCCGTAAAACCTTGTTTCATGTAAAGTATCAATATAAATCAGGACCTATGATCACCAAATAAACTCATGCCTTATGTTGCGATGATTATGATCCATAGCACTCATGTGCAAGGTCATTTTTGTGTAAATTTTTATTATCTTATGCTTTGTGTTTACACAATTCACTTGGTGATGTTATGAAGCTCTTCTTGATGCCTATGTATGTTTCGTTGAGGGAGAATTTCTAATGTGAGGGTATGTCTAGTATTCCATATTTATAGAACTTCAACAAGTTCTTATCCACCATTTGAGGATGAATGATCCCAAGGGCGAGATAATATAACACCCCACATTTTGGGGATAGAATTTGAATCATCCTTCCTATGTAACTAGACTCAAACTCAATAATTTTTATCTATATATAAGTGTGAATAACAATTCTTTATTGTGAGAATATCTTTGAAGATGAGTATAATTCATAAAAATCTCCTAGCTCAAAGTTAAGTTGAGCACTTTCCTGCCGATTGAATTTTAGTTGACGTTTTTACTTGGGTCAAATTCCAATGACCATTACTCCAAGAATATAATGAGTTATGTGACCTTCTATATATAAAATTAAATCCCTTTGAGTCTTCTTTTCAATGCAACTCACTGTCTGTCAATCCGAGTTTAGAGTCAAAAGTTATAAGTGTTTTAGTGAGACACTGTACAAGATGCACAATGGGTTGCATTGGACAAGGCTTTTGCTGCACAATTTGGGCCATGGGGCACAGCTGGAGCCATACAATTGGGCCCGTGGCGCGACCCTCCCTTCTCAAAAGTTAAAATATATTTTTCCCTTATTAAATAAAGGGCAAAATGATCTTTTTTACCCCCTATAATTCCCCCAATTCGTTTTATAACCCTAAATTCATCCAAAACTAAGAAAAATCTCTCAAATTCCTCATTCTCTTCCTCCCAATAACATCAAGAAGGGTTCCTTAATTTCAAGTCTTGTAGGTTTTAGAGTCAAGGTTCTTATTCAATTTTCCTCCATTAAAAGGGTATGTAGAACCATCCTAACCCTCGTGGGCATAAGTATGATGATTTTAATAATCCCTATATTGTATATGTATAAGTTAAGGACTTTGAAATTAATTGAAAAGCATGAATTATGAAACCCCCTTGTTACGACGAAATTATGTTTTTTATGGGGTTTTTCTATAAACTTTAGATTTTATTCATGTGTTTATTTTATGGGTTTTGAAGTAATTGAAGTTTATGAAATATGATCCCAATTTATAATAAGAATTATGCATTTAAGAATTGTTATGGGTTCTCGAATGAATACAGAAAGATTGATGTTCGAATGTTTTTTTATCAAATTTATGGACTAATTTTTAGATGATTTTCAGAGAGCATCTTTGTATTTCAAAATACTTTTGTGTTTCATGAAACTTTTATGATTTATGAAAGAAATAATCATCTAAAAGTTGTGTCTTAAAAGGAAATTGTTTTGCCTAAACTTGTATGTCCTTTTTCGAAAGAGAACTCTTTTATGATATTTGAATCATCTTGGTGTTCAATAAATGTTCTTTGAATAAGAAGGGCTATGGATAGGATGTGATGTGATATGGATATGATATGATATGACTTGCAAGTCTGTGTATGACGATACCTTTTTATGAAATGCCTTTAACAGAACAAGAGATGAACTTTTACAAGTATGAAATATAATTTTAAGAGTCTAAAAATGAGCTCTAAGAGAGCTAGATGGTTACCCAAAGAAGACACGAGTTCAGATAACTCATTGCTGAAAATTGTATTTTTCTAATGCGGGTTTATTATGCCCTGAAATATGGATTGTACGCTTGCTTTGTGCTTTTGGCATATTAAATAGTAGAAATTCCAACCCTTGCGGTAAAGCTGGGTTGAGGGCTTGGTCGACGAGTTAATGGCGGATTTCATATAGCTTGTGGGATTGTAGAACTGTAGGGTGTACCATCTAGCTTAGAATTAAAATAAAGAGAGTTGTCTATGCTTTTACGAGAGTGATTTGAATTCTTTAATAATGTTCATGTGTTTTGATTTCTATTATGTTAAATCTTTTTCTTTTTTTTTTGGTTAACATGTCAAATTGTTTTCACAACTCTCTAGATTATTTTATTTGAAATATATGTTGTTTTTGGATTGTTCTGCATACCAATATATTTCAAGTATTGACCATCTTCTGCCGGCTACATTGTCTCATAATGTAGGTTCTGAGGCTCAGTTCTGTGGTCCATCACATCAGTAGAACATTTGGATATGTCAGAGTTGGTGATCCATCCATCTTCTAGAAGGCATTTTATTCATATATTTATTTATTTATTTCAATTCATGGTCCCATTATATCTTCCGCACTTTTGTTTCGTATGAATTATGCTTATGGTAGTATGCTCAGGGGTCTCTCAGGCCTTCGTGGTTCGGGATCCCCATTGCGGCCAGGGTCTTCGCTCGAGTCGTGACATTAGCGATGTGTTATCTTATTTTGTTGTTTATTTTTATGTTTTTTTATTTGTTATTCTATTATCTTTCCTGAGCCGGCCGGGGTCTATCGAAAATAACCTCTCTTCTCCATCTGAGGTGGTGGTATGGACTCTGTACACTCCATTCTTCTCAGACCTCACTTTGTAGGAATACGCTAAATATGTTATTGTTGTTATTGTAAAAGTAAATCTTTATTTCTCAATTTCATTAACTTCATTATCAATAGCTTCATTTGCTTGTCAAGATATTTGACTCTCATTCTCAACAGAGATAGTAATAGAACATGAACACGTTGAATTTTGTTCATCTTGTTACGCCATAATTTTCTATAAGAAAATCAACAAAAGGAACATTAAGTTGAGATGAAGGACATGAATTTCTAGTACTAAATAAAAAAGAACAAAATAGAAACTATAGCTCGTTAACTTGAAGAGAATTGTGCAACAAGAAAAGATTCAAACTTACATTTACCGTCAAAGTTAAAAAAACATATCATGAATTTGATTGAACGAAATTAATTGTTCAACTCAATAACATGAATTAATAATTAAGTTATTGGATATATGATTTAAATTATTAAGTAAATGATTTCATTTTCAATTCAGTGTTTCAAATTATAGAGTTACTAGTTTAGGTGTACACACCTCGCACGTGTAGTTCACTTTATTGAGTTAAAACGTTACACTAAATAGGATATTTATTTAAATAATAAAGATGAATACAATAATTAAATTCAACATCTTTTGGAGAATTTATTTAATTAAACCTAACCCTTACCAAAAAAAATTGTCAAAGTCGATCAGCATTCATCTACCACCTGTAAACTGCAACAAAACAATACAATGATAGAGAAATCAAAACAATATAATTAAATCTAACCTTTACACAAAAAATTTCTCAAAGCCATCGGACACTCAACTATCACTTGTAAACTATAACAAAATAATACGATAATAGAGATATCAAAATAATACAACTAAACTTTATCTTTACACAAAAAAACATTCTCAAAACAGAGATATAAAAATAATAAAATTAAACCTAACCTTTACCTAAGAAAATTTCTCATATCCGACGGATATTCATCTACCACCTGTAAATTCATCTACGACCTATAAACTACAACAAAATAATATAATAGTGATCACAAAATTTCAGTTTTGATGAAAATATTTTTTGTCTGAGCGAAAATTTTGACCCTAAAGAATGACTTGAATGAAAACAAAGAAGATATACATATACGCATATGTTGAATTCTATTATGTTGACAAAAACAGTGAAGAAGTTGAAGGTTAGAAAATTAAGCATCCACCAATCTAGACATGCAACCGAATCATATTAGATGAGTATCAATCATTTTTTCCAAATAAGTAAATCGATTTCTTCGGTAGTTTTACGTGCATCTCAATATTTATAAAAGTATTTCCTTAATAGAGTCCTATTTTAAGAGTATTTTTCTATAATATTTTAGGAGTATTTTTCTAATTGATCACTACAAAGGAAAATATTAATTGATTCTCCTTCTATATATTTTAGGAGTCCCATATATTTTAGGAGTTTAGTTGATATAATAGAAATAATTAAATAATAAATTGAATAAAATAGGAAAAAGACAGTTTTGTTTAAAGGAGGATCTTTTAACGAAGTACAAAAAGTTCAAATCACTTTTGTAAGGATCTTCACACTTTTAATATATGGAAAAGGGCCTGAAATGCCTTCAACTATGTAAAATGGTGCAAAAACGCCCCCATCTACCTATTGAGCCTAAAATGTCCTTTTCGTCTACCTATTGGACCAAAAATGCCCTTCTCACCTACCTATTGGACCTAAAATACTCTTCCTGTCTACCTATTGTGTCTATGTTTCTCTTTTATTTAGGCAAATTACATGGAAAGGTCATCCTTAAAACTTAATTATATAAATAGTAATACTTTTAATATTACAAAAATAAAAGTTTTTTTTTACATATGTAGCCATTTAAAAAAATCAGAAAAGATAATAATTTCTAATTTAATGCTATAACTAATTATCAATTCACCTTAATTTAAGAGATATATTTTCAATTTTCAAATTAAAAGTGAAAAAGATAATCTCTGCTTTCAAATCTCTCTCTCTTATATCCAAAATTCAAATATTTTTAAATAAACTAAGTATTTCATTATTTGCTCGTGTATGTTTCATTTTGTTTTCATGTATGTTAATCATCTAATATTATTTCATTATCATGTATTTTTAATTCTAATGTAACGGGTTAATCATAATTTTTTATGGATAAATATTTATGGAATAAAAATCATCATGTTGGAAGTACATATATACCATGTATGTTTGTTGTATAAATATAATTTATGTCAAAATCAGATTATTATTATATTTTTAATATAATTTATGGAATAAACATTATGGAATATCTCATTATGTTGGAAGTACTTTTCTTGTTAAAAAATTATTTATTAAATATAAATATATATTTCCAGTATTACGTGGTATAAACTTTTTATATCTAAAACCTGAAATTGTCCCGACAACTTACTTTAACACTTAAACTTTATGGATAATTATTTACCCCCTAAATCTTTTTGAAGTAATTATATACCACTTTAAAAAAACAACACCACTCTCACTGCGGAGAGTGTATTACACTTGCACCTCATCAATGCTACATCAGCATCACATCAGCGCCACATCAAAATTTATTTTAAAAAAAGTGACCTCACTAATTTATTTATAATACAATATTGAAAAAAAAAAAAAAAACACTCTCCCCCCCTTCCGCCCACCCCGCCCCTATTCTTTCCTCTTCAAGCCCCACCACCCCCTTTCTTCTTCCACCCCCACCCCACCCCCACCCTAAAATCCATAATGATGAATTACGAAACAAAGCTTATAAAATTCAAACCAAACATCCAAATTTAGGTACGAAATTAAAATTTATGGATTAAATCAAACATCCAAATTTATCTTTATGGATTATGAATTACAAACATCCAAACATCCAAATTTGTTTGTTTATTCAAATTAAAACTTGCATCAACAATCAAAAATTTTATACATATTTTTTTCTTGTAAAATTAATGAAATCTAATAAAAATGGAGATGGTGGATTTGAAGAAGGAAAAAGGGGATTGGATGGGGGTGCGGGCTGCCAGGAGCGGGGGTGGGGTGGATTAGAGGTGAAGGTGTAAGAAAAAAATAAAAAAAAGTGGTGTGGAGTGGGGGTAGTGGTGGAGGTGTAAGAAAAAAATCAAAGAAAGGGTTGCAGGGGTGCGGGGGTGTGGGGTGAGGGTGAGGGTGAGAGGGTGGGTGGCTTTGGAGAAGAAAGGGTGTGATTTGGATATATAGGATAAGAAAGGGTGTAATTTGGATATATAGAAGAAGAAAGGGTGTGATTTGGATATATATATTATATAAAAGTGGGACCATTTGTTTTTTTTTTAAATTAAATCACGCGTATTTTTTCTTTTTAAAAAAAAAAAATGCCACGTTAGATTTAGGGTTTAAATTAATTCATTTTAAAGATATTAAGGAAGTAAATAAACGCGTGTTAAGTTTAAGTGCTAAAGCAAGTTGGAGTGACAAGTTTAGGGGGGTTTTGATGCATTATCTCTATCTAAAATATACCATGTATGTTTATGTTATAAATATAATTTATATGGTATAAATATAATTTGTATAGTAAATATATCATGTATTTTTATGATAGAAATATAATTTGTATAATATATAAATATACCATGAATTTTTATGGCATAAATATACCATATATTTTTATGAGGGCATCATGAAAGCAGCGAATAAAAATGAAAACATAAAATTTTGATATAGTATATAAAAATGTCTTTCCATATAATTTATCTAAATAAAAGGACAAAATAACCCCGATAGGTAGACGGAAAGAACATTTTAGGCCCAATAGGTAGACATGAAGGGCATTTTAGGCCCAATAGGTAGACGGGGGCATTTTTACACCATTTCACATAGTTGAGGGGCATTTTAGGCCATTTTTCGTGTAATATGGAAAAAGGTACAAATATGCCCCTGAACTTTAATAAATGGTACAGATATACCCTTCGTTATACTTTCGGTACATATATGCCTTTACCGTTAATGAAAAGGTACAAATATACCCTTATCACTAACGGTAAGGACATATATGTACCCCAAAGTATGATAAAGGGTATATACATATCATTTATCATTGTTTGGGGGTATATTTGTCCCTTTTTCATTTTAATTTTCTTTTCAAATAATCAACTCAAACTTACTAATCGACTCAGTAAACCAACTACCCCACCCAATCTATTTTAAAACCTAAGAGACGCCTAGACGCCTATCTAACATATACGTTTTTTTCACACCTATAACGCTATCAGACAAAGATTACTCAATTCGATCCATTAATTTATCATGTTTATTTTTTTCATGTCCTTACACGAGTACTCTATTCGTTCCATTTTAATTATATATTTTGAGAACTAAATATATCAAAAAGAACTATGTATGAGGTTGTAGTTGAAAATCATTACAATTTTTCATTTTGTATTAAAATTTAGCTTGAATATTTTTTGAGTTAAAGTGATTATTGATTTAAAATAAAGGAAGGTTTAACTAAATAATCATCTAACAAGCGGCAAGAAAAAAATAATCATAAAAATCAAAATAAAATAATTTTAACAAAAAGAATAAATGTGAAAATGAAAATATGTAATAAAAAGACACTATTATGGTGATAATTTCATTTCACGAAAAAAATTAAAATATCAAAAGAGTCCTTGAGAGGACGATCAAAATTTCAAGATCTCATCATATTGTATAATGTTGGCACGAAATTATATGTTAGGATTTCTATTCTTTAATATAAACATTGGTCCATAAGCTTAAATTTTTTTAAAATAAAAATCTATAATTTTAAATTTTACAAAAATAGACTCATGTTTGAAGTGAAAATATTGTCATCAAAGAATAATTAGTTATTACTCTTATTAATTTATCGAATTAATTAATCTTTGTAAAATTATATATATATTTATTAAAAACTAAAAATGTATAATTTATTTTTTATTAAATATTATTAATTTTTTAATACATAAATGACTTATAATAATTAATTAGAGATGATATAGTAAAATCACGGAGCAAGTAGCTGATGAAGCAGGCAGGAGTAGCAGGCATGTCGACGGAGAGTTGCCTACTTCCCTAGCCTTTCCCGCTTATTAGATAGTAAGATTATGCATATATTAAAATTATACCGCTATAAATGGTAAAAGATTTTAAATATAGTATATTTTGGTAAGTTTTTCTTTTACGAATTCACACCATAAAAAATTTCTTGAAAACTTTATAAACAAATGTGAAAACTTTCAGAATGAATTAACTACAAGGATAATATAATAAAAATTTAATCAAAACTTTCTTGATTTAGTATAATGGACAATTAATATAAAATAATTATTTTTAATAAAATGATCTACTAATATGAAACTAAAAGTAAATTATAAAAATGAAAAAGGTACAAATATACCCTTGAACTTTGATAAATGGTATAAATATACCCTCCGTCATACTTTAGGTGCAAATATACCCTTATCACTAACGGTTGAACACGATCGTGACACGTGTCCCGTCGTTAGTGATAAGGGTATATTTGTACCTTTTCATTAACGGCAGGGGTATATTTGTACTCAAAGTATGACGGAGGGTATATTTGTACCATTTATCAAAGTTCGAGGGTATATTTGTACCTTTGCCCTATATTATATGAATAAAATAATAAAATTCAACATCTTTTGGAGAATTTATTTAATTAAACCTAACCTTTACAAAAAAAAAATTTCAAAGTCGATCGACATTCATCTACCACCTGTAAACTGCAACAAAACAATACGATGATAGAGACATCAAAACAATATAATTAAATCTAACCTTTACACAAAAAATTTCTCAAAGCCATCGGACACTCAACTATCACCTGTAAACTATAACAAAATAATACGATAATAGAGATATCAAAATAATACAACTAAACTTTACCTTTACATAAAAAAAAATCTCAAAACAGAGATATAAAAATAATACAATTAAACCTAAATATTACCTAAGAAAATTCCTCAAAGCCGACGGACATTCATCTACCACCTGTAAATTCATCTACAACCTATAAACTACAATAAAATAATACAATAGTGATCACAAAGCTTCAGTTTTGATGAAAATAATTCTTATCTGAGCGAAAATTTTGACCCTAAAGAATGACTTGAATGAAAACAAATAAGATATATATATACACACACATTGAATTCTATTATGTTGAGAAAAACAATGAAGAAGTTGAAGGTTAGAAAATTAAGCATCCATCAATCTAGACATGCAACCGAATCAAATTAGATGAGCATCAATCATATTTTCCCAATAAGTAAACCAATTTCTTCGGTTGTTTAACGTGCATCTCAATATTTATAGAAGTATTTCCTTAATAGAGTCTTATTTTAAGAGTATTTTTCTATCCTATTTTAGGAGTATTTTTCTAATTGATCACTACAAAGAAAAATATTAATCGATTCTTCTTCCATATATTTTAGGAGTTTAGTTGATATAATAGAAATAATTAAATAATAAATTGAAGAAAATAGGGAAAAAACAATTTTGTCTAAAGGAATATCTTTTAATGAAGGACAAAAAGCTCAAATCACTTTTGTAAGGATCTTCACACTTTTAATAGATTATAGATATAGATTATAGATTGAACCGATTACCAGTTTGATCACTTTTTATTAACAAGTGAAGCGATAATCTAATAGTAATCTATTTAATCATAATTTATTATTCTGTGCATAGAATATCCTAACAAAAGGAGTTAAATGTCTATAAAAGTAAAGGGATTGCTTTAGTTAGACTAAGGGTGCATTTGTTTTTATTCAGATTCAGGTCTGAATTTGAATGCATATTTGAATGATTAAGATTTTGTCTTCAGATTTGAAAATTGAATAGTTAAGACTATTTGTTTTTCATACCTGAATATGCAAAATTTATTTATTTGCATATATAATAAAAAATATAATTTAAATAAAAATAATTATATATTCGAAAAATATTTGATTTAATAGAATAAAATTATTATTTGATTAAAAAAGATTTATATTTGTTAGTAATAATGAAGATGGTTTGTAATAGTGGTGGTGGTGGTAATGATTGATGTTAGTGATTAGTAATGTTGGTGGTGATAGTTGTGATGGTAAAGATGTTTGGTATTGTAGTGATTGTTATGATAGTGAAGATGGATAGTAGTGGTGGTAGTGATGTAAAGTTGGTTGATGTTAGTAGTTGGAGGTGTTGATTATGATAATTTAAAAATGAATGCATGATAGTTGACGATGTGTTGATGGTAGTTGGAGATGCGGTTACTTTGATGGTGGAGATGATTATTAGTAGAAATTTACTGTAGCGATAATGTTGGTTGAAGCGGTGGTAGAGGTGGTGACACCGGTGACAATGGTGGTGGTCGAAAAATATGTGGATGCTAATGATGTGTTATTGGTAGTTAGCGGTGATGCTAGTTGCGATAGATGAGTTGGTTAGTAGTTGGAATTGACCGATAGTGATTGATAATGGTGGTGGTGTTGGCACTGGCATTGGCGTTGCATTAGCGATAGTGGCAAATATAATTAAAAATAATAGAGGTGGTAGATATGATAGCGGTTGAAAATAATTATTAGTAGCAATTATAATCGTGAATGATGGTTGTGATGGTGGTGGTTGGTAGCTAGGTGGTGATTGACAATGGTGGTGGTGATGGTGACTGATGATTATGGATAGTGTGGTGGTGAATATTATCCAACACAAAAATAACTCTTAATGATTAAGACTTAGTTCCATATCTGAATGATTAAGATCTATTAAGAGCCAAAATCTTAATGAAAAATAAATGTACTTGTCTGAAGTTTGAACCATTTAAAACCTCTATTAAGTGTAAATAAATGAGTCCAAGTGTTATTTTGTTCTTTGTCTTTCACCCACATTTTTATAACTAAGCATACCATGTAAGGTCGTAATAGTTTTTCTAAAAAAATAATTGACCTTGTAATCATATTGATAACAATTAATAATGTCAACATATTATTTCTCTTTAATAATTTATTATGTCTACTAATCAATAAATCATAACATTTAAAATTACTTCCTTTGTCTCAAATTTTCTAATTTAATTTCTCATTTTACTTGTCCTTTTCATTAATCAAGAAGAGACAATTTTTTTTCTTCATATTTTATCTTTTGTATTAATTACTTTTTCTTTAAATTAAAATTTAAACATCATTAAATAAAGATGTTATAATAAATTAATCATGTTATTAATTATTTTTCTTAAATTAATCAACTTAAACGGAGGGAGTATATTGAACCATTAATGCGTGACCTACTTGTGAGTGATTAACGTATCATGTTTTATAGGGGACCCAAATCCCCAATTGTATTTAGGTCTTTGCAATGGCTCTATTTTGGTCGCCCTGTAATAATTTCTTAATTGCACCTTACCCAGCGTTTACATCATCTGCAATTCGACATGTCTCGACTTTCAAACCCCGATTTCCTTCTCTACCCATTTTTGGTTTTCAGAAAGTTTCAAACTTTAAGCCGAATATTTTAATTGACCTGTCTCAGAAGAAACCTCACTTTCCCAAGTGCTATGGCTCTTCAGTTGAGCAACATAGTAATGATGCAAATTCTACTACAGTTGTATTTCTTAAAGGTACTTTCTCTGCTTCAATTTATTTGTCCAATTTATGTAATCAAGATAATTTTGTTATATTTTTCTTTTCTGTTCTTGGTGTTAAATAAATGTGATAATGGTCAAATTTAGAATCCAAAGCATCATGAATAAGGTTAATTCAGTAACATATATGCTAATTAAAATTTCTTAAAGGGGGTGTCAAATCAACAAAGATCAAATAAAACAAAACGGGGGGGAGTTTATTGAGAAATTCCCTACAATCAACTTAGTGCAATAAGGCGATTAGATATCAATAATCTCAAACCCCACTTGTGAAATTACACTGAATATGTTGGTGTTGTTGTAAGTATGATTTCAATAACTTAGTTCAATAAGGCGATGATTAAAGATATATTATGGGATATATCAACTTGGTCCAGTTGTTTTTAGAGCCGATTAATGGCAGGTCATATAAGGTGAGAAGACTTGGTCAGGCATATCTATAGATTGTCTATGATGATTAATTTAGGGTGTATTTGTATTTGGTAAATATTTTCTGGAGAACATTTCTCTGGTAACCAAACACCAAAAAATACTCAAAGGGGAAAAATAACTTTCTTAGCTTATGTTTTTCCCAGATAATCTATTTGAAATTCCGGGTGAGCTCTTACTTAGAGAGTGGTGGTTTGGGCAGGGTCAACAGCTCTAAGATCACATTTGATTCTAACCCTCTTGTCACTTTAATCACTTTAGAGATGATTAAAGACTAAAAAGGCAGGTGAGATGGAAACAAAGCAAGAAGTCATCGTCGTGTCATACCGGATTAAGAACTTATGCTGAATAAAATGCAAACGAAATGACTTACTAGCCACAGTATATCGCCGGCACAACCTACATTCACAAACAATCTTTAGTAGTAAAGTCTTGTGCTATGAATGCATAAGCAGGTAAAGAGTACATGTGTTGAGATACCAAAGAAGTATTTCAGCCAATTCGATCATTCTATTGCCAAAGGCGAATCCTAACCGAAGCAAATTAGCCCCGGTTCTCTCTTTAGTGTTTGCATATCAAGTGCATTGACCAGTTTAGTTTCTAAGATTGGTATGGTCTAAATTAGTTAAACAAACCCTCGGGTTTTGTTTGTCTTTGCTGACACCAAGCTACCTCGTCTTTTGTTGTTAGATACCGTTTGGGATCACTGCACTTTGAGCCAATGATATAGAAGTTAGAAACTAGTGGCATAAAGAGTGACAGTTTCAGCGGCACTGTTTGAATACTTATAGTGAAGTGGCAGAAGCGGTCATGTCTGCTACTTCGCGTCTGTGGCAATCATCTTGGTCTTTTTTCTGAACCCTAGATCAGAAACCTTCACTGCTACAGTGCTGTGTCACGGTGGATATAATGAGGTGACTATTGATCGCAACGAAAGATGTTGGAATTCATGGGACAGGAGAAACTCCTCTGAATGGCAAGCTGGAGTTTGATAGTTTCCAAATTTTAGAGTGTTGGAGAGTGAGACACGATTTCTTCTGAGAAGTGTTTATGGAAGACATTTTTTAGTAAATGTTTTCCATACACCCCCTTAATTTTGGGTAGAGTTGTATAGCAATGAAGCTTAAAATGGATGTTCTGTTGAGCTACACAAAGGCTATATGCAGATAAAGAAGACTATTGAGGGAGAGTTTATGTTTGTGGAAGATTGTAGTATTATTTTAAAATCTCAAGTCTGAACCTCCAATCTCTCTTTGATTGAAAGCATATGAAAGAGATGCTACTCTTATGTATCAGTTACGTGTTTTATTAGTCTTCTCCTTTAGCTATAAAGTTCGGATATTACATTCCAGAATTTGATTGGTGCAGGACTAGCAAAGTCAACATTGGAGGGAGGATTGAAGGTGGTGTTTTCACAATTTGGTGACGTCAGCCGAGGTGCAGATTCTTTATCAAGAAACTTCTATGTACATTTTTTGTCTTTGCCTTTTTCTTGACAAAAATCATACTGTGATATGATCTCTTGTTAATAGTTATTCGTTTTAAGAAGCTCCTACTTTTTCTTTCCTCTCTATGTTGCAATCAAATTATAATTGATATGAAACTAATCAACTTGGGGGTTTGCATCATTTATGCTAAGGTCGTGCTTTTTCTCTCCATGTGTTGCAGTCAAGATCGTAACGGATAAGAAAAGTAAGCAATCGTTGGGGTTTGCATATATCTGGTTTTCCGATAATGAATCTGCACAATCTGCTATCCAAGAGATGAATGGAAAGGTAGCATTTTTACATGTGTGTTTCCTGGTTTGGATACACCGCTACATCCACATCTGATAATCTCTTCGCTGTCAAGTTCTTAGATGGCAGGTTTATACAGCTTCAGATGGCAAAGCCTGGATATTGCAAGCTAAATGTCAAGTCTGTACCTTACAAGTTCTAGGAAGATCTGAGCTGCTTCGGGCTAGCATTAGCACCCTGTGTAACGCCACCAAAGGATACTCAGGCAAGGATGAATCCATGAATTAGGAGCAGTCGAACAAACCCTGTTGACAATCAAAAGGAGCTATTTGATGCAAATGATATCTAAACTTGGCCATTATTGTTCCTTTTTTTATGTAGACTTTAGTCTGTGCTATGCTATGTTTACTTTGCCACTGCTGTAGCTTTTGGCAATTTGTAAGGGTGGCTGATAGTGGCGAATTTAGGTGCAAATTATAGGCATGTGAATCCGTGGTTTTTTTGAAAAAACAGATATTTTATGTATATATTTTTAAAGAGAAAATACACCCCCACCCCCCCTCCCCTGATTTTGTCCGAATTTTTCAAAAAGACACTTAAACTTTACTTTCGACTTATTACTCCACAAATCTTAATTAAGTCGTTGCAAATACATCATTTTTCGCTGAATCTCAGTCACAAGAAAGAGAGTAAATGCACGCACCAATCAAATGCTGCCACGTGTTAAATAATTTAATTTCATATTTTGTTTATATTTTTTAATAAAGTTTTCCTTTTTATTTTATTTATCACCCCACCCCCTCTCCCCCACCCCCACCCCGTCCAACATCTCCCTCTCCATCCCCCTGTCTAGCAGCTTCCCTCCACCCTACCCCATCAGTTTTTGATTTCTCCATATATTCTTCTTTCTCTTTGGATTTCAATGTTAATTTCGTGGTTTTCAATTTCGTGTTTATGTTAATTTTGTATTGCTTTCTAATTTTGTACCATCAAAATTCCATTAAAATGGAGCTTTATAGTTCTTCTTAAGAGGATATATATTGGGTTTTATAAAATTATTCAAAATGTAAAAAAGAAAAAAAAATGAAATAAGAACTTGAAATTGAAGAAAGTAAACATGGTGAAGGTAAAAAGGTGAGTAGAACTATGGTGATAATTGAGAGGATTGAAGAGAAAGAGAGTTATGGTATGATGTTGTTGTTGTTGTTGTTGTTGTAACTGATGTTCTTGTTGAGTTAATGGTGATGAAGAAGAAGACAATGGGGAAGAAGAAAATGGTGGGTAGGGGGGGTTGTGGGGGTGATGCCGTATGAAGTAATTTTTTTTAAAAAAATAAATATTGATTTTTTTTAAAAAAAGAAGATAAATTATATATCAAAATATTTATACGTGACAGCTTTTAATTGGTAGAAAAAGTCAATTTTGAGCCTTTTCACGCGCCTGTTGCGCGCGTATACACACAAAGGGTTAAAATGGTGTATTTTCAACGATTTAAGTAATATTCGTGGAGTAATAAGTTGAAAGTAAAGTTTAAGTATCGTTTAAAAAATTCGAATAAGATCGAGGAGAAGGTCTTTATGTATTTTCTCATTTTTAAACATTGAGATAATATTATGTTCTGACACCCATGCAGCAGGAAGGTTAAATAATGCACTTTATCTTGAGCATTCTCAGGTGCCACTTCATAAATTTCTTCTTCTTCTTTTTAAAATGGTGCACTCATGTCGTAGAAATTATAAATTCGCCTCTAGCCGCAGACTTTGAACCAAAAAAAAAGAGATTAACTTGTGTCCACTGCCAGTGGAACTCTTTTTTACACTGTCAGTGGACCCCACTGTAATTATAATAGTATTATGGTAAATGTTCTGGCATTTAACTTTAAAGGTGAAGTTGGTTAAACTTCAATTTTAATATTTTTATTTTTATATTTTAAAATATTATTTTATTATATTTCTCTCTCTCTATGCTCCATAATCCTCTGGACTTGGGATCCTCCTACCCCTCATCTCTCTCCCTAAGCTGCTGAGCAAGTCATCTAGGGCTTCTTGATCTATTTTTATTCATGTGAAGAGCACATTATCCCATGTTTATTAGATCATTGATCTTCTGGATTGGTATAGTAATTTCTTGTTATTGTCGCAACCCCCTTCTCCTTCTTCTTCAGTTTTCACAAATAATTGAGAAAATTAGATCCAAAGAATGAGTCTTTCAATAGCAATTAATTACAACTTGGGGTCACACCCATTATGCCTTTTGTGAAGTTGGAAATAACGGCAGATCCAGTTTTTGCTCCACCAGATTCTTGCCTAATCTGAAGATGAAATTTTCCAAGAATTCCTCTGAAGAAGCAACTTTGTTCCTGCAGATCTGGATCTACTTGGATTACCTCTTGTACTAAGTTTAGCAAGATTGTGGATTACTCCTTTTAGCATAGACATGACTCTTTACTGGAGAAGTCTGCTAAGTTTTTTCTCTAATCTGTTGAACTATTTAACTTGCTAGAATGTGACGAATTTACTGAGAAACAAGCATTCAAGCCAAAGCAGCAGGGTTATAGCTATATCAAAATGAAGTCAACTTCTGAGGACTAACTTTCTTTAATTACTATTACTAATAATAGGACTGGAATGAGTTCCAAATACACAAAGTGGGACTCTCAAGCCAAAAATTTATGGTGCCTTAACTGAGTTCTTTGGTAGTTTGTTCATATCTTTAGAGGATGAGTGAATTATTTTTTCCACATAGTGGTCTTACTCCCTGGACTTTTAAAATTATTTGGCACTTTCGATAATTTGTAAGTGTCCAAGTTTGATTGAAAACTACTCTAATTATATATGCCAAAACTGCAGAAACATTTGAGTGAAGAAACTTTAATGAAGAGGAGAACCGAGACCAATTACATGTCCTCTTTGGACTCAAAAAATAGGCATATCTCAGAATCATAGAAGTGCTTTAACAGCTAAAAGAAAGAGAGAGTAGCAAAAGGTGTTTTATAAGACCTTGT
This sequence comes from Capsicum pubescens, assembly GCA_030864215.1. Lineage (NCBI taxonomy): Eukaryota > Viridiplantae > Streptophyta > Magnoliopsida > Solanales > Solanaceae > Capsicum > Capsicum pubescens. The sequence goes on along the minus strand of CM061543.1, from coordinate 97,768,769 downwards.
ATTAAAGCAAGAAATAGAGTTACAACAAATAGGCAAATGAGCCTTTTTTCTTTGAAGTAGGTATAAGGTCTTACATTCTCCTCTCTTCAGACACCACTTATTAGATTATAAAGGATAATTAGTATTGTAACAAATGGCAAAAACTTTCACAGATAATGATGTGAATAAGGATTTATATCCCAGATATCAATTGAAAAACCATGACAAGGGTGAAGGAGAGTAGAAAATGTGCATTGGCTATTATGACATTCAAGATATTAGAAGTTTGAATCTTTGCCGACTCGTGTCCTCGGCTTGTACTAACTTCTAAATCATTTAATGTACAAATTGGTTGACCATAAATTAATATTTACATTGATTAATACTATAAGGAATCACTGAGAATCCTCTGGTTACAATTTTAATTCTCTCTGTAAGCAATATAATTAGCAAGAGCAAACAATGGAGATGCTTTCTCTTGATCAAATCCAGCAAGCTGAGCTTTTGCATCTCTGGATCACCATAAATCTTGTGATTTGCTGGTTTCCCTCTTCTAAGATCATCATTATCCATACAAGGTAGATCGTCATGAATCAAAGACACAGTAAGAATAATCTCAACAGCACAAGTTGCTGCCATATTTCCAACTTCACAAAATTTCACTTTCAGATTAGGCAAGAATCTGGTGGAGCAAAAACTGGATCTGCCGTTATTTCCAACTTCACAAAAGGCATAATGAGTGTGACCCCAAGTTGTAATTAATTGTTGTTGAAAGACTCATTCTTTGAATCTAATTTTCTCAATTATTTGTGAAAGTTGAAGAAGAAGAAGGAGAAGGGGGTTGCGACAATAACAGGAAATTACTATACCATCCAGAAGATCAATGATCTAATAAACATGGGATAATTTGCTCTTCACATGAATAAAAATAGATCAAGAAGCCCTAGATGGCTTGCTCAGCATCTTACAGCTTGTTTGGATGGTGATTTGCCATGGTATGGTATGGTATGGTTACTATGGGAACCATGTTTGTTTCCATGATTTCCTAAAAATGATGGTATGGTTTGGTACTATTCCATGGTTTGATAACCATAGAATTGAGCAATTTGCTGAACCACCAATTTGGTGGTAGGGCATGGTTCTCCTTTTTTATTTTTCAACTATGTCCTTAATAATTTTATTTAATTCAATTTTACCCTTTTAACCTAATATATTTTGTTACTCGGCTTTTCTGCTCCTTTCTGTTTCCTTGTTTCTCTTCTGCGCCTCCCTCTTCATCCTTCCGTCTTCTTTTCTCTTCTACAATTGAGCTCTCAAGTATTTTTTTAAACTTAATTACTTATTGTTTTCTCATAAAATTTCTCATATTTATTTATCAAACATGTTGTAATCTGTTTGGAAATTTGAAAAACACGCATCAACTATATAATTTGTTGTTTGTGTAAATTAAATTGGGCTTTAACTTCATGATTTATTGATGCCTATTCTTCATTATTAAAGGAATATTAAAGTAGCAGACTTGTGTTTATATTTGTCTTTTTGTGCATGTATATTTTTTTATAATTGTTTAATCTCGTAGCTAATTTTTATTCAAATATATACGTTATTTAATTGGTTGATGCATCTTCCTTAATTTTATTATAGATGGCTGATCAAAATAATCACGATAGTAGTGACATATTGAGACAAGTGAGCTCATTAGCTGCATATGCTGTTGTTCAAGTAGTTATTTGATTTTGGACGTATGTTTATGAAATTAAAAATGACCGACGTACGATCACACATGATATACGGCTTGAAAGAGAGAAAGTTAGAGATGAATTATTCAGCCATCTATTTTCGACGAAACTTTGCCATAGTATATTAAGAATGACCCCTTCATCTTTCACTGGTCTGTGTGAGATTTTAGTTAGAGATGGAGGTCTTAGACCAACACTTCAAGTTACAATTGAAGAACAAGTTGCAAAAACACTGTACTTGTTAGCACATAATGTGACAAATCGTGAGCTATCTTTCATCTTTCGATGATCTGGAGAGTCGGTCAGTCGTCATTTTCATGTTGTTCTACGAGCTATCTTGGGATTATATGACAAATTTATTAAACAACCTGATGGCTCCCATGTTCCTTATGAAATTAGTAGCAGTCAAAGATTCTACCCATATTTTAAGGTAAACACAATTCAACATTATTCTAATTTAATCTAATATAGAGAATATTATCAGTATTAATTGATATTCTAATATCAGGATTGTATTGGTGAAATTGATGGAACACATATACGTGTTAAAGTTTCACAACATGAAGCACCAAAATATCGTGGGAGGAAAGATTATCCAACTCAAAATGTACTAGCTGCATGTACATTTGATTTAAAATTCACATATGTGTTAGCTGGGTGGGAAGGTACAGCGTCTGATTCAAGAATCATGAAAGAAGCACTAAATAGTCAAGATGCACTAAAAATTCCCGAAGGTAAAATATTATATATATTTATCTAGATTTAGTTAGATGATTAGTATATAAGTAAATCTTTTACTTTTTATGTTTAGGAAAATTCTATCTTGTTGATGTTGGACTTATGTTGAGAAGCGGGCTTATTACACCTTATCGGGGGGAGCGATATCACTTGAAAGAGTATTCAAGAAATAATCCACCTCGAAATTTGCGTGAATTATTTAATTTGCGACATTCTTTTTTGCGTAATGCTATAGAACACACATTTGGAGTTCTTAAATAGAGATTTCCTATAATTTCTAGCTCAACTGAGTCATCATACGGAATTGAAACTCAAAAGTTGATTATATTTGCATGTTGTGTCTTGCACAACTATTTAAGAGGTGTAGAACCAAATGATGAGTTACTCGCTCAAGTTGATGTAGAGCTTATAAATGATGATAGCACTATGCATGAAGAACCTCCAAATTCTAGAGAAAGTAACGAAGAGTTTAGGAAAGGGGAGTTGATTCGAGATGGCATAGCAGCTTCCATGTGGGCTAATTATCAAGATTAATTTTCTAGAAAAAAACTCAACTGATAATTTGTGTCTCATTTTTTTTTGTTGATGTTACTTACAAGTAATTTTGAGATGCTATTGTTTTTACTACAAACATTGTGTTTTGTTGGTTTACTTTATAATATATTTTGTTATCAATTTTTAAGTGTGACAATATGTTCTTTTTTCAAATCGTATGAATATTTTATGGTAATTCTACAGTGGTTGATATGGCGAAAAAGGCGAAGGAATTCACTTCAAGTGATCTAAACATGCTAGATAATTCTGTATGTATTTGGACAAATGCGATGGATGACACATTAGTTGATGCCTATTGTCATGAGAATGCACTTGGGCATAGGGTTGGAGGAACTTTTACTACCCACGCAATGGATAACATTGTGAAGGAGCTACGATCCAAATTTCCAAATAAAGTTATTAACAAGGAAAAAATTTATAATCGGATGAAAGCAATCAAAAGACAATTCACCAAGTTTTATGATACATCTCATCAGTCGGGAATGAGCGGATTTGTATGGGATCCTATCACGCATAAGTGGGATGCTGAACCTGAAGTATGGGCTCAACTAATTCAGGTAAAGTTTCATCCCATCATGAATACATGTTATATTTATAGTCATAGCTGAATTTTTATTATTGTGGTATGATTAATTTGCAGTGGTGAAATTCTTCAATAAACATGGAAAAGTCACTTTTTTCAACATTATTTTCTTCAATAATATTTTGCACTTATAATATATAGGTTAAGCCATAAGTTGCTGAGCTAAAGAACAAATCATTTCGAAATTATGAAAAGCTGGTGACGCTATATGGAAAGGACAGAGCAACTGGAAAATATGCTGAGACTGATTCAGATATGTTAAAAAGGAACACTTATAAAAATCCAAGAAAATCAAGTGCTGATTCATTGACTATTAATGAGATAGATGACATGGGTTTTATAAATACTGACTCATTGGAAGAAATGGAGGGACATGAAAAGGGCGACCAAACTCAAGCATCTAGTGATGTGTCCTACACCTACTGTCTATTCAGAAGAACCAACACCTTCAAGAAATAAAAAATCTAAACATGATCATCTTGAAGGCATGACTAACATGTTGAGAGGTGGGATGGACAACTTGGCTGGTTCTATTAACCGGCTTTCACCCCTTCCGCCTATTTTTGAGACCGAGATATGAAATATGTTGGAGGAGTTGGATTTGAAGCTTGGTGTGAATATAAAGTCTTACATATTTCTTTGTCAAAATACAAGTGCATGTCGCATACTGATTGGATGTCCAAGGGAACAACGCAAAAATCTTTTATTAGAAATGCTGCCAAAAGACAATTAAGGTTAGCTTTTATGTTTTTTTACTTTATGCATAGTCATGTATAAGATACAACAAAGAGCTTTTGATTCTGCAAACATTGTATCTTGAATGTTGAGCCAAACATGCTCTGGTATGAAAGTTGTTCTGGTATAAATGTTGCACTATACTTTCCATGCACTTCTAAAATCATACTAGACTATATTGCTTACAGGGTTTTTCTGGCGGCATCTTTAAGAAACATTTGTTGTATCGGCGTTTATCTATCTACAAAATCACCTTTTACCGTTGGGTTTTTTTAACTACATGTGTTTGTACATTTGATAACATCAAAAAACACTTGCAGGTGCAATTTAAAGAGAGTATTTCTTCTAATATTGATGTGCTAGATTTTTGTAGCACATTTAGGACTTTTTAACTTGAAATAATTGTAAGTTCTTAAGTAATTATTGGTGTTTTTGATGTTATTTCTTAAGATTTTGTAGAAAAGTCAAGATGCATGGAAATAAATAACAATGGAGCAGAAGAGCTGAAATCTGAGCAAAAAGAACTGAAAACATGGCTGACGACAACCGTGATAAGTCGTCAGCCTTGTGATGGGCTATCAGCATTGGCGGCAGCCTTAGCCAGGGAGTTGCATTCTGAGAAGTAGTTCTGACGACGTTGGTAACGTGGCGTCAAAGTTGTGATAAAGGTGTCAAGAATGGCGTCAGCCTTAAGAAGAAAATCAGCAATAGGACAAGACATTTGACGACGTTGGTGATACGCCGTCAGATCCTTGACGCGGCGTTAGAGTCATTGTCAGCCGTAGACAGAACTTGAAGAAAACTGGAGCTAATATGATGTCATCCGTGATAAGGCGTCAAACCCTTGACGTGGCGTCACCTATTCCGAGAATTTTATTAATTTTGTTATTTTACTTTCTTAATTAGGCTTTAGTATAAATGGCATCTTTTAGGGTTTTATTGAGGGGGGCGGAAAAGGAGAGAAACCTCTTATTGAGGGTTTCTAACATTCTTGTAAACATCTTCCATTTGAAGATTGATTGTGGGTATGATTTATTACTTATTCTTGATTATGAATTCAATACATATTGTTGATCTTTGTAGCATGAATAGCTAATTTTCTTTACTTGAGTTATGAGAACCTTGATGTGAATACTAATTTGGGTTGTGACTCTAATGTATGTCCATAAGAAATTGATGTTGTATAAACCTTTCTTTATTTTAATGATCTTTCTTGGCTGCAACTTAATAGAGTCAGCACTACAAACATCACTTGTCTGAGAGGAAAGTGTATGTGGGAAAAGAAAGAGTTTACATGGACTTGAAAGATTTTAATCTTTAGTTTAATGGCAAATGCCTTAACCGGATTTGCCTACATGAGAACATAGTTGAATAGCAAATACATCCTTTAAGTTTGAGAGAATTAACGGATACACTACCTACTGAGGTCGAGAGACGAATGGGTAAATAATAGGATTCAACTTTTCTTGCAATTGAAGTGTCAATTAGAACTCTAAAGTGATTTGCAACCCAACCTATGTAAGCATCTTGGTAACCATAACTATAGTGTCCCATGACATTGTTAAATCGAAGTGTTTATCAACTTTTGTTTAAACATTTAAAACCCTCAAATTTATCTTTTTCTATCATTTGCTTAAATTCAACTTGTACCTGTAGTTTTAAATTAGTTTGATCGCCAGTCACATTGTTCCTCGTGGATTCGACCCCGAATCCGAAGTTGGGTAAATATATTGACGACGACTGCCTTGCACTTATTTGAGGTGTAAGTTGAGCGTTATCAAATGTTAGAATCAATCATTTGCCTTTTTTTGTATCTAAATTGATCCTTCACTGGCTATCAGATAATGTATGTTAATATTTGAACTCTGTTGCATGTAAAAATAGGATGTTGCTCTGAACCTTCACCAGATGAGCACACAGAGGACGACGAGTGTGATCATTCCTTCATCTTAAAAGATGATATTGGTTATGTGTGTCGTATATGTGGAGTCAGTAAGAGAAGCATTGAAGCTTGGGATCTTGTTCCTTACACCATTATAAGAAGCTTGGAAAAACAAAGTAGTACATTGATCTTGATTATTCTGTGTTAACTCGTTGTTTTCAAGATCATCTGAACTGTTTTTGACCTTGATATTAAAGTCCTGTAACATCTGTCATTTGGTGTCACCCTAGTTTATTGCCGTCTTAGATGAATGTTTATTTGACTTGGAAACAGATGTTGGGTGAGAACTGAAAGGAGTCTATTGCAATGTTATGGTTTGAGTGGAGTGAGAATTATGCTCAACCCAATTTTGAGATGGAGATTGTCAATATCAACAACTGTGAAGATTTGTTCTTGGAATCATCACGTCTTAATGAAGATGTGGTGGCTCTGTACAAAAGGTCAGTGAAAAATACATACTTCGACTGAATACTTTTTATGGTATTTTGACTAGTAGTTCTGATATCTTTCTTCATTTTTCATACAGATGTGTTTGGCTCCTCTATTGCAGATGTGGTCATCTAATCAATGGTAGATCCATTATGCCAATGGAAGATTTATCGTGGACTTAGTTGAGGTGCGCGAAAATTGGGCCGGACACCACAGTTATCCCAAAAAGAAAAATTTGACAGAAAATGATGTTTTATTTTCAGACTGCATGTTAACTATCTGACAATTAGCTTTGCCCAAATTATGTCAAAGTACTAATTGTAAATATTTTTCCATTTCCAAGACGTCCTGTTTTGTGCAAATCTCTTCGTTGGGCCTCCTCTTTAGCCTTATTCGACAAAAGATGTTAGAGATGGAGATCTTTCTTTTCCATTGCTTTTACCTCCTCAGTTGATAATTTGGCTGCAAAGCCAGTTGCCACATGGAGATAGGAATAAATAATGCGGGATGGCTCCCCTGTTCCGGCAAACTCATCCGATAAAAAGGAGTTATAGTAGCTTTCTAGATCACCCGAGTTAGCAAGAACTTGGGCATCTGGCTTATTTATATGGACAAGGTAAGTATGCAAATCGGTTGAACGTTGCGCAATTGTCAAATGGAAACTCAACAACAAAGCTAAAGAGAAAATAAAAATGCAAGTTATGGTTGGTCTTTGTATCATCATATAACACCTAGAGAAATGTTTGGTTATGATCTAAATTTAATTTAAGGAACATCTTATATATACTATGAACAGAGGTAAAAAATGTGATAAACTAACACTGGATTGTCCTTTTAACATAGTCCAACAGGATTTTCTGATTGTAGTCATAGTCATGCATAGATATTGTGGATTATTTATTTAGTGAGTTTGATATTAAGTTTGAAAGTATTTCCTTCCAGAATTTGGTATCCAAATTTAACAAATTGAAGTTAAGGCTTTCAGACAACAGTATCCATAGGTTACGTGGAACTTGTTCAATATTTTTCACATTTGATGAATCCCGTATCCAATCTCAGGCCATCAACATGAGCTTGATCAAATATTTTCTCAGCATGGACATGGGACAGCCCTTTATTTCCAGCAAAAAAACAAAAAATTATTGTTTTATTAATAATGTTGGATAAATTTAAAATTTATAACAATTTGGGGCATTTTAGTAAATTTACCTGTTACCATACAGTACCATACCATCAATCCAAATAAAAAAACTGTTATTAAACTGCAGTGAACGATACAGTCTATCCAAACATGGTATAAACTATATTGTACCATACCATACCATACTGTACCATACATTATGAAACCTTGACAAACCACCATCCAAACAGACTGTTAGGGAGAGAGATGAGGCGTAGAAGGATCCCAAGTCCAGAGGATTATGGAGCATAGAGAGAGAAATATAATAAAATAATATTTTAAAATATAAAAATAAAAAGATTAAAATTGAAGTTTACCAACTTCACCGTTAAAGTTAAATACTACTCCCTCCGTTTCGAAATAAGTGAATTGTTGGGGTATTTATTGGTATTTCAAAATAAGTGAATCATCGAATTTTTTTTAAAATTTGTCCTTATGATTTGACAACCAATTAACTTTTGAAAAAGTATTACGAGGTCAAGTTTTTCTTTTTTGGGGGTAAAAATGAAAAGTTATGTTAAATTTATATTTTTAATGTTTTTTCTTTAATATGTGTGCCAAAATCCAACAATTCATTTATTATGAAACGGAGGGAGTATTATAATAACGGTGGGGTCCACTGACAGTGTAAAAAAGAGTTACACTGGCAGTGGACACAAGTTAATCTCAAAAAAAAAAAAAATGCTAGCCAACTTCCGATGTATTTTACTATGTTGCTTTGTTTTAATTATCAGTAGAAATAACAAGTGGATCTTAGAAGCTAGTCCAAGGTTAGATCACGATTTAAGTGTCCGCTTGGTGTGAGGGATAAAAATAAATAGTTTCGGGATAAAATAAATAGTCTCAAAATAAAATTGTGTTGTCTTGTTTGGTTGTCAAGTTCGGAATAAATAATTAGTTTCAGCATTAGTTATTCCCCCGTCCCCCACCTACCAACCCACCGCCCACCCCCTCCTTATTATTTATGCCAAGACAATTTATCTTCAAATAAAATCTGGGGGCAACCCACCCCCTCCTTTTCGTGGTATTATTTATCCCAAGATAATTTATCTTCGAATAAAATCTTAAAATAATAAAATTATCCTCCAAATTCTTTGATTTATCGCTTTTCACATATACATGTCTCAAGTCCGCTGCTTAACTGAAGGATGTGGCTACTAATTTAAACAACGCACACAGACCTGATTAACGATTAATATAAGTAGCCTTTTTAACCGAAAAAAGAAGAAGAAAAACCTGAAGATTTTCTTCTCTTCATTGAGGAAGAAGCAGATTCTCATCTTCAAGAACACCAAGTATACTGTATGAGACCTTTAATCAAATGAGAAAGACAGAGGAACATTATGTGAGACCTGGCAGACTATTTCACTTCCTAGAGGTGAAGTACTAAGAATTTCGTCATCTAGAATTTCTTTAGGGAGAAGAAAAAAATCTGTTCATTCTCTTTTAAGAATGAATAACTAAAATTCTTTAAAAAAATATACAGAAAGCTAACTAAGTTGGGTGTTTTTATAAACAAACAACTTATTTTTAGGGAGGGTACAATGTATATTATTTTTAATATAACAAACCAAACAATCAATAAAAGATAATAACAGAATAACTAATTCCATCATAACTTACATTCAAACCAAACGACCCGAAGTGTCAAGGCGACCTCTTGCACATCATGTTTTAGCAGAAACAAAGTCGATAAACTTTCAAAGGGTGATCCACATCACATCTACCGGGTGACCATTAAAAGAAGTGAAGAAAAGATTTTGAGTTTAGATGGTGCACGGCATAATTATAAAGACCTACTAAGTTAACTATTTTTTTACCTCATGATAATTGAGGTGTTTGAATCGGCTCGTAAATACTTTGACTATACCTTATGATAATCAAAATATCGGGTTATCTTGTATACACCTCGACAATACTATTTAGTATTTGCTACCCTTCAGTCATAAAGTTATTGGGTAATGTAATAAATATTTGTTATCGCTTATTCTCTCTCTCTTTTTTTATATCATCTGTTAATTTTAAAAAATGAAATATTACAGACGATAACATCTGACATATGGTGAAATTACATGACATAATAACTTATAAAATAAGAGAATATTGCCTTAGTTGATCTGGTTGTGTCCTTCATACACTTCTAAATGCATCAATCCGCAAATATAACAATATGATGTGGTATATATTATTCTGAACTATGGATCAAAATAAGTCATTTTTTAAATGAATTCATCAAAATAATATATTTTTTAAAACTTTACCAAAATAGTATAAATGTTGTTCCCAGTAACGTATTATTCTTTAAAAAAAGTTAACGGGTAAAAAAAAGTTGTGGATGATGTTAAAATAAGAATCGTTACAGTCAGTAACGTTTGTGACATAAAACGCATTACTATGGGTAATGAGACTCTGCAACTCTGTCACATCAACATCTTTATAAAATCTGATGTTAAATTCGTTACTGTCAATTACGTTTTAACTTTAAAACGTTACTCCAAGTAACTCAAAACTCTGACGTCACAGAGTTTTGAGTTGATTTGATAGTATCGTTGCTTGGAGTAACGTTTTAAAGCTAAAACGTAATTGACAGTAACGAATTAACATTAGATTTATATAAAATTCTTATGTGGCAGAGTTTCAGAGTCTCGTTACTCATAGTAACGTTTTATGTCAAGAACGTTACTCACAGTAACATTTTATGTAAAAAACGAGACTGACAGTAACAATTCCTATTTTAACGTCATCCACAACTCTTTTTGGCCCGTTAACTTTTTTTAAAAGATAATACGTTACTGGGAACGACGTTTATACTATAGTTTGATAAAGTTTTAAAAATATATATTATTTTGGTAAATTCATTTAAAAAATAACTTATTTTTGTCCAAACCTCATTATTCTGATCATGATCAATTGATAACTATAAATAACAAAAATATTTGATTTGTTTAAACCCCTCCGTCTCATGTTACTTGTCCACTCATTGAGGATGCTGATTTTGTGGCTTTTTTAGGGCTAGAATGTTTTGCTTGGTTTTGTGCTGGTGAGATACGAGTGTTCATGATTACTGGTTATTATGTTTAAGAGTCCGTTTGGATAGAATTAAAAAAAAAAAAGTTTTTTAGGTTAAGTGATTAAAAGCTTAAAATAAGTGCTTATAAATTAATCAGATAAGTGTTTGGATAGAAGTGCTGAAACTGAAAAAAAGTTGTTGATATGTTTGGTAAACAAGTGGTGGTAAGTACTTTTTGTTGTCAAAATGACTTAAATGTCCTTAAAGTTATTAACGCCATAAATAAAGTAAATTATTTATAATTTTTAATTCTAAAATAAAAGTTTTGAACAAACCTCCAATGTAATGATGGATTCAATGAAAACAAAGAAGAAAGATGAAGAGGAAATTGGAGGGAAGAGATGAAGCAAAGCGGCAAAGAGAAAAAAAAAACTAGTATATATTTAAGGGCTACAAGTTTAGGATATTGTTGGAATTGGAGGAAAATATAAGGGATAAAAAGATAATGTTTTGGTCAAACCTAAAAGAATTTTAATCTAAAAAGCAAAAAATTGAAGTATCCAGCTTCTCAATTTTTAATTCTTTTAATCCGTTTTAAACTTTTTTTAAGCACTTTTTAATTTTACCAAACACCTTAAAAAAACTAAAAAAAAAAGATTAAAAGTTGATTTGACCAGTATTAATCCTATCCAATCGGGCTTTAAATCTCCCAAATTAGCTTTCAAAGGAATGACTTATCTCACTGTCGATAAAAGATCATTGTCAATTGCTAACTTGTGCTAGATAAATGGACCAACGAAATACAGATTTCTAAAATTTCATTTATGGAAGTACAATGTAGGTAGAGTATGAGCCTTTCTGCTATAGATTTCAAAGGCTGAGTTAGGAGCCATGTATTTGTTTTGCTTCAATAAGGCAGCTTCGAGCTGCATGTTGTTTTCATGACTACTGTTTGTTGTTACATATTTTATTTCCTTGGAGAGCAAAATCAGTCCTGCGAGAATTGGTACAATTGGAAAAAGGGTTATCACTAATACTATAAGTTTACTCCTCAAGTAACATTATCGCTATTAACATTCTTATACTACGAGGATGTGTTGCGATGCTCTTCTTCCAATTGGAGGTCTCAGATTGAACTTTTGACATGGATAATCATTTTCTCCCCCCCCTCTCTCTCTCTCAATGTGTTTGTCCAGCATGAATCCAAATTGGTTGAACAGTCAATTTAAGATACTAATGAGTGATTCATTTTCTCAATGTCTGCCTTGGTTTATCTATTTTTTATCGCATGTTCCTGTTCATCCCTTTCAAAGACCACCCAGCGCTATACATGCCAAAACAGCACGACGAATGCAAGTCTCACCATATTCTTTGGAAGTGTCTTAATTAATGCTGTTCAATTGAAAAGAAAAGTTACTTCAAGTTTGATATTCTAAAGTAAGTGTCGTCCCCCTCTCTGCATCTTTTAGCTGGAATATAACTATGCTACCAAATACTGGTACGCTTAACCAAGATAAAAAAAATGTTTAAAGATTTCCTTGCACGTCCCTTTTGATGAAATAGGCATAACTTGACTATGAACACATGAAGCAGTCAGCTGGATCAAATATTTTTAGCTATGCAATAAATTGAATTAGTTAGCCCCGTGTAAAAGTTAGTTACAAATATATTGTAGATGACAGCCGTAGATATTTGGTAGATGGCAGCTGTATACAGAGTAGTATAAACGTACTGTGATAAGGACAAAAGCAGTTATCAATTTATTTTTCTTCCATCATCAATCAATAACATCTCTTCTATTCTTCCTATTTCTTCTTAGCTCAAGCTCAACATCAATGGTCGTCAATGGCAGTTGAGCTTCTAATATACAAATTCTATCATGGTATCAGAGCCCTTGACCACATTTGTGGCTTCAGTTTAATCGATCTTATAGGATGTTAATAGTCGACGGACGATCACTGTAGTTGCTTAATCAACACAACAATGGCAGCCACTAAAATCGGTCCTACTCATCCACTTTTTCTTCATCCTTCTGATACAGTTGGAGGTCCAATTATACCCATTCAGTTGTCAGGATCTGAGAACTATTCTACCTAGAGCAGGTCCATGCATATCCAAGTGTTTGGTAAGAATAAGCTGGGGATCGTTGATGGAACCTGGAAAAAGGGGGATTTTTCAACGAATTTAGCTTATTAGTGGGAAAGATGTGATGCAGTAGTTATTGGTTGGATCTTAGGCTCAGTATCTCCGGAATTACACATTGGCATTCTTTATGCTCCAAGTGCAAAGATTATCTGGGATGATTTACAAGAGAGGTTCGACAAAGTCAATATATCTAGATTTTATCAGCTGCATCGCGAGATAACAACTCTAGTTCAAGGATCTGACAGTATCTCCATTTATTAATCCAAATTGAGGTATCTCTAGGCAAAATTCGACAACATGATACCTCTTCCTTGTGATTGGGCGAAATCTAAAGGTTTTTCGCAACACATGGAAGGGTTAAAGGTGTTGCAATTCCTTATGGGACTCAATGAGAGTTATGAGAAAGCTCACAGCCAAATATTAATGACTAGTCCTACTCCTAACATTAACAAAGCTTACTCTATGTTAATTGAGAGGAAAAGTCAAAGATCGATTGCTAGTTCCTCCATTTCTGGTGAGAGGATAGAATTGGGGGATATGATGGCTGGGAAAGGCAACTCTTATCATAAGCCACAGAAGAACTGGCAATTACAGTGTGATTTCTGTAAGCTTAAAGGTCATACAATAGATACTTGCTATCACTTGGTTGGATATCCACCTAGCTACAAAGGGAAGAAGAAAGAAGGAATTCCCAATGGTCCAACTTCACATCATGTCGCTGCTAATCCTATTACTGCACCGATATACAGAGGCACCATAGATCATAATGTTCCTCCTAATGACTCTAATTCACATGTGAATGCAAGATATTTTCAAGTTGGATGTTCTACTAGTTGCTCAGCTGCAACACGAGATTTTCCCCGGGCACCCTATCTCACTAAGGATCAACATGACAAGATAATGATGATGCTTGGCAAAGATGGTTCACAACCTGGTGTGGCAAACATGGCAGGTATTGATTTTCATACTTTGTCCACTGTAGAGCAAGTACGATGGATCATTGATACAGGTGCAACCAATCACATGTCTGCTAACTTAGGTGCCATGAGTGCTATAGAGAAAGTACCTACACTATCTAATCAAAGAGTTTATTTACCAAATGGTGGGATAACACTGGACACGCACACAGGAAAGTGCAGAATTGGAGACACGGGGGTGATCGAGAATGTGTTGTACATACCTGAGTTTAAGTATAATCTTTTATCAGTCTCTAAGATAACAAGGGAACTTAGTTGTTTTGTTTTTTTCTATCCTGGTTTCTGCTTATTCCAGGACCTTGCTACTGGGATGTTGAAGGGGATTGGTAAAGAAACTGATGGATTATACTTACTGACTGTCCACACATTTACAGACAATAATATTTCTGTTGTTTCAGCTGTTACAACACATACTGCAACAAAGAAGAATACAAATATTTCTCTGTGGCATAGAAGACTGGCTCATCCTTCTAGCAATTCTCTGAGGTTACTTTTTGGTTATAATGTAGATATCTGTAAATCAGTCTTATCTGACTGTGAAGTCTGCCCTCTTGCTAAATATACTAGACAGTCTTTTCCTCTTAGCACAAGTACCTCTTTTAAGTATTTTGATTTGCTTTATCTTGATGTTTGGGGACTCTATCATACTAACACTTTTAATGGTAATAAATTCTTCTTGACTATCGTAGATGATTATTCCTATATCACTTGGATTTTTTTGTTCAAGTTTAAGAGTGATGTGCTATCTGTATTAAGAACATTTCTTAAAATGATACACACCATTTAATGCAATAGTAAAAGTGATTAGGACAGATAATGGAGGAGAATTCACTAGCAATCATATCAAGGATCTTTGTAAGGATTTTAGTATTATTCATCAGAGAACTTGTGTTTATACCCCTCAGCAAAATGGTGTTGCTAAGAGGAAACATAGGAATCTACTTGAGGTTGCAAGAGTGTTGCGATTTCAGGGTCATATACCTTTAAAATTCTGGGGTCATTGTATATGTGTTGCTTCTTATGTCATTAATAGGCTTCCCTCAGTAGTTCTTAGCGGAAAATTTCCTTATGAGCTGGTTTAGAGGAAACCACCTTCTCTTGATCATATGCGAGTCATTGTTGTCTGTGTTATGCAAGTGTTTTGCCCCGATTGGATAAGTTAGCTTCCAGAGCCGTTCCTTCAGTTTTTATGGCCTATTCCACAGTAACTAAAGGCTACATTCTGTTTGACCTAGCCAAGGAGAAGTTTTTTATTAATAAAGATGTTATTTTCAAAGAACATTTTTTTCCCTTCAAGACCTCTGTTGTTCCATCTACACAACATAATCAGTTTCCTTGGTCTTCTGATAATGACATATTTGCTGATCCTCCTCTTGGTCCTTCTTCTGCACCATTCACCTCTACTCCCCCAGCTTCTACTGAGGCATTTTAACCTGCTTTACCGATTGTTCCTGAGGTTTCTTCACCAGATTCTAGTCCACCTCCTACTCCTATTGCTCTTAGGAGGTCAACTAGAATATCCAGGCAACCTCTTTGGCATGTTGATACTCCATCTCCTTCTACTATTGATCTTAGGAGGTCAACCAGTGTATCCAAGCAACCTCTTTGGCATGTTTATTATGTTACCAAAAAGCAGGCTTCCCATGTTCTTTATCCTATTAATGTTTGTTTATCATATGCACACTTTTCTCCTAGTCATAAGTCTTTCTTGGTTCTCTATCCCATGTGCATGAACCCACTTCCTATCATGAGGCTATACAAGATTGTAGGTAGATTGATGCCATAAATGTTGAGTTACAGGCTCTTCAGGACAATCATACTTGGGATCTAGTCCCTTTACCAGATGGTAAAACTGCTATTGGTTGTCGTTGGGTTTATAAAGTCAAACTTAAAGCTTCAGGGGAGATTGAAAGGTTCAAGGCTCGACTTGTCGACAAGGGCTGTAATCAACAAGAGGTCCTTGACTACAGTGAAACCTTTTCTCCTGTGGTTAAGATTGCTACTGTAAGAGTTGTCTTGTCTTTAACTGCTCAGCATAATTAGCACATTTATCAGCTTGATATTTACAATACTTTTCTTCAAGGTGATTTGCATGATGATGTTTATATGCAACTTCCTCAGGGCTTACCAAGTCAGGGGGTCTGGTTTAGTCTGTAGACTTGCTAAGTCTCTTTATGGGTTAAAACAGGCCAGTAGACAATGGAACTTGAAACTTTCTGAGGCATTGATCACTTCAGGATTTATTCAAAGTGGTTTGGACCATTCTCTATTCATCAAGAAATAAGGAACCGATATAGTCATTATCTTGATCTATGTGGATGACATGTTAGTAACAGGTAGCAATCTTGGCCTTATTGAAGACACCAAATCCTTATTACAAAAGGTCTTCAAGATAGAAGATCTAGGAGCTTTGAAATATTTCCTTGGGATGGAGTTCAGCAGATCTGCTAAGGGTATCTTGGTGAATCAGAGGAAATATGCACTTGAAATCCTCTCAGATCTGGGAATTGGCTCAGCTAAACCAACTATGACACCTCTTGAAGTCAATGCAAAGTTGACAACACAAGAACTTGATGTGTTAACACAAACGACAGAGGATGAAACATTGGAAGACAAAACACAATATCAAAGATTGGTTGGTAAGATGTTGTATTTGACACTAACCAGGCCACACATAACTTACTCAGTACAAACTCTTAGCAAATTCCTACAGCATCCTAAGAGATCATACTAGGATGCAGCAGCTAGAGTCATGAAGTATGTGAAGAGAGAACCAGCCCTAGGAATCTTGTTAAGCAGTGAAACCTCTACTACATTGTCAGTCTATTGTGATGCTGATTGGGATTCCTGTCCAAATACCTGACGATCAGTATCAGGTTTTGTTGTAAAGCATGAAAACTTACTAGTTTCTTGGAAATCTAAGAAGAAAAATGTGGTGTCCAGAAGCTCAGCAGAAGCTGAGTACAGAAGTATGGCAAATGCAGTCTCAGAAGTTGTATGGATAACAACTTTGTTAAAAGAATTGGATAATGAGGTTGCTACACCTGTGGTTGTATATAGTGATAGCAAAACTGCATTACAAATAGCAGCAAATCCGGTGTTCTATGAGAAAACAAAACACATTAAAATTGACTGTCATTTTATTAGATAGAAAATTCTAGAGAAGCTGATCAAGACAGTACATGTTAGTTCAAGAGATCAATTAGCAGATGTGTTGACTAAAGGATTGACAAGATGTCAACATGAATACCTAGTGAACAAGCTTGGTATGCTAAACATTTTCATACCTACCAGCTTGAGGTGGAGTGATGAATTAGGCATAACTTGACTATGAACACATGAAGCAGTCAGCTGGATCAAATATTTTTAGCTATGCAGTAAATAGAATTAGTTAGCCACATGTAAAAGTTAGTTACAGATATATTGTAGATGACAACTGTAGATATTTGGTAGATGACACTTGTATACAGAGTAGTATAAATTTACTGTTATAAGGAAAAAAGCAGTCATCAATTCATTTTTCTTCCATCATCAATCAATACATCTCTTTTATTCTTCCTGTTTCTTCATAGCTCAAGCTCAACATCAATGGCCATCAATGGCAGTTAAGCAATAACAATATTCTTTCTAATTGACTCGGAGGAAAGTTCCATACGCGGCCTTGTTTCTCTCACAAATTTAAGCAACATACTTTCCTTGACGCACTTTTTGTTCCATTTGATAAACATACTCTCTCATAATAATATCCTTCTTGGTGCTCCACGGACACAGCTTCCTCATCTGCCCCTCCATCATAAGGATAATGAATAAGGATATGAGAAATACGATAACAAGTTGTAGAAATGTATATAACCGAAATCCTAGCGGCACTATGAGAATGCCACTAACCACATAGGTAACCATAAGATAACATAGTAAACCTGTTAGATATCTATTGAGAATGGCCATATTTTTGTACTTCTTAGGCACCGTCAGCTTGTAGGTGATCATGAGAGAAATAAAAAATATAAGCGAATGGAGTGATACAACTAGCTTTAAGCGGATCTCGTCGTCTGTTAAAACTTCGCAGTTGATAGATGTAGTATTGATGTTGGAGCTTGACGGCGCAAGTAAAGTAGTAGAGGAGCTACCAATGTCCCTGCCTTTGCTATGAGAACCTCCACTAGGAGGGTTAAAGACGGCTTGAAGAGTAGTAGTTAAAATCAATACAGTCACAACTAGAAATGCATTTCGTACTTCACCAGTCATTCCTTTATCCCAATCAACGCGTTTCCTCGCTTCCGCTCTCTGATTGATGTAGTTGCATGAGGTGAGAGTATCCACCATGGATATTAGATTAGGAATCTTTGACAACTCCCAAGCATCAGCTTTTTGCAAACTTTTCTGGATTTCCACATCATCTTCATTGGCTGGCGGAACGGTTGGAAGAGCTGACGTCGAATTTGAGATAATAATACGATTCAAAACGATTTCAAGCGTCGTCTGATTTTCTTAATTTTTGTCATTCAGGTCAACTAATTTCCCCATTAGCAATCGCCTAATAACCTGATAACCATGACCAAGGTTAAGCATCAAGTAGGGTTAACAGTTCAACATTAAAAGCTAATAAGGAAAAGTGAAAAACCTCAACAAAGTCTCAAGTAGCAAAAGCAAACAAAACTTGTATGGAGTGTCTAAACAGATTTATCGAATAATTGTGGTGGAAGATATATGTGACCTCAAAATTAACAAAGACAATTGTCTATCAATATCTATATCTAGCTATCTTTTATATACAATATATAATTAAGGTCATAATAGCTAGGATCAATAGCTCAACATTAAGATCAATTTTGTTGGGTATAGTGAAGTTTTGACGATTGACAAAAAGCCAAGAAACAAGTAATTTCGAGCTAGTTCATGAGATATCATTTCAAGAGAGTTCAAAATGAAATAGGATTGTTAGAGGATAAATCACACGTGCAAAATAAGAAGCAAAAAAGCCTTATATTCAGATAAGTTCAAAGAGATCAGCATGTGCTAAAATAGAAGAGTTTGAATTGAGGAAAAGTCTCAACTGAAGTATAACTCTGTGAAGAGTTTGTATAAATGATAGACTGCTCTACCAAAGGAGGATGTACACTTCCACAACAACAAAGGCAATTCACAAAGTGCGAGCTTAGTGTTCGAGTGATTTTTGAAGTGCATTCTAATATAGTGAAACATATTGAAGAACCTAGTCTTAGATCAATAGGTTAGTCATGATGTATTAGGACTATTTATTGAGTTGTAAGTTACATGCTTTCTTAGATCCAGTGTATTATAAACTGACTTATGATTTTAGTCTTCAGGGTGGGGGAACTTGAATATTTGAGAACATAAATCATGAGAGGTTTGTGTATTTTTGGTTTGTGTATTTTTGGAATTAGGATTAATTATTTAGGTACAGAGTCTTGTAATAGTTCTTTATTGAGGCTCATAGTTGATTTAGGATAAAATCCTATAGAGGTATAAGTCATGATTTTTTATACCTTTATGAATCAGGTGTTTTTTACGTAAAACTATAGGGTCTTTACTTATTGCTTTAATTCTTGTAGATGAATTATATTAGTTAACATGTGTTTTTGTAGGTGAATATCTTGAACCACATACCTTAGTTATTAGGCCGTGTAGAATATCAATTGATATCAGAGCGGATTATCTTGTGAAGATTAACACCTGAAGAAATGACTGAGGATGAATTCTGCACCATTGATTGGTCACTGCAAAGGACAATCTACTACTAGGCCCCCTCTTTCAATAGGTCTCACATTATCTAGTGGAAAGCTTGCATATAAAAATTCATTCAAGTAAAAGATTATGAGCTATGAAATAGAATCAATGAGGGACCCAAGATTCCCATGAAAACTAGTGAAGGATAAAGGCAAAAAAGGTGAGAAGTGAGTTCAGTTAAAATGATATTATTTATCTTAGAAAGAATATGAAGGCGAAAAGCACTCTAGTGTGTGATTTGGGACTTGATTAGTACAATAAGGTATCTGGATACACCATAACCAAATAGATTTGGGTTGCATTGGTAAAAATGCTCATGAAGTTACTAGTTAAGGGCAAAAGTTTAGGGTCGCAATGTTGTTCACTAAATATGAGGCTTTCAGGAATGCAAAAGGATTTGCTCATGTCACGTTGTATAGGGCAAGCGTAGAAATATACCGAGGTGAACTGAATACTTCTTTAGAAGAGATTTATGCAGATTTGGGGCATAAAAGAATGTGTTGTCTAAGCAATAAAGGATTGTAGATTCTTGCCAAAAAATCACCCATCTTTTTGGCCAAAAGGTACGATAGTAAAACCTTATGACTACTGCATATTTGGTAAGCAACATAGCGTCTCATTTCAAACATCATCTAAAAGAAAATTGAATATACTTGATATGGTATATTCTGATGTTTGTGGTCCAATAAAGATACAATCGATAGGTGGCAACAAATATTTTATTACTTTTATTGATGATGCTTCACAAAAATTGTGGATTTAATTGTGAAATCAAAGATCAGGTGTTTCAAGTATTTCAAAAATTTTATGTTCTGGTCAGAAGAGAGATGGGTCAATAACTAAAGGATCTTTTCATTAACAATGGAGATGAGTATACTTTAAGGAAATTTAAAGAATATTGTTCAAGTCATGGGATCTAACATGAGAAGATAGTTCCTAGAACCCCACAACATAATGGTGTAGTTGAGAGGATGAATCACATCATTGTTGATAAGGTAGAAAGGATGCTCGGACTAGCTAAACTGCCTAAGTCATTCTGGGTGAAATAGTTCAGACTACATGTTACCTGAAAAATCATAGTCCATCAGTTTCATTGGAGTTTGACATCCTAGAGAGAGTTTGGACCAACAAAGAGGTGTTCTACTCACATATGAAGGTGTTCAGTTCAAAAGCTTATACATATGTACCAAAAGAGCACATAACAAAGCTGGATGATAAATTGGTTCCCTATATATTCATTGGATATGGAGATGAAGATTTTGGATATATACTGTGGTATCTCATAAAGAAGAAGGTCATTAGAAGCAAAGATGTTGTCTTCCGAAAGAGTAAAGTTGGAACTATTAAGGATATATTAGAGAAAGATGAGAAAACGAATGGTGTAGTCCCTAACTTTGTTACCATTCCTTCTACTTCTAACAAATCCATATGTGTAGAAAGTACAACCAATAAGATTGCCGAGCAGGGGGAGCCACCTGATGATATTGTTAAGTAGAAAGAGAAACTTGGTGATTATACAAGTAGAGCACCATACTCATGAAGAAGGACAATCTCAACCTCTGAGGATATTAGAATGGAAAAGGGTAGAGTCATCCAAATACCCTTCCTCAGAGTATGTCCTCGTCAAGATAAGGGGAGCTAGAAATTCTTAAGGAGGTATTATCTTATCTAGAAAAAAGAGTAGTAGATGAATGCCACGCAAGACGAGATGGAATCTCTACATAAAGCTAACAC
Source organism: Capsicum pubescens (assembly GCA_030864215.1). Classification (NCBI taxonomy): domain Eukaryota; kingdom Viridiplantae; phylum Streptophyta; class Magnoliopsida; order Solanales; family Solanaceae; genus Capsicum; species Capsicum pubescens. Next base: position 97,747,272 of record CM061543.1, on the reverse strand, counting down.
ATACAAGTTGGTTGAACCTTCAAAAGGTAAAAGACCGCTTAAGTACAAGTGGATCTTTAAACTTAAAAAAGATAGAAATGGAGAGTTGGTCAGATACAAAGCTCTATTGAAGTTTGAAGGCTTCAAACAGGAGGAAGGTATTATTTTGGTGAAATTTTTAAACCTAGTGTCAAAATGACTTATTTCAAACTATTTTGAGGTTATAACTAGCCTAGATGTTGAAGTAGAGCGATCGAACGTGAAAATGGCATTTCTTCACAAAGATTTAGAAGAAGATATTTTTAGGGAGTAGCCTAAAGGATTTGAAATAGTTAGAAAGAAATAAATGGTGCGAGATGAAATCCGTGGTACAAGAAGTTTGACTCACTCATGAAAATTCCAACTTACATAAACGACATTGTGATATACGTGTATACTTCAAAAGATTTTCTGGTAACAACTTTATTATCGTGTTGTTGTATGTGGATGACATATTGATTGTAGGATAAGACAAAAAAGAGAATTGTCAAGTTGAAGAGAGAATTGTTGAAGTCATTCAATACGAAGGGCTTAGTACCAGCATAATAAATTTTGGGGATGAAGATTATTTGAGAACGAACAAGTAGAAATTTGTGACTATCTTAATAGAAGTACATTAAACGTGTACTAGAACACATCAACATGAAGAGTGCTAGACCCGTTAGAACTCCTTTTGCTAGTTATCTTAAGCTGAGTAAGAAGATGTGTCCTACAATAAATAAGAAGAAAAAAAATGGTGCCCGTGTTCACGTAATCTATCATATCAGTATGTGCAGCCATATATAGACTATGGAGAAGACTTGGGATACATTGAGCCGGCAGAGACTGGATTCATAGTTCCTGCTGTTTTGCACCCAGGTATCAAGTTTGATATTATGAGCGCAATGACCCAACTTTTAAATCTGAAGGGTGTGTTTATATATATTCCCACAGATAATGCTAATTTGCACCTTGCAAATTTCCTCAGGATCTGCAGTTTGTATACAAATTCAGGGGTAAATCAGGAAGCACTTAGACTGAGGCTATTCCTCTTCGTACTTACAATAGCAGCATCTTTATTATTAGGGGAACTGCCAAGAGTCTCTATCACTACATGGAATGAGTTGCGCAAGTGATTCTTGAACATGTTATTTCCTCCATCTAGGATGTTGTAGCTCAAGGAAAAAATTTGTAACTTTAGGCAGCTGCAGACAAAATCTATGTACGAGACATGGTTCAGGTTCAAGAAGAAAATGAGCATGGTTCCCAATCATCGGTTTTTAGGGATGATCTTATCAGAGATATTCTATCGAGCCCTGACCATCGCTCCAAAGCCATGGAAGACACCATATTTGGAGGAGCTTTTATGAGACTACGTTGGGAGGCAGCTTCAGAGATGTTAGATCCGATATCTCTCACTAATCGAGGGTGGAAAACTTGGGAGGCTGAGAGGGGAATCTGGCACTTATGCTATTGGTTCCTCGTACGACCAGAGAGTAGTTGATGACACAGTAGCGCAAAAGATTGTGTTGCTAAAGACTGATCTTGGGGTACTTACAAAGAAACTTGCAGTAGCAACTTCAGAAAAGGTAAATGCAGTAGAAGCACAAGGGTTAGCTTCCAAAGCTTATGAGTCAAAATTGGAGAAGAAAGCAAATTAGCTAGATTGTCAGTTGGCGGGTTTTCGAACCCAAGGGAAAGGGAACCAAGGTCAGAACTATTATGATAGATACAGAGATCGTAGCAGAGAATGAGATGGTGACTGGAGGAAAAAAGATGACTATAGAGAGAAGGGAGATAGACACATTCCACCTGGCAAACGAGATACAGAATCCAGAATGGAAGAGATGTTGGTTATGCTGGTGAAGGGTCAGGAAAATCAAGAGATTAGCCGCAAGCTTGACCCTAGACCTATGGAAAGAGTTTCATCACTATCAAACCTCTTTACCTCTGGTAAGCTCCTTTTAATTTCCTTCTTTTGTGTCTTCTTCTTTATATTGACCTTCAACTGATTTCAGGAGGTCGGGGATTATTCCCACAGGACTGAAGTTTCATCATCACATCAACTGGTTTATCCCAAACTTGTAAGCTTTTGTACCCCTCAAATCTTGCTAGATCTTCTTCTTTTTCACATCTTCTTTTTCACGCTTACTGATTTGTACATGTCTTTGTAGATGTTTATTTTTCAACTAGCTCTTCAAAGACCAGGGCCAGACCAGTATGTAGGGACATACCAGTATGTTGTGACAGGAGGTGCCCTCAATTGTTTTTGGTGAAGTTTTTTGATAGCTAGATCCATTAGCTAGATTTTGCACAACTTCTTTGTCCTTAGTTTGAAAAACAATGCTATTTTTGTGTCGTGTATTTTGTAGCATCCCATTGGGAGTGTAATTATTGGGACCCCTTATGCTACCCCTTTTATTAAGTATATGTCTTTTGTTTTATATTTGTTGCATCTGCTCTTTATTGTTGAATGTTTATTTTTCGCGTCCTAATCCAAAGATTGGGAATTTATGACTTATCCATGTTGATGTATCTCCGAGTGTCTATTGGTAACTCTATAAATCTTTGATATTCCTTTGTTTGTTGTGACTCAATCCACCTGCAACTACATTCCCTTCCCTAAATATATGTGTAATATGTCCTTGCACTACATCCAACTTGCTCAAAATCTCCTCTATCATATTAATCATGGGCCATGGTATCTTTCACTGTCTTTCAACCATCTTTCTAAGTGTAAGGGAGTCTATTTCAAAAATGACTCCTACATAACCTTTAGAAAGACAATAGTCTAAGGCTTTCTTAATTGCAAGGTCCTCTACCTCTATATTACTAGTTTCACCAATCCCTCTAGCTTTGCATATATCAAATCTCTTTTTTCATTTCTAATGCAAAAAGCCAGAGCTTGAATTCCAGGATTACCCTTGCATGCCCTATCTGTGTTACATTTCACCTTTTTTCCCTCCGAAAACCCATGTGACAATGTAATATGGGTCTATAGCTTTTTAGAATAGAAACAATATTAGGCCAGTTCTCTTTTCCAATCTTCAACCATGAATATAGGACCTTGATTACCTTTTTAATCATGTCTTGAACCTGCCAAACCAATTGCGTGAAAAAGATGTTTCCTCCATGCTTTATCCCATTTCTCTTTTTCCATAAGAACCACGTGATTATTGTTGGCATAGCTCTACATACTGCTTCCAGCTTTGGATTCCGGCACATCGTCCACCATGTATGGATAAGCTGATGCAAATCCGTACCTTCAATATCAATTCCTGCAAAAATAGCAAACTGTTTCCATAGCTTTTCAGCTATGGGAGCCGTTAGAAAAATATGTTCCATAGTTTCCTCCATCTTTACTTCAGCACCAACATCTGAAAACTATATTAATTCTCGTACTTTTGAGGATATCATCAATGGCAATCTTTCTCCTCCATACTCTCCACATAAAGAAATTAACCTTAAAAGGTAACCCCTTAGTCTGTATTGTTAGTTCGTATTAATTGTACTGCTCCTTTCTATCCTTTTGACTTCTTAGATTGTCCCAATTAGACTTTTCTATAAAGTTTCCTTGAGTATTTCCAGCCCACCAAGGAATATCATCACCCTAACCTATAGAAGTGTGTTGATATGCTCTAGAATATGCTCCACTATTTCTTCTGATAATTTGCTCCTCAATTTTGTGCATTCCATTCTCCATCAGTCACAAATTCCATAACTTCTACCTCTTCCTTCTGCCTTGTCACTTTCAAAATAGTACAAAGCTCCCTGTTCATTCCAGTTGTCAAACCAAAAACTTGGATTTCCAACCTTTAGTTGCCACCATATATTATGTTTCACCTCTTCCCTTATTGCAATCGATTTCCTCAAACATGTGAGGTACTAAAACCTTTTGCCATAATAGGATGAAATTTCTTGCAATATTTGTTCCACATAAATTCTATCCATAGAGATGAAGTAGAGGTTCTGAATTCCACTATGGCTTTGCACATTAAGCTTTGGATACAGTATGAAGTAATATGAAACCAATATCCCCTTCCTTTTTGAGATAGCACATATTATCCTGAGAAATACAGTGTTTATTCTTTGTTCCAGTGGTATTTTCCCAGAAGAATTTTGCAAATATCTTGTGGAGCTGATTAATTACTCTCACTGGTGGAATCATAGCAGATAGAAGATATATAGGCATTGATTATAATACATTAGCAATTAAAATATATCTTCCCCCAAAAGATAAGAGTTTATGTTGCCATAAACTCAATTTTTTCACCACTTTTTTTTTATCAAATCCTCAAAGTCCGTTTTCTTATTTCACCTATAGAAGACTGGACAACCCAAATAAGTAAGGGAAAATTCCCTTTATTCATTCTAGTAATCCTCTTAACTAAGTTACATAATCCAACTGGGTCTTCTCATGTAAATAAAAAAGGGTTTTCTCCAAATTAATCATCTGACCGGACACATTTTCATATTCTCTCAAAACCCCTGTCATCTTCCTTATAAATTCTGGATGCCCTGAAAAAAAAACAATAGTATCATCAGCATAAGATGGATGATTTATATTAGGGCTCCATCTAGGCATCCCATACCCAATAAATAAAGGGTCTTCATAAAGTTTGTTCAAGCTTCTGGAAAACCTCAGCAGCAATGATAAATAATGTAGGAGATAAAGGATCTCCTTGTTTCAATCCCCTAAAGGATTGAAAAAAAACAAAAGATTGTCCATTTATCAACATAGAATACCAATTACTACTAATTAGCCTAACCGCCATATCAATAAGAAACCAAATTCCCTTAGGACCTTAACCAGATACTTTCAAGATACTCTATCATAAGCCTTATCCATAGCTAACTTTACCACAACATTATGATTCTTTTTCTGAAGTTTATATCCCTAATAATCTCCTGTGCCAAAAGCACTTTGACAAAGCCTTCTTGATTTAATGAAATGGTCCCTGGAAGAAACTCCACCATTCTCTTATGCAAAATCCTTGAAATAATTTTATTTATAAAATTGTTGAGGTTTGTTGGTCTTAGATCACCAAAATTCCTGACAACCTCATTTTTAGGAATTAGCACCAAATTAGTATGAGTATCATACCTTAGAAGTTCTTTTCCATAGAAAAATGCTTTAACCATATTTGTTATGTCATCTCCAATTATATCCCAAAGAATTTACCTGAAAAGCCATCTGGTCAACATGCATTGTCCCCACTTAATGCAAATATAACCTTTTTCACTTCATCCCTAGTAGGCTGCCTTTCCATTTGATCATTTTGGATTTGAGAGATCATATTTGGGATACACTGCAATAGCTCACTATCATAATCCTCTTGAGATTATTTGAACTGGTCATGAAAGAAATTGACTGCTTCTTCCCAATATTCTGAGTAGTATTAATTAAATCACCCTGCATTGTATGAATTTCTCTCAGTTGCATCTTCCTTCTTCTTTATTTCACATAAGCATGAAAAAATTTGGTATTTCTCTCTCCTTCTGCAAACCACTTCATTCCAACCTTCTGTCTCCAAAACTCTTCTTCAATATAAAGAAATCTCTTCAAATCAGCTTCAGCTTTACTTAAAGACATCTTGTTTTCTTCTGTTGGGTAAATCTCCAACTGAACTTCCTTAGACTTAATCTAATCCTCCAGGGTAGTAATTTTCTAGAAAACATTTTCAAAAGTCTTCTTGTTCCATTCAGCTAGAACCTACTTAACCCCTTTTTAGCTTGGTATGAGCTATTGTAAATGGAAACCCTCTAAATTCCATCATCCATGCTTCTTTTATAACCTTCATGAAATCCTTATGTTTTACCCAAAAGTTCAAAAATCTGAAAGGTTTCACCACATGCTATTGAGAGGCATCACAAGCCATATGAAAGTGGGCATGATCTGATCCTTGCCTTATCAGATAATGAACTTCACTATTGGGTAAATATTGTAAAAAATTATTACTTACTGGCACTCTATCTAATCTCTTGAAAATACAGTCTTCTTTTATTCTACCATTTCACCAGGTATATACAATGCCAAAAAATTTCAGTTCATTGAGACTACAGGAGTTAACATAATTTGCAAAATCAATCATCTCCTGTTGTGTGACTGGCAATCCACCAAGTTTCTCCGAATTATCCAGAATAACACTAAAATCTCCTCCCACTATCCAAGGAGCAAGAACTTGCTCAGGTAAACTGTCTAAATCCTCCCAGAATTTAAGTTTGTCTAAAGCACTACATCTTGCATACATTGCAGTGACAAAGAACACCTCAAAATTTCCTTTCAGCTGAAATTGAATTGTTAACTGTTAAATAAAATTTGTAAAACCTTTTTCCTCCCAGTTATCCTGCCAGAAAACCCAAATTATTGCTGAACAGTTTGCTTTTGCATTAGGCAACCTAACTTCTTTCTATAATTCTCTAATTCAGTAAGGCTTCGAAAAGGTTCCAATATAACAATGTAAGAGTATTAATGTAACACCCCACATTTCGGACTAGAACGAAAGCCGTCATTTCTATGCGTAAATGATCCAAAAGTCATAAATACTATGCAAATTTTCCACGTTAATCAATTATGTAGTGTGGGAAATTGAATGAGTTTTTCGTCAATATAAGATTCGCCCAAATCCGATACCCGGGAAAGATGTTATGGCTATTTTAAGTCCTAGTCGTAAAACACTGTCATTTTTGGTGCTTGGCACGTCGCGGAGGTAGTCTATTTAACAATTGTCAAATTCCAGTAGCCTAGCGCAATTGCGGCGCGTCGCGCTGAAGTTTCAGGTCCCAACCAGAGGGACAACGCGATGGCTCCGTATCGTGGTGACCCCAAGAATCCCATTCGTCAATTTCCAGTTAGCCACCGCGATAGTGGCACATCGCGGTGGCCCATAAAATTGGGCTCCCAGTTATCTTTTATTTCGTCTCATTAAGGGTATATTGGGTAATTTCCACCCCCTTATCAACTTAAACATGGGATTTTCTCCCAAGTGACCATATTATTCATATTTCCTTCAAAAATTCATAAGAACACTCTCTAGGGTTTCAAACTAAAAGCCCAAATAACTCAAGATTTAACCGTGGGTTTTCAAGATTGATTGAAGATTTGGAATCCTCAAATCGTAGGCTTCAAGAATCATCCGCTAAATTCCTAAATTAAGGTACGTGGGGTTCATCCTAAAACTACATGGGCTTGTTGAAAACACCCAATTATGATTTAAAAATCATCAAGCATGAATTTGTTAAAGGGGTTTTGAGATCCATGATTTTATTATGCTTTATGCATGTTTAATGATATTGTTGTTTTGGCCTTTAGGCCATATCCCCTTAAATTGATTTACACATATAAGTATATGTATGAAACTTGAAATTGAAGATTTGTTTGAGAGCACAAATAATGAAAATCCCTCTCTTGTGATAACCTTATTTTATAATCTTATGGTGATTGATTGAAATGCATGATTTATGGCTTGAAAATAGTTTACTCAAATACCATAGTATTTTGAGCACAATTTAGAGATTTAAGAGAGGGAGTTTCTTGATGTAAATATATTTTGTTAAAAGAGAAAGATTTGCATGAGATTAACAGCTTTGACGTGACCACTTTGCATCATTGAAAGTTTGACAAAGAGAGTTGCATACATGTGTTTACATGAGTTTTACAGGAAGAGTTCTTTGAAATAATTTATTGATATGGTGGTCCTGAATTTATGTTTTAAAAGAAGAGACTGTAATATGCTAATAATGGCTCAGAGATGTGACTTACAAGTCAATGGTTCGAAGATACCATATAAATGTATGTCATAACAGAGTTAGAGTTTTCAGAGTATTTTTTTAGAGAATGCATGTCTTAAAGAGTTAAAAATGGGCATAAAGAGAGTTACGTGGTTGCCTGAAGAGGGCCAATCCGAGTATATTATTTTTACGCTGGCGACGGTCGTGTGGCGTAGCAGAGTCAGAGACTCCAACCCTTGCGGCACACTTGGGTTGAAGGGTTCCCCACCGAGTCAATGACTGATTCTATATAGCCCGTGCAATTTTAGATTTGTAGGGTACACCACCTAGCGCAGAAGTAAAACAAAGAGTATCACAGAGTTCAGATGATTTTCCAGAGTCTTTCAAAAATGCCCATGAGATTTCTTGATCTCATATATGTTGAATATAAATTATTATTTTAGATTTGCTCTGCCTACCAGTACATCTGTATTGACCCCTACCTCCCAAGTTTGGAGGCTCAGTCTAAGGGTCCGGCTAATCAGTAGAGTATTTCAGAGAGAAGTGATCCGTGCAGTGGTGAGCCTTCTTTGTTCCAGAAGGCCTGTTATTTCATATTATATTATTTCGTTGTTTTGGTCTACTGGGGGCCTTGTCCCAGTTTTCAGAACAGTTTTGAGATGTAGTAGAAATTTCACAGACTGAGTCAGATCTTATTCAGATGTTTTGAATTGCAGCTTTTATTCTTATGTCTTGAATCTCAGAGTTAATGACCATGTTTCTATATCAAATTGTATTTTCGCATCATCTCTTATTATATGAATGTTGTGCATGGCTACCAAATAGAGTAGGACGTTCGTGCCTTCAGGGTTCGGGATGTCCGTCACGACCAGGCCCTAGTTTGGGTCGTGACAAACTTGGTATCAGAGCACGGTTCATGGTCCCAGGGTGTCTGCGAAATCGCATCGGGTAGAGTCTTGTTTATGGGTGTGTAGCGCGCCACACTTATAAGTAGGAGGCTACTAGGCATTTAGGAATATTTCCTTTTCTTCATGTTCTAGTTCGTGCTATGAAGTCAGAATGTTCCTCTTTCATACTTTAATTCGTGCTATGGTGACACCCATACGAAAGTAAAGTCATCCCAATTCTTTTCTTACTTTGATGTGCTCAGATATGTCTCATTATTGCAGTGATTCAGGTGCAGAAGTCTAGAATCTAAATGGTATGGTCCTTTCTAATTGAGACATATAAGATTTTGAAATTGTGCAGAGACTTGTGAAGAGTCCGTTAGTGCCTCAGAGTGTATTGATTCTAGTGTGAACTTTGATTCTGATGAAATCGTGCTTTTCAGCCTGCGGTATTGAGTGTATCCAGTCTTTTTTTGAATTTATGTTGCTGATGTCACGCTTAAGAGGGGTGATGTGTAGAAGAATGTTGGAACTATATTTCCACCCGAGTAGTAGTATAAGTTAAGTGTCGGTGTCATGACCTATTGGTAGTGATGTTGGACCAAGAAGTTGGTGATGTGAAGTCACAAAGTTAGAAGTTAGAGTGAGGGTGACTTTTGTGTAAATAAGTATGTTAGTTGAATAACCGATGTTTGAGGATGATTTACCCCTTTATAGTTATAAACTAATGTGGTAGCTAGTAGCATGTGTGGATTGTATGGTAGTCTGTGGGGGAAGTGTTTAACTCAAATTTTTATTCATACAGAGTAAGTTATGTATTCTTATATCATTAATTATTGTTTGTCAAGTTTCTATCTCTTGTAATCTTGTTATCATTGTGTTGTTGAAACTCAAAGTCTAGTGAAGCCGTGTGGGGCTCTTTCGATTCACTAGCATAGTTGCATTGTCAATTCTCTCATTTTCTTGTTCAAAACACAAAATCAAAGTCTAGTGAAGCCGTGTGAGGCCTATTTCGATTCACTACCAACTTGTTGTTCTTGTGTTGGTTGGAACTGGGAGTTTAGAGGCGTAATAGCAAGAAAAGTGGTAAGGAAGATTTATAGAATGTATGTATAGCCGAACCTTTTTGCATGAGATTGAGTTGGTATTGAAGTGATACGTCCTTACGTGTTAGTTTAGTAGAAGGTAGAGAAGGAGTTATTAGCTAAGGTGAGTTGTTGTTTGCTTGAAGTATGAAAATGGCTAGATTAGCTAGTAAGTCACAATTATAGACACAAGGTTGTTTGTGGAATTTGAAGGTAGTCTAAATGTACGCTTGGGTAAGTAAGTGTGATGTGAGAAAATCGTATAAGTAGATAAGATTATATGGGGTTATAATATAAGATTAAGGTTGACCATATCTATTATCAGCCCCCCCCCCCCGACCTTCTTTTCTTTGGTAGTGGTAAACTAGTACTACTTGTGAGAAGGTATGTAGTAGATTTTGAGGCCTAACAGTTGATGGTCATGAAGGTGGATGTGATTATTTCTTGGTTAATGATACTAGTTTTATAGAAGCGATCTAATAGGATTGAATAGTGCATGCAAGAGCTTAAGTTTATTTGATTCGTAATAAAGTATGATGTTGTATGTATGAAGTAGAAGTATGCCAAGGTGATGTAAGGTTGCGGTATTTTTCCAAGGCTATTACATGTTTTGTGTGGCTAGTGGTACCGTTGAGTTGCTAGGTGGAGAAATACTAGTTAAATGGTATATGGTGTTCTAAATAGCTAAGTTATGGAGTTATGATTAATGATGTTGAGCCTTTTTGCATAATCTTGATTTTCATGGTTTAGAAATATAAGTTTGCAGGTATGATACTGGTAGACTATGACAGAAGTGGTATGGTCCGTCAAAAGGTTTGGACATATCCATGTTTAGTGTTAGAAGAATCTAACTTAGTGAATGTTTAAGTTGTTATATAATGACTTTTCGGGATATAGAAACCTAAGGGTTGAATCTTAGAAGGAGGTATTAGCATTGGTTGATATACATGAAGATACTGCCTTACAGGGTAAGTTTAGTTTTATGTGTATTGTTATATCCCTGACTCTAGAGTAAAGTGATTTCAGTTTATACCAGAGTGTATATAGTGGTCCACAGACTTAGAGTAATGGCTTAAATATAAGGGGAAGATAGTAGAACGAGTAACAAAGTCAAGTTTTCAGATGCTAATAGATGTGTCAATAAGTCGTGGAATTGGCCGTGAGAAAGAACGATGTTCAATCTATTCTTATTTCAGCAGTTTACTTCAGTTATTTCGATACATACTCATGCTTTATGTTTCAGCTTCATGATCATAGCTCGTGTTCATGCATATGATAAGGAATCATGTACTCTCCTAGTTCCTAGTATGATGAGTTCCCAGTTTGTTTAGCAGTCAGAATCGTTTTCCGTAAGTTATGAATTTCAAAATTCTGATCATGCAGTCCATGACTCTTGTGCACATGTGATACTCTTAACGATCAGTGAAAATTCAGATTTATATCAGGTACGCCCTCAGATTAGATCTCTTTAATGAGTCCATGTCGTGAGTGCTCTATTCCTCACGCCTCAGTAGGGTACCAAGTTATGCTTAGTACTCCCCTTATGTTTGGATCCCGATATTCCTATTTGCAGTGATATTTTCCCTTAGGTCGGGATAGTGATGATGAACAGTTGTTTAGATGGGAAAGAGTAAACATTTCTTGTTGATGAAAGATGGTTGTATGCTTATTTGAGTTAAGGCGGTAATTGTGGAGTAAGATTAAGGCCGAGTCTTTGATACGTGTCGAGGTTAGTTGAAGTTTTATGTGTTATATTTGGGAAAAATTATTGTGCACTTGTTTTATGTAAGTCTATAAGTTGAAAGAATTTTGAGGTGAAGTTTCGTATATGGTTTGTTTAGTTGAGGATATTTTATGTGTATCCTCTGAATAGTGCAGGGAAGTTGTTATGGATAGAAGTATTAGAGAATATGAGAAATATTTTTTATGAGGGGTTGTTTAGAAGTGCATATGTGGGTATGAAGATAGGCTTGAATGTCATGTTTGTATGCATATGGATGGATGCCTTGAGTGTTTGTAAATGTCTAATACGAAGTTGAAGGTGATTGCTGGAGTGGCAATAAGAATTATGCAGGAGATGAGGAATTGTGAAATGCTAGGTGTTGCTAAATTCATGATTCAGACTAGTACTACAGTATTATGTGATGCGTCTTGTGATTTTGAGTTAGGCTTGAAGATGATGAGGGGATTTAGTTCAGTTTAGATATTAGTAGATGGAAATATCAGCGGCCATGTGAGAAAAATAAGTGGAATCAATGAGCATGGTATTTAAGGGAAAGTATAGTTGAGAGAGTATTTTAGAAGTGTGGCTAATCTTGAAAGTAAGAAGTTGCAATGCCTAAGATTTGGTAATTCTATCCTAGTTTACTAGTTATATGTCTATATTCCATGCTATAGAGTAGTGTCATTGTTGTGATTCCTTAGTTGGATGTCTTGTGTAACTCATGTCAGAGATTCGTTGCTCCCTAATGCTACTAGAACTTCTTTAGAAAAAATGTTGAAGAGATACTCCAGTTAAGTATAAGTGTCTAGTATAATTCAGCTTAACAGTCAGGCAGACAAGTTACTGTGGTTTTCCACCTTTTCACCCAGTCCTACTATCTGAAGTCCAATGCGTATGACCATCCCAAAACATCATCTGTTCTATCCGTGTAAGTTGCGAACTCGTCCCATTCCAAGGATCATGTTTTAGATTCAGTTATTTAGTCATGACTAAGTTCATAAGAGTTCAGCACATAATCTCAAATTTTTCCTGCTATTTTAGCTCAGACGGTGTAACACCTTTGTACGATCTAAATCTTGTTGCCTCATGATTCGTACTTACCTAAGTTATCATTTCCAAGTCCAATATGTGTGATTTGAGCATAAAAACTTCAGGGGAAATCCTAAACTCTCAGCATGAATCAGCTCCTTAAAACAAGTAAGGGCAAATCAGCTCAGAATTCAGTTCCATGATTGAAGTTTAAATGTTTCAGATCAGTTATATCCTTTCTTAGAAGACATAACAGGTCCGCATTATTCCATACCTTTAAGCTTCAACGTTCCTACCCATCATTCGAGGACGAATGCTCCCAAGGGGGAGATAATGTAACACCCCACATTTTGGGTTAGAACGAAAACCGTCATTTCTATGCGTAGATGATCCAAAAGGCATAAATCCTATGAAAATTTTCCATGTTAATCAATTATGTAGTGTGGGAAACTAAATGAGTTTTTTGTCAATATATGATTTGCCCAAATCCGATACCCGGGCAAGATGTTATGGCTATTTTAAGTCCTAGTCGTAAAACACCGTCATTTTGGTGCTTGGCGCGTCGTAGAGGTGGTCTATTTAACAATTGTCAAATTCCAGTAGCCTAACGCAACTATGGCGCGTCGCGCTGAAGTTTTAGGTCCCAACCAGTAGGACAACGCGATGGCTCCGTATCGCGGTGACCCCAAGAATCCCATTCGTCAATTTCCAGTTAGCCACCGCGATAGTGGCGCGTCGCGGTGGCCTATAAAATTGGGCTCCCAGTTATATTTTATTCCATCTCATTAAGGGTATATTGGGTAATTTCCACCCCCATATCAGCTTAAACACGGGATTTTCTCCCAAGTGACCACATTATTCATTCCTTAAAAAATTCATAAGAACACTCTATAGGGTTTCAAACTAAAAACCCAAATAACTTAAGATCTAACCGTGGATTTTCAAGATTGATTGAAGATTTGGAATCCTCAAATCGTAGGCTTCAAGAATCATCCGCTAAATTCCTAAATTGAGGTACGTGGGGTTTATCCTAAAACTACATGGGCTTGTTGAAAACACCCAATTATGATTTAAAAATCATCAAGCATGAATTTGTTAAAAGGGTTTTGAGATCCATGATTTTATTATGCTTTATGCATGTTTAATGATATTGTTGTTTTGGCCTTTAGGCCTTATCCCCTTAAATTGATTTACACATATAACTACATGTATGAAACTTGAAATTGAAGATTTATTTGAGAGCATAAATAATGAAAATCCCTCTATTGTGATAACCTTAGGTTTATGATCTTATGGTGATTGATTGAAATGCATGATTTATGGATTGAAAATAGTTTACTCAAATACCATAGTATTTTGAGCACAATTTAGAGATTTAAGAGAGGGAGTTTCTTGATGTAAATATATTTTGTTAAAAGAGAAAGATTTGCATGAGATTAAGAGCTTTGACGTGACCACCTTGCATCATTTAAAGTTTGACAAAGAGAGTTGCATACATGTGTTTACATGAGTTTTAGAGGAAGAGTTCTTTGAAATGATTTATTGATATGGTGGTCCCGAATTTATGTTTTGAAAAAAGAGATTGTAATATGCTAATAATGGATCAGAGATGTGATTGCAAGTCAATAGTATGACAATACCCTATAAATGTATGTCATAACAGAGTTAGAGTTTTCAGAGTATGTTTTCAGAGAATGCATGTCTTAAAGAGTTAAAAATGGGCATAAAGAGAGTTAGGTGGTTGCCTGAAGAGGGCTAGAGTTCAAGTAACTCTTAGCCTAAAACCGTGATTTGCAGATCCGGGTATATTATTTTTACGCTGGCGACGGCCATGTGGCGTAGCAGAGTCAGAGACTTCAACCCTTGCGGCACACTTGGGTTGGAGGCTTCCCCGCCGAGTCAATGGCGGATTCCATATAGCCCATGGAATTTCAGAGTTGTAGGGTACACCACCTAGCGCAGAACTAAAACAAAGAGTATCACAGAGTTCAGATGATTTTACAGAGTCTTTCGAAAATGCCCATGAGATTTCTTACTATATGATATGTTTATGAACTGCTTTAAATTGCTCTCATATATGTTGAATATAAATTATTATTTTGAATTTGCTCTGCGTACTAGTACATCTGTATTGACCCCTACCTCCCAAGTTCGAAGGCTCAGTCTAAGGGTTCGGCTAATCAGTAGAGTATTCCAGATAGAAGTGATCCATGCAGTGGTGAGCCTTCTTTGTTCCAAAAGGCCTATTATTTTGAATTATGTTATTCTGTTGTTTTGGTCTACTGGGGGCCTTGTCCCAGTTTTCAGAACAATTTTGAGATGTAGTAGAGATTTCGCAAACTGAGTCAGATCTTATTCAGATGTTTTGAATTGCAGCTTTCGTTCTTATGTCTTGAATCTCAGAGTTAATGATCATGTTTCCGTATCAGATTATATTTGTGCATGGCTACCAGATAGAGTAGGACGTCCGAGCCTTTAGGGTTCAGGATGTCCGTCACGGCCAGGCCCTAGTTCGGGTCTTGACAAACTTGGTATCAGAGCACGGTTGATGGTCCCATAGTATCTACGAAATCGTATCGGGTAGATTCTTATTTATGGGTGTGTAGCGCACCACACTTATAAGCAGGAGGCTACTAGGCATTTAGGAATGTTTCCCTTTCTTCATGTTCTAGCTCGTGCTATGAAGTCAGAATGTTCCTCTTTCATACTTTAATTTGTGTCATGGTGACGCCCATATGAAAGTAAAGTCATCTCAATTCTTTCCTTACTTTGATGTGCTCAAATATGTCTCATTGTTGAAGTAATTCAGGTGCATAAGTCTGGAATCTAAATGGTATGGTCCTTTCTGATTGAGTCATATAAGATTTTGAAATTGTGCAGGGACTTGTGAAGAGTCCGTTAGTGCCTCAGAGTGTATTGATTCTAGTGTGAACTTTGATTCTGATGAAATCGTGTTTTTCAGCTTGCGGCATTGAGTGTATTCAGTCTTTTTTAGAATTTATGTTGATGATGTCACGCTTAAGGGGGTGATGTGTAGCAGAATGTTGGAACTGTATTTCCACTCGAGTAGTAGTATAAGTTAAGTGTCGGTGTCATGACCTATTGGTAGTGATGTTGGACCAAGAAGTTGGTGATGTGAAGTCAAAAAGTTAGAAGTTAGAGTGAGGGTGACTTTTGTGTAAATAAGTATGTTAGTTGAATAACCGATGTTTGAGGATGATTTACCCCTTTATAATAATAGACTAATGTGGTAGCTAGTAGCATGTGTGGATTGTATGGTAGTCTGTGGGGGAAGTGTTTGACTCATATTTTTATTCATACAGAGTAAGATGTGTATTCTTATATCATTGATTATTGTGTGTCAAGTTTCTATCTCTTGTAATCTTGTTATCATTGTGTTGTTGAAACTCAATGTCTAGTGAAGGCGTGTGGGGTTCTTTCAATTCACTAGCATAGTTGCCTTGTCATTCCTCTCATTTTCTTGTTCAAAACACAAAATCAAAGTCTAGTGAAGCCGTGTGAGGCATATTTCGATTCACTAGCAACTTGTTGTTCTTGTGTTGGTTGGAACTGGGAGTTTAGAGACGTAATGGCAAGAAAAGTGGTAAGGGTGATTTATTTAATGTATGTATAGCCGAACCTTTTTGCATGAGATTGAGTTGGTATTTAAGTGATACGTCCTTGTGTGTTAGTTTAGTAGAAGGTAGAGAAGGAGTTATTAGCTAAGGTGAGTTGTTGTTTGCTCGAAGTATGAAAATGGATAGATTAGCCAGTAAGTCACAATTAGAGACACGAAGTTGTTTGTGGAATTTGAAGGTAGTCTAAATGTACGCTTGGGTAAGTAAGTGTGATGTGAGAAAGCCGTATAAGTAGATAAGATTGTATGGGGTTATAATATAAGATTAAGGTTGACCATGTCTATTATGTGCCCCCCTCGCCCTTGACCTTCTTTTCTTTGGTAGTGGTAAACTAGTACTACTTGTGAGAAGGTATGTAGTAGATTTTGAGGCCTAACAGTTGATGGCCATGAAGGTGGATGTGATTATTTCTTGGTTAATGTTACTAGTTTTATGGAAGCGATCTAATGGGCTTGAACAGTGCATGCAAGAGCTTAAGTTTATTTGATTTTTAATGAAGTATGATGTTGTATGTATGAAGTAGAAGTATGCCAAGGTGATGTGAGGTTGCGGTATTTTTCCAAGCTATTACATGTTGTGTGTGGCTAGTGGTACCGTTGAGTTGCTAGGTAGAGAAAGACTAGTTAGATGGTATATGGTGTTCTAAATAGCTAAGTTATGGAGTTAGGATTAATGATGTTGAGCCTTTTTGTATAATCTTGATTCTCATGGTTTAGAAATATAAGTTTGCAGGCATGATGCTGGTAGACTATGACAGAAGTGGTATGGTCCGTCAAAAGGTTTGGAGATATCCATGTTTAGTGTTAGAAGAATCTAAGTTGGTGAATGTTTAAGTTGTTATATGATGACTTTTCGGTATATAGAAACCTAAGGGTTGAATCTTAGAAGGACGTATTAGCATTGGTTGTTATACATGAAGATACCGCCTTACAGGATAAGTTTAGTTTTATGTGTATTGTTATATCCCCGACTCTAGAGTAAAGTTATTTCAGTTTATACCAGAGTGTATATAGTGGTCCACAGACTTAGAGTAATGGCTTAAATCTAAGGGGGGATGATAGAACGAGTAACCAAGTCAAGTTTTCAGATGCTAATAGATGTTCCAATAAGTCGTGGAATTGGCCGTGAGAAAGAACGATGCTCAATCTATTCTTATTTCAGCAGTTTACTTCAGTTATTCAGAACAGTTTTGAGATGTAGTAGAGATTTCGCAGACTGAGTCAGATCTTATTTAGATGTTTTGAATTGCATCTTTCGTTCTTATGTCTTGAATCTCAGAGTTAGTGACCATGTTTCCCTATCACATTGTATTTCCGCATCTTCTCTTATTATATAAATGTTGTGCATGACTACCAGATATAGTAGGACGTCCGGGCCTTCAAGGTTCGGGATGTCCATCACGGCCAGGCCCTAGTTCGGATTGTGACAATTAATGCCTTCTATGCAGATTAATTAATCTCTCAAAAGACTTTTGAGATTTAACAGATCTGACATTCTAGAATAATACTTTGTTAATCATTGATCATATGTACGAAATGATCCCTTCTTTCTCCTTGTATTCATTTGTGATAGAGGTAAATTTGATTTTACCCCTTTTTATTTTTTATTTTAAGATTCCTCATCTGTCTAGGTGACAAATCCCTCTCCTTATGAATTTGCTCCATATTAAGATCAATACTCCCATCTTCTTCTGTATTTTGCTTTTCCAACTTATCTACTGCTGATAATGAACGGATCTTTGAGGCTGATGAACCTACACCTTGATTGTCTGTTTGATCATCATGATCCTTTCCTGCTGCCTAAAGTTGTTTAGGACTATTATCTGTTATCGGTTGTATTTCATGCTCTTCATTATCTGTTTTTGCATCCATGTTATTCTGAGACTCACCCATTGCATCTTTCTCCACTTCTTCAAAATTCTTTGTTATATTGTCTTGCTTTGCTGCACTTCTAATCATACTCTGAGCATCCTGTTGTTTATCCATACTGCCAGGTTCACCCATGTGCTCTATATTTGTGTCTTTTTGTGATTTCTGTATATCTTTCTTTTCACTTGATTTATTGTTTTGAACCTTTGTCTCCTTCTCCTTTTCCTTGGTGGTTGTTTCTTCAGAAGTATCCCTTTTCTCCCCTATGTTTGTATCATTCAGTGCTTAAAAAGTATTGCCAGTGGTTATTTCTTTCTCCTTATAGTAGGCCTTGAGTTCTACTCATATCTACCTCTCTTGTTGTCTTCCCCTTCTGTATGCACCCTTTCTCCTTTGTTCTTTAAAATTACCATTCTCTTCCGAAATTGCTTTTCCTTTGTCATTCTGCACTTTTCCATGTCCTTCCTTCTCCTTCTGTTTATCAATTGTGGAATCATTTGCACTATTAGATGCCTTGTTCTCCTCTTCTCCCTCATTCTTTGGATATAGATATGGATGTAAAACAAAACATTCTTTTTCATTATGCCCCAATAGCATGCATGTTTTGCAGTACTTGGGCACATAGTCATATCTTATGCTTACCTACTTTTTTTTTATCTCTCCGTCTTTTTTTCCCCATTTCAACATTTATTCTTTTTGAAAATTCTCCAAAAAGATCCACCTCCACTTTGACTCTTGAACAACTAGGTCTCGTTTTATTTTGCATTGCCAAATCCACTTGCAGAGGTTTATCTACTGCTGCTGTCAAAGAGAACACTGCTTCTTTTTCAAAAAAAATTGAAGGAAGTGAAGGAAAGGATATGCAAGCAACCGCAATGGATGTCTCCTCCTCAGGGTCAAACAAGGGATTCCATTTAAGAGTGCGTATTGGGTAGGACCAATAATTATGGGTAATATAAAATTGTGGTTTTGGTAACAAATGTACATAATCCTCCATCCTTGTGGCTCTGATAAGAATGTTTCTATTGCTAAGAAGCCCAATATTCACTTTTCCTTTTAACTCACATTGCTTTGAAATAAGTCATCTTAATTCTTATGTATCTGGCCATCCATATGAGAATTTGCCTATTACTACATATTGTAAATTTTCGTTAATAATCATTTATTCCACTTCTTCTTCCTTCCAAACAATTCTAGGTTCCCCATGTATATAGGTTATCTGCTTTAATGAAATAGGCTTATATTGAGGCTTATCAGGTATTAAGGTAGTTGCATATAATACCTTTGGATGTTCATTCAAAACAACAGTTGTAGTTGGTCCAGCCTCCAATGTGGGGGGCTGGCCAACAACCATTAACGCCATGAAAATGGAATCTCAGGCGAGGTTTAGGGTTTGGCGGCCAAGGTTTTTAGAGTTTTTTTTTGCGAGTATGTTGACAATTAAGTACGAGCAATTGGAATTCAAAACTTGTTGATATGTCCAAGGATATATATCGAGCTAAAATAATCTTTTATGACCAATTAGAAATTAAATAATGTTATTCAAATCTCTTACACATAAAAATGAAAATCTCTTGTGTGTGAAAAAAAATCCGTTTTGAAATTTGATTTTGTAATCTATTATGTTTTTCATATTTAGATTAGATTTACTTAACACAAATTTCTTTTATTCATATTTTGAATGGACACTAATTCTAAAAAAGTAGTAGTTTTCAATTATAAAAATTTGAAGAAAAAAAAATATATTTGAAACAACATTTACTTGTGATACCTCAAGTTGTCTTGTGTCTGCAGCAATGTGCAAGACCGTATTTCCTTTGTTATCCTTCCATCCCAATATGTGGTTGTTATCTGTCCTAGTTATCCAACCCATTAGGACTTTGAAAGCATTCAGACTTTCGCTTAGAACTGCCAAATGCACCGCTGTCTCTCCTCGAATTGTCAGTTCCTTGATGACAGTAGGGCAGGCAACAAGAAACTCCGCAACAAGATCAGCATCATCAGATTCCGCTGCATAATGCAATGGGGTCTTCCGCTCCCTGCTCCGCACTCCAATGAGCCCTGCATCGAACTTTATGAGCTGCTTAACTGTTTGTCTGTGTCCATTACGAAATGCAACATCCAGTGGGCTATAACCACTAGGATTTAGCTTCCTCCCAAAGGAAGGCTTTAAGCTCAAGACTTCAATAGCCAAGCCTGTCTTGCCAACAGATGCAGCTACATGTAATGGGGTTTCCGCAAAATCCTTATCTTCTATGGTTTTGAGAATTCCCGGTTCTCTTTCCATAACTCTATAGAAAGCGTTGATATCCCCTGTTAGAGCTATCCGCTTCATCTCTTCCTCCATCACGAACGTCTTTGCTTCAAAACTTGAGGCGTTTCCTTGATCACTTGTTATGAATTATAGCAACAAGAAGATAAATAGCAAGGAACTCTCCAGGACTTATAAATAGCAAGGAACTCTCCAGGACTCTTGAGGGATCGCGTGAACTATAACAGATAAATAGTATCGGTCTAAAATAAAAGATTATTTTATTTGATATTTGGTGTGAAGTATTAGTTAGTATTGAAATTATTTATTCCCCATTTACACCTTAATAATGGAATATGTTATTCCATATACATGATGGAAAAATTAATTCCGAAATTAATAATTCCGAAATAACCCTTTCCCAATCAAACGACCACTCAAGCATTGTGTTGTTTATTCAGAAACCCTAAGATCATGTAAAGAACAAGTTAATTATATATTTGTATAAAAACTACCGGAAAAAGCACAACAAAATACTGAAAATCCTAAAAAAAAGGAGGTTGAAAAATCCGCATTTTATTGGCTTGATTTGGTTTATAGATTTGAAAACCCGATGCAAATTATTTGGCTTGGTATTTAAAAAATTCGAACCAATCCAATCCATGTATACCCCTAAATATATGTATGGAGTCTAAAATCAATGCCAGAAAGATTGTTGCATCTCTAATTTGTTCTTGTTCTATGCACAAGTTCTGCCCCAAAAACGGAGCACTTGGAAACGGTCGAATCCAGTGTCTCCAACAAAAGTGACACCTAGTATAATTTATTAGTAAGAACAGAACCTGTAAACTGTTTACAAAATTAAGAAACTTTCAGGTGGCACCACAACTATTGCTTCTTGATCTCTGTACTATTTCTGAAAAGGATCTTTTGTCCTCCCTAAAGGATGTTCTTCTTAAAAGCCGATACGATCTTTGGTGAAAACAGAAAAACAAATGCTAATAGTGATCCAAAAAGCATTTTTATAAAATATTGCATCGGATCATTGTCCACGCCTTCCTCTGTACCAGTGGACGTTAACGTTGACATTGCCATTGTCGATGGCAGTGCTTCAATTACTGCATCTGCCAGATCAGAAATGAAAGAGGAGGTGCAATTCAGAGCAGGAACGCGGCGCCAATCTTCAATTCCCGATTCAAGTGCTAATTCCTTGTATTCCATATCAATCTCTTCAAGAGTCTCTATATGCTCGCTCACAAAGCTGAAATTCCAAAAGCATCCATTTATTATGGTGAGATATCGAGATTAAAGCAACAGATTACGTTATCTTGCAAGCAAGTAAAAAGTATGCCAACAGACATTCATCTGAGAAGAGTATCTTAATAGCCATTTCAACAAGGCAGGCGTAATACTCTTCACTGGTGGTGACAATTTAAGTTCTTCATTTGGTCTGGTGTTTTCTCATTCCCTGCAGAGGACCACTGAAACATTTCCAATTTCTACTTCACGCCTCGATTGCACAGGCAAGTCAACAAAAGCATTGTATCTCAGACTCGGAGACAGATGGCTATTGTCACTTCATAATCCCACGACAGTTATACATATATGCAGAAGAGTTAAAACGATTAGGATAATATAATTAACTCAAGAAATTCAAGACACTCCTTGTAAGGTAAGCATCTCACCCCCACCCCCACCCCCCAACCCCAACCCCAAAACCCCCTTTTTTTTCCTGACTAATCAAAGAGAGTTCTTGCTGTTAGTAGTTAAATTATCTTATATTTTCCAACCTCTCATGCACAAGAGATTAGCATCCATACGTGACAATCCTTTCTATATATTCAAGTTCTCGTTTGGAGCGACAGGACCCATGAGTCTCTTCTTGTTACTTCTCCAGCAAATCAGGTCTGGCTAGAGACACCATAGTAGACTTGAAATAGTTTTCAACGAAATGTAGCCATGTTAAACTTGCATGACAGCCCACAGAAAGTCCAACACATTTCGTTAATTTAACAAAAAAAGGCCCCAACAAATTGATAACACTGAGTTTTGACACCATAACTCATTGAGGAGAAAATTCAGGTGCTAGAATACATACCTTACAGGAACAGCCAACAGAGACTTTACACCTTTTTGTCCAAGTTCAACAAGAACTTCATCAGTGTATGGTTTCAGCCATTGTACAGGACCAACTCGGCTCTGGAATGCAAAAGCATGATATTGAATTAGTTCACAACCAATTAGAGGGGAATACATTTAGTTTTTGGTATACTTCTTGCATACAGGAACTTCCCCACATTAATTAAGTTTCTTTTCTTCATTTTACATAGTGTAAGAGTAAAATGTTATGAAGCATTATTGTACCGAGTTCGGAGCAAAGAGTAAAGAAAATCTGAAATGTAAAAAAGTATAAAATTGGTAGAAAAGATGCCACATCAAATTTGAAACAATACAAGTAAATTTAATATTAATCCGAACTGTTGAGGGATAAACTTTGGCAATTTTAGGAAAGAGGTCATATTTTATGGAACAGACAAAATAGAGGTAAATGGGGAAATGGGGAGTCATATTCTGTCTCAGACCCCTTACCTCCCCCAAACCTTCTCACAAGAAAGTTCCACTTTGACGTGAACTGATTAGTATAAGCGCATTGAGTTTTGCAAAACTGAACTTTGAGTCATTGCAACATGGAAAGCTTGATTTGTTTTCCCTCTGTAATAAATTACTAGAGGGCGCCATTAGGAAGAGTGGAATGTATATGGTATTGCAGAATGTCAAAAACTATGGGTAACACAAAAAAGTGATCTGGAGGACTTAGGCTTTAGGAAAAACCTGGTAAGCCAAGGTATAATCATTGTTGATTCCTCTAGCTTTCAGCTCTTTCATTATCAAGAAAATGCACTCCTCCATCTGATCTCTATATGGATCACCAGCATCTTCAACATAACTAACAGGCACTCCATGGGCACTAAAGAAAACCATGACCTAAAAAGACATCCCTCTTAGGATTGAGTTGGAATAGTAAAAAAGTCCCAGTGATAATAACGAAAGGTTCATTGCAAATTAAAAGCATCACCATGATGATCAGAAACTGAGGCCACACAAATAAAGGAATAAGTAAGCTACCTCCTCAGGCTTCATGAAATTATGTAACTCCTCCTCAATCAAGTTTGCCATGGACTTGATGTAACCTTGTCGTTGGTACCAGGATTCAATGATAGCAACTGGCAGTCTGGACAGATAAGAGTCGTCCCTGAGAGTATAGAAAATTAAGATATTAATTAGAGACAGGAAAGTATATGCATACACTTCAGTTTAAGAACATGACACTCCATATTCCAGTAACCAAATTGAAAAGGAGAAAAAAATTACTTGAAAATATTCTGAAGGGCACGGACACTCGAACCAGTTGTAGAGATAGAGTATTGAGGATATAGAGGTAGTACAACAAGTTTTGTAATCCCATCTCTTTTTATCTGCACCACAACAGGGAACTCAAACTTAAATCAAACTTAAGGCCTACTACTAAACTTCAAGCTCGCAGGATATGAGTGACTCTTCAGTCCATTCAATTTGGGTATCCTTTCAAGGATAACTGCTGGCTAGACTTTAAGTAGGTGTAGAAAGCATGTTCCCTCCAAAAATTTCAACACATAAGCTCTTTTTAAATAAAAAGAAAATGAAGAATCTCAAATCAACAGCTGGCAGTCTATCAAAATTATCCGCATACAGCCATTTGACTATATCTGTACATAAAAACAGTGAAATTGTATTACAAGATTGCTAAGAAAAACAGAGATGGGGCTAAATGGGAATGAAATGGATAGCAAGGATTCATATAATCCTCACCAGCTCAGGATTGAGGCTTAGTTCTTGTTATAGTCTTATTCTTCTATTTCATGTACAATATTTGTTTAGAGTTTAGACATTTGACACATGCAGGGCAGAAAGCAAATCAAGCCCAAAGACGCTATTTGAATTGGCGCTTAATTAAGCTATATGTGAAGTCCAATCTAGTTCAATTACTTCCAGGATTAACAAAAGACGGAAGATTTTTCACGGCTTTCATTGGTAAACATAATAAACATCAAACAGTTATTCCCCTTCCACCCCTCCACTGCCCTCTAGTTGCACAACTTAAAACTCCATATGTCCTTCGGTCATGCATATAAAGATACCAATTGGTAAGTGGGAAAGTATTGTCAAAGCACCTATAAATAAAATTCAGTCCTTGTCATAATACTCAACAAGTTAAGAATCTAACTGATTTTTTAGGTACATATGATATGAATATCATTTTATAGAAAGAAAGAGAAGGAGGAGGTGGGGGTGAAGATTCAAATAAAATAGATGTCTCAAGATCAATCAAGTAGAAAAATCAACTGTTATTATTTGGCTAACTTAATCCATTATTATTTATCTGCTACTTTCCCCACTGAAGTTTTTCTAAAACTACTTGTAAAATTGAAGATTTCTACAATCAAGATCCTAGATAATATTACTTTAGGATAAGACAGTGTAAAATCATAAGTACCTTATAAGAAAAAGAAAAGGAAAAAAAAATATTATTTATGTATGCCTGTGAAACTGCAAGAATAGTAGAGACGAGTTAACCCAGTTTCTATCTAAAGCTCGATCTCTAAAATATTTCAATGCAACTCAGAACATAGAACAATTGCAGCGAACATTTAATACAAGTTATATATAAACATAAATGTAGAATGAAAAAATGGTATACCATTTATTATACTCAGCGTGCAGTAAAATACAAGCGGGGATTTGTAGCATATGAGCTATAGAAAACATAGTTTCTCTCATAAGGTCACACAAAATAACAGAAATCAAGAAACACTATAAAACACTATACGGCCAAAATAGTTATAAGAAGTAGGAACTTATGGTTCTACCATTTTTTATTCTACCTTCAGAATGACTCTATTTTTTATTCTTATTTAGTATTAAGAGATTTATAATTTGTGCTTGTTAGTTAGCACTTCTGTGAATTGTGCCCGTGTTCAAGCTCTCAAAACAAATAAGACTTATTTGACAAGTATAAAGAAACTAGTGTTTAAATGATTTGTTGAGATTATAGTAAGCACATGAGAGAAGACACAGACGATCAAATTATAGATCAAGACAAGAAAATGTTTTCCAACAGGAACAAAAGGATGCATTTTAAGCCTACCTGGTGAGCAGCTTCCTCGGTGAAAGGGTGCCAGTACCGCATCGCAACATAGACATTTGCCGGAACTTCCTTTGTTTCTAGTGCCATTTTTAGTGCACTAGCCTGTAATGATGAGCTTAAGAGGGTTAACAAGTTGAAAATGAAACCGGCATAATGAAATAAACAGAAGTTGTAAGCACGGTGCACATAAATAAAATAAAGGTTTCTGTACCTGCTCATCTGTTATTTTCCGTAAAGGGGAACCACCTCCAATGGCAGCATATCCTTCCTTACTTTTCGGAGCTCGGAGAACAGATATAAGTTGTGCCAATGGGCGCTGGAGAAATCGGAACAATCTGGGAAGACGTATAATATCCTGCCATGTGAAATTCATACCATTAGCATAAACACAAATAATGAGACTAGAAATTGTTCAAATCTTCAGCTTTGGAAAACAGAGTTAAGACTGATTGTTAGCATACAGGGTCAGCAAATAAGTTGAACAGAAAAGGCTGGACATCATGAAGCGTGTCTGGTCCTCCAAGATTAAAAAGTAGCACTCCGATCTTTTCTTCAGCTGTCTGTGAAGAAGATTCAATGGTGCTCCCTGGATATGTATACAATCCAACAGGGCTAAACGCTCTGCTGACTATATCTCTCTTGTGTACTGGACGATGTAAAAACAATCCCCCAAGTACACAGATTTTTTTAATAATGGGTTCAGAAGATAAAACTGCAATCTCTCGCTCATCATAATATGTTTCTCGCACAACATGTGCGGAATGGCAAGTAGGCATTAACCTTGTCCGCGGGCAGCACCTGCCCAAACAAAGATTCACTTTCAGTAGTGGAATTCAAATAAGCATGGCAAAGAAAAATCTATCTTAGTCCTTTTTCCCCAAAAGAATGTCTATCGATTCATACTTGATACACTCCCTTTATTAGATTGTCATTACAAAATTATAAATGGAAAGAGTAACTTTCTAAATTTGTAAGCAAAGATTTTTCCCCATATTATAAGCATAGTATTTGATCATAGAAGAACCAACAATTTCTTCATGCCAGATGACTTCAATCTCCTACCAAAAGGTCCAAAACCCAAATCATCTGAAAAATCTCAGAATGATTCTGAATTTTCAAACAGTTCATATATAATTGATCAAATCAAACGTTACAATAAAGAAAAGGAACTGCATCCTTGTAACAAAAATGAAATTTCACCAAATCCTAACGTTACGTGAAAGAGAAAATGCCATTCTTCTGATAAAACATGAAATCAAACTCATAGACTAGACAATATCAACTTTTATGCATCCGAATTTAGACACCGACCCATTTCAAAGAAAGAGAATGAACAATAAAAGCTTACATAGAAGAGTTAGAACTGAAATTGGCAACACTGGAACTGGTAGCCTTCGTTGGTTGAACGAATCGAGAGATCGTCCCTGCTTCCATGATGTACTATGTGATATTCTTCAATCGATTACTTGACTATCAAAATTTACCAAGAAAAACAAAGAGATCTCAGTGTGGTATTTTATGTGCCAGAAAATTATGCAAATCTTTCAGAGTAAAGTAATATCAAATGCAGTCCAGACACAGGATGGGTAAAGATGAATACAGATGGGGCATCAAAAGGAAACCCAGGAAGAAGTTCTTGGGGTTTTTGTGTGAGAAACATAGAGGAAGACATTGTACATGCATGGGCTAAGGAGACTGAGGATTTATCCAGCACTAATACATACATGGCAATCCTGCATGCTTTAAAGTATATAGAGCCACCAAGCAATGGGACAGAGTAATTATTGAAACTGATTCTCTATTACTGAAAAATATTGTATAAAGTGTCTCGCAAATAGTGAAGATGATTCGGGGACTAATGCAAGGCAAAGCAATTATGATGACAAACATATATATTCAGAGAGGGGAACAAATTGGCTGCTAATTTGGCACTGGAAATTATAGTCAACAACTTTCATGAAATGGAGAATGGTGAAACTGTTGATTCCTTATTTAAGGATCATATCATGCAGAAGATGCAGGGAGACAGGAACTGGAGGAGGGAAGTAATTCTCAACTGTGAGAATTTGTGTGTTTACTAATATTCTGCCAGTTTTGCATGTTAAGGACAGACAAACCACAAAAAGAAAACATGCATACATGATAAAGATGCAGAACACAGACACGACAACAGGGATACATACAGGAAGATATAAACAAATAATCAATCAGAGAAAGGCAAAAAAGGAGGCAACTAAGGTCAAGGGAACAATATTGAATGACTATATCAAGGACAGAACAATGTGTATTGGTCAACAATTGATAGAAATCAGACCTAAAAATGCATACTAAAGAAAGAAATG
The DNA here is from genome assembly GCA_030864215.1 of Capsicum pubescens. NCBI lineage: Eukaryota > Viridiplantae > Streptophyta > Magnoliopsida > Solanales > Solanaceae > Capsicum > Capsicum pubescens. The sequence continues at coordinate 97,719,536 of CM061543.1, read as the reverse complement.
CCAATTAGAAGAGATAGAGAATGAGGGGGAAAATGTTGGGTTATGGTCTTTTTCCCTTCCTATGTTGGATAAATAAAAGCTCAATTCGAACCAATCCATTTTACCCATAGGCCCATTCAGTGGCGGAGCCAGACTTTTCTTTGAGGGGGTTCAGAAGCAAATATACGGACTAGTCGAAGGGATTCAACATCTATAATACATACACAAAATATTTTTTGATCATATAAAAATAGTATAATTTTCCGACGAAGGGGGTTCGGGCGAACCCCCTTAATTGCATGTGGCTCCACCACTGGGCACATTACTATGGGGTATATATAAGGCATGTTTTGGTCTTATTTTGCACATCCACAAAGAAAGTTTTCATCAGCTAAAATAGGGAAAGATAGCAGATTGTCGCACCTAAATTTCAGCCCTAAGTAGCCAACTTCAAATTGCAATTCCCGTTTCGTTTCTTGTTGAGCTGATTTTTGGACAACTTGTTCCTCCCATCTCAATCTTTGATTAGGAACTAACATGGTTGGATTTGGTACCCCTTGGCTCCAGGAGCTTTTGCTCCTTTTGTTCTCTAGTTTTTTGGTGTTGTGCTTTATATATTGTTGCTTGTTGTTTGGCACTTCTTTGGTGGTCATTTTGGAGAATATTATTGTAACTCTTGGTGATTATAATGGAGGATTTGGTCCCGAGGTTTTTTACACACTCTTTCACAGAAGGGTTTCCGCGTAAATCTTGGTGGCTCGTGTGGTTTATTTATTTTATCCTGCTTATCTATTTTGGTTGATATATTTGTTGTCTATAGTTATTGTACTTGATTTTTTTTTGCCTTCTCATGGTTCAAATTGACTGGATATTTTTACGCTGCTACCTGCACTTTGTTAGTGCCTATTCTTTCCCAACAGAAACAAACAAACAGTACAAACAGAGTAAGACAAAATGAATGAAAATTGCAGCTCAACACAAAAGAACATACATACCTGAAGAAGATTAAAATCAAGCTAATTGTCCAAATCAAAAGTGCAACCTCAACCAACACCTGGAAGAATTCGGAAAAAAAAAAGACGAAAGAAAAGTGAAAAAGAAAGGAACAAGTCACGTACCAGAAAGAAGGCAGAGATCAAAGAAGAGAAACCCAGCAAGCAATTAGAGAATAACCGACAAAGAAGAAAAAGACTTCGAACAAATCCCCCGCCAACCCCACGGATGGACTTTTTCTTTCTTTTTTGGTGCCTATAAAGTCTGACAACTAATTAAATGTTGTAAAAACAACAATAAAATATGGTAATACCTCCTTGTTGCTTTTATGTGTCATATTTTAATTTGATACATTTAATAAAATAAATAATATAATTTTTTTATTATAATATCTTTATTAATTTATATTTATTATTATGTTTTAAAATTAATTTAAAGAATAAGAAATCAATGCTAAGAATAATGTAGGGAAAAAAAATTATATCTTCTTGATATGTCAAAAATTACAAGTAAAAATAAAAATTCAATAGAAAATAAGTGATAAGTAAAAATGAACATAGAGAGTATAAAGATATAAGAATAATTTAAGACAAGAAAAATAATATAAGATAATTTTTTAAAATGCGTATAAAATTATTATCAAGACTTTTATAAAAGATTATATAGAGGAAGAGTGTTATATATATGATATTAGTTTTTGTGATCGGTGGCTCGTTTGATAGAGTGTACAAGAATGATGCATTAGTAATAATTGTGTTAGTTATACTTGCATTAATTATATTTGTATTTTTCTTATGAAGTGTTTGATTTGGTGTATTTTAAAAATAACATGAATTGCATAATTTTTTTAAAAAAGTATCTTTTTTACAAAAATATCCTCCATATATATAGTGGAAAGGATATGAAAAATATTTTGAGGGATAATTGTGTCTTTAGTCATGCTAATGCATGCATTAGAATCTATTGTATTACTAATACTATTAACTTTATTTGTAATACACACCTCAATATGCAACAAAGTGTATAACTAATGTTTGCATTAGTTATACATAAGCTAAAAAAAAAGGTACGTACCAAATAAGGCACTACTAATACACAAGACTAATGCATGCGTTATTTTTTTAATACACTCTACATACAATCAAGTTGTTTGGTAGTGTGTATAAGAATAATGCAAAATGTGATTTATTAGCAATACTTGAGTTAGTTATGTTTGCATATTTCTTGTGCAATGTTTGATTTGGTGTATTAAAAATAAAATAACATAACTACATAATTTCTAAGAAAAAAACATTTTTTATAAAAATACCTTCAATAAGTATGGTGGCAAAAATTTTGAGGGACAATTTGACTTTAAACATACTAGTGCATTCATTAGAATTCATTGAATTACTAATACCATGAATTTTCATGTATTAGTAATACACTATTTAATATCAAATAGAGTGTATAACTAATGCAACATTATCAATACACAGAATAAAAAAAGTGTATCAAACAAGACATTAGTAATACATAAAGTTAATGCATGCATTATTTTTTTATACACTCTACGAAACGAATGGAAGAATAAAATTATACATTAGCGTTAGTAATAATAACAACAACCACGACACTCCCTCTTCGATGATCATTGATAGATGTCTACCTCGTTAAAATCTTAGTGAAAAAATAAATGTGAGAAAAAATCTTAAAAGAACAAAAAGAAGTATACACATGCTATTAACTAGGGGTAGGCGTTCGGTATTCGATTCGGTATTTTCATTATTCGGGTTCGGCAATTTGATAATCGGTAAATGAAAGTAGATACCAAATACCATACCATTAAACTTCAGTTCGGTAATTCGGTAATCGGTAAATTAAATTTTGGTTCGGTACGGAATTCGGTATTACCATATTAAAGTTGAACATGCTTATAGTGATCCTATTTGGTGATAATAGTGGTGGTTTCCAGCCAACGTTTTGAAAAAAAAAAAATTGTTTGGTGGTTTTATACCGTTGAATACATAGTTTTACACCAGAAAAAATTAACTTTGTTTGGTCTTGTTACACGTTGATATGTGTGGGTCAATTAATGAAACACCTTAAAACCTAAGTTATTGTAGTTTGATCCAGCTCCAAGAAGGGGAGAACTGGATGTAACACGAATAACATTTACATCAAACTGGATGTAACACGAACTAGATGTAAATGTGATGCAAAGTCATAATATTACTTCTTATAAATATGATGGAGAGCAATATATGTTATGTTGTCTGCCAAGTACTGAGTTTTTCGATAATTTTCATATGTTGTTGACATGTGAACACAAGGATTAAGAAGGCTTGACCAAGTCCCCTTGGTTAAAGCCCTATTCCGATCTATGTTAGGAATATTAGAGTTGGACAAGTTCAGCCAGCAATGGTGTTATGTATCATGTCATGAAGACTTCTTTTCTGTTGTTCCCTTCCACGTCCTGATTTTTATTCTTAGCGTGATATTTTCGTCAAAAGTTGTCATAAGTAGGTTGCAAGGAAGTCTGTTGTGTAAAGTTAAGAGTCTACTTTATGTCTATGTTTAATAGTTCAAAGTTTGCTTGAGCAATATTCACACAAGTATGTGGCCCATGGGTCACTTAACTAATATTGGATATTCGAGAAATACCAAATAACAAACAGTAGTAATATTTTTTATCAATCCCGAACCTAAATACCGTAATTTTAAAATTTTACTCCCAAATACCATCCCCAATACCAAATTACCGAATACTAATTACCAAATTTTTCGGTACGGTAATTTAGTTTTTGATATTTTATGCCCACCCCTACTATTAACAAGTGGATAATAAAAGCCAATCCAAAATTCGATCCCTATTTAAGAGTGAAGGGGTGACCTTTTGCACATCATTTTCTTTTTTTAGGGGGGTAGGGGCTTGACAATTATAAAGCTTATTGAATCACCTTATTTTTTCCTCTCGTGATAATCGAAATACTTAAATCACCTGGTAAACACTTTGATCATATATCTTATATAATCTAGGTGTCTATGTTTATATCGTATGCACCTTTTTTTTTTGTTTCTCATCCGGTATTCGGTATCTATATTAGAGTCCGACTAATTTAGATTCGCACCGCGTAGGGCCCCATTCGGGGGGAGTTCTCCCAACAGAGTTTTTTCCATGCCCAGAGTCGAACCCTCGATCTCTGATTAAGGGTGGAGCAGCCCCATCCGTTGCACCACAACCCATGTTGGTTATATAGTATGCACCTTGACAATATCGTTTAATGCATGCTACTCTCCAATCATAATATTACTGGATAAAATAATAAATATTTGTTAGCAACGTTTATCTATTTTTATTATTATTATTATTATTATTATTATTGTTGTTGTTGTTGTTGTTGTTGTTGTTGTTGTTGTTGTTGTTGTTGTTGTTGTTGTTATTATTATTATTATTATTATTGTTGTTATTATTATTGTTGTTGTTGTTGTTGTTGTTGTTATTATTATTATTATATTATTATTATCACTATCATTATCATTATCATTATCATTATCATTATCATTATCATTATCATTATCATTATCATTATTATTATTATTATTACTACTATTATTAGTAGTACTATTATTATTATTATTATTATTATTATTATTATTATTAAATCAGTTTGAGCACTTCATGATGCTAGAAATTTAAACTTTAGACAATCCCTTATGGGATCTATAGAATCTACTCTTGCTTATGGCCCTGTCTATTTTAATACTCAGCCTAATTTAACTTTATCTTTGACTGATGTTAATATCACTAATGCTTTAACTTTAACTGTAAAAACTCATGGCTATAATTATGCGCCTGGATCTGAGCTTATAAGTTTATCTTATCGTATTTATTATCGTTTGTTGTCAACTTTAAATCCTCGTTGTAAATTAATCAATAATGCTTCAGATTATACTATGTTAATTGAAACTAATTTTGCAAAAGCTAAACTCACTACCAGGAGACCTATTCGATGGGATGAGATTAATTTTCCAAAAAATTGGATTCTAAATTCAGTTATTTCTCCAACAAAGCTTGCGGAAGAAGTGACAAACTCAGAGTTAACTCATGTAACTCAGAGTAGTGATGGAAAAATCTGTCTTCAATTTGATGAAGATACTTCTACATATAGAAATTCTTTGCCAAGAAATTCTTTTTCCATGCCTAAAATGCTGCTTATTATGCACCATATTTCTCCAGTTGAACCAATTTATGGTCCAGCTCGAAATCGTGCTGCATCCTTACATACTTTAAATTCTGCAGATTCACCTAGAAATGTAGAAAAAATTAAAATCAATCCTAAAACAAATATTGTTCAAGATTATGAAAATCCTACCCCATCTGAGATGGATTTTGATATTAATTCTGTTTAATTATGATGACACAACTTATTGATTTTAGTCTTGGTTCTCAGGCAAGAAAATATATTCAAAAAGAATTTTTTTGTGAAAAATGAAAAACCTTTAGGACATGATTTTTTGAAACTTATAGTCCTGATGAATTACGAAATATTTCCGAAGAATTCTATGAAATATGTGTCTTACATAATAAAATTATCTTTTTTGTGTCATGGTTTATGTCTGCATATTTGCCGTCCTATATAAAAATTATTGAAAGATTTTATCAAAATTCTGATGGTACAATTACTCAAGCCATGTATCCTCCACAGTCTTCCTTTATATTACCTAATAATACTGGAATGACTTTTTCTGCTTTTCAAAAGTTTGTTAATGAGGATGTTGGAAAAATCACTGTTTCTGAAATAAATAACCTTATCGCCCAAAATAATTATTTGAGTCTTTATATTAAGTTTTGGGAGAACATATTTCATCTCTTGATAAAAAACTTGACGAATTAATTGAGTTAGTTAAAAAACTTAGTGCGCAGATGGATTCCTCTAACATTCTTTCTGCTTCTAAAACTAAAGAAGAAGAAGCATATATTTTATCTAAACCTTGTATTCAAAGACCCCCTGAAATAGAAGGATTTGAAAAAAATTCTCAATTAGAACAATTGATGATAGGCGAATTTACACGCCTATAGTGCTATATTTTGCCCATATTTTAGCTAAGTTTTGAGGACAAATTATATAATTCATGCACTTTTAGTCCTTTTTCCTGTAAGTGAGCTAACGAACATGATTAGCAAGTTTTCAGGTATAAATGATGCAGAATTCAGCATTTTATGGATAACTTGACGCCAAAGAAAGCTTCACGAAAGGAGGAAAGCAAAGCTTGGACGCCAAGGACCAAAAGTGGCGCATGAAAAATCTGTCCCGGGCAAAAACAGCAATTCTAAAGACTTTGGGGACTAGCAGTAACTTATTAGGAGTAGGATAATGATGCAGTAACCCAGTAGGATTGGGTTAAGTAATGCAGTAGCTTAGTAGGAATAGGATAGGAGTATTATAAATACCCTATTCTGCTAGAGATTTTTATCATTCTTCCATTACTTTTAATTCTGAAAACAATTCTTCTACTTTTAATTCTACTTTTTATTCATCTATTCAATTCTTAATTTCCACAACAAGAGAAACGTTACTCTGCAAGGGAGTTCACGCCTAAAACGCCACAGCACACCTTACTACACGAGATTTTTATTGTGGTATATTAATAATGTCTATTGTGATTTCCTTCGCACTCATGGGTAACTAAACTCCTCTGTTGGGGTTATGGAAGCCATATGAGATACTATCTATTGCTATGAGTTTGTGAATTCGTGACACGTATGCTGCTTATATCATTATTCTCTTCATCTTAATCTAAATTCTTTGTGGTTGCAAACGCATAGAATACGCCAATATAGCATTAATTTGTTCGAAAGAAAAGTTATATGTATGGAAAAGAGATAATGTCAAGGTAATAGGGCACCAACCCCTGTTAAAAAGTTAGTAACGTAACTGGATTAACCTCTTGGAGAATTCGTACTGTTAGATACGCTTTAAGCTCGAAAGAGTTAAAGTGAAATAGTCCTGGTTAAGGTCGAAAGACGCCTGGATTTACCATCGAATACAATTCTCTATAAGCACATGCATGTCTGAATTCCGCACAACTCATAGCCAATAGAGACGTACAACTCATAAGGTGGACATAACCCCAACTTCTCAATTCTCATTGATCAACAAAACCAACCAAGCAAACCGTTTTTACTCCTTTACTTTGCTATTTTGATACTTTTGCTTCATGCATAAAATCCCCCCTTTTTACGAGACTTGCTCCAAAAGTCTAGTAATCTTTGCTTACTCATTGACCAGCTATTACCTAACCCAGTTGGGTTATATATTTGACAACGACCGCTTACACTCTTACGAGAGCTGTAGTTTGAGCGTTATCAAAAATTGGCGTCGTTGCCGGGGAATACGATTGTCAATTAAGTTCGTAATAATTACTAGACCCTTTGGTCAAAGATTCTCGTACTTTCACTTTTAGTTTTTGTTTTTTTTTACTGCAGGTTTTTTTTTATTCAGTGCATGCCCCATACCCGAAGTTCTGGTCAACCGTTATTACCTATCAATCCTGAACCACAACGTATTGGCAGAATGGAGGCACAACACGCAATTGAAAAGATGGCTGCTCAACAGGAACAGGCGAGACTAGCTGCGCTAGCCGCCGCTCAAGTGCATCAACAGAATATTGATAACCCTGGGCGAGCAACAAATCCTGACGATGAGGATCTAGGTGATAACAAGCTACTAAACCCTAGGCATGCCGCTGAGATCACAACACCTGCCAACAGAAGAGATCGTCAAGCTAGGTTTAGGCCTGAACGCCAAGCTATGCAACCAGCTTTTGACGATGATGATGATGATCTTGATGGAGCCAGAGCCACAGGAGCCATTATTCCTCCACCATTGGCACCTGGAGCCAAGTTCAACATCACAAGCACCATGATTCAGTTATTGCAACTCAAGGGATTATTTGGTGGACTAGCAGGCGATGATCCGAATATGCATCTCATCAACTTTATTTCTACATGCAAGTCGTTTGACAATCCTGGTGTTGGTCAGAATGCAATTCGATTACGTCTATTTCCATTATCTCTGTCTGGGGAGGCAACTCTATGGTTGAATGGGCTGACTCCTGATTCCATTACAAATTGGAGGCAATTGAGAGACGCTTTCCTAGAAAGATTCTTTCCGCCATCCAAAAGAGCACAAATGAGAGATGAAATCAGCAACTTTCGTCAGCTTCCAACTGAAGCCCTTCATGAAACATGGGAGAGGTTCAAGACGAAGCTAATGAGGTGCCCAAACCATCACATGACTAATGTTCACCTAATGGAGATACTTTACAGAGCCTTGAATTCAATAACTAAACCAGTTGTGGATAATGCGGCTGGAGGATCATTCATGGATCTCACCTTTGGTCAGGCAAGCAATATGCTAGACCGGATGACGAAGCAAAGTAGAGCTTGGCATACCAGGGATTCTGAGGTAGCAAGCCCCACTTTATCTATAGGCATGACTGCAGACCAGAGGAGAAGAGAAGAAGAACGTGATCAAGATATGGCGCACATGAAGACACAAGTGGATCTTCTTACAAAGCATCTATTATCGGGGAAGACCGAAAAAGTCAAAGCCATTGCGTCAAAAGAAAGAGATGAATCTGATTCGGATGAAGAGGCCAACTACTTAAACAATCAGGGGGGTTTCCGAGGTAATACCCAAGGAAACCAAGGTCGGAACTATTATGATAAATATGGAAACAAGGACCAAAGTAGTTGGAAGAACAAGAATGACAAAAGTGGTTTGTATGTTCCCCCTGGAAGACGTGACGCCACCACATCTAGTTCTGGAAATATGGAAGAGATGATGGCTAAACTGTTGAAAGGAGTGGAAGCAACCAGCGCGGGAGTAACGGAGGTAATAAATGATTTGTACTCAATGAAGAAATTGGTTGATTCACATTCCACTTCGATCAAGCAAATAGAGCAGTAATTGAGCGAACTTTCAACAGCACTCAATCAAAGAAAGACTGGCACCTTACCTAGCGACACTGTGCAAAACCCAAGGAATGATGGGTCATGCATGGCCATTACTACCCGAAGCGGTAAAGTGCTGGAAAATTCATCATAAGGCAAGCAAGTGGTTGACGAAGTAGCAGACATTGATGACAAGGCAAAAGGAGAAGCTGCCGTAGAATCCACCCACGACGTCCATGACGGTACACCGAGTATGTTGTAGCCTGAAAAGGCTGAAAAACGAAGGCAAGAGGAGAATAAAGCCGTGGAGAAAACAATTCCATATCCACCACCACCTTTTCCTCAAAGATTGAAGAAGGTGGCGGACAATACAAAGTTCAGCAAATTCATGACTATGTTAAAGCAGCTGACCATTAATGTGCCATTGGTGGAGGCACTTGAACAAATGCCTGGGTATGCGAAATTTATGAAGGATCTTTTGACAAAGAAGCGGGAAGCAAGCTATGAGTTGAAAGATAATGTTCATCACTGCAGCACAATCGCTACCCGATCACTAGTTCAGAAGAAGGCTGAACCCGGTGCTTTCACTATTCCTTGCACCGTTGGATCTTTGAATTTTGCCAAGGCATTATGCAATTTAGGATCCAACATCAATTTGATGCCACTATCCATTTACAAAAATTTGGGGTTGGGTGATCCTACTCCAACCAATATGAGGCTCGTAATGGCGAATAGGTCGGTAAAACGACCTGTTGGCATTCTATGTGATGTATTGGTGAAGGTTTCTTCATTCATCTTTCCAGCGGACTTCGTTATTTTGGATTGTGAGGCAGACTCAGAAGTTCCCATAATCTTGGGGCGCCCTTTCCTTGCTACGGGAAGTGTGCTTATTGATTTGAGAGCTAATGAGCTTTCATTCCGAATAAATGACGAAGTAGTTCGCTTTGACGTGTGCAAATCAATGAAGCAACCCAAAGATCTGAATGTATTCTCAGTAGCGGATGTTTATGTTGATGATGAGAAAGAATTACTTGAAGAAGAGCAAACTATTGATGACCCATAGGCGGTTGTGCTCATGAATGGAGAGAGTAAAGATGCTGAAAACTATGAAGAAACTATTGATGCTCTAACCGGATTTGGGTCATATCCTCATGCTCCCAAGAAGCTGGACCTTGATCTCAAAAATCGACCCACACCACCAGCTAAACCATCTATTGAAGAGCCACCCACATTAGAATTAAAGGAGCTACCTAGTCATTTAAAGTATGCATTCTTAGGAAGCGGAAACACACTTCCAGTCATTGTGGCGGCAGATTTGGGTGAGCAACAAGTTGCAGCTCTCATTGCTATTTTACGGAAGTACATTAGAGCCATCGGATGGACCATCGCAGATATTATTGGTATTCCACCTGGGATTTGTACACACAAGATTCAGCTTGAAGAAAATTTCACGCCCACCATTGAGCATCAAAGGCGTCTTAATCCACCTATGCAAGAAGTGTTAAAGAAAGAAATTATTAAGTGGTTAGATGCTGGAGTTGTGTATCCAATCTCTGACAGTACACGGGTAAGCCCGGTACAATGTGTTCCCAAGAAAGGAGGCATGACGGTGGTCACGAATGAAAAGAATGAGCTTATTCCACTCAGACCCGTCACCGGATGGAGAGTATGCATGGACTACCAAAAGCTAAATTCATGGACGCTCAAAGATCACTTTCCAATGCCATTTATGGACCAAATGCTAGATCGATTAGCGGGGAAAGAATGGTTTTGTTTCTTAGACGGTTATTCCGGCTATAATCAGATTTGTATTGCCCCCGAAGACCAAGAGAATACAACGTTCACATGCCCATATGGTACGTTTGCCTTCAAACGCATGCCATTCGGGCTATGTAACGCACCAGCCACTTTTCAGCGTTGTATGATGTCCATTTTTTCTGATATGGTTGAAGACACCTTGGAGGTGTTCATGGACGATTTTTCAGTTGTGGGTGAGTCGTTTGAATCATGCTTGGAAAACCTAAGTATGGCGTTACAAAGATATGTTGAATTCAACCTAGTGCTGAACTGGGAGAAGTGTCACTTTATGGTTAAAGAAGGTATCGTCCTTGGGCATAAAATCTCCGAAAAAGGAATTGAGGTTGATCGAGCGAAAATTGAAGTTATTGAGAAGCTACCACCCCCAATTTCAGTACAGGGAGTCCGTAGTTTCCTCGGTCATGCAGGTTTCTATCGACGGTTTATCAAAGACTTCTCCAAAATTGCTAGTCCATTGTGCAAACTCTTGGAGAAAGATGCAAAATTTGACTTCAATGAAGATTATTTGAAGGCATTCGAATGCCTCAAAGGAAAACTAATTGAAGCTCCTATCATGGTAGCACCAGATTGGTCTTTACCGTTTGAAGTCATGTGTGACGTCAGTGGGGTAGCATTAGGCGTTGTACTTGGCCAGAGAAGGGAGAAATTATTCCATCCTATCTACTATGCGAGCAAGGTCCTGAACGAAGCCCAGAAGAACTACACTGTTACAGAATAAGAGCTTCTAGCGGTTTCGTATGCTTTTGAAAAGTTCCGTGCTTATTTGCTGGGAACCAAAGTAGTAGTTCATACTGATCATGCAGCTCTGAGATATCTAATGACAAAGAAGGATGCGAAACCAAGATTAATTCAATGGGTGTTGTTGCTGCATGAATTTGATTTCGAGGTAAAAGATAGAAGAGGTTGTGAGAACCAAGTGGCTGATCATCTATCTAGACTCGAGAACGAGCATATAGCGCAGCCTGATCTTGAGATTGATGATGCATTCCCTGACGAAGAGATCTTAGCCACAATAATGGAAGAGTTACCATGGTATGCAGACTTTGCGAATTTTGTGGTGAGTAATGTGATGCCTGCAAATCTATCTTTCCATCAAAAGAGAAGTTCATGCATGATGTAAAACACTACTTTTGGGATGAGCCATATTTGTTTCGATGATGCGCGGATGGTGTTATCAGGCGATGCATATCCCATGTAGAGGTGCCGAATATATTGGAAGCATGTCACACTTCCCAAGTTGGGGGACATCACGCAGGTAATCAGACAACAAGGAAGGTATTGCAAAGTGGATACTATTGGCCTTCGATATTTAGAGATGCCTACAAATTTGTGAGAAGATGCAACCAATGTCAGAGACAAGGTGCAATTTTAAAACACCATGAGATGCCCATGACGAAAATTCTTGAAGTTGAGCTATTTGATGTATGGGGTATTGATTTCATGGGCCCATTCGTAAATTTGTTTGGAATGAAATACATCCTAGTCGTTGTAGATTATGTTTCAAAATGGGTCGAAGTAGTAGCATTGGCCGACAATGAAGGAAAGCATGTTGTAGCATTCTTGAAGAGAAATATCTTCTCTCGCTTTGGAGTACCACGTACTATCATAAGCGATGGAGGATCTCACTTTTGCAACAAGCTGTTCAAATCCGTATTGGCCAAATATGGTGTCAAGCAACATAAGGTAGCCACACCGTATCACCCACAAACTAGTGGACATGTAGAGGTTTCCAATCGAGAGATCAAGCAAATCCTTGCTAAGACTGTAAATGCTAATAGGAAGGATTGGTCTCGGAAGCTGGACGATGCATTATGGGCTTATAGGACTGTATTCAAAATGCCAATTGGCATGTCCTCGTACCAACTAGTTTATGGAAAGGCTTGTCACTTACCCATTGAGCTCGAGCATAAAGCATTGTGGGCGTTAAAGCAATTTAATTTGAATTGGGATGATGCCATGAATCTGAGATTGGAACAGCTGAATGAGATGGATGAATTTCGTCTACATGCATATGAAAGATCAGACCTCTACAAGGAACGGATGAAAAAGTATCATGATCAGCGGATTGTTCAATGAAACTTTCAAAAGGATGATATGGTACTTCTTTTCAATTCCAGACTGAAGCTATTCCCAGGTAAGTTAAAGTCCAAATGGTCTGGTCTGTACAAAGTTACCCAAGTCTACTCGACTGGAGTAGTTGAGCTAGAAGACGATAATGGTGTTGTCTTCAAAGTGAATGGCCAACGAGTAAAACCATATATCGGTCCTCTTGACTCGATAAACTATATGGCCACCATCTATCTCGACGAAGTCTAAGTACTCGAGGTAACAATGTCGTGCCACGACAATAATTCAAGCGCTAGATGGGAGGCAACCCATCGTTTATCATTTTTTTTTGTTTACGTGTTTGCTTTTGATAAATAAAAATCCAAAATAAAGAGTCGTGCCACGACCAAAACTAAGGCACTAGATGGGAGGCAACCTATCGTTCTAATCATTTTTGTCGTCTTTGAGCAAGTGTAGGTGCAAGAGGAGTAAACGAGGAGATTGGTTTCAAATTTTGATTTGGACGTATTGCATGTAAAAGGTGGTAAGTTAGTGATGAAGAAGCAAAAGGCTATGGCTTGGGCATTGCTTATGAAAATATAGGCAACGAACAAGGCTAGGCCTATATAAAACTAGGCCACGAACAAGGCAAGGCCTATACTATGGCCTAAGATCTCGGAATCTAGTGTGCCATAGCATAGGCGCCGCCCATGCCCAAGTGTGCCATAGCATAGGCGCCGCCTATGCCATTGCCTTTTGTATCTGAATCTCATATGCTATGGCATAGGCGCCGCCTATGCCCAAGAATTCCATGGCATAGGCTCCGCCTATGCTCAACAATGCTATGCAAAAGGCGCCGCCTATGCCAAGCATAGGCAAAGTAAAAGGCGCCGCCTATGGTCATTTCTTGTCTCCAAATCCAATTTTAAATGGGTCAAAACCCGGCCCAACCTTCTCCTATAAATATGAGACTTAGTCTTGAACCAAAAACACATTGGAAACCTAGCATAAGCACCGCCTATAGTCCCCAAATCCACTCCAAAATTTTCCTTTTGCTTTTCTTCTTCACAAGAACATCATCCAAAGTCATCAATCAAGTAAGTGCTACTTTGTTCTTCATTTATATTCCGTAAGTACTACACTACTACGCCTATTATGAATTGCTAAATCTTGAAGTAGTATTGGTGATTTGAAAGTGATTGAATTGTTGTGATACAACCAAGTGAGTAAACGTATACGTAAGAATGATCTTAACTTGTTCCCAACTTGTATTTGATTTTGATGCACTACTTTTGCGGAATTAATATGGTCACAAAAATTGCATAATCTTGTCACTTGAATACTTACATGTTGGAATGACTTGTTCATCGGGATAAGAATTATAGTTGCCTACCGACATAGGAGGTTGTGATTAGTTAGATACTATACCTTGATTCAATCCCTATGTAGTAGTCATGATTTATCAAACATGAAAGTATTGCCAAGATTACAAGAAATATGACTGCTCTTATTTTATTGTTGGAATATAGCACCTAAAACATATGTCGATGAAGTCTGACTAGTCGACCACTTTCACTTCACTAGTCTGTACCAACAAACTAAGTGTGGGGTGGTGCCCCTACTGCTCGTTTATAGATTGTATCTATCGAGATGATGCTAACATGAACATTATTTTAGTCTCAGGTACAATGGCACCCAAAGCAAGACAAGGCAAAGATAAGGCTACCACTTCACAAAAAGGCAAGAAAAGAGGCCGAAAAAAGCAAGGAGAATCATCCTCGATGCAATTACCATGCCGCATGTTCGGAATAAAATGGGTTCTTGAGGAGGAAGAAAAGGAATGGTATAGGAACAACAAAGAAAGAAAATATGTTCATGTGGACTTGATAAACAAGGAAAGCCTAGCAAAGAAAGAACCGCGCATGTTGGCCAAGATCATGGCATTACATCTGGATTTCATCTTCCGAGACATGGGAGAATGCAATCTCGATTTAACAAGAGAATTCTATGCCAACTGGTCACCGAAAACCAAAGGAAGCGAGGTCAAGATTCGGGGCCAAGTTTTACAACTCAATACGGATTTCTTCAACTCCTTTCTTGGCTTGCCTTCAGTCGATCCATCACCATTCAAGGAGCTGTACAGGAGACCTCCATATACAGCTATTCGACACACACTCTGTGGAACAAGATCCATGGCACGCTGGAGTAGACACAAGGACACTGGTCGACACAATACCTTCCCATATGCTCCTTTGAATAGGGAAGCAAGGATATGGTTGAGCATAGTCAACTCTTGCCTAATTCCAGGGACTCGGTACACCAAGATAACAAGAGATAGAGTGTGCTTGGTATACGCATTGAGGACGAATGTCCCTATCAACGTCGGGGAAATTATTCATTCCACAATGCGGAAAGCTAGGCTACACAAGAGGTCCCACTTCAGTTTTGGCAACCTGTTGACTGCAATACTAAGGAAAGAAGAAATCGAAGAGGAATCGGCTTATCATAAACTCCCACACAACATAAAGAAGGTTGACCTCACAAAGGTTAAAGATGCTGAAACCACGCATGGAGTCAACCTTACCACTTCAGAAAGGCATGCTCGTGACGAAAGCTTCTCCCTCCATTTATATGGCATGATGAAGTTTACCATGATGAGAGGGGGTCGTGTTCCAACTGCTGCAGATCTCCAACAGTTGGATTATGACTACCCAATGAATGAGCATGCGAGGGCGATGTGTGGAGTAGGTGTATATTTTGAGGAACCTCTTGATGACGACATGCCAACCGATGATGATCGATGAATGCCAGACTCCGACGTGGAAGAGAACTCTGATGACGACGACTCTGATGACGATTCCGATGCAGGGGGTATGACCCCAGACATAGAGGATGAGTCCGACTAATCAGGTTCTTCTTATTTATTTTTTTACTGAGGGCAGTGTGTCCCTTCTAAGTGTGGGGTGCTGGTATTTGCATGCTATACTTCTTTATCTGCATTTGCATTTATTTATGTTATTTATGTTTGGTTGTTTGATTTAGTTAGTAGTCGTAGATTTTTTTATTTTATTTTTTTGATGCATGAAATTGTTCTGATAGGAGGCATGGTGTTATGACAAGAGTTTGTACTAGAATCATTACTATTGAGACACTTAGGCTCTAAGTGTGACTCACTGTGTGATAATTATGTGGTTTAATTCATTCATCTGTTGGGTCAAGAGTCTATACTGCTCCCAATAAAGTTAACCATGTGCATTGTGTGTG
This sequence comes from Capsicum pubescens, assembly GCA_030864215.1. Classification (NCBI taxonomy): domain Eukaryota; kingdom Viridiplantae; phylum Streptophyta; class Magnoliopsida; order Solanales; family Solanaceae; genus Capsicum; species Capsicum pubescens. Next base: position 97,703,497 of record CM061543.1, on the reverse strand, counting down.
TGAGATGATAGTATATTATGTGCTTGTGACTGATGCTAGAACTTGCCTGGTGTGTGTGTAAAGCGAAATAAAGAGTGTGAGTTTAGGAGATGATTTAGGCATTTCTTTGGCAACCGATACTTGTTTACCTTCGTTTTACCTACCCATGGACATTATCCTAGTCAACCCCTTTGAGCCTTTAAGTCATTTTCTTTGACAGCCTCATATGTAAGCCTAATCCATTTTTTAAGACCATAATTTGATCCAAATTCCTAAGTGCTTTAAGTTGTGAAGTCATGTGACAAAATAAGAGGAAATTGGGTGAGAGTGATGCCTTAAAGTGTATTGGTACTTGAATTTGTTATGAAAAAGAGTGGCTATCATGGAGGTGTGTTATAAAAAAAAGAAAAAAAAAGAGAAAGAGAAAAGAAAAAGAAATAGAAAAACAAAAAGATAAATTGTGTTTATGATTAAATAAAAAGATAATTATGCTTGAATGGCAAAATTAGGTGAAAAGGGGTGATAGATGAAAGAAAGGTAGCAGGGTTGATTAAAAGAAAGTGTTAATGGCATAATGTGATGTATTAAAGCGCTTAGGAACATAGTCACTATTTCTGGCCAAAATAGTCCTACCCGTCCCTTAGCCTACATTACAACTTATAGAAGACCTATTTGATCCTAAGCTTAGCATTCTGATATTAGTAGAGCATTACACTATGGGCAAGCCTATGGTCATCAGTTGCAACATATGAATTCTTTGTGAGAGTGAGAGCAAGGATAATCTTATACCCATGTTCTGAAAAATGCAATACTTGTGAGTGATTATGGGTAATATCTTATGTGAGACACACATGGTTGATGAGTTTTGGGTAGTTGTGTATGATTCTTTGTGCCTTAACTTTTGAATATGAATTAGCCATCATCACGAGTCTATGTTAGAGGTTAAATTGTTTTCAGTAGTGATCAGAAAACTACTCTTTGTTAATAATTGTCGTGCCTGTCTTGATGAATATTTTGTGTTGTTACTGTGAAACCCTAAGTAGATGTTTAGATGGACATGATATTTTGTTCGAGGACGAACAAAGCTTTAAGTGTGGGGTGTTGATGATAGGCGAATTTACACGCCTATAGTGCTATATTTTGCCCATATTTTAGCTAAGTTTTGAGGACAAATTATATAATTCATGCACTTTTAGTCCTTTTTCCTGTAAGTGAGCTAACGAACATGATTAGCAAGTTTTCAGGTATAAATGATGCAGAATTCAGCATTTTATGGATAACTTGACGCCAAAGAAAGCTTCACGAAAGGAGGAAAGTAAAGCTTGGACGCCAAGGACCAAAAGTGGCGCATGGAAAATCTGTCCCAGGCAAAAACAACAATTCTAAAGACTTTGGGGACTAGCAGTAACTTATTAGGAGTAGGATAATGATGCAGTAACCCAGTAGGATTGGGTTAAGTAATGCAGTAGCTTAGTAGGAATAGGATAGGAGTATTATAAATACCCTATTCTGCTAGAGATTTTTATCATTCTTCCATTACTTTTAACTCTGAAAACAATTCTTCTACTTTTAATTCTACTTTTTATTCATCTATTCAATTCTTAATTTCCACAACAAGAGAAACGTTACTCTGCAAGGGAGTTCACGCCTAAAACGCCACACCACACCTTACTACACGAGATTTTTATTGTGGTATATTAATAATGTCTATTGAGATTTCCTTCGCACTCATGGGTAACTAAACTCCTCTGTTGGGGTTATGGAAGCCATATGAGATACTATCTATTGCTATGAGTTTGTGAATTCGTGACACGTATGCTGCTTATATCATTATTCTCTTCATCTTAATCTAAATTCTTTGTGGTTGCAAACGCATAGAATACGCCAGTATAGCATTAACTTGTTCGAAAGAAAAGTTATATGTCTGGAAAAGATATAATGTCAAGGTAATAAGGCACCAACCCCTGTTAAAAAGTTAGTGTCGTAACTGGATTAACCTCTTGGAGAATTCGTACTGTTAGATACGCTTTAAGCTCGAAAGAGTTAAAGTGAAATAGTCCTAGTTAAGGTCGAAAGACGCCTGGATTTACCATCGAATACAATTCTCTATAAGCACATGCATGTCTGAATTCCGCACAACTCATAGCCAATAGAGACGTACAACTCATAAGGTGGACATAACCCTAACTTCTCAATTCTCATTGATCAACAAAACCAACCAAGCAAACCGTTTTTACTCCTTTACTTTGCTATTTTGATACTTTTGCTTCACGCATAAAATCCCCCTTTTTACGAGACTTGCTCCAAAAGTCTAGTAATCTTTGCTTACTCATTGACCGGCTATTCCCTGTGGGATCGATACCCAACCCAGTTGGGTTATATATTTGACAACGACTGCTTTACACTCTTATGAGAGTTGTAGTTTGAGCGTTATCAACAATTAGAAAAACTTTTAGACAAAAAATTCTCTCGTTTAAACATACAACCTATTAATGTATCTGATGATTTTGTGCAAAAACTCGAGTCTGATTTTGCTGATAATATAGAATCTACTCAAAACGTAGGAGATACTATCTCTTTCTAGCTAAATAAGCTCAAAGGTATGATTAGAAAACAACCAGAAAAAAATATGCTGACATTCCCCGTATGTCTACTGCGTATTATCCACGTCCAACTCCTCAAGATGTTCTGATAGAGGAAAGGGATTGGAATCAAATAAATACTTCTTATAGTGGAGAAGCTATTTATGAATGGAATATTGATGAATTATCATATCGACAAATCTCTATTCCTATCCACCGTATGTCCATGTACTCTACTATTGCCACAGTTACTGCATCAGCAGAGAATCAGGCCAATCGTACTGACCCAACAATTTGCAAAATATTATTGCGGGCTTTACTGGCCAACTTCGAGGCTAGTGGGATAATTTCCTAGACGATGATAAATGCGAAGCTATTTTTAATGCCACTAATGATAAACCAGGAAAAGACAATTTAGGCGGACCGCTTCGGGCAGGACGACCAGATGTTGTATATACCCTTATGCTTATAATTATTGAACATTTTGGAGGCAGATTTACTAATCAGTATGAAAACATTAGAACTCTTCTAAATGATTTAAAATGCAAACACTTAGAAAAATTTTGATGGTATAAAGACACCTTTCTTAGTAGGGTTATGGATTTACCCGAGAGTAAGTATGACCATTGGAAAGCAAAATTCATTGATGGTCTTCCCTCTTTATTTGCTGAAAGAGTTAGAAAAACACTTAGAGGATCTTATGGCGAGGTCCAGTATTCAGAAAAAACTTATGGTCAGCTTATTGTAGCTTGTACTCAAGAGGGTTTAGCCCTTTGTAACGAGCTGAAATTAGCCAGACAGATTAATCTTGACAAACTCAAAGAAAAATCCCAATTAGGAGATTTTTGAACAATTTGGTATGGATAAACCGGTCGCAAGAAAAACCCAAATATATTCTAAGTCTGATAAATCCTATAGAAAGAAACGCTCTAGACATAGAACCAAAGAAGAACGTGAAACGAAAAAATCCTATCATAAATCTACCAGATTTATGAAAAATAGATCCAAAAGAGAGTTAGCAAAAATCAAGTTCTATAGGTGCAACCAATATGGTCATGTAGCTCCAAACTGTAAGTTACAAAAACTCAAGTCCTTAGGACTTTCAGAGGAAGTGCATGACCAAGTCTATGGTTTATTATATACTTCTAGTTCTGAATCTGATAATGATTCTACATCTGAAAATGATATTGAACTACCTAATTCTGGTAGTGAACCCGATCAGGTTAATAAATGCAATGATTGTGATAATGATACTTGTAATTGTGATGAAATGATGTATAAACTTCAAGCGCAATTTGAAGATCTTGATTTAAATATTCATACTCTTATTGCTGATAATGTTCTTGAATTACTGAAGGAAGTTACAGATGAAAAACTTCGTGAAAAAATCATTAATTTTGCTACTCAAAAAACTTCTACTAATACTGCTAGTATATCTAAAGAAAATTCTTACGATAATTATTATATGTCTTATTCTTTATCTGAGGTTAATCGACGTCTTGCATTGAGTCAAACTCCAGGTAGAGATACTACCTTTGATGATTTAAAAATGAAAGTTGAAAAATTAAAAAAGGAAATTAGTTCTTTAAAACAAAAACAAATGATCTCCGATCATAGGATTTTGAAAATTGAAGAAAAAATTTCTGACATTCCTGAAAATGCTATTTCTTTTACCTCGAAAGGAAAGGAAAAGGATTTTGAAAACTCTGAAGATTCTGAAATGGATAAACTTAGTCTAAAAGATGATTTGAAAAGGTATTATTTCTTAGGTATGATGCAACTAGTTACTGCTCATAAATGGTATATAAATTGCACTATTCTAATTAATAAGGAATTTTCTATCACAAATATTGATAGAATTGATAGTGGTACTGATGTCAGCTATATTCAGGAAGGTTTAATTCCAACCAGATATTTTGAAAAAACTACTCACATAATTAAGTCTGCATCTGGTCATAATCTTGACATCAACTATAAATTGCCATATACTCATATATGTTGAAATAAGGTCTGCATTCCGCATTTTTTCTTTTTAGTAAAAAACCAGTTATATCCTTCTATTATTTTAGGAACACCCTTTATAAATGCTATCTATCCTTATATGCATATCGATGCGAATGGTTTTAAGGCTACCTATAAAAATAAACAAATCTCTTATCCTTTTGTTACTAATCCTATAACAAGAGATATAAATGCTCTTATTGGTATGAAGCAAAGGCAGGTCAATTTTTTACAATTAGAGCTGATGAGTATTAATATTCTTGATACACTAAATTCTGTAAAGATCCAAGAAAAAATAAAAATAATTTCTAATCAATTGATTGTTGATATTTGTGATGATCACCCAAATGCTTTCTGGAACCGAAAGAAGCATATTTTTTCTCTTCCTTATGAAGATGGTTTCAGTGAAGAAAAAATTCTCACAAAATCTCGACCCTGTCAAATGAATACAGAGTTAGTAGAATTCTATAAAAAAGAAATTAATAGTCTATTGCAAAATTAGTTTCAATAAACATAGTTTAATCTGAAGCATTATCGATTAATTTACAACGAGGATTTAAAGTTGACAACAAACGATAATAAATACGATAAGATAAACTTATAAGCTCAGATCCAAGCGCATAATTATAGCCATGAGTTTTTACATTTAAAGTTAAAGCATTAGTGATATTAACATCAGTCAAAGATAAAGTTAAATTAGGCTGAGTATTAAAATAGACAGGGCCATAAGCAAGAGTAGATTCTATAGATCCCATAAGGGATTGTCTAAAGTTTAAATTTCTAGCATCACGAAGTGCAGCTAAAAAGGTTTCAGGAAGGTCTTTCAAAGTTAAAGGTTTAAATGCAATTTGTACTAAGCCAATATGTAAGTAATTATATTGTTTTTTAAATATATCAATATCATCTTGTTTGAGCAATTGAAGAGTTTTTTCATCAGCATTCAGAGCAATAGATTGCTCTGTAGTCTTTATAATCTGTTTGTGCTTAATTTTATCAAATAAACCATATTCATAAATAGTGCTTAAATCTACTTTGGGAATTGTCCATTTATTTAATAAATCCATATTCTGAGGTAAATCTATTTCTTTGAGTTTAGTACTCTTAGTACTAACTTCGCCCATATCCATGATTATAACAGCCTTATATCTATGCTGAAAACTTCACCACACTTAACATAATTACTATGAAAGTTCCTAGGCTCTGATACCATTGACTGGATCTCACTAGGTTGAAGTATGCCGCTCAGCCTGCCAGACCATGTAACAATATCGGATTACGCCAAAGTCAGAAAACCAAACCAAAGCACCAACCGAAATATAAAAGAATTTCAAATAGTTTAATGACTGTATGGAATCTTTTATCCAAACAAGGGGCCTGACAGAGATTTAATAACCTTATGTTAAACCCATGTGTCTAGAAGTTCTAATTGTGCAAAAGTCGCCCTTTTCATATCAGTATAACGGGCTAAAGAGGCACAATTTACTAGACGTAGTCACAGATACAAAGCTAACATAAGTTTATTAAACTCGATTGTACCACCATTTCGGAACCAAGTCAAGAAACTATAGAAAAATTTCTTTATATTTTGATAGAGTCTGGATCTTTCATAGTTACCATGTAAGCAAAGTTAGACCTTCAACATAGATATAAGAAGTGTTTTAGTCGGACATAGTCATGGCTGGACGAGGGTAGGAGTTGTATTAAATGCACGCAAATAAGAAAGTAGTATGTACCTTAATAGCCGGAAGCAAGGCCGAAAATATTTACAAACAGTGGCTAGTGCCTTCTTATTTATCTTCGAGATATATTTTACAAAAGGAAGGATCTAGAGAGAAGGGGATCTAGAGAGAAAGGAGAGCTTTTTAGATAGAAAATAAAAGGAAAAACTTGCTCCTCTTACAACTGAATGAGGTAGCTTTAAATAGAAAAGAAAAGCATCTTGCACAGTACTATGTGGGTCCCTGTGCATAGGATAGTAAAGTTTTTAATAATTTAGCTGTTGGGTCCCGCCTAATCTTTGCTTTTCCATTTTCTGATAAATGCTTCAGTTTTTTCAATAACTTTATCTGTTTCGCCCATAACTTCTAGAGGTTGGGACTCTGTGATATCTCCAATGTTTACTTCATCACTTTTTATTAATGTATCTGAGTTTTGATCAACTGTTTGGAGTAATTTATTTCGTACCTCTGCTAAGTATTGTTCTATCATCTCCATTTTATTTCCATCGTGAGCTGATATTCTTCTGAAAACATAATTGAGACTTTTATCTTCAACTAAAATTGATTTTTGAGGAGTCTGTTCTTATTCAGCAATTTTCTTGACGATATTTTCTCGTTGATCATGTCCATATGTGAGTTTTGTATTTGGATCTTCACGAGTTAACTTATCCCAGAAATTGCAGTAAAATACTCTGTATAAAGCAGGAATTTGTTGGCTAGTATAACCTATTTCAACTGACCATCTATGAATCCAAGGGATAGAGAATTCTATAAAGAAATACATTTGGTCAACAGTGTCTATCTTACAAATATGTTCAGAAAGGTATAATTCAGTAAAGAAGGTTGAGGATTTTTTCCATGTATGATAAAGAAAAGAATATTCTGGAGGTAATATTTTAACGGTAGGTCCGTGATAAGTCCACCATTGCACAAACCAATTGGGAATGGGCTTATCAAAAACCTTGGCACAAATTTTTATAAACCATGTATGTTTGTGTTTAATATTATTATAATATAGAACTTGAGAAAATGCCTTAATATAATCCCAATATGTGAAATTTATCTGAGACTGTCCCATTGGTCCCATAGGCATATATTTTTAAGTCATAGATGAAATTCCCTATTCTTTAATAGAAATAATCCTTTTAACAATCATCTTGGAGTATCCATGTACACCCGGGGTAGTGTCTCCCATCGGACTGTGCTCAAAATCTGCACTGAATGTCTGAACCAAAATATTTTCATAAAAATTTCGTGTTTTATATGATTCTCCTGTGAAATAAACATTAGTAGTTAAGTATTTTTGGAGTATCGCCATGCTTCTTCAAAATTTTCTTGTCGAGGAATATGCGGATTTTCAATAAGTAGGATGAGCTCTCTAGCATCCAATTTCTCACATGTGGGTTTATTTTCGGAGTTTTCTTGGACTATAGATGCAAATGAATCTGCAGTTTTTTGCTGATCGGATATATAAGATTGAAGTTGTTTGTACAAAGGATGATCTTATGGAATATCTTCCAAATGAATTGAGGAACCAATATTCTGAGTTTTTTATGATGATCCTTCGTGGAGAATTTTTGAATTGACCAAAGTTCTATTTCCTTGTTGTAATACCGGAAAATTAGAACTTGCAGAGCTATATGAAGAATTATTTTTATTACCAAAATAAGTAGGATTTGTTCGTCCTCCGTAATATGAAGAGTTTTGACTTCATCCACCTCTGCCACGTCCTCTGGTTGTTTGCCAGGGTGGATCCATGCTATATTAATAATCAGGAATTTGATCAGCATACCATAACATATATTCGAATATATCTTCATAAAGTGTGTCCTTTGTGATAAGATCATTAATGACCTTCCGTAATATAAGCATGTGCATGTCCACATTTAAAGGAGATGCCTTTATAAAAGTGATTAAGAATTTTTGAGAGAAGAAGTGCAGAAAGAGCTTCATTATTCCTTTTAATCCTGTAAATATTAATCACTTAAGTCAATATCAAACCAATAAATATCATTATCAAGAAATTCATCGTGGTTAAGGAATAATTCTTCTTCTATTATACCACGAACCAGATTTTCTAAGATAAGAAAATGAATATCTTCGTTTAAAGAAATGCATTTGATAATAGTAATTATAGTTTTCTCAGAGAGGAAGTACGTGTAAAAATTCATGTTAATCGATTAAATATTCTCGAGATAGAAAATCAGGCAAAGAATTTTCACTACCCTTCTTATATTGTATTTCAAAAATACTAAAATATCATCAATATAGACAATGATAAAATTCATATAGGGATTGAAAATGTCATTCATAATTTTTTGAAATTCAGAAGGACCATTTTTTAAACCGAATGGCATAACATTCCATTCATACTGTCCAAAGGGGACATTAAAAGCAGTTCTATAAGTATGTTTTTTATCAATTTGAATTTGTCAATAACCAGATTTTAAATCAAATTTAGAAAATATGTTAGCATCATATAATCTAGAAAGTAAGACTTTTTTTATTCGGTATAGGATACCTAATCCATTTTAAAACTTCATTCAGAGGTTTATAATTGATGACTAGTTGAGGCATACCCCGTTCTTTTTCAGCAGTATTATTGACATAAAAAGCAGTACAAGACCAAGGGGACTTCGAAGGTTTTATAAAGCCCTTTTGCAATAGACTATCAATTTCTTTTTTACAGAATTCTACTAACTTTGTATTCATTTGACAGGGTCGAGATTTTGTGGAAATTTTTTCTTCACTGATACCATTTTCATAAGGAAGAGAAACAATATGCTTCTTTCGATTCCAGAAAGCATTTGGGTGATCAGCACAAATATCAACAATCAATTGATTAGAAATTATTTTTATTTTTTCTTGGATCTTTACAGAATTTAGTGTATCAAGAATATTAATACTCATCAGCTCTAATTGTAAGAAATTGACCTGCATTTACTTCATACCAATAAGAGCATTTATATCTCTTGTTACAGGATTAGTAACAAAAGGATAAGAGATTTGTTTATTTTTATAGGTAGTCTTAAAACCATTCGCATCGATATGCGTTACCTGGATGTATAAAATACTCATATCATAATATCTTAACAACAACAGCCATTCAGGAAGAACTCTAGATAGATCTTCTGGGAAAACTTCTGGGAAAACTTCTGGGAATTCATTTACCACTAGAACTAACCCCAAGAGTTGGGTTTTTGGATTTTGAATCCTTAACCTGAACAAGATAATAGATACATCCTTTAGAGATTAACTTTCTGGCTCTAAGATAAGAGATGAATCAACCCATAGGCGTTGAGGTACTACCCCTATATTCTAAAACTGGTTTATTTAAAAACTAGAATTGGACTAATCTCTTTTGACAATCAGTCAAGGCATAGAAAGAGTGTAACCAATCCATACCAAAATGATGTTAAAATCTACCATGTCTAACTCTACAAGATCAACTGAGGTAACTTTCTAGGAAACTATTACTAGGAAATTTTTGTATACCCGTTTAGATATGACTGAGTCACCAACTTGAGTATATACTCTAAAAGATTCTAAGAGTATTTTATCACTGACATCAAAGTCTACAACTATATTGGGAGTTATGAAAAAAAGTGTAGCTCCAAGATCTAATAATGCATAAACTTGAATATGGAAAAATTTTAACATACCTGTGACTACATCAGGAGAACCCTCATAATCCTGTCGAGTTTGAAGGGAATAGAACTTGTTTTGACGCACTCCGTCAGCTGCTAGAACTTGTTCTGACGCACTCCGTCAGCTGCACTAGATGAGGCACCCTTATAAGTCAAGCAACTTATAGGAGCTACTAAAAAAATTGACTGGCTTTGCTGACGGGTATCCCTACCCTTTTAGGAAGCCACCGGATGTTCCCTAAGACTGTGTCCTAGCTTTCCACACCCAAAGAAACCATCACTACCGATCATACACTCACCCTTGTGGTTTCTACCATATTTTTTGCACATCGGGTTGGTATATACAATATTCTAGCTATCCTGGGACTTAGATCCTGGTGCTTTATCTTGATGGTTTTTCCTGAACTTAGGCACTGGGGCACTAACAAAAGCAAAATTGTAAACGATTCCCATTGTCTGACCTTTTTGAGAGAAATTAAAGATACATATTCTGACCCTCTTAATCTTTCTTTCCTACTCCTTAACTTTGTTTTTATCTACTTGTTGAGCATGAACCATCAGTATGGAGATGTCTATCTCCTTCACCAAACATGGAAATGCTACGCTCTATGACTACATCCTCAAAAACACCTGACACAAACTTGCTCATTCAGTCCCTAGAATCAGCAACCATAGTCGAAACATACTCTAACTAAGTAAATTTAAAGGAATACTCCTTCACACTCATGATACCCCAGTTCAAATTTATGAACTCATGCGCCTTGTCCTCCGTCAACCCAAATGAGAAAAACATATCCAATAATGCAATTACAAACTCATTCCATTCTACCGATTTTTGCACCTTTATCTTCCTTTCTCTACCTAGGTGTGATCTCTTCTTTGCTGCTGATAGGCAGCTAAGTTAGCACTCTTAATTAGGGCAACATTGATAATCTCTGTAACTTTATAAATATTGTCCACAAACTCTTTGGATCCTCTTTAGTCTTGGATCCAAATAACACTAGAGGGTTCATCCGAGTGAAATCTCGAGCTTCTGTTGTTGCCGCATTAACTACCGGGTTGACTAGTGTCATGGAAGGTTGGTTATTCTGGGCGGTCATGGACTGTGCTAAGGCTGTAAAGGCAACCCTGAATTCGGCATGGGATACTTTTTCATTAAGAAGGTTTTCTAGTATCGGTGGTGCTTGTTGATTCTTTACCTCACTTTTGTTTCCACTACTATCCTCCTTCCACTTCTTATACTAGGTGTGAGCTACTCCTTACAGTTGATAGGTAGCCAAGTCGACAATCTCAATTAGGGTAACACCCATAATCTCTGTAACCTTCTAAATACTATCCACAAATTCCTATAGATCATTCTCAGACATTGATCCAAAGAATACTGAGGGATTCATCCAAGTGAAATCTCAAACTCTTGTTGTTACCGCATTTACTATTGGGTTGGATACTGCCACGGTAGGTTGGTTATTTTGGGCGGCCATGGATTATGCTAAGGTCTTAAAGCCAACCCTAAATTTGGCTTGGGAGACTTGTTCATTGAGAGGGTTTTATGGAGCCCGTGGTGATTGCTGATTCTTCACCCTGCTTTTATTTCCACTTCTCCTTAGTTTATTCCTCTTTGGAGGTATGTTCTATAAATGTGTGGAGAATGAGTTAAAAGAAGGTTTTAGTAGAGTTCAAACTCTATCGCACAATATGAACTTGAAAGATGTGAAACTTTTCCTAAAACATCTCATAACCTCTCGCTCATAAGTTGGAGCGCTTCACACCCATGAATATTCGATGCAATTATCAGACTCCCTAGGACACTTTAAACCTATTGCTATGATACCATATTTGTTATGACCTGAGACTATCCCCTAGTCATAATAGAATACTTAGAATCACAAGTGACTCTAAGCTAGACCATGGTCTGGCAAAACACTAAGAAATATAGATAGCAACTGATAAAACAATACTTATATGGAAGCTGAATTGAATAATATATTAAATAATCAAAGAAAATCAAATCACCACAAAAAAATTCTGAGATCAAAAGTTGAACATCTAACTATATGTCTGGAAATCCCCTACTAATATGAGTTGCTAGAACAAGCCCCTATCTAACTCTACATGTCTGAAGACTGGGAACGACAAAGACAAAATAAAACAAAAAGTTGACTCTAGTCCTTGCATAGTGAGGACTCACCAAAGCTGTTGTTGCTGATACAAGATAAGGTCGTACTAGGCCTAATCCAAATACTGAGTGTTAGGACCTATATTATAAGACAATATAGCATAAAAGAAAGTATAAGATCCGTACTTTGAATGTACTGAGTATGTGAGATAGGAAAACAACTAATATAAGATGGAAAAAGTACATATAACATGATAACTAGTGCAAGACCAAGTAATGAACACATGTTGTAAGTTAAACTAAATAACTAAATACAAGGTCATGCAAGAATTTGAAAGTCTGAACTGTAAAATATAGATAATAGGAGCTACTAATAACCGACATATCCCAAATGAGCTAATCGGGGTCTAACTTGTAATCCCGGCTGGAAGGATATTCAGTACTTTGCCAAGGGTATGAACACTAACTAACATGGATCCATTAAATTGATATTTAAAAGGGATGAAGGTGTCAAGCCTGATCTGATGAGTGAACCTCTAGAACCTATGGTGGCACCGTATTTCTGGGATTTAGGGACTTTTACTAAAGGTCTCATCATAGTTGGTGGATGAGTCTTCACCCTTATGTCCACTCGATGCTAAGTACTACTCCCAACTGAATGACACTATAATTGTAATACTCAGTGATGCTAATAATTTGATCACTGAAATAAATATACTTTCTAAAAGTATTACAAATATGTAAACTGCGGAATATAACATCCAAAAGTATATACATGAAATCTTAGGTCATCAGATGTTCATAACCTGGCATCTCTGAAGAATGAAACAACTATGTCAATTTCGTGAACTGAACGCAATTACAGAATTCAATGACTCAGCCCTAATACTTATGGAATTTATAATATAACTAAGGTTTAGGATCATAATCAAATAATAACACTGAATTCATGCTATAACAAGAATTATAACTTGATGACACCAAAGGACTGAGATATCAATGAAATTACTAATATCTATAAATCCTAAATTGTGGAAGAAAACTAAACTGAAGAGTTGGGTTAACTTTGGGACTCAATGGGTGAAAGAAAACCCATTAATGAAATACCACATACTTGGAGATAAGATCCCTGAAGAATTCTATAGAGTTGGATGCCTGAAGAAGATAAAGCCTAACTTGCCTTGGGAAAAGGAATCACCTCTTTTCTCTTCTGAAACTAAGTATCAGATATAATTCTAAGTAATGAGAGCTTAGGATCTTATAATCTATACTAATTACCCTTGGAATTTCCAAAATTAAATAGCTTTGATACTAAAAGATTAAGAAAAGACTGATATGCCTCTTAAAATTTTGTAACTGGAAACTGCGAGAAGGAACGTATGAGACCTTCTCACGATAGTGGGAACAACTAACAATCATGGGTTGCACTTGTAGTTGGAAGCTGAATGAGAGCTCTCTAAATATGATCAAACAAGCCTTAGTACAATCGTGGGATCTAACTACGGTTTTACCTTGGTTCGTATGTTTGTCGGTTTCATCAAAGGCATCTGTTGGACTCATGATCGTGCCTGAGGGTCGTGGTTTCAAAGCATGATCGTGGTTTTGTATTGTGACATGAGGGTATACTTTGTCAAATTTTAGAAGTTGGGGTTATATCAATCATTTTACAGTCGTAAAATGTAATCACGGTCGTGGTTGGTCTCGTGGTATCTCACTGCAGAGCAGTACTTTACTAAAAAGACCATAACTTTCTACTCCGATGTCGAATTAAGGCAAAACTAGATCTGTTGGAAAGGTAATTTAAATACCTATCATTTGGTGCCTTTCTAGGGCTCAAAATTTCATCTGAATCTTGAAGTTATGCTCTTTTGAAGCTGATCATTTCTTGAGAATCAATTGATAAGGGAGGTTTTGGCTCGATTAAGGGCTAGGGGGTATGGGAGCTTTGGTATATGGCCAAATCCCTTCTTATGCTGTTAAACTTAGTGATATACCCTACATTACTTGAAGCATTATTCTAGTCTAAGCTTGAATTTTTTAGGGCGTTACAGTTAGTTAAATGGGAACCCCCACAAATAGGTTTCTTTAAACTAAATATAGATGGTGCCTTTGATGAGATCAGTAAAAATGGTGGAACTGGAGGAGTCAAAAATTAGATTTCAGGTTTTGTTCACTTTCAAAAGGCAATATCAGCACTTTATATAGAAATGTTACCGCTTCTACATGGGCTGAAATTGGTTGTGGAAAAGAACTTGACTCTATAATAGTGGAGATGGACTCGCATGTACTCATATAAATGCTAAAAGATAATAGCCAGAATTTCTCACATTTTTTATTGAATTACAGGTCGTTCACTGCGTATATGGATGAACCCCAAAATTCGCTACATCTATCGGGAAGGCAATTTTTTTGGCAGATAAACTTGGTGTGTTTGTTGGTTTTATCAGAGGCATTTGTTGGACTCATGATCGCGCCTGAGGGGCGTGATTTCAAAGCACGATCGTGGTTTTGTATCGTGGCATGAGGGTACACTTTGTCAAATTTTAGAAGTTGGAGTTATCTCAATCATTTTACAGTCGTGCAATGTAATCACGGTCGTGGTTGGTCTCGTGGTATCTCACTGCAGAGCAGTACTTTACTAAAAAGACCATAACTTTCTACTCTGATGTCGAATTAAGGCGAAACTAGATTTGTTGGAAAGGTAATTTAAATACCTATCATTTGGTGCCTCTAGGGCTCAAAATTCCATCTGAATCTTGAAGTTATGCTCTTTTAAAGCTGATCATTTCTTGAGAATCAATTGATAAGAGAGGTTTTGGCTCGATTAAGGGCTAGGGGATATGGGAGCTTTGGTATATGGACAAATCCCTTCTTATGCTATTAAACTTAGTGATATACCCTACATGTACTTGAAGCATTATTCTAGTCTAAGCTTGAATTTTTTGGGGCATTACAGTTAGTTAAATAGGAACCCCCACAAATAGGTTTCTTTAAACTAAATATAGATGGTGCCTTTGATTAGAGCAGTAAAAATGGTGGAACTGGAGGAGTCAGAAATTGGATTTCAAGGTTTGCTCTCTTTCAAAAGGCAATATCAGCACTTTATATGGAAATGTTACCGTTTCTACATGGGCTGAAATTGGGTGTGGAAAAGAACTTGACTCTATAATAGTGGAGATGGACTCACATGTACTCATACAAATGCTAAAAGATAATAGCCAAAATTTCTCACGTCTCTTATTGAATTGCAGGACGCTCATCGCGTATATGGATGAACCCCAAATTCGCTACGTTTACCGGGGGCAAATTTTTTGGCAGATAGACTTGGTGTGTTTGAAAATCGCCAAAATCAAAGAATGCGCCCCCCACCCCACCCCACCCCACCCCCATTATTTTGTAAAGACTATTTGGAGACTTTCAAGCAAATGGAACTATCCGGATAGTTCCTTGTGTGTAATAAACTCTATGTTTTGATTCAATAAATCTTCCATTTCCAAGTAAAAGAAAATTATTGCTTTGATTTATTTGCCAAGTAAGGAGGTAACTGGAAAAGTTAAGGAATGTCCAAATGAGGAAAAATAAAAAACAAAATAAGAAAATAATTTCCTTTCTCAAATTAAGGAGAAAATAGATAAAAGATAGTCGAAAGCAGATCATCTCCGAAAAAATAGATACTCCGAAAGGGAGATGAATAAAGCAGATTGTCATAAGTTTGTAGTTTTCCTGGGGAATTTGCTCCAACAGTTCCAACCATTCTGTAAACTTTCAACTTCCAGAAGATATCTTATCATTATTATTTATCTCTTTCAAATGCAAAAAGTATATTGAAGGAAAACAAGATTGAACTCCAACGTGTTATATATATATATATTTTAATATATTCTCTGTGTTAGAAAAGAGAGAGAGATTTCAACATGTTAATTTATTATTATTAAATAAACGGGAGATGTTAAATGGCCATAATTGTTTTGCCATAGAATGGCCATAAATGTACAAAGATCATACAAACCTTTTCCTTGAATAAAAAAGAAGTAAATTTTTACTATTAAATGCAACTAAAATTTATGTGGGATAAGTTATTTCTATCATTAAATGTGAAGGAAAATTATTAAATTAACTTTAGTAAATGGAACCCACCTAACTTCATTCATTGCATTTTCATCCTTCTCCCTCAATCTTCAATTTAGTCTTTTTTTAAAATCAAAATTTAAAACTAGTTTTATTACTACATTGATCATAATTATTTAAAATATTCTTAAGAAAAGTTCATCAACGATTATTAATATATTGGTCATAATCCGTTAAAATATTTTTAGAAAAAGTTTATCTATGATTAACTAATTATGAACTTATCACAATAATAAATTTATTATTATATAAAAGTCATTCAATTCTAAAGTTTATCTCATTATTTTAAAACATTAGCTAGGGTTGATAAATATGAATGATATAATTTTTATAATGTGTCAGTGTTTATTATATTTAAAGTATTTTGAATTTTGATTGCTAATATTGAAATATTTTCAAATTAGACTTAAAAAATTAAAAATTTATTCAAATATAATTTAAATATATTTAAATATAATAATTAATAAAATTATTTAATTATAGCACATATTTTTTGCCATAATTTTTTAGCCCAAAAATGGCCATAAATGTATAAAGACTATACTAATATTTCCTTTAAAAAAAAAAAAAACCTTTACTATCTTCTAAATTCAAGAAGTTAAATGTAACTAAAATTTATGTTGAATAAATTATGACTATCATTAAATATGAAAGAGGAATATTTATTTTAACTTTAAAATGGGAGACCCACCTTAATTTCACCTTCTATCCAATCACACCCTCCCTTTTCGTCCCTCTCCCTCAATTTCTCTTTAGTCCTTTTTTTTTATAGAAATTTAAAACTAATTTTATTATATATTGATCATAATTCTTTAAAATATTTTTGGATAAAGGTCATCGGTGGTTAACTAAATTTTAAATTTATCACAGAAATTTATTTATTTATTATATAAAAGTCATTTCATTCTAAAGTTTATCACAAAAGTGTTTTTCTTAAAACATTAACTAGGTTCAACAAATATGAAAAATATGATTTTTATAATGTGTCAATGTTTATCATGTGTAAAATATTTTAAATTTTGATTATTATTATTGAAATATTTTCAAATTAGACTTATAAATTATTTAAATATAGTTTAAATTTATTAAAATCTAATAATTAATTAAAAAAATTTAATTAGAGGATATATCAATAGTGAATGTATAAGTAATATTCACAAGTTATCAAATTACCATAATATAGAGGTACAAAATACAACAATAATGTGTCTTGATATCTTTAGTTGTTAACTAGGGTCCAAAAATATAATTTTTGTGATTTTCACAATTTCTATAATGTGTCAATATTTATTATGTGTATAATGATTTGAATCTTGACTGTCATTCATGAAATATATTAAATTATATTTAAAATTTCTCTAAATATATAGCTTAAATTTTATTTAAATATAATATTACTTAATTAGAGGTCATATTAATAACAAATATAAATTATAATTTTTAAATTATAAAATCGACGTAACATAAGGACGTGAGACGACAACATCAATGCATGACTCTCATGAGTTGTTGTTAATTAGGATCAAAATATATGAACTATACGATTTTTATAATATGCCGATGTCTATCATGTTTAAAGTGTTTTGAATTTCGACTGTCGATATTGATATATTTTGAAATTATATTTAAAAATTATCGAAATAAAATTTAAATTTATTTAAATATAATATTTAATTAAATTGCTTAATTAAAGGACATATTCATAAAAATTATCAGTAATGATTCACAAATTATCAAATCAGCATAACCTAAGGATCTAAGGCTATAACATTAAAGCGTCTTGATATCTCGAGTTGTTGTTAACTAGGGTCAACACAAGTGAACTGTATAATTTTTAGGATTCTATAATGTGTCGACGTCTATTATGTGTAAAGTGTGTTTGAAATTTTGATTGTTGTTATTATTCAAATTATTTAAATATATAGTTTAAATTTATTGCAAGTTGGCTCGGACACCACTACTATAAAAAATAATTTAAACATAATTAATAATTAGAGGTCTTATTAATAACATACATAAATGATAATTCACAAGTTATCAAATCGGCGTAACACGAGAGCCTAAGCCCCTCACAACATTAGCGGAAGACTTTTTAGGATTGTTGTTAACTAGATTGACACACATGAACTATATGAGTTTTATGATTTCTATAATGTGTTGATGTCCACCATGTTTAAAGTAAGACTCGTATTTGATAGCAACTAACCTTTATAAATAATACTAAATTGATATTCAAGATACATATATTATTTATTTAAAATATATTAATAAATAAATAAATATATATATATATATAACTAATATTATAAAAATAATTGATTCATGTTTTTCGATAATTTTTAATGACCCACATAATTTAATTCAAAAGAAAAGAAAATGTGAATCTATAACCTTGTTCAACAATAAAATTCCATTTTAATTCAATAATAAAAATAGTAGTGTAGTTAATCAGTTATGCTAGATGAATGAAAAAATAAATAAATAAATAAATAAATAAATAAATAAATAAATAAATAATAATGAAAATACGTGGCATATCATAAAATTACAAGAAGTAATGATTGACAAATAAAAAGAAAGGAAATGGAACATAAATAATGTAAAATAAAAAATTAAGATTAAAAAGTAAAAACTAAAATAGTAATAAAAAATCGAATGATGAAAGAGGCTAAATATCCATGCGACACCTTTTAATTCGGAGAGAAATTGATGAAAGGGGCTAAATTGTTATTTTTTTCTTTTATTTTTAATTTGGGAATAATTTAAAATAAAAAGTTAGCAAATGTATAATTTATTTATTTTATAAAATAATTTTTTTGTGTCTAATGAGTGTGATATGAAATGATATAATTTATTTAATAGGATAAACCAACTATTAGTAATAATTTTTTTTCTCTTTAAATACTTAAGCTATTTGTAATTTTATTTAAATGTAATATTTTATTTTATTCTTTCACTTTAAAATTGTTTTATACATAATTTTTTTAAATGTTTAAAAAATAGGTATAATATTACGGAAAGTATAGGTGTAAGATTTTCATAATATAGCATATGTATGATTGATTTTCATAATTAGGGTCGACACTTATGAATTGTATAATTTTCGTGATTTCTATAATATGTCAATGTCTATCATAACTAAAGGATTTTGAATTTTGAGTGTTGCTATTGAAATATTTAAAAGTTATATTTATAAAAAAAATATATATAGTTTAAATTTTATTCTAACATAATAATTTATAAAATTACTTATTTAGAGCTCATATTAATAGAAAATATAAGTAATGATTCATAGGTTGTCAAATTAGCATAAAATAAGGGCACAAAAACTACAATATTAATTTTTTAGTACTCTCCTAGGTTGTTGTTAACTAGGTCGAATAAACTTCTTTGAAAAAAGATTACAAAATACAATACTAAATTTATATTGTGTCTATATAGAGATTAAATTTTTTTATCATAATATCAAACACTAAGTTTCATCACAATAATATATTTGCCGATCTAATTAAATTAGATTTTTAATCATTTTATTTAATTTGATACAATCTTACCGAGTCTTACAAGTAAATTTGAAATGTAATTTAAATAGATCAGTGATTATAATGTAATTATTTTTAATTAACTAATTGTAGTCGATTTAAATAAAATTTTACTACGTTTAAACTTAAGTTTTATCTTGATAAGATATTTTGATAATTTTTATGACTCTCAAACATTATTTATTGGAATAATACTTTTATGGTCTATTATTAAATTGAATTAACTAATAATTACTGCAAATGTAATTATTGTAAGTTGAACAAGGATTAATAACTGAACATAATAATTATAAAAGTGTATCTATACAATAATTTATATCTAAAAAAATGGACAGTTAAATTTAATTGCTTTTAATCAACTAATTATATTAATTTTAAATAAATTAATTTCACTAAGTGTTACGTTATGTTTGTTCCATAATAATACTTTTATTGCAATGGTGTCGATAGAAGTTCAGTATTTTAAAATGAAATCTATATAAGAAATTATAGTCAATTTTTGGATGAAATAAAATGTAACACCCCGCAAAATCGTCCATGCGTTAGCTCTTGGTAATATGCTCTTAGAGTTAAAGACTAGAAAGTTTTTTTTAGTGTCAAAGAGACTTAGTCTCATTTTTTAACTTCCAAAGTGAGTAAAGTTTAAACAATATAGATATATATATATATATAAAATTTCTCTAAATTCGACATTTTATCATGTGAAAAATTGAATGAGCTTTTCGTCGATACAAGATTCGTCCAAAACGGACACTCGGTGAAGAAGTTAGAGCGATTTTAGTACTTAGTATTCTCGATGGACAAGCCATCGCGTCAAGCCCTTAATCCGCAATTGTCAATTTCCAGAGGGTCACCGCGATAGCACCGCGTCGTGGTGAACCCTAGATCCACATTTGTCAAAACCAGTAGCTTGACGCGATTAGACCGCGTTGCGATGGGTATAGCGATGAACCCATCGCCACGACGCGGTGAAGCCTTACACGGCATACCTGTTGCGAATTTTAAAAATCCAAAGTGGCAGTTTAGTCTTTTACCCGCATACCAAGTCGTGAAAACAAGAGATTTAGGGCATTTTTTAGCAACATAAACCTATCTTTCATCAAATTACTCAAGAGCACTCCCAAGGGTTTCAAACTAAAAACCCAAATAACTCAAGATTCAACCGTGGGTTTTCGAAATTGATTGAAGATTTGAAATTCCCAAACCTTAGGCTTCAAGAATCAGTCACTAATTTCCTACTTTGAGGTACGTGGGGTTTTCCTAAAATCTCATGGGCATAGAAATCTTATTTTAATTAGGTAGAAGGTTTAGAAATCATGATTTTAAGGAATGGGTTTTGGATTTATGAATATAATCATGTTTTAGAACATTTGATGGAATTGTTTTGGTCTTTAGGCCTTTCCCCAAATTGATTTGAAATTATATATATATATATATATATATATATATATATATATATATATATATATATATGTAAGCATGTGTTTTTAGGTTGATGATTGAATTGAGAGCATGACTCATGAAAAATCCCTCTCATGTTATGATTTTCCTTTACTTATGATATGCTATGAATTGTTTTGAATGCAACTTGAAAAGCATGATGTGAAATGTCTTGAGTAATGTTATATTTGGATTATGATTTTGATTTCAAAAGAGAGGGTTGTTTATGTGATGGATGTTGAACATAATCATATAATCAAAAGAATTGTCTAGTTTATTAAAGATTACATGACCACTACTTGTCTATTGAAAGAATGAGAATTTTTGTATAGCTTTGACTTATGTTTTCGGAACATGAAATCTCTTATGCAAATTGCATATTTGGGTGGTCTAAACTATATTTTAATGAAAGATCATGCTTATTGCATTATGGCTCCGAAAACATAACTTGCAAGTCTTGGTATGATGAGACCAATTCAGATAATGCCATAACAGACACAGACTAATATAGAAATCAGACTTTCATGATTTAGACTTCAGAATGATACATGTTCAAAAAATGATAAAAGTGGGCTTAAAGAGATGTTAGGTGGTTCTCCGAAGAAGGCACGAGTTCAGACAACTCATTGCCTAAAACCGTGATTTATCGATCCAGATATATTATATTACGTTGGCCTAGTGCCCTGTGGAGTATCAGACTCAGACTACTCCAACCCTTGCGGCACACTTGGGTTGGGGACTTCCCCGCCGAGCCAATGGAGGATTCCATATAGCCCGTGGAATATCAGACTTGTAGGGGAGTGCCACCTAACTCAGAAGTAATTCAAAGATCAGAAAAATGCATTGACAGAAAGTTTTATGATTATTCAAGAAATGCCCAAGTGTTTTGAACCATATCATACATAATATTTTGTAATCTGCTCTCATCTATTTTATATGTATAAATTCATTATTTTGGATTTCTTCGTATACCAGTACAACTGTATTGACCTCCCCCCCCCCCCCCTTCCAGGTTCTGAGGCACAATCTAGGGGTCCTGATAAGCAGTAGAGTTCCTCAGATGGAAGTGCAGAGTTCAGTCGGTGAGCCTTCTATATTTCAGAAGGCCTATTTATTTCCAAACATTTATCATTAGTCATGTAGTAGAGATTTCGCAGATGGTTTTCAAATATTGTTAGACGATTTTGGATTTCATTTTCCATTTTTGAACTTGTATCAGACTTATGACCATGATTCCATTTCGATAGACATTTTTTTTGCATTTTTTTAATTTTATATGAATGGTGTATATGATTACAAGTTAGAAGGGCATTTGGGCCTTCACGGTTCGGGATGCTCGTCACGGCCAGGTCCTCAGTTCGGGTCGTGGAAAACTTGGTATCAAAGCACGATTCATGGTCCCAGGGTGTCTGCAAAATCGTGTCGGGTAGAATCTTGTTTATGGATGTGTAGCGCGCCACGCTTATAAGCAGGAAGCTACTAGGCATTTAGGAATGTTTCTCTTTTTTGTGGTTTAATTCGTGATTCAGAGTCTGAGTTGTCCCCTAATCAATGATCTCTTGTATTTAAGAAAAACAATCATGCCTCCCCGTCGCACTATCGATCAGAATGCATAGACAGATGAGGTTCGTCCCACTCATAGGATGAGGACCCAAAATAGAGCTCAGACTCCGGATATTGATGTTACTCTGAGAGTCCCACATACTCAGACCAGCCCACCTAGGGCACCTAGAGCTCCCCGGACGGGGACTAACCGCACTCAGTCTCACGAGAGAAAGGTGTCTAATGCAGAATTCAGGCAGTCTATTCACATGCTTGCACAGTTGGTATCCACCCAAACTCAACGGTCGGAGGATGTTGGGTTTGCACCTATTATATCTGAGGCTACTAGGGTGGGTCAGTTCATGAGAATCAACCCGCCCAAATTTTCTGGCACCAAGGTAGAAGAGGATCCACAAGAGTTTATGGACGAAATGGAGAAGATTTTTAGGGTGATGCATATAGACCATGTGGAAGGGGTTGAATTAGCAGCATACCAGCTTAAGGATGTAGCGAACCAATGGTATAACGAGTGGGAGGATGAAAAGGGTGAGAGTGCTGAGCCCACAGTTTGGGGTGAGTTCGTGAAAGCCTTCCTTGATCGATTTTTTTCTCTAGAATTGAGGGAAGCCAAAGCTGAGTTTAAGAATCTAAAGCAGAGAAAAATGAGTGTCCAGGAGTACACTCTAAAGTTCAACCAACTAGCCCCTTACGCACCAGAGATGGCTGGTAATATGAGATCCCGAATGAGGAAATTTGCATCCAGCCTTTAGATGACTTAATGCTTAAATGTCAGGGAATAATGTTGAACAGGGACGTGGACTTTTCCAGACTATCAGTCCACATGCAGCAGGTAGAGGAGAAGAAAAGTAAGATTGTTGAATCTAGGGAGAAGGACAGGCAGGCAAAGAGAGCCAGAACAGCGGATCAGAACCATAGTCAGCCACAGAGTGGTAATTGGGGAAATAGATGGCAGAAGAAGAAGAATTAGGGTAATGCTCAGTCTGCAGTCAGCGCCCATACCTCCAGTATACCAACGACCTCACAGTTTCCAAACTAATCATGGATCCAAGGCACAGGATACCCAGTCATAGGGCGGTATGGCTCAGCAGCATCGAACATTTCTGCAGTGTGAGACTTGCGGTAAGCATCATCCAGAGAGGTGTTAGCTGGGTTCACTGGTTTTCTATTCATGTGGTCAGTCGGGTCACTTCCAAAGAGATTGTACTTCTGATAGAAGGAATGTTGGGGGTGCCAAGTCTCAAACAAACTCTTCCGCACCACCACCGCCTCAGAAGGGCGCTACTTCACCTACCGGGAGTATTCGCAACCAGATGTATGCTTTGTCCAACCGCCAAGAGGCGGAAGCCTCACCAGATGTATTTACCAGTACATTACAAATCTTTTCCCGTGATGTTTATGTTCTACTTGGTCTCAGGTCTAACCTTGTCTTATGTGACCCCTTATGTGGCTATTGGTTTTGGGTTTGAGCCTGAAGTAGTTTCAAAACCTTTCTTTGTTTCCACTCTTGTGGGTGACTCTGTTATGGCTGGGAGAGTGTATAAAAATTGTGTTATATTTATTTTTAGCCGGGATACTGTGGCATACCTCGTAGAGCTTGATACGATTAATTTTGATTCTATCCTAGGGATGGACTGACTTTATTCATGCTATGCCACGTTAAACTGTAGAACCCAAAGAGTCACCTTTTCTTTTCCGAATGAACCGGTGATAGAATGGGAGGGGCATTCTTTAGCACCTAGAGGGAACTTTATATCTTACTTCAGAGCCCGTAAACTTATTTCCAAAGGTTATTTGTACCATCTTATTCAGGTTAAAGATTTAAATACCGAAAGTCCTTCTCTCCAGTCAGTCCCCGTGGTAAATGAATTTTTAGAAGTCTTTCCAGATGATCTCTCAGGAATACCACCTGATAGGGAGGTAGATTTTGGTATTGATTTATTGCCAGATACCCATCCCATCTCTATTTTGACATATAGAATGTCTCCTGCAGAACTAAAAGAATTAAAAAACAACTTGCAGACCTGTTAGACAAAGGTTTTATCCGCCCTAGTGTTTCTCCATAGGGTACACCTGTACTTTTTGTGTTAAAGAAAGATGATTCCCTACGTATATGCATAGATTACTGCCAGTTGAACAAAGTCACTGTTAAAAATAAATATCCTCTTCCTAGGATTGATGATCTCTTTGACCAACTTCAGGGTACTAGATATTTTTCAAAGATAGACCTTCGTTCGGGATACTATCCGTTGAAAGTTAGAGAGTCATACATTCCCAAAATAGCTTTCTGAACCAGATACGTTCATTACAAATTCTTAGTCATATCCTTGGGGTTAACCAATGCCCTTGTAACTTTCATGGATCTAATGAATAGGGTCTTCCGTCAGTTTCTGGACTTGTTTGTCATAGTTTTTATTGATGATATTTTGATTTATTCTAAGAGTGAGGAGGATCAAGCCAAGCACCTCCGAATTATCCTTCAGACTCTCAAAGATCATAAGTTGTACGCAAAATTTTCCAAGTGCGAATTCTGGATTAATGTCATTTCTTTCCTGGGCATATTGTATCTAGTGACGGTATTAAGGTTAATCCCCAAAAGATTGAGGCAGTGAAAAAATGGCCTAGACCCACGTCTCCAACCGATATTCGGAGATTCTTGGGTTTGGCAGGGTATTACAAAAAGTTTGTAGAGAGTTTTTCTTCCATAGCTGGACCACTTATAAAGTTGACTCAGAAAAAGGTGAAGTTTGTGTGGTCCGACTCTTGTGAGAATAGTTTTGAGAAGTTGAAAGACAAGCTGACAACTGCTCCTATTTTAACCCTTCCGGAAGGAACAGAAGGTTTTTTTGTGTACTGTGATGCATCCCGAGTGGGACTTGGGTGTATTCTCATGCAACACGGTAAGGTAGTAGCTTATGCATTGATAACGCTCAATCTACAGCTCTCATAAGAGTGTAAAGCGGTCGTTGTCAAATATATAACCCAACTGGGTTGGGTATCGATCCCACAAGGAATAGCCGGTCAATGAGTAAGCAAAGATTACTAGACTTTTGGAGCAAGTCTCGTAAAAAGGGGGATTTTAACGTGCAAGTAATGTAAACAAAGTAATAAAAACAACAAATAAAGGAGTAAAAACGGTTTGCTTGGTTGGTTTTTGATCAATGAGAATTTAGAAGTTGGGGTTATGTCCACCTTATGAGTTGTACGTCTCTATTGCCTATGAGTTGTGCGGAATTTAGACATGCATGTGCTTATAGAGAATTGTATTCGATGGTAAATCCAGGCGTCTTTCGACCTTAACCAGGACTATTTCACTTTAACTCTTTCAAGCTTAAAGCGTATCTAACAGTACGAATTCTCCAAGAGGTTAATCCAGTCATGGCACTAACTTTTTAACAGGGGTTGGTGCCCTATTACCTTGACATTATCTCTTTTCTAGACATATAACTTTTCTTTCGAACAAGTTAATGCTATACTGGCGTATTCTATGCGTTTGCAACCACAAAGAATTTAGATTAAGATGAAGAGAATAATGATATAAGCAGCATACGTGTCACGAATTCACAAACTCATAGCAATAGATAGTATCTCATATGGCTTCCATAACCCCAACAGAGAAGTTTAGTTACACATGAGTGCGAAGGAAATCACAATAGACATTATTAATATACCACAATAAAAATCTCATGTAGTAAGGTGTGGTGTGGCGTTTTAGGTGTGAACTCCCTTGCAGAGTAACGTTTCTCTTGTTGTGAAAATTAAGAATTGAATAGATGAATAAAAAGTAGAATTAAAAGTAGAAGAATTGTTTTCAGAGTTAAAAGTAATGGGCCTCCCCAAATCTCTAGCAGAATAGGGTAATTATAATACTCCTATCCTATTCCTACTAAGCTACTGCATTACTTAACCCAATCCTACTAGGTTACTGCATCATTATCCTACTCCTAATAAGTTACTGCTAGTCCCCAAAGTCTTTAGAATTGTTGTTTTTGCCCGGGACAGATTTTCCATGCGCCACCTTTTGTCCTTGGCGTCCAAATTTTGCTTTCCTCCTTTCGTGAAGCTTTCTTTGGCGTCAAGTTATCCATAAAATGCTGAATTCTGCATCATTTATACCTGAAAACTTGCTAATCATGTTCGTTAGCTCACTTACAGGAAAAAGGAGTAAAAGTGCATGAAATATATAATTTGTCCTCAAAACTTAGCTGAAATATAGGCAAAATATAGCACTATAGGCGTGTAAATTCGCCTATCATCAACACCCCACACTTAAAGCTTTGTTCGTCCTCGAATAATATATCATGTCCATATAAACATCTACTTAGGGTTTCACAGTAACAACACAAAATTTTCATCAAGACAGGCACGATAATTATAAACAAAGAGTAGTTTTCTAATCACTTCTAGAAACAATTCAACCTCTAATATAGACTCGTGATGATGGTTAATTCGTATCCACAAGTTAAGCCACAAAGAATCATACAAGACTACCCAAAACTCATCAACCATGTGTGTCTCACATAAGATATTACCCATAATCACTCTCAAATATTGCATTTTTTAGAACATGGGTATAAGATTATCCTTTCTCTCACTCTCACAATGAATTCATATGTTGCAACTGATGACCATAGGCTTGCCCTTAGTGTAATGCTCTACTAAATATCAGAATACTAAGCTTAGGATCAAATAGGTCTTTACAGGTTGTAATGTAGGCTAAGGGACGGGTAGGACTATTTTGGCCAGAAATAGTGACTAAGTTCCTAAGCGCTTTAATACATCACATTATGCCATTAACACTCTCTTTTAATCAACCCTGCTACCTTTCTTTCATCTATCACCCCTTTTCACCTATTTTTCCATTCAAGCATAATTATCTTTTTATTTAATCATAAACACAATTTATCTTTTTGTTTTTCTATTTCTTTTTCTTTTCTCTTTCTCTTTTTTTTTCTTCTTTTTTTATAACACACCTCCATGATAGCCACTCTTTTTCATAACAAATTCAAGTACCAATACACTCTAAGGCATCACTCTCACCCAATTTTCTCTTATTTTGTCACATGACTTCACAACTTAAAGCACTTAGGAATTTGGATCAAATTATGGTCTTGAAAAAAATGGATTAGGCTTACATATGAGGCTGTCAAAGAAAATGGCTTAAAGGCTCAAAGGGGTTGACTAGGATAATGTCCACGGGTAGGTAAAACGAAGGTAAACAAGTATAGGTTTCCAAAGAAATGCCTAAATCATCTCCTAAACTCACACTCTTTATTTTGCTTTACGCACACACCAGGCAAGTTCTAGCATCAGTCACAAGCACAGAATATACTATCATCTCACATACACAAGGCACATGGTTAACTTTATTGGGAGCAGTATAGACTCTTGACCCAACAGATGAATGAATTAAACCACACAATTATCACACAGTGAGTCACACTTAGAGCCTAAGTGTCTCAATAGTAATGATTCTAGCACAAACTCTTGTCATAACACCATGCCGCCTATCAGAACAATTTCATGCATCAAAATAAAAAAAAATCTACGAATACTAACTAAATCAAACAACCAAACATAAATAACATAAATAAATGCAAATGCAGATAAAGAAGTATAGCATGCAAATACCAGCACCCCACACTTAGACGGGACACACTGCCCTCAGTGAAAAATAAATAAGAAGAACCTGATTAGTCAGACTCATCCTTTATGTCTGGGGTCATACCCCCTGCATCGGAATCGTCATCAGAGTCGTCGTCATCAGAGTTCTCTTCCACGTCGGAGTCTGGCATTCGTCGATCATCATCGGTTGGCATGTCGTCATCAAGAGGTTCCTCAAAATATACACCTACTCCACACATCGCCCTCGCATGCTCATTCATTGGGTAGTCATAATCCAACTGTTGGAGCTCTGCAGCAGTTGGAACACGACCCCCTCTCATCATGGTAAACTTCATCATGCCATATAAATAGCGGGAGAAGCTTTCGTCGCGAGCATGCCTTTCTGAAGTGGTAAGGTTGACTCCATGCGTGGTTTCAGTATCTTTAACCTTCGTGAGGTCAACCTTCTTTGTGTTGTGTGGGAGTTTATGATCAGTCGATTCCTCTTCGATGTCTTCTTTCCTTAGTATTGCAGTCAACAGGTTGCCAAAACTGAAGTGGGACCTCTTGTGTAGCCTAGCTTGGGACATTGATCATCAATGCGTATACTAAGCACACTCTATATATTGTTATCTTGGTGTACTGAGTCCCTGGAATTAGGCATGAGTTGACTATGCGCAACCATATCCTTGCTTCCCTATTCAAAAGAGCATATTGGAAGGTGTTGTGTCGACCAGTGTCCTTATGTCTACTCCAGCGTGCCATGGATCTTGTTCCACAGAGTGTGTGTCGAATAGCTCTTTATGGAGGTCTACTGTACAGCTCCTTGAATGGTGATGGATCGACTGAAGTCAAGCCAAGAAAGGAGTTGAAGAAATCCGCATTGAGTTATAAAACTTGGCCCCGAATCTTGACCTCACTTCCTGTGGTTTTCGGTGACCAGTTGGCATTGAATTCTCTTGTTGAATCGAGATTGCATTCTCCCATGTCTCAGAAGATGAAATCCAGATGTAATGCCATGATCTTGGACAACATGCGCGGTTCTTTCTTTGCTAGGCTTTCCTTGTTTATCAAGTCCACATGAACATATTTTCCTTCTTTGTTGTTCCTATACCATTACTTTGCTTCCTCCTCATGAACCCATTTTATTCCGAACATGCGGCGTGGTAATTGCATCGAGGATGATTCTCCTTGCTCTTTTCGGCCTCTTTTCTTGCCTTTTTGTGAAGTGGTAGCCTTATCTTTGCCTTGTCTTGCTTTGGGTGCCATTATACCTGAGACTAAAATAATTTTCATGTTAGCATCATCTCGATAGATACAATCTATAAACGAGCAGTAGGGGCACCACCCCATACTTAGTTTGTTGGTACAGACTAGTGAAGTGAAAGTGGTCGACTAGTCAGACTTCATCGACATACGTTTTAGGTGCTATATTCCAACAATAAAATCAGAGCAGTCATACTTCTTGTAATCTTGGCAATACTTTCGTGTTTGATATATCAAGACTACTACATAGGGATTGAATCAAGGTATAGTATCTAAATAATCACAACCTCCTATATCGGTAGACAACTATAATTCTTATCCCGATGAACAAGTCATTCCAACATGTAAGTATTCAAGTGACAAGATTATGAAATTTTTGTGACCATATTAATTCCGCAAAAGTATGACAGTGCATCAAAATTAAATACAAGTTGGGAACAAGTTAAGATCATTCTTACGTATACGTTCACTCACTTGGTTGTATCACAACAATTCAATCACTTTCAAATCACCAATACTACTTCAAGATTTAGCAATTCATAATAGGCGTAGTAGTGTAGTACTTACGGAATATAAATGAAGAACAAAGTAGCACTTACTCTATTGATGACTTTGGATGATGTTCTTGTGAAGAAGAAGAGCAAAAGGAAAATTTTGGAGTGGATTTGGGGACTATAGGCGGGGCTTATGCTAGGTTTCCAATGTGTTTTTGGTTCAAGACTAAGTCTCATATTTATAGGAGAAGGTTGGGTCGGGTTTTGACCCATTTAAAATTGGATTTGGAGACAAGAAATGACCATAGGCGGCGCCTTTTACTTTGCCTATGCTTGGCATAGACGGCGTCTTTTGCATAGCATTGTTGAGCATAGGCGGCGCCTATGCCATGGCATTCTTAGGCATAGGCGGCACCTATTCCATAGCTTATGAGATTCAGAGACAAAAGGCATTGGCATAGGCGGCGCCTATGCTATGGCACACTTGGGCATGGGCGGCGCCTATGCTATGGCACACTAGATTCCGAGAGCTTAGGCCATAGTATAGGCCTTGCCTTGCTCGTGGCCTAGTTTTATATAGGCCTAGCCTTGTTCGTTGCCTATATTTTCATAAGCAATGCCCAATCCATAGCTTTTTGCTTCTTCATCACTAACTTACCACCTTTTACATGCAATACGTCCAAATCAAAATTTGAAACCAATCTCCTCGTTTACGCCTCTTGCACCTACACTTGCTCAAAGACAACAAAAATGATTAGAACGATGGGTTGCCTCCCATCAAGTTCCTTAGTTTTAGTCGTGGCACGACTCTTATTTTTGGATTTTTATTTATCAAAAGCAAACACGTAAACGAAAAAAATGATAAACGATGGGTTGCCTCCCATCTAGCGCTTGATTTATTGTCGCAGCACGACATAGTTACCTCGAGTACTTAGACTTCGTCGAGATAGATGGTGGCCATATAGTTTATCGAGTCAAGAGGACCGATATATGGTTTTACTCGTTGGCCATTCACCTTAAAGACAACACCATTATCGTCTTCTAGCTCAACTACTCCAGTTGAGTAGACTTGGGTAACTTTGTACGGACCAGACCATTTGGACTTTAACTTACCTGGGAATAGCTTCAGTCTGGAATTGAAAAGAAGTACCATAACATCCTTTTGAAAGTTTCGTTGAACAATCCGCTGATCATGATACTTTTTCATCCGTTCCTTGTAGAGGTCTGCTCTTTCGTATGCATGTAGACGGAATTCATCCATCTCATTCAGCTGCTCCAATCTCAGATTCATGGCATCATCCCAATTCAAATTAAGTTACTTTAACGCCCACAATGCTTTATGCTCGAGCTCAATGGGCAAGTGAAAAGCCTTCCCATAAACTAGTTGGTACGGGGACATGCCAATTGGCATTTTGAATGCAGTCCTATAAGCCCATAGTGCATCGTCCAGCTTCCGAGACCAATCCTTCCTATTAGCATTTACAATCTTAGCAAGGATTTGCTTGATCTCTCGATTGGAAACCTCTACATGTCCACTAGTTTATGGGTGATAAGGTGTGGCTACCTTATGTTGCTTGACACCATATTTGGCCAATACGGATTTGAATAGCTTGTTGCAAAAGTGAGATCCTCCATCACTTATAATAGTACGTGGTACTCCAAAGCGAGAGAAGATATTCCTCTTCAAGAATGCTACAGCACGCTTTCCCTCATTGTCGGCCAATGCTACTGCTTCAACCCATTTTGAAACATAGTCTACAGCAACTAGGATATATTTCATTCCAAATGAATTTACGAATGGACCCATGAAATCAATACCCCATACATCAAAGAGCTCTACTTCAAGAATTTTTGACATAGGCATCTCATGGTGTTTTGAAATAGCACCTTGTCTCTGACATTGGTCGCATCTTCTAACAAATTCGTAGGCATCTCTAAATATCGATGGCCAATAATATCCACTTTGCAATACCTTCCTTGTTGTCCGATTACCTGCGTGATGTCCCCCAACTTGGGAAGTGTGACATGCTTCCAATATACTAGGCACCTCTACATGGGATATGCATCGCCGAATAACACCATCCACGCATCGTTGAAACAAGTATGGCTCATCCCAAAAGTAGTGTTTTACATCATGCATAAACTTCCTCCTTTGATGGTAAGATAAGTTTGCAGGTATCACATTACTCACCACAAAATTCGCAAAGTCGGCATACCATGGTAACTCTTCCATTATCGTGGCTAAGATCTCCTCGTCAGGGAATACATCATCAATCTCGATTTCAGGTTGTGCTATATGCTCGTTCTCGGGTCTAGATAGATGATCAGCCACTTGGTTCTCGCAACCTCTTCTATCTTTTACCTCAAAATCAAATTCTTGCAGCAGCAATACCCATCGAATTAGTCTTGGTTTTGCATCCTTCTTTGTCATTAGATATCTTAGAGCTGCATGGTCTGTATGAACGATCACTTTGGTTCCCAACAAATAAGCACGAAACTTCTCAAACGCATACACGACCGCTAGGAGCTCTTGTTCTGTGACAGTGTAGTTCTTTTGGGCTTCGTTCAGGACCTTGCTCGCATAGTAGATAGGATGGAATAATTTCTCCCTTCTCTGGCCAAGTACAACGCCTAATGCTACCACACTGGCGTCACACATGACTTCAAACGGTAAAGACCAATCTGGTGCTACCATGATAGGAGCTTCAATTAGTTTTCCTTTGAGGCATTTGAATGCCTTCAAACAATCTTCATTGAAGTCAAATTTTGCATCTTTCACCAAGAGTTTGCACAATGGACTTGCAATTTTGGAGAAGTCTTTGATAAACCGTCGATAGAAACCTGCATGACCGAGGAAACTACGGACTCCCTTTACTGAAATTGGGGGTGGTAGCTTCTCAATAACTTCAATTTTCGCTCGATCAACCTCTATTCCTTTTTCGGAGATTTTATGCCCAAGGACGATACCTTCGTTGACCATAAAGTGGCACTTCTCCCAATTTAGCACTAGGTTGAATTATACACATCTTTGCAACGCCATACTCAGGTTTTCTAAGCACGCTTCAAACGTCTTGCCAACAACTGAAAAGTCGTCCATGAATACCTCCAAAGTATCTTCAACCATATCAGAGAAAATGGACATCATACAACGCTGAAAGGTGGTTGGTGCATTACAGAGCCCGAATGGCATACGTTTGAAGGCAAACGTACCATATGGACATGTGAACGTTGTTTTCTCTTGGTCTTCAGGGGAAATACAAATCTGATTATAGCCAGAATAACCGTCTAAGAAACAAAACCATCCTTTCCCCGCTAATCGATCTAGCATTTGGTCCATAAATGGCATTGGAAAGTGATCTTTGAGCGTCCATGAATTTAGCTTTCGGTAGTCCATGCATACTCTCCATCCGGTGATGGGTCTGAGTGGAATAAGCTTATTCTTTTCATTCGCGACCACCGTCATGCCTTCTTTCTTGGGAACACATTGTACCGGGCTTACACATGTACTGTCAGAGATTGGATACACAACTCCTGCATCTAACCACTTAATAATTTCTTTCTTTACCACTTCCTGCATAGGTGGATTGAGACGCCTTTGATGCTCAATGGTGGGCGTGCAATTTTCTTCTAGCTGAATCTTGTGTGTACAAATCCCAGGTGGAATACCAATAATATCTGCGATGGTCCATCCGATGGCTCTAATGTACTTCCGTAAAATAGCAATGAGAGCTGCAACTTGTTGCTCACCCAAATCTGCTACCACAATGACTGGAAGTGTGTTTCCGCTTCCTAAGAAAGCATACTTTAAATGACTAGGCAGCTCCTTTAATTCTAACGTGGGTGGCTCTTCAATAGATGGTTTAGCTGGTGGTTTGGGTCGATTTTTTGAGATCAAGGTCCAGCTTCTTGGGAGCATGAGGATATGACCCAAATCCTATTAGAGCATCAATAGTTTCTTCATAGTTTTCAGCATCCTTACTCTCTCCATTCATGAGCACAACCGCCAATGGGTCATCAATAGTTTGCTCTTCTTAAAGTAATTCTTTCTCATCATCAACATAAACATCCACTACTGAGAATACGTTCAGATCTTTGGGTTGCTTCATTGATTTGCACACGTCAAAGCGAACTACTTCGTCATTTATTCGGAATGAAAGCTCATTAGCTCTCAAATCAATAAGCACACTTCTCGTAGCAAGGAAAGGGCGCCCCAAGATTATGGGAACTTCTGAGTCTGCCTCACAATCCAAAATAACAAAGTCCACTGGAAAGATGAATGAAGAAACCTTCACCAATACATCACATAGAATACCAACAGGTCATTTTACCGACCTATCCGCCATTACGAGCCTCATATTGGTTGGAGTAGGATCACCCAACCCCAACTTTTTGTAAATGGATAGTGGCATCAAATTGATGCTGGCTCCTAAATCGCATAATGCCTTGGCAAAATTCAAAGATCCAACGGTGCAAGGAATAGTGAAAGCACCGGGGTCAGCCTTCTTCTGAACTAGTGATCGGGTAGCGATTGCGCTGCAATGATGAACATTATCTTTCAACTCATAGCTTGCTGCCAGCTTCTTTGTCAAAAGATCCTTCATAAATTTTGCATACCCAGGCATTTGTTCAAGTGCCTCCACCAATGGAACATTAATGGTCAGCTGCTTTAACATAGTGATGAATTTGCTGAACTTTGTATCGTCCGCCACCTTCTTCAATCTTTGAGAAAAAGGTGGTGGTGGATATGGAATTGTTTTATCCACGGCTTTCTTCTTCTCTTGCCTTCGTTTTTCAGCCTTTTCAGGCTGCAACATACTCGGTGTACCGTCATGAACGTCGTGGGTAGATTCTACGGCAGCTTCTCATTTTGCCTTGTCATCAATGTTTGCTACTTCGTTAACCACTTGCTTGAATTTTGATGAAGTTTCCAGCACCTTACTGCTTCGGGTAGTAATGGCCATGCATGACTCATCATTCCTTGGATTTTGCACAGTGTCACTAGGTAAGGTGCCAGTCTTTCTTTGATTGAGTGCTGCTGAAAGTTGGCTCAATTGCTGCTCTATTTGCTTGATCGAAGTGGAATGTGAATCAACCCATTGCTTCATTGAGGAAAAATCATTTATTACCTCCGTTACTCCCGCGCTGGTTGCTTCCACTCCTTTCAACAGTTTAGCCATCATCTCTTCCATATTTCCAGAGCTAGATGTGGTGGCGTCACGTCTTCGAGGGGGAACATACAAACCACTTTTGTCATTCTTGTTCTTCCAACTACCTTGGTCCTTGTTTCCAGATTTATCATAATAGTTCTGACCTTGGTTTCCTTGGGTATTACCTCGGAAACCCCCCTGATTGTTCAAGTAGTTGGCCTCTTCATCCGAATCAGATTCGTCTCTTCCTTTTAACGCATTGCATTTGACTTTTTCGGTCTTCCCTACTAATAGATACTTTGTAAGAAGATCCACTTGTGTCTTCATGTGCGCCATATCTTGATCACGTTCTTCTTCTTTTCTCCTTTGGTCTGCAGTCATGCCTATAGATAAAGTGGGGATTGCTACCTCAGAATCCCTGGTATGCCAAGCTCTACTTTGCTTCGTCATCCGGTCTAGCATATTGCTTTCTTGACCAAAGGTGAGATCCATGAATGATCCTCCAGCCGCATTATCCACAACTGGTTTAGTTATTGAATTCAAGGCTCTGTAAAGTATCTCCATTAGGTGAACATTAGTCATGTGATGGTTTGGGCACCTCATTAGCTTTGTCTTGAACCTCTCCCATGTTTCATGAAAGGCTTCAGTTGGAAGCTGACGAAAGTTGTTGATTTCATCTCTCATTTGTGCTCTTTTGGATGGCGGAAAGAATCTTTCTAGGAAAGCGTCTCTCAATTGCCTCCAATTTGTAATATAATCAGGAGTCAGCCCATTCAACCATAGAGTTGCCTCCCCAGACAGAGACAATGGAAATAGACGTAATCGAATTGCATTCTGACCAATGCCAGGATTATCAAACGACTTGCATGTAGAAATAAAGTTGATGAGATGCATATTCGGATCATCGGCTGCTAGTCCACCAAATAATCCCTTGAGTTGCAATAACTGAATCATGGTGCTTGTGATGTTGAACTTGGCTCTAGGTGCCAATGGTGGAGGATTAATGGCTCCTGTGGCTCCGGCTCCATCAAGATCATCATCATCATCATCGTCAAAAGCTGGTTGCATATCTCGGCGTTCAGGCCTAAACCTAGCTTGACGATCTCTTCTGTTGGCAGGTGTTGCAATCTCAGCGGCATGCCTAGGTTTTAGTAGCTCGTCATCACCTAGATCCTCATCGTCAGGATTTGTTGCTCGCCCAGGGTTATCAATATTCTGTTGATGCACTTGAGCGGCGGCTAGCGCACCAAGTCTCGCTTGTTCCTGTTGAGCAGCCATCCTTTCAATTTTGTGTTGTGCCTCCATTCTGCCAATACGTTGTGGTTCAGGATTGATAGGTAATAACGGTTACCAGAACTTCGGGTATGAGGCATGCACTGAATAAAAACCTATAGTAAACAAAAACAAAAACTAAAACTAAAAGTACGAGAATCTTTGACCAAAGGGTCTAGTAATTATTAACAACTTAATTGACACTTGTATTCCCCGGCAACGGCGCCAATTTTTGATAACGCTCAATCTACAGCTCTCATAAGAGTGTAAAGCGGTCGTTGTCAAATATATAACCCAACTAGGTTGGGTATCGATCCCACAGGGAATAGCCGGTCAATGAGTAAGCAAAGATTACTAGACTTTTGGAGCAAGTCTCGTAAAAAGAGGGGATTTTAACGTGCAAGTAATGTAAACAAAGTAATAAAAACAGTAAATAAAGGAGTAAAAACGGTTTGCTTGGTTGGTTTTTGATCAATGAGAATTTAGAAGTTGGGGTTATGTCCACCTTATGAGTTGTACGTCTCTATTGCCTATGAGTTGTGCGGAATTCAGACATGCATGTGCTTATAGAGAATTGTATTCGATGGTAAATCCAGGCGTCTTTCGACCTTAACCAGGACTATTTCACTTTAACTCTTTCGAGCTTAAAGCGTATCTAACAGTATGAATTCTCCAAGAGGTTAATCTAGTTACGACACTAACTTTTTAACAGGGGTTGGTGCCCTATTACCTTGACATTATCTCTTTTCCAGACATATAACTTTTCTTTCAAACAAGTTAATGCTATACTGGCGTATTCTATGCGTTTGCAACCACAAAGAATTTAGATTAAGATGAAGAGAATAATGATATAAGCAGCATACGTGTCACGAATTCACAAACTCATAGCAATAGATAGTATCTCATATGGCTTCCATAACCCCAACAGAGAAGTTTAGTTACCCATGAGTGCGAAGGAAATCACAATAGACATTATTAATATACCACAATAAAAATCTCGTGTAGTAAGGTGTGGTGTGGCATTTTAGGCGTGAACTCCCTTGCAGACTAACGTTTCTCTTGTTGTGAAAATTAAGAATTGAATAGATGAATAAAAAGTAGAATTAAAAGTAGAAGAATTATTTTCAGAGTTAAAAGTAATGGGCCTCCCCAAATCTCTAGCAGAATAGGGTATTTATAATACTCCTATCCTATTCCTACTAAGCTACTGCATTACTTAACCCAATCCTACTGGGTTACTACATCATTATCCTACTCCTAATAAGTTACTGCTAGTCCCCAAAGTCTTTAGAATTGTTGTTTTTGCCCGAGATAGATTTTCCATGCGCCACCTTTTGTCCTTGGCGTCCAAGTTTTGCTTTCCTCTTTTCGTGAAGCTTTCTTTGGCGTCAAGTTATCCATAAAATGCTGAATTCTGCATCATTTATACCTGAAAACTTGCTAATCATGTTCGTTAGCTCACTTACAGGAAAAAGGACTAAAAGTGCATGAAATATATTATTTGTCCTCAAAACTTAGCTGAAATATAGGCAAAATATAGCACTATAGACGTGTAAATTCGCCTATCATCATGCATCAAGTTAATTGAAGGTGCATGAGCGAAACTACCCCACCCACGACTTGGAGCTAGCGGTTATGGTGTTTGCGCTTAAAATCTGGCGGCATTATCTTTATAGGGTGTATGTTAATATATTTACTGACCAAAAGAGTTTACAGTATGTTTTCTTGCAGAAAGAATTGAACCTCAGGCAAAGGCGTTGGTTGGAGTTTTTGAAGGACTATGACATGAGTCTGCACTATCATCCGGGCAAGTCAAATGTAGTAGCAAACGCTCTCAGCAGGTTATCCATGGGCATTCTTACTCATGTTGAGAAGGGAAGGGGGAGATGGTGAAGGATATTCACCGGCTTACGAATCTAGGGGTACGACTCTTGGATTCTGAAGATGCGGGAGTGGTTGTTCATAAGGTAGCTAAATCTTCCCTTTGTGCTGAAGTTAAAGAGAAGCAGGTTGAAGACCTCATCTTGATGCAGATCAAGAAATATGTGGGTCAACAGAAAGTGATGTCTTTTAAAATTAGTGATGACGGGATTTTGAGATATCAGGGTAGACTATGTGTGCCTGATATAGATGGGTTGCGAAAGAGAATCCCCTGAAAAAGCTCACACTTCGAGGTATGTTGTTCACCCAGGCTCTACTAAGATGTATCATGATCTAAAAACTATATACTGGTGGAATAATATGAAGGGTGATTTGGCTAATTTTGTTTCCAAGTGTTTGAACTGCCAACAAGTTAAAGTAGAGCATATGAGGCCAGGTGGTACTTCCCAAGAGATAGCCTTGCCCTTGTGGAAGTAGGATATGATCAACATGGACTTTATTACGGGACTTTTGAGGTTCTGAAATCAGTATGATTCTATTTGGGTAATTGTAGACCGGCCGACCAAGTCTGCTTATTTTCTGCCTGTTAGAACTAACTATTCGGGAGATGATTATGCCAAGCTTTACGTTTAGGAAATAGTTCATTTGTATGGAGCACCTGTATCCATCAGTCTGACCGAGGTATGCAATTTTCTTCACAGTTTTGGAGGTCTTTTCAGAGGGGTTTAAGTAAACCTAAGTACTG
Source organism: Capsicum pubescens (assembly GCA_030864215.1). Classification (NCBI taxonomy): domain Eukaryota; kingdom Viridiplantae; phylum Streptophyta; class Magnoliopsida; order Solanales; family Solanaceae; genus Capsicum; species Capsicum pubescens. Next base: position 97,664,375 of record CM061543.1, on the reverse strand, counting down.
CATTCCATCCTCAGACTGATGGGCAAGATGAGCACACCATTCAGACCCTTGAGGATATGTTGAGGGCCTGCGTAATTGACTTCAAAGGTATTTGGGTAGATCACTTTCCATTGATAGAGTTTTCTTGTAATAACAGCTACCATGCCAGTATTAAGATGGCTCCGTTTGAGTCATTGTATGGGACAAGATGTAGGTCACCAATAGGATGGTATGAAGTAGGCGAGATGCGGTTGTTTGGGCCTAATCTTGTTCATCAGGCGATGGAGGATGTGAAAATCATTAGAGAATGACTTAAGACAGCTCAGAATCGTCAGAAGTCCTACGTTGATGTTAGGAGAAGAGATTTAGAATTTGAGGTTGGTGATTGGGTGTTTCTCAAGGTTTCTCCTATGAAAGGAGTCATGCGATTCGGGAAGAAAGGTAAACTGAGTCCTCTCTATATAGGACCATATCAGATTTTGAGAAGGATAGGTGCAGTTGCGTATGAGTTAGAGTTTCCTACAGATCTGGGTTCTGTTCATCCGGTATTTCATATATCCATATTGAAGAAATGTATTGGAGACCATTCTTTAGTGTTGCCTGTAGAAGATATCACAGTGACAGACTCCTCATCCTATGAAGAGGAACCTATTGCAATATTAGATCGTCAAGTTAGAAAGTTGAGGAGTAAGGAGATAACTTCAGTTAAAGTGTTATGGAAAAATAAGAAAATTGAAGAAGCAACTTAGGAATCAGAAGATGACATGCGAGATAGATAACCAAATCTATTTGATCCGGTGAATGACGAAATGGAAGGTACAACCCTTGATTTATTCTTTTATGGTCTTAGTATACTTTAAATTGTGTTTGTCTGTATTCCGCGTCATCATTCGGGGATGAATGATCCCAAGGAGGGGATAATGTAACACCCCAAAAAATCATCCATGCGTTAGCTCTTGGTAATATGCTCTTAGAGTAAAGACTAGAAAGTTTTTTTTAGTGTCAAAGAGACTTAGTCTCATTTTTTGACTTCCAAAGTGAGTAAAGTTTAAACTATATATATATATATATATATAATTTCCCTAATTTCGATATTTTATCATGTGGAAAATTGAATGAGCTTTCTGTTGATATAAGATTCATCCAAAACGGACACTCGGTGAAGAAGTTAGAGCGATTTTAGTACTCAGTATTCTCGATGGACAGGACATTGCGTCGCGCCAAGCCCTTAATCCGCAATTGTCAATTTTCAGAGGGTCACCGCGATAGCACCACGTCATGGTGAACCCTAGATCCACATTTGTCAAAACCAGTAGCTCGACGCAATTAGACCGCGTCGCGATGGGTATAGCGATGAACCCATCGTCGCGACCCGATGAAGCCTTACACGGCGTACCTGTTGCAAATTTTAAAAATCCAAAGGGCATTCTAGTCTTTTGCCCACATACCAAGCCGTGAAAACAAGATATTTAGGGCGTTTTTTAGCAACATAAGCCTATCTTTCATCAAATTACTCAAGAGCACTCCCAAGGGTTTCAAACTAAAAACCCAAATAACTCAAGATTCAACCGTGGGTTTTCGAAATTGATTGAAGATTTGGAATTCCTAAACCGTAGGCTTCAAGAATCAGTCACTAATTTCCTACTTTGAGGTACGCGGGGTTTTTCTAAAATCTCATGGGCCTAGAAATCTTATTTTAATTATGTACAAGGTTTAGAAATCATGATTTTAAGGAATGGGTTTTGGATTTATGAATATAATCATGTTTTAGAACATTTGATGGAATTGTTTTGGTCTTTAGGCCTTTCCCCAAATTGATTTGAAATTATATATATATATATATATATATATGTAAGCATGTGTTTTAAGGTTGATGATTGAATTGAGAGCATGACTCATGAAAAATCCCGCTCTAGTTATGATTTTTCTTTACTTATGATATGCTATGAATTATTTTGAATGCATCTTGAAAAGCATGATATGAAATGTCTTGGGTAATGTTATATTTGGATTATGATTTTGATTTCAAAAGAGAGGGTTGTTTATGTGATGGGTGTTGAACATAATCATATAATGAAAAGAATTGCATGGTTTGTTAAAGATTACATGACCACCACTTGTCTATTGAAAGAATGAGAATTTTTGTATAGCTTTGACTTATGTTTTCGGAACGTGAAATCTCTTATGCAAATTGCATGTTTGGGTGGTCTGAACTATATTTTAATGAAAGATCATGCTTATTGTATTATGGCTCTGACAACATGACTTGCAAGTCTTGGTATGACGATACCAATTCAGACAATGCTATAAAAGACACAGACTAATATAGAAATCAGACTTTATCAGACTTTAATGATTTAGACTTCAGAATGATACATGTTCAGAAAAGGATAAAAGTGGGCTTAAAGAGATGTTAGGTGGTTTCCCGAAGAAGGCACGATTTCAGATAACTCATTGTCCAAAACTGTGATTTGCCAATTCAGGTAAATTATGTTACGCTGGCCTAATGCCCTATGTCGTATCAGACTCAGACCACTCCAACCCTTATGGCACACTTGGGTTGAGGGCTTCCCCGCCGAGTCAATGGTGGATTCCATATAGCCCGTGGAATATCAGACTTGTAGGGGAGTGCCACCTAACTCAGAAGTAATTCAAAGATTAGAAAATTGCATTGACAGAAAGTTTTATGATTATTTAAGAAATGCCCAAGTGTTTTGAACCATATCATACATGATATTTTGTAATCTTCTCTCATCTATTTTATATGTATAAATTCATTATTTTGAATTTCTTTGCGTACCAGTACAACTTTATTGAAACCCCCTCCCCTAACTTTCAGGTTCTGAGGCACAATCTAGGAGTCCTGATAAGCAGTAAAGTTCCTCAAACTGAAGTGTAGAGTTCAGTCGGTGAGCCTTCTATATTTCAGAAGGCCTATTTATTTCCAGACATTTATCATTAGTCATGTAGTAGAGATTTCACAGACGATTTTCAGATGTTGTTAGATGGTGTTGGATTTCATTTTCCATTTTTGAACTTGTATCAGACTTATGACCATGATTCCGTTTCGCTATATATTTTTTTTTTGTATTTCCTTAATTTTGTATGAATGGTGTATATGATTACAAGTTAGAAGGGTGTTCGGGCCTTCATGGTTTGGGATGCTCGTCACGGCCAGGGCCTCAGGTCGGGTCAGGACAGAAAACCTCTTTATAAAGAGAAAAATGAATAAATTAAATATTATTTTTTGACTTAATTATCGATTAGAAGATTTAGCTTGTATGAATTATTATTGATTTGATACCAATAATCAGCTATTTCAGTATCTTAAGCACACACATATATATATCCACGATTAAAATTAATTGATAGTCTTGTCTCACATATAGAGTATTTGAAGTGTCATTATAGTTGTCGACGATTGGATCCACTTTTAGAGCTTGTAAATTTTAAATGTAATTTCTAAAAATAAGTAATTATATTAACTTTGATTAACTAATTATATCAGATCTAAACAAAATTTTAATAAGTCTCACACAAGCTTATCCTAATCAAGTGCTATGAGAATTAGTATTTATTATGTGTCTCAAATCAATTTCATAAAATCGCTATGATAGTTATTATATGTCCTTTAATTTGTTATTTTTTAATAGTACACAAAAATTGTGGTCAAATAATGTTTGTGTTCTAAATTTTAAAGATAGAATATTTTTATGTCACAAATATATCAATTTTTAAAGTTAAATGACGTTTACGTTTGAATTTTTTTATGTGATAGAATCAATGTTATGTAATAGCAGATAAATTTTACCTATCTTTGATTTCAGTTATTCAATTTTTCAATTCTTTTTAATTTTCACCTACAACATGCCTAGTATAAGTGAAAAAATTATTTTTCACACGATAAAAGTTAATTTAGCAATAGTAACCTCAGCTTGTAGCCGTAATAAATTATTTCAAACAAAATATTATAATTAATCAATATTTCTACTTCAGGTTATTGAGAAATGTGAAACCAATTAAATGTGGACATAGTTAATTTTTATTTAGAGTACTAAGAAATTATGACAATGGTTAGCTTAATAGCTATAATGAGTGATTATTTTGGGTTGATGTTTATTAGGGTCAACAATTATGAACTCTATGATTTTTATAATGTGTTAATATCTATCATGTCTAAAGAATATTAAATTTAGACAATCGTTATAGAAATATTTTTTAATTATATTTTTAAACTATTTAAATATGTTGTTCAATTTTTTTTACAAATAAAAATAAAATCACGTAGTTAAAGTTCATATTAATAACAAATATAATTAATGATTCACCAGTTAATAATTATATTTTTAATTCACCAGTTAACAAATATAATAATTAAAGTACGTAGGATCGCAAGACCATAACATTGATGTGTAACTTTCTTGAATTGATGTTTAACCAATATCGACTTTTTTTGAACTATATAATTTTTATTTTGTGACGATATCTATCATGTCTAATGTAATTTGAGTTTTGACTATCACTATTGAAATATTTTTAAACTATATTTAAAAAAAAAAAACTATTCAAATATGTAGTTTAAATTTATATAAACATAAAAATTAATATAGTTCCTTAATTAGAAGTCATATATATTAATAAAAATATAAATAATGGTTCCTAAGTTATCAAATAGGTGTAACATAGTGACGCAAGACTACAACATCAATGTATGACTCTTAGGTTATTGTTAATTAAAGTCGACACTTATGAACTATATGATTTTCATAACTTGTCAATGTCTATCAGGTCTAAAGTGTTTTAAGTTTTTATTGTTTTTATTAAAATATTTTCATATTATATTAAATATTGTTTAGTTTTAAAACTCTTAAATAATCTTTATTCTTTTCTTTATGTATTTTTCTTATCATTTATATATAATTTAAGTGTAAGATTAACATAGAGTAATTTTTTTTTTCAACTAAGAAAATTTTTATGTGAAATTTTCAAATGTTATGTTGACTTCTTTTTGTTCTACTTCTAAAAATAGATAGAAAAGATTTGAAATGAAAAAAAAAAAAATTGAATTATCATGAGAAAAATTATAGTATAATTAAAATTGTACAACTTAATTCATAAAAAAAATAATTAACTTTTTGTGTTCGAAATTTCGATAATTGCTTATTTTATGTAATACTAAACTACGAATCAGACTTCAACAAAAATAAAAAAAATAAAAGTTATTCAAAATATTGATAGGTTTTAAGATATATATCTATACCTCCTATTTATATATAAAAAATAAAGAGATATAAAATTTAAAATTAAAGATTAAAAAAATAAGAATTATTTATATGATAAAACACATAATTAAGTAGATATGATACATAAATATATAATGTTAAATTAAAAATTTCAGACAATACTACTTTGGTCACACTGATTTTGGATATATGAGAATATAATTAATTAATTTTATATTATTATTTTTATCCTAGACTATTCTTTTCAAGCAATCATATTTATGAAAATTATGTTAATTTATCTATTTTTATGTATTGGGATAGTTTTTAATGTATTGAAAAAGAGTAATAAAATAAGTAATGAAAGAATTCTAAATTTAAGATGAAAGGGGTAAAAATGTTCAAAATTAAACTAGTTTATAGTGTGAATAAGATTTATTACTATTATGGCCAAATTATGGCCAAAAGGATTTTACCTGATCATCTAGTTTAGAAAATTTATCTTTTTAGCTTTTGTTACTTGCACCAAGTTTTACAAAATAAATTCACCTCTTTCAATTTAATTACAGATTATGTATTAGAAAAAAATTATCTTTTCATTTAATTACAAATCATGTCATAGAATAAAATATTATTGGGTCCCACTAATGTTTCCAATTTTCCATAAAAAAAGATGTGGGCCAAGTTTCCATAAATGAGATGTTTTCCCATGTAAATAGGGCAAATACGTATCTTTCTCTAGGTTTACTAGATACTGTAGTCCGTGTCAGCGTGGATCCAATATATCTTATTTACATTATCTCAATTTATATAGTACAAATAGCATTTGGAGTGTCACTCAAATTTTTATTAATATAAATTTTTAAATAATTTAAGTTGTTAATCATTATAATTTATAGTATCTTTTATGTAATTTAGTAATTTATGTTATTCGCTTTATCCTAATTTTAGAATTTAGCGAATCATTCAATTTTTTTTTTACTAATATATTTTTAAAAATATTTTAAGTTGTTAATCTTTGTGATTTTAGTATCTTTTAATGTAATTTCAAATAATTTATGTTACTTGTTTTATCGCAACTTATGTGACACTATTAGAATTTCAAAAGTAATCATATTTTTTACTATATGTTTTTAAAATATTATAAGATGTTAATAGTTATGACTTATAATTATTTTTTTGCATAATTTTTAATTATATAATATTTTACCAAAATAAAGTATATAAATTAAAATAAACAAAGCACTAAATTTTTAAAACATGTTAAATTCGAAAACATCAATTGGATCAACAAATTACTAAATTAAAACAATAAAACATGCAAATTATAAAATGACAAAATTATCCCGGATTTATGTGACACAAATATAATTTAGATAATCAATCAGATTCTTAATATGTTTTTAAATATTTTAAATTGTTAGCTATTGTAATTTATAATATTTTTTATGTAATTTTTAAATAATATATGTTACTCTCCTTATCCAAAATTTTGTGGTATTGATATTCAATTATATTCTTAAAATAATTTAAGTTTTTAATTATTATGATTTATAATACTTTTTCTTCTATTTCAATTTAAGTAGCACTGAAATAAATTCGAGAGTCGGCCAAATTTTATGATTGAAGCAGCGAAGTGGATATGTCCTAAATGACTTATAATACCTAATTAGAAGTGATATAACAAAATTACTATGAGAAAA